>CM039734.1:38902316-40102316 GCA_022539455.1 Dendrobium nobile
GACATGCTTCAAATTCACAAAGTATCTTCATGCTGAACTTGGATTTGACTGTCTTGTTAGTCTGAAGTTCGATATTTTCCTGAAATGTTATTGACACACAAGAGTAATTACAAATCTTCTAAAATTTTTAGGAGTAACTCCACATTTGAACAAATAATGTTTGGATCATCAAAACTTTACAAGTTGCAAAAATGTAAAACATGCTAATGCAACTATCTTAACAAATACTGCAGTAAGAAGAAAGTGCTATTTTTGAGAGACTGACATAATTTTCAATAATGGATTCAATATTCCAAATAGGTTTTGAAAATTAATATTTCTATAATCAAAACAAAGTTCAAAAAATAACATATTATTTTGAAAGATAATCATGAAATCCTTAATAATGTGTTTAAAAATAGAAATAAGTTTTTTTTAAAAAAAAATTATTCATTCTTTTATTTAGATATTGCAAGAAGAATATTATATCATCTTGAAAGACAAATATAATATTCTTCAAGACATCCAAAAGCAAGAATGAGTTTTATAAAAAATTCATCATTTTTAAAGTTGAATATTTCATGTAGGAAATTTATTATCTGAAAGACAATAATAACTTCCTACAAACATATTTTAATTAGAAAAAAAGATTTTTAAGATATCTGCAATACAAAGATTTCTTCCCTTGTTTTATATGAATAAGGACAAGGGTTATTATAGTTGGGCGTTCTTCTGATCCCTTATAGAAGCAAGTCCCTATAGTTAATTATATCCTAGGAGGATACTCCTAAGAAAACTCTCGATTAAAGCAGTGATTTCATACCCTTTTGTATACAAAGTAGAAGACAAGGAATAAGAAGTATGGATTTTCCAAGGAGATAGCTCAATTGTATTGAACATTTATTAGAGAGTCAAAAAGAGGAAAAAGTAGGAGGAGCGGATTCTGAGAAGCTCAGAGGGCAACATCTGTCTTCATTAGGTTGGGCTTTACATTTTAAGAGAGAAAGTTTTTGGTTTAAGTTGACGTTTTATTAGAAATTTGGGATTATATTCCAGAGGGCGAGACTTATAGATCTAAAAGAATCGCCTCAGAACCTAAAAATCTAATTTGGGTACATACAAGTTGTGACCCTAACCTAACTAAGAAGTGCAAATCTGGACTTATCCCGGCTGGACTGGGAGCTAATCTAACAACTAGGCGCTTTAAAATACATGGTAACCGGTCTTATTATGAAAGGATGGCTAATGGGACGTTGTATTAATGTTTGTAAGGTTTGGGGCCAAACATCTAAGATATATCTTATTTGGCCCCTTTTAACTTATGATCGGGTGATAAAATGTCTAGGATATGAATTTAAAATTTAGACTCTTTATTTATTTGTATCTAATGCAATGCTATGCTTTACAAACTGCAAAATCAAATATGAGTGAGTTTTAATATTAGGCTTATGGAAAATAGTTTTTCTAGAAGATTGACTTCCCCGTGCAAACTGGCACTCCTCAATATGGTCAACTATCGCTTGCTAGAACCCGCAGGGCGGGAGGTGCATAATAAGGATGAGAAAAGTAATAATTGCTTTTGCTGACTATCGGCAGGTCCCGAGCTTAACTTCTTTAGATCGTTAGTGTTACTTTTGTGAGACATAAAATTTTTAAATTAAAAATTATAAGTTATGTATTTTTAAGACGTTCCCTTTCGATTAATAAGCACTCCGATTGTTTATTCAGGACTATAAATTTAAACAGACATACAAGTGGTCCTAAAAAAGTACTGCAAAACAAAATAAAAATAAATTTAATAATACAAAATATTAATGTTCATTGTCAATGTCCATATAATTACATCCAGTATTTTTGCAGAAAAGTTAAAGTGGCGGCACCACTGACTACAGACCCGGATCTACATCCTATAGAATGACGCAAGTGATTTTTGATTTGGGATATATTTTTTCTTGTGTCTTTCTTTCTTCGTCTTCTTTCTTCATTTCTTCATTTCGTCCTTTCATTTCGTCTTCTTTCTTTTATCTTTTCATTTCATCTTCTTTTCTTCTACTTGCTCCTTAGATCCACCAGATATGGATATCAATATGAAAAGAAAAATCATCCCTAAAGGGATATTTTCTTTTCAATTTGGATAATTATAATCATTCCTTATTTTGCTTCCAAATAATAGAGATAATCCTTTAAGGTTTATTCTCCTTTTCTTTGGATTCCAAATCGGGATGTAATATCCATTTTCAAATCCACTTTCCACATTTTTAACTATTATACATTTACATTTACATTCACATTTACATTCACAGAAAGAAAAGAAAAATCAAGACCCCTGCAGGATTATTCTTAAGCAAAATCATCCAAAGCAGTTTATATATATATATATATATTATATATATAATATATATATAATATATATATATATATATATATATATATATATGACATTTAAATTAAATCATTCAGCCACCAATTGGCCACACTCTTTTTATTTGGGAGCTAAGCAGCTTGTAGTACGTAGGCATTTATATAATATTTTGATTTGATTGCCCCCTTTTTACATGCCTGCTGGAGTGTGGCCATCTGCATAAAATGTTGTTAACAACCAGATTCGCTCCAAACCTACGAGTAATCTAATACGTCAAATCAAATCAAATCACAAAGTGCAGTTAAAGTAGTAAACAATTTTATTCAACAATTTTACATCAAAAATGCATTGAACGAGAAGCCGTCACAATGCAGTTAGATATATACACAGGCCCTAACTAAAGCTAAGTCGGTTGTCCCTAACAAACAATTCTAAGTGTGTTGCAAACTTTTTTTTGTTTTGTGGTTTTGATATGTCCTGGTAATTTATTAGTTAAAGGTTTCTAATTGATTAAATATTAATTGAAAATATTCACTCTAATCCTAAGGTGAGTTATCACTACCAATTTTCTATGGTTATTATGTTTCTATTCCTATAGTGTGCATGCATCCTAAGTCTAGATTTTCTAAGAATCGGTCCTTAATTATTGTCCTTAAGTGTCCACTAGTGGTTGTATAGCGGTGAAATTGTTTTGTAATCAATAACCCTTAGTACAGTTCGTGCATATAAAGGGATTTACAGGATCTAAAATTTAACAAAAAAGTATCCTGATAAATTGAAGTTACTACAGGGACCTAAAGGGAAGGGTTCGCGTAAACACATCAGGGGTCCCTAAAAGGTTTTCTAAGTTTAAGAATACTCACATCACCAGGGTTTAGACCCGGGGGTTCCGCCGATAGCACCTCTACCCGGCTGGATAGAGGCGAAGACGCTGTTGTCCTTGTCCTTTTGTTCACTCAACCGGTACCATTCCTCGTAGTTCATGCAAATAAAATAGGAAAAATAAGGATTAGAAAGCATATTTAATAATTAATAATAAAATAATTGAAATTTATTAAAAATAAAGACATACGTTTCTTCGGGCTTGAGCACTGGCTTTGTTGCTTGCTTTTTGAAACCTTTACTTTTGAAGTACACTTGAGCTCCACTTTTCAAAACACCCACAAGTTCCACTTTTCAACCTTTTCAAATCTTAATCTTTCAAAATTCATACACTTTATAATACACTCTTTCCAAAATGTCTTACCTCTCAAAACACACACAAGTCACTACGTCACCCCTTCTAAAATACACAAGTCATTTCTTTCACACTAAACACTTTGCTTTTCACTTGAAAAATTTCATTTCCCTAAAAATGTTCTTCATTTTCTTCAAAATCATTCTTTCACCTTTCAAAACACCATAATTCCCTTTTACCTTTCTCAATAATACTCTTCAACATATACATACATCCATTCATATATTTCCACACCACCCTCACTATTTAAACATTTATATATTTCATACTATTTTAAATTTCCAACATACACACTCTATAATTCGATACATATTTTTGAAACAATATCTTTCATTTTCAAAAATCATAAAATTCACTTTTCAAACTAAACACATACTTTACTTTTCACATTTACACACGTCACCGTTTCAAAAACACAAATTTCACTTTTTCAAAATTCATACAATTCCTACCTTTCAACACATAAAGCCGTTTAGCATAAAGCAAATAACTCTTTATTAGAACTACAATTACGTATTTATGAATGATATATAAAGCAAGTAAAATTATAAGTCGAATATGTAGTCCAAATAATTTGAGTCTATTCATGAAATAAGGTATCTTAAAATGAAAATCAACACTATATTACGAGCCATTGATTTCTTGAATAAACATACGTATAACAGTTATTGAACAAGCCAATGTAACATATTATCCATATATCAAACAATAAGTTATACAATTGGAGCAAATGGTAGGGCTTGGGGTTGTACGAATGGTAGGGAGGAGTTTGAGCAGTTTGCAAATGCGGTTGGGCAGTTTTTTGTTCTGTGCGAATAGAGGAGACGGAGAGGGGGAGAGAGCAATTTGTGAAAAATGAGGGAGAGAGGGAGCAGTTCACGAACGGAGAGGGTGATCGTGGGTTTTCTTCGTTACCAAGGTTAATTTCTTTTAGTTCGTCAATAGTTGATTGGATTTCTTCCTCAAGTTCAGGAGGTGCCTCCTTTTACTTGAAAGTCATCTGAATCATACTAAAGTTTTCTAAGCAAATATTTAAGATTTCAATGTCCTTTAAAAAAAGATGATTAGATCTACAATGTTTGTAATCACTAAGCAATAATATCATCCATCAAATGAACACAGTATTATAGCCCAATCCTGTCTACAACTTTAGTTTATGGAATTTCGTATTCCAAAGACTTTCAAAAGACTGAGCTTGACGTTGGTCCAGTAGATGGGGTTAGACCTTGCTCATTAATTTTTAACACAGTAAGGATACCAATCAAAAGGGAAGTTCCACATTTTCATTCATAATAAGGATCATCAATGTGTACTTAGTTTCAACATTTTTGCTTAGTAAAGAAGGAATAAACTTAGCAGTTTTACAATAATCGCTCAAAGCAGGTGAAACTTTAACTGCCAACCCGGCTACACTTCTTGAGATAGTGGGGTTTAGAGCTAAAGTTTTCACATATCTTTAAGTCTTTCATAGGTAGGACAAATCTGAATCATCCTCTATATTTGCCTGAATTTTATCTTCATCACTTTCATTTTCCAAAGAGAATCTCATTTTTGGCACCTTTGTTACCATTTTCATCCTTCGGTACACATGATTCATCCTCTGAACTAGATTACTAAAATCGATAATGTACGTAGGGTTTTGCTTTTGTATGTTTTCTTACACTGCAACTTCATGCATTTTTCCATTTCTGCCTCTACCTCGCCCTCGTTGGGTCATCCTACCACCTCTTTTGTGGGAGGAGCAGGATCCACTTGATGCTTATCTTCGAGGCAGGGATATTCTTCATTTCTTTTTTCTTATTTTTCTTTTCATTTTTCTCTTCAAGTGCAATTTCATTTTTGGCCAATTTAAGATCTTTGGAAACAACTGTTTATTTTTTAGGCAAATAATAGGTGGCATCTTCATAAATTCCTACATCATGAATTGAGAATGATTGCAAATCTCCCTTAATAAGTGATCAATGCCATCTCTGATGTACTTGATGCACTGATGTAAGGATGAGGGAACCAATTCTATATTCGTGAAGCCAGGGTCTACCTAAAAGTGCGTTAAGATGTTGGAGCGTCTATAATATGAAACTTAGCTTCAATTTTTTAAAATCCTCAATCTCCAACACCCCCCCCCCCCCCCCCCCCCCCACAAAGTAACTGACCCAAAGCCCTCTCTCCATTTTCGTTTAAAACCCATAAGATCATCTTATATGAGCTGAGCTTACAGAGTCTATTCTTAAATAGGAAAAGAGTTCTTTGAGTCATTATATTAATATGATGCACAGGATCTTAACAGAATACGTGACAATATGAAGTTATCTTTTTTTACTGTTATGTATAGTGGACGGTTGTGATCAGCCGTCCCCAAACATAGATCTTCATCAGAAAAAGAAATTTCAGGAACTTCTTTGGAACAAAGAACTTGATCAGGTTGTGTAGCTGCTAACTGGGCCATGCAAATATCTAGATCTAACAAAGCTTTGATTAACGCTTCCCTCATTTCTTTGGAAAGGATCAAGGCATCGTAAATACTCAGTTTGGCAGGTAGCTTCCTGAGATGAGCTAGGACATTGTAATCGACCTTGGGCAATCCACTCTCAAATGGACTCTGAAAAGGAACTGGTTGTGGTGGAAGAGAAGACTCTGGCTCATCAACAACTTGCTTCCCTTTGTCTTTAGAAGAAGCGTGAGGTGGTAGCACTTTGCCACTATGAAGCTTGATTTGCACTATCTCTTCAGAAGAAGTGACAGGTTGGTTATCTTCTTTGACCTCACCTAATTCTGATTTTACTTCTGCTAAATTTTTAGAATCAGACATCTCAGCTTCAATACAGATAGCGTACCTGCAAATCAAGCAGGGACATCACTATCTTGAACAATAGCAGAGAATGTTTTTAATTCTTCAAAATTAAATTGATCTTGCAGAGAATCATTTCAGTATATTTTTCAAGTCATCCGTACATCATTATAGAAATTAGACAGATTTACATAGATCCTTTTTCATTGATTTAACATCGTCACACTTAACAAAACAAAAGTCATCTAAGATAAGAGGATTGAGGGATAACAGTCTCCCCATCGAAGGAAAACAACTCTACTAGATACATCACAATCAACACTACTAAAAGCAACAAACGGATCTCTAGTGTCCTCCTTCTCCTGAACTATAGGACCCTGGCTGTATTTGGGCTTCCTTAAGCTCTGAAGGTGGAGTTCTCTCTACATCAACTTCTGGAACTATCGATTAACTTGGAGAGGTTTGAGCTCCCAAAGACTCCTGAAGAGAAGAAAAGTTAAGTTTATTTTAAATATTCTTTGAGAAGGGATTAAAGCTATATCCCAAGTAGAATCAGAATTTGAAAAAGAAATAGGAACGATAGGTTCACCAGTCACATACTTAGCTGATCCCTACCCCGGATCCACTAAGTATTCTTTAGGAATCACTACAGCTCCTTTTTTTATGTTTCTGTCAAGCCATTCTTTAAAAGTGATGCAATCTTCAAGTTGATGGCCTAACATCTGATGGTAGGGGCAATAATTAGGTTGATCCAACTTACCCACTTAATTTGGCCTTTTAGGTGCAGGTAACTTGAAGTCTGGCTTTTTCAGAAGATTTTTAATATTTTTTTTAAAGCCTCATTCTTAAAGGGGTATGTCTTACCAACCATTGCATTAAACTTTTCCCACTATTCATTTCTTTCTTCTTGAGTAAGGTAAGGCCATTGCTGATTAAACTGTGGTGACGGGTACTGTGGCCTTTGATACCGCTGATTATAAAACTGAGGAGGTGACCTTTCTACCTGAACATTTATTGGCTGCTTTCCCTTATCCACAGCTAAAATTGTCCAAGATTTCTTTTCAAAGACCTTCTGGGGTTTCTAGCTTCTTAGGGTTGGATGAGGACTGATCAACAAGGAAGAGAGTGTGAAGCTTCTTCTTAGAGATTGGAGGCTTTATTGAGCAACTTCTCAAATATCTTAATAGTAAAACCCTTCAAAAGAAAGGCTATCGGCCTGTGAATGTTTTTAGCAGAATCTCAATCGATGTTGCTCTTGCAATTGTGGTTCACATTTTATGCTCAAGTTCTCCATCTAAGTATGTGTCTTAGCATTTCCCTAGGCTCTGTTTTTCTATCACCAGTTCTCCAACGTAACATGGTGCTGACTTCTGCAAATCTCTTGACAAACATATTCTCTAACTCTGTAAAACTATGTACTGAATCGTTTGTAAGATCTGCATACCAATCAAATGCTACCCCTGACAAGCTACTGGCAAACTGTCTAAAATGCAAAGCATCACTCCCCCAGCATTGCAACAACTGGCTCTGAAGTATGCTATAAAAGTTCGTTAGGGATGTTAAGCCCTATGAACTTAGTCCCAAGCTAACCAAGAGGGGGGGTGAATTGGTATTTAAAAAAATTTCTTTTAACAAAGAATAAAAACATAACCAAATCACGCCACAAAAATAATATGCGGAATTAAAAGTACGGAAGACAGAAAATAAGAACACAGAAATTTATGTGTTTCGGTAACTCGACCTACGTCCACTTCTTGGAGGCACCCTCAAGTATTGCACTATAAAATGTGACTCTCCTTTAGCCCGCATGGCTAGGCGGAGATGCCCTCACAAGAACCTCCTTTTTGCCACCCGCAAGCGAGATATGTCTCCATTTTGCTTCCTTTGAAGCTGGCAGAGAACCACAACCAAAGGCTAACTCTTTACCTCTACCGACCCTTCCACGGACGAGAAAACTCTAGACGAAGAACATGCAGAGCGATCCTTGAAGTAACCCTTGTGAATCCCACTCACAAGCTCCCCTCAAAGATCCTCTCTCTTCCCTTTCTCTCTTTCTGTCCTCAAGCCTTCTCAGGTCAAGGCAGCAGCCAAAGATTTTTAAAAATGTTGAACATGAGCTCTTAAATAAAAGAGCTTCAAAGGAGCTCATTAATTACAAGTTGCCAACTTTATCGTCCAGGCTGATATGGACATCGGCCTGGCCGATCAGTACAAATTTCAGAAGATCGGCCAGAGCATCGCTGTGGATACACTCCTGGATGATTGAAATTTGGATTGATCATCCCAGCTGATCTCACGATCATCCTGGCCGATCAGTTCAAATCAGAGAAAAATCGTCCTGAGAATAGCCCTGGATACGAGCTAGCCGATATTTATCATCCAAAAGTAACTTAAGGTTTTTGACTGGATCGTCCTGGCCGATCCTGCGATCATCCAGGACGATATGATCATATCAATCATCCTTAATTACTCCCTTTGATTTCCTGAACATTAAGGCATAATTAGAGAATTTCGTCCTGGCCGATCAATGATCGTCCTGGCCGATAATTTAAATAACAGTATGCCTTAATTGTCTTGGCGGCAACTTCTTTCTGTTTTGGCATATCGTCCTGGCCGATACACGTATCGTCCAGGCCGATTATGTTAATGAGGCTGCCTTATTTAAGAATCCTTATTTAGACTTTCTATTTTAGCCTGATCGTCCAGGCCGATGTAGAAATATCGTCCTGGCCGATATGAGTAAAAATAGAAATTCTAAGTCTCTTAAGTGTGTGGTGTAGGGTTACTTAGCATCGTCTCTTTGGACCATTATAAGACTCAGAAGTGAAAAATGTACAGACTAACACAACCCTAAGCCTACGCAATCCTGAACTGGCTTTGTCTTGTTCGTCCGTCTTCGATTCCTGAAAATTAGAAGCAAACAAGCAATCAAGAAATAGTGTTTGTCAATCATCAAAACAAGTCATGAAAATAGATTTTGCAACATCTCCCCCTTTTTGATGATGGCAAACACAAGTAGGAAAATGTCCAAAAAAAATCCATTAGAATTTTAAAGTTACAAACCCAACAACTTTTCCTACCTTAACCTACTCCCCCTTTTGTCATCACAAAAAGAGGGTCCAGATACAAAAGAAAAACCCAAAACAAACAAAGACTACATGCAAACTAATAAAACAGGAAACAAACAGCAGAAAATAAAACACAGATTTAGAAAATGAAGGATCCTGATCATCAGATGGAGGTGGTGGGGGTGGCTGGTGACAGAGTAGCTGGCAAGCGTGGTAAACTGGCATTGAACCAGGCGATGTCCTGTTCATGCTGTGCTGTTGTATGTGAGTAAGGAACTGTCAATCGGGCTAAATCCTCAGTGCGTACTGCTCGTAGCGGGCAATGTCCTTAGAGTGTTGCTGCTCCAGTGTAGCAACGTAGGTGTCAAAGCGGATTTCCCATCGATCAAACCTCTCAATCAAATAATCAATCGATGAGTGCTGGTGGAAGAGGAAACGGGTCAGGAAAGGGGCGGGGCGGGAGCCTCCTCCTCTCGGCCCCCCGAGGTTCCTCAGGGTGGAGACGGTTCTGTGAAGGGTTATGAGGACTGTTTGAGTAGAAGGTGAGTTGGAGGTTTGGTGGAATAGGATACTGAAGTTGGTTATTTGGTTTCAAGGACATAGGTATGATGTGTCCTAAGGCTAGATTGGGTTCCTCTTGTGTCCTGGATCAACGGATTGTGGTGAAGTAACAAGTATCAAAAAATTAGGTCCGCAATATTAAATTCTCTATGAGCCATGATGTATAAAGTAGTGAGGGTAAAGTAGAAGGGGTGATGTGGATCAGTCCCGACTTTGGAATTATGGAGGTGCGAAGGACATGTTGATTTGCTAGCATCTTTGACTAAGAGAGCTAGTCTCTCCAAAGGGAAAGGTGCATTGGTCTGGCAAAGGAAGTGATTCGCCGTGGACCAGTCAAGATCAGGAATCAGGGCGATTAAGTGCGTTACTTACCCGGTGGTGGATAGCTGTAAAAGATCAACACAATCCTTATATGTGATTTCGACAGGGCGTCGATTCACATAGGAGTCAGGATGTGAAGGTAGGGTTTATGCGAAGGTTTGCAAAAAATTCTCGAAGAAACTCGGTATTGAAGGGAAAGCAGAGACAGAATGAAGCAAAGGGAAGTGTGAGCAAAAGATCCATTACGGGGTTGAGATGTGGGCAGGATTGATGATTCTGGAGACAGTTATCCACACTCTTTGTACGATGGTAGGCGGTTCATCTTTTGCTTCCCATGAAATGAGGTCAATCCTAGCCCTCGAAGAAACTCCCAAAGTTTGTCGGACACATTCCCACCAGCTATAGATAGGAGTTAGCAAGAAAACATAAGAGGAGAAAGGGTGGAAAGTGAAAAACCATGGCTGGAACGGCTAGAATTTAAAGAAATGGCCATATCATCCTGGCCAATCGCAGAATCGTCCAGACCGATATGGCTCAATAACTGCGTACAGGCCGATTGGTCAAAAAGGCGGTCTGATCGTTCGGGCCGATCAGATATCAGCCAGGCCGATTAGACACAGGCGATCGGCCCGAGGAGTCAATCCTGATGACCATTGAAAAAGCGATGTTGCCAGGCCGTTTGGTGTATCGTCCAGACGATGCACATTAATTGTATTACCGGCCGAAGTTAAAATGTTTTAAATCATAGCCATGTATATCCTCCAGGAACAAACAGTGGATCGGCCCGGCCGATTGTCAATAATGGATCGTCCGGGGCCGATTTTAAGGATTCAAACGTCCTGACACGTGGATCATCCAGGACGATCCAGTGTATCGGCCAGGATGATGCACATAAAAATGCATCGGCCAGATGAAATATTCTATCGGCCAGGACTATCATTATGATTGCAACAGAGTTCAATCAAATCGTCCAGGACGATGAGTTACAGCAAGCATATAAAAGGTCAGCAGATGGATTTTAAAGAGAATTTGCCCTATCATCCAGGACGATAAAGGTATCGGCCAGGACGATGTGACTGAATTTGAAAACATAAAGAAGGATGGTGATGATCAAAGTCTCTCTAATAAAAAACAAAGAAAAACAGACAAAAAACTTAATATAGAAAGCAAAAAATACAGGAAAATAAAAAAATGATATTTTGGATTTTATTTTTCTTATTTTTTTTATTGTTGGAGGCATCTATATGAGAATTTACTCAAAAAGTTAAACTTTTAAGTTCCAAGAGATTAAGGAGTTTAACAAATCCAATCAGAAGAAGGTTAGAACATCTGATCTGTTAAACCCTAGATCGGACATCCTTTAAGTTTACAAATTCTTTTGGAAAATAGAGGCTAACTCAGAATAACTAAATAGGATAAGAAGTCCATTCAAGGACTTGTTTACAAGAAATATCTCATAATTAATAAACCAAAAGTAATTTTTTCAATATGGAAATTGAAATCAAGTCTTTGAAGCATCACATAATCAATGATCTCTAAGTTTTAGAGTTTTAGCAAAGAGAGGATAGCTTGCATTGTGGGCTCATTTTATGCTCTTTCACTTCGATGGCTCTTTTGAGCATCTTTTGATTCTTTGATACACTTTTGTGTATATAGCTTTCTTTCAATTTGACTTCATTGGCCTCTTTCCTTTTTAACTCTTGCATAGATAGAACTCTTTAATATATCTTAAAATAAAAACTTATTTGTGAGTATATCCCCAAATATAGAGAATTATGAGCTCTCTCTCTACATAGGGAAGAAACTATCCACAACACAAATCAAATCATGTGAGTAAATGCAATGACAAGATTTCAAAAAACTTGAAAGATAATAAGAACTTTGGTTATTATGCTAAGATAAATTAATGTAGCAAGATAAGAAAAGATCTTAATTAGAAAACCATTGGTTAAAATGAGTTTAGACTTTTGTTTTAGAGAAGAAAATCATACCACTAAACAAGGTCAGAGGAGGAAACCATCACGAGATTTCTCCTTTAACCGGATTTAGAAAAGCTAAACACATCTCCAAAAACTTCCAAATCATAAAAACTTGAAAAGATCCACATATGAAAACCAATCATAAATGCAACATGAAAACAAACTAATCTAAAATAACGAAAAGCTATCACATAAAAGAAACTTAAAACAAAAAATATATTTCAAGAAATTATTTAAGCGTCAGGTTTAAGCATTTATGAGCTGCGAGCCTCCTTATGTCCAGTTATCCTATGCTCCCAAGAGGTCTTTGGTGTGAGATCACCTGCAAAACTCAACAACAGTCAGATTTATGAACCCAAACCGGTTTGGGCCCCTTCTTAGGAAAAAGTAGAATGCCATGATATTATAGGCATGCTGTGAATCATGCATCTTAGGTCTCCACACCCAATGTGTACTACGGTGAACGATTGCAAGTGTGTGAGATGTGTCCTAGCATGCCACATAAAAAAAACATCTAACTCCAAGAAAAGGGTTTCTTAAATGTTTGAGTTATAATGCCTTTCCTAGAATTTCCGGACTTAGGATTTAAAGTAGATGTCATCCGGATTTTTACTTAATTGTATCCAAATCATTTTGAATCCTACGTTAGTTCTTTTATAAAACTTCATTTTAATCTCCTTACAGACTTCTTAAAATCAGATCAGTGGTGTGTGAAACTTTCATGCCTTATGTTCATCAATTAATTCTGAATGCTTTTTGTTCAACTCATCAAATTCATCAAGAAGAGCCATGTGATTAGAATCAATCGTCGAATGATCTTTAAGAATGACTTCATACTCTTTCTGCAAATTTACAGTTTCACTTTTAAGCTAGCAGTGTCTTCTTAAGTTTTTTTTATGATGCATGTATTTTTTCACAAAATTTCAAACAATCATCATAGGTTTGGTTTACATACTCTTCCTCATCACTTTGCTCAAGATGATCTCCCTTATTAAGCACAGGTTCGTTGTCTCTTCCTCTGGTTCAGTCTCAGAGGATCATTACCAGATTCTGCCCAAACACCTTTTGGATTCTCTTCTTCTCCTTCTAAACTTAGATTTTTCCTCACTTTTCCTTGCTTGGTTATCTTGAGTGTTGGGGCAATCGGCTTCACATGTTCAGTATTTCTGCATTCAAACAAAACAACTCAGAAGATCCTTTGACATGTTTTGATCCTTTCCTTTTCTCAATTTTGATGATGCTTTTGTCTTCTTCCTTAGAAAGCTTTGAATTGCATTGTGTTGAGGCAACTTTATAGCTTTCAGACCCGGAAGATTCAGGATCCAGTTTGTGCACCTTCAGTGTAATTGTTTCTCCTTTTTTTTCACCTGCATCAATATTCTTTGATTCACCCCTTGCTCAAAGCAATGAGTGAGCCAAGTAAGTTTCAATAGAATAGTGTTCAATCCTTAGATTCAGTGATTGCAGTGATTTTAGACATCATAAAACGAAGGCAAGATCTCAAATCTTGTTAATTTTTTCATGTTTAAAAGTTCTTTTCCTAGTGCACTGCAGTGAAGTAACTATCTGAGTAATCTTGTATACATGTCAGAAATCGATTCAAGAGGTTTCATACGAAAAAGTTCGTAGTCATGCAAGAGAACATTCAATCTAGATTGTTTTACTTCATAGTACCTTCATAGGTGATGCACAATTTATCCCAAATCTCTTTACAAGTTTTGCAAGTGGAGACACGCATGTAATCCTCAGATTTTAAAGCACAGAAAAAATAGTTCAAACATTTTGCATTCAATTGAGCTAAATCACGTTCATCGAAAGTCCATTCACGTAAAAGAAATTTCATTTTTAACACCATTAATTTCACGAGAAGGTGGAAAATAATTCTTGAATAAGCATCAACATGCGATAATCAGTAGATTGTAAAAACGTTTGACATGCCCGTTTTCCAAAAATCAAAGGTAGGTTATCGAACAGGGAGTGTCGGGTAATAGAATAACCCTTCGTAGTGTTACGATTCCCAAGGTAGCCATGGATCTAATCAATTAAAAAAGTTTTTATCAAACTCAAATTTTCTAATCGCTCTGATACCACTTGAAAGTTTGTTGGGATGTCAAGCCCTATGAACTTAGTCCCAAGCTAACCAGATGGGGGGGGGGGGGGTGAATTGGTATTTTAAAAATTTCTTTTAACAAGAATAAAAACATAAACAAAATCACGCCACAAAATAAAACGCGAAATTAAAAGTGCGGAAGCAAGAAAACAAGAACACAGAAATTATAGTGGTTCGGTCAATTCAACCTACGTCACTCCTTGGGGTCACCCTCCAAGTATTTGCACTACAAAAATGTGGACTCTCTTTAGCCCCCACGACTAGGCGGAGAAGCCCTCAAGAACTCCTTTTTGCCACCCCGCAAAGGCAGAGAACTATCTCCTTTTGCTTCCTCCTGAAGCTGGCAGAGACCACTCCCAAAGGCTAACTCCTTATCTCTACTGACCCTTCCACGGATGAGAAACTCTAGACGAAGAAACAAGCAGAGCGATCCTTGAAGCAACCCTTGTGAATCCCCTCACAAGCTCCCCACACAAGATACTCTCTCTCTTCCCTCTCTCTCTTTCTCTCCTCAAGGCCTTATCAAGTCAAGGCAGCAGCCAAGGTTTTTAAAAAGTTGAACATGAGACTCTTAATAGTAGAAGGCTTCAAAGGAGCTCATTAATTGCAAGTGCCGACTTATCGTCCAGGCCAATCATAGGACATGGCCTGGCCGATCAGTTCAAATATTTGAAGATCGGCCAGAGCACTCGCCCTGGTTACTTTTGGATGATTGAAATTTGGTTGATCTATCCCGGCGATCTCCGAGTCGTCCTAGCTGATCTCACGATCGTCCTGGCCGATCAGTTTAAATCAGAGAAAAATCATCCTGGAATAGCCCTGGATAACGAGCTGGCCGAATTTATCATCTGAGATAACTTAAGGTTTTTGATTTGATCATCCTGGCCGCCTGCGATCATCCAGGAGATATGACCATATCTAAATAATTCATATTACTCCCTTGATTTCTGTTCAATTAAGGCCATATTGAGTCCAGGCTGATCATGATCGTCTGGCCGATAATTAAAAATACAGTATGCCTTAATGTCTATGGAGGCACTTCTTTCTATTTTGAGCATATCATCCTGGCTGATACACGTATCGTCCAGGCTGATATGTTAATGACGGCTGCCTTAATTAAGAATCCTTATTTAGACTTTCTGTTTTAAGCCTGATCGTCCAGGCTGATGTAGAAAATCGTCCTGACCGACATGAGTAAAAACAGAAATTCTAAGTCTCTCAAGTGTGTGTGTGTGTAGGGTTACTTAGCATCAGTCTCTTTGACCATTACAAGTAGACTCAAGAAGTGAAAAACTTTAGACTGACATAACCTAAACCTACGCAATCCTGAACTGGCTTTGTCTTGTTCGTCCGTGTTCTTCGATTCCTGAAAGATTAGAAGAACAAGCATCCAGAGAAATAGTGTTTGTCAATCATCAAACATAAGCCATAAATAATTGCAAATGCTATGTGCTGCCTTGGGTTCCCAGTCCATCAAATGATCTTGAATGGGGAGGCACAAACCCTTTGGTATGGAACTGCATCAAACTCCTCTGGGTAGGGTCTACCCTTTGGAGTTATGACGAGCTCTGTGACTCTGCTATTCCTCCCTTACTTGCTTTTCTACCATTTGTTTTATTTCCTTTACTGGAAGCTTTATTTCTGGATCTTGCTAGTGCTCTTCTATAGTCTCAACCACTGTTTCTTTCTACCACTGACAGGCTCAGGTTGAGAGATCATCCTGTGCTCATGGTGGTAAAGGACCTGACTTTGGAAAGAATGCCACTAGTGGCCATCATTTCTTCTATCTTCTTCTCCATATACTTGAAATTGTGCTCATCTTTTTGTTTTAATTGCTGTACAAGGATGTTGAGTAAGTCGGCGCTATGCCTTCCTCAACTGCAACATCTTGTATACAGTTCTCAATTGCTCATTATAAGACGTTGTTCTTGTCTAAACATAAAGACATCAGCCAGGTATCATCTAACATTCATCTCCTATACTAAGTCAAAGTTTTAAGCCTCTTCCTCATCTGATTTTCTAATACTGTCTTTTAGTCTCACCTATCATCTACTCTATAGATCTTCCAGAAACATGTGGGGATCAACTGGGAACATACTTTTCATATAGTCCATCGTATCTGAAGTAGTATTCTCAACACCCTCCTTTTCCAAGTTCACTTTCTATAGCTTCTCAGGTGAAGCTTACTACAGGAGCAAGTAACCTTTTCTTGGGTCTCCTAAACCTTCTTCTCATCAGATGTCAACGGGGTTGGTTTGAGTGATTCCAACCGCTCTACATCAGGATAAGAAGATGGGGAAGGACCCGTAGAGTGGTGCCTATCTATCCGGGGAGAATAATGGTACGAGAATTACGTTGAATTTTACCAGGACTCTGTGGTGGTGCAAAAGAAGGGGACAACTGATGACTGACTTTCGTGGAATATGATGAGTGACTTTTAATTTCACTGAAGCATCAGTCAACACAATACTGTCTATCTTTCTACTGGATTCCTTATCTCCCTAGGGTATCCATCAGTTAAGAGAAGAAATTGCCAGTATGTTTGAATTTCTTTTACTATCTTGTTTCTCGACTAACCTCCAACCTAGTTTCAAAAGTTTCTGCCTTAAAGTTTCTTCTTCAATTCTATCACTGATCAATCTTCTCTTTTTCCTAAAAATTCTTCTCTAGTCTGTGGTGGACCATCTGCACACTCTTGTACTATAGCCTTTACCAAATTCTGAACGTGCATTTCCTTACTTTTTGTTGGCTCTGTGACAGACTTTTTAACAGTAGTAGGGGCTGAGCGAGCAATCATCCTCGCATCTTCCTCTCCATCAGCAGCAGAGAGAAGATGGAACCTACTACCACTAAGATGTGGAGAGGTTGAGGGATAAGCTCTTTTTCTTGACAATTCCTTGTTTTTCCATTCTCCTCTTTATATGATGATTCTTATTTCTTCTCTGAGTTTAGTCTAATCGTCGATAACTTTGAAGAAGATCCATATCTCAAACTGACTGGGGCACTGAAAGACTGAACTTGTGTTCACACCAACAACTGACTTGTGGTTTCTGATCTTGACTAGTTTGCTCAATCCTATCATAACACTGAGGGCCTAGGCTACGGAGCAATTTTAGACCCGCATCCCAAATCAGTGAATTTTAGGATAAGGTTTCGATTTGCAACCTCACTAGGTGGAACATTAGTAAACCTAAGATCCACTAACAGACAAATGCAAATCCTCAAACCCTTTTACAACTTGAATTATACTACATCAGCAAACGGATTATAGGATATGTTCATGTTATCAACAGAGAAAAGATATACTTGCCGTCATTTTTCCTAAAAATTTAAAAGAGATTTTTAATAGATTCTAAAAATTTATTTAAATTGTAAAATTTTAATTAATCCAACTAAATAACCCAATATCCTATCTCGATTCATTATTATATTGAGTTATATAGAAATATAACTACAATACATAAATATTGAGATAAGGATAAATTTTATTTAGTTTTTATACTACACTTGAGAGATTTGGACCCAGTGCTAACTCAAACATCAAGCTACAAAAAAATGTAACTGCAATATTCGAATTAGCAAATGAGGATTTTCTTTACAAAAAGGTCATTACAAAGGAGCTCCTCATTAGTTTTCTAACGTGGTCCAAAATAAGACCTAAAAAAACAAATTAGATACCGACCAAATTATCCAAGAATGAAATGAATAAAAGAACCGGTAGAAGAAAGGTAGTTACAACTTATGACGAGCACAAGTATACTACCGATTAAAGGGTAAAAAATACTGCTAAAGATGGAGAGAGGATTGATCCCCAGCAGGAGTACGCAAGAAAAACCTTGGTGGGACAATGTGTCACACGTAGATTTTGATTTCTCCTATTTTGTAATCGAATATGCATAAGAATAAAATAACAATCTTCGGAGACTAACATAATATTCTTATAATGGATTCAATATCAAAATAGGGTTTTAGAAATTAATATTTCTAATCAATACGTTCAAAGAATAACATATATTTCGAAAGATATCATGAAATTCTTAGAATGTGTTTAAAAATAGAAAAATAAGCTTTTTTTTTAAAAAAAAATTATTCATTCTTTTATTTAGATATAGCAGAGGATGAATATTATATCATCTTGAAAGACAACATAATATTCTTTAAGACATCCAAAGCAAGAATGAGTTTATAAAATTCTCATTTCTAAAGTTGAATATATCAAAGTAAGATTATATTATCTGAATTAAGAACAATAATAAAATCCTACAAACTTATTTAAGATTTAGAAATGAAGTTTTTTAGATATATCTGCATTCCCAAAGATTCTTCCCTTGTTTATATGAATAAAACAGGTTTATTTTAGTTGGGGTTTCAAATCCCCTATGAAGCAAGCCTCTATAGTAATTACATACTGGAGGGATTACTCCTAAGAAAACTCTCAATTTAAAGCAGTGATCTCATACCCTTGATACAAATGTAGAAGACAAGGAACAGAAGTAGGGATTTTTCAAGGAGAAGTCAATTTGACATTTATTGCGAGTCAAAGGAGGAAAGTAGGAGGGAGCCGGTTCTGAGAAGTCAGAGGCAACCTCTAGTCTATCCTATGTTGGGCTTACATTTTAAGAGAGAAATTTATGTTTAGTTGATATTTTATTAGAAATTGGGATTATATTCCCGGATGGCGAGGACTTAAGATCTAAAAAAGAATCTGCCTCAGAACCTAAATCTAATTTGGGTATTAAAATAGTGACCCAAACCTAACTAATGAATTGCAAATCTGGATTATCCCGGCCTGGATTTGGGAGCCAGCTAACCACCTAAGCGCTTTAAAACCATATGTCCAGTTCTTATGAAAGATAGGTAGGGAGTTTGCTTAAGTTTTAAGAATTGGGGGCTGACATCTAAGACAAGTTCCTAATTAGCCCTCAACTTATGTAGGGTGAGTTTTGCCTATAAATGCAAATTATATTTTAGACTCTTTTTAATTTGTATTTAATGCAAATGCGTGCTCAAATTGCTCGAATGCATAAAATGAATATTGAAGCAGTTTAAAAATTTAGGCTTTAGAAAATAGGTTTTTCCCTAGAGATTGCACAACTTCCCCTTGACAGAACGATTCCTCATAGGTCAAGTGGTCTGCCAGAACCCGTAGACGGGGTGGTGCCTAACAAGGAAGAGAAAGTATTAATATGCTTATGCTGACTCTCGGCAGTCCTGAGCTTACTTCTTAAATCGTTAGAGTTACTATATGAGCCTAAAATTTTTTATTAAGATTATAAGTAGAAGAATTTTATACGTACCCTTACTAAAAAAAGCACTCCGATTCGTATCCAGGCTAAAACAAAACATGACATGCAAGGGCCCTAAAAAAAGCTACTGCACAAACAATGTAAACAAACATTTTAAGTAATCCCAAATATAATGTCCAATGTCCATTAATTACACCCAGATTTGCAGAAAAGTAAAGTGGCCGGGCACCATGACAATAAACCCATGTTCTTAACCTAAGAACGCGCAAGTGATTTTTGAAATGGGATATTTTCTTTTTGTATCTTCAGTTCTTCGTCTTTTATCTTCTGTTTCTTCATTTTGTTCTTTCTTTTTCTACGAATCTTCTTGGATCCGTCGGGTTTGGATATCCAAATGAAAAGAAACTCATCCCTAAAAGGAGTATTTTCTTTTCTATTTGGATATAAAAATCATCCTAATTTGCCTTTCCAAATAAAAAAAGAATAATCCTTTAAGGTATATTCTTCTTTCTTTGGATTCCAAATTGGATGTGATATCCCACTTTCAAAATCACTTACTACTATCTTGCTTTTTAATATATTACATTCACATTCACATTTACATCACAGAAAGAAAACGAAAATCTAGACCACCTGCAAGGTTATCCTAAGCAAAAATCATCCCAAGCAGTTATATATATATATATGCATTTAAATTAAATCACTCAGCCACACTTGGCCACACTCTTTTTATTTGGGGGGCTAAGCAGCTGAAGCACCTATGCAATTTATATGATTATTAATTAATTAGCCCCCTTTTACATGGCCCTACATGAGTGTGGCCACCTGCAGAAAATTTTGTTAACAACCAGATCGCTCCTAACCTATAGGTAATCTAATCGTCAACCAAATCACATCATAAAGTGCAGTAAAAGTAAGTAAACAAACACCAACATTTTAAATCCAAAATGTAATGAAAGCCGAGAGAAAGCCGTACATGCAGTAAGGAAAATAATAACACCGGCCTAACCTAAAGCTAAAGTGGTTGTCCTAACAAATAATTATAAGTGTGTGTAACGGGTTGTGTGGTTTGATATGTCCTATGTAGGTTAATTATTTGCTAAAGTATTTCTAATTGATTGAATTTTAGTTTAAGATATTCATTTATCTAAGATGGGATGTCACTAAATTTTCTATATCTTATATTTTCTATCCTAAAGTGTACATGCATCCTAAGTCTAGGTTTCTAAGACTCGGTCCTTAATTATTGTCCTTAAGTGTCATTTACTGTTATATAGGTAAAAAAATATTTGTTTTTTACTAACCTTACGCTTTGAGTGGCAATAAAAGGGGTTTAAGGATCTAAGAGTAAATAAAAGTAAACCTAATAAATATTGAAGTTACTACAAGGACCTAAAGGTAAGGGTTCGTGAAACACATCAAGGGGTCCCTAAAGGTTTTTAAGTTTAGAATACTCCAGTCACGGGGGCTATGAACTGGTGGTTCCGCCCGTAGCACCTCTACCCGGCTGGATAGAGGCGACTGACGCCGTTAGTCCCTCGTACATTTGTTCCCTCGACCCGTACCATTCCTCGCAGTAAATAGAAAAATAGGGATTAGAAAGCATATTTAATAATTAATAATAATATAATTAAAATTTAGTGAAAATAAAGACGTACCTTTCTTCGGGCTTGAACACTGGTTCGTTGCTTGCCTTTTGGAACCTTTACTTTTGGAAGTACACTTTGTAATCTTTCCAACATTCACTTACATTTTTTTTTCAAACTTATACAATTTTCACAAAACAAACACTTTACCTTTTACAGTAGTACATTTCTTCCTTCCCAAAATCATACTCTACATTTTTCTTTTCAAAACATTTTTATACATTTCAATATTCAAAGCACCTTTCTACATATACACTCCACTTTCATAATCCAAACCTTTCACTTTCACTTTATTTTCTAGAATACACTTGATGTAATTCTGAATGCTCATATACCCTTTACTTTTGAAAATAACATACATTTTACTCTTCCAAACTCACATTTTTCTCTTCAATATACACTTCGTATATTTCCCAACATACACTTCCATTTCTAAAACGTACAACTTCAACTTTTCACTTACCAAAACACACAAGTTTACTTCTCTTTCCATACACAAGTCATTATATCACTTCTTCCAAAACATACAAGTCACTCCTTCTTCCATCCCCAAACACTTAGCTTTTTCACATGAAGACTCCATACACTTCACCATTTACACAAACACACTTTGTCTTTCTAAAACACTTACACACTTTTTCACCTTATATATATATGACAAAATCAGAATTTACAACTTTATTCCAATGATTTTGAAAACTATAATTGATTCATTAATTTTAAGAAAGATGAAGAATGCGACTGATTTTGAACAGTTTGTCTTAAGGAATAATGCAAACTCATTCTTAGATGTAAGTGATAGAAAATCAGATAAAAAAACTTTTAATTTAAAATGAGGCATATATATCTAGTAGTTTGACTCTAAAGAGAATAAGAATTTCCTATCTTCAACTTTTAGAAAGGAAAACAAATTTTAGAAAATGGTGATTTGTATATACGATATTTATTCAAATAAACTTTAGCACAAGTAATCACCACCCCTTTTAACTTCTTTTGGAGAAATCAAAACATATTGCGGCCTTAATTCTTCAAAAAAAGAAAGAAAGAAATGATAATTTCAGCTTCACCATTACACTTTCAGAAAAAGGGTATCAAAACCATTCTTAAAGAAGAACATTTATCCAAAATAAAATCTCTCTCAGTAAATAAAAGCCTATGTATATTTCAGCAAATTTTCATGTTAGAACAATTTTCCTTTAAGAAATAAACTCATTCACTAGAGCTAATTATTATCTTAGATTATAAAGAATGAACTTCATTTCTTCTGATTTTCCTAAGAAAATTAATGAGTAAATCCTCTTTATTCATTCAAGAAGCGGGATGAAGCCAACTTTTCTTGATTTTCAAAACATTTAATTTGGAAGAAGATGACGAGGAGGATATAGAAGAAATTACCAAAGGTTAAGAAAGTTTCCGGCCTCAACTAGGGTAGAGGAGGCGAGAGATTCGGGTAAGGTTGCTGTCCACGAAACAAGAGGCAGCGAATGGGTGTCCAGCCTTGTGGCTTCCTACGAAGAGCGACGAGGGCTTGGGGGTGTCGCGAACTGGATGTGAGGGAGATGCGGGGTTGAATGGCAGGCAACGGACTGGAGAGGTTCGTGCGAACGGCAGAGAGATAGTCGGCGGTTTTCACGAACTAGGAAGAGGCGAGAGGTTGTACGAACTGCTGAGGGAGAGGGCTTCGTGCGACTGAGAGAGCGAGGGAGAGGGAGTTCAGTAGTTTTTTTTTTTTGACCTGGGAGGCATGCGAATGAGAGAGTGAGGGAGAGGAAGTTCGGGAGTTGCACGGGGCCTGGGCGGTTTTGCGAATGAATAGGGGGGAGATCGTGGGGGAGGAAATAGATTAGACCAGTTTCAACTGCACTTTTAGGTTTAGTCTAAGCCGCCTCTTGATATGAATTTTAGATTAGGAGATAGTTATTAGAATATATTTTAGTTATATATATTTAACAAATTTTATTTTAAAACATATAAATGATTTATTTCAATAAAATTGATAAATTTTAATTAAAATAAAATTGATGAACATTTTTAAAATAGATCAATTTAAATTTGTTTATTTAATATAATTAATGACGCTGGCTCGCGACGAGTTAATCCGAACTAACTGGGGTTATTGAAATCGAATTCAACTCGACTTAATTTGATTTGATTTCACTTCGATTGATGTAACAAATTTTGATTTTAAAAGAGTTGATTTGAGTGATAGGTTCGAGTCGATGCTACGTCAGTGGGCGTTCACCTAAGGGAAATCCTATGGGTACGATTTCTACACTAGGCTACGAAAACCTAAGTGCTAGAGTTGAATTTTGGGAGATTGACCTCGAATAATGAGGTCAACATCAAGCTCTGTCACCCACTAAATATTGTACTATGACCTCCATTGCTTCCTAATAATGGTCCTTCGGACCACCATTATCCACTAACTATGATCCTCAAACAACCATCTCCCACCAACTACAATCCTCAAACCTTTATCAGCATACAATAATCTTTGAACAAACATCACCCAATTATGACCCTCTAAGCACCGACACCCAAGTACGATCCTTTGTCCACTATGACTCAACTATGATTTTCCAAAAACCATCACTCGACTATGGTCCTATAATAAGTACAACAACAGAATCAATTCTAGGTGAATAAAATATGGCAAGAATTATAGGTTTGTCTTTTCAATATGTTAAATGTTTATAAATTTTAAGTACCATATGCTTAACAAAGTTCTATGAGTCTGTAGTTTAATTAGATAGGTGGGAAATATGAAGTAGAGAAAGTTCTTTGGGAGCACAATGGCATTAAAGTGGTAGCACTTCACACTGGGCTTTCTATTTATATGTTTTTGGCTAAGGAAGCACTACAATACTAGAAGTGGGTACTACGGTTCTAAGCTCTCAGGTTTAAGGGCATTTGGAATATTTGATGGAGCATTGCAATGTTGTGCAGTGCGGTGCCATGATACTTGGTTAAAAATAAAATTTTTGTATAAAAATATCAAAAATTATTTGCTCTTAATCCTCACCATTTCCACCTACCAGAAGTGCCGAGAGAATGTTGGAGGAAGAGGAGAAGAGAAATGAAAGAGGAAAACTCAAAAGAAAACTAGGGTTTAGTAGCCATAGAGCTAGATTTATTTATCAAGCCAATTAAGAAAATTGAGCGTATCGAGGCAGGCTTTAACTACCCCATTTCAAATTTCAAATTTAACATTTATATGTAGAGTATTTGGGTTTTATGTGATTTTCTTCAGTTTGAGTAGCAATTTACCATATAACTTTTGGAATATTGTAGAATTAATGATTCTAAGCATTTTGGCTAGTAAAATTCGAAATTTCATCATTTGGATTTCAATATATGAATTTTTATTTGTTTTATTATATGTGTTGATTTTATTAGAAATTAGCGAAGGCAAGGCAATAAAATGTTACTGTAGAATGTGTGCATATGTTTTACCCCACATACACCACTAGAATTATTATACATGTGTCACTCCTATATATATATATATATATATATATATATATATATATATATATATATATATATAATATATTATATATATATATTATTATATAATATATATATATATATATATATATATATATATATGTTTAAAGTATATATACATGTTAAATATGTTTATGTTATCATGTTAATATGAAAGATGAATGTGGGAGATAACTAAGTACAAGTTAAGTTATAAGGGCCCTAACATGTCTATCTTTATGTTTCATCTATCTATCTTATATAGATTTGAGAAGATCAAGTGGTGTTATAAGTGGAATATAGCATGTCTCTCCCTATATTGTACATGTGCAAAATTTGTTCAAGTTGAGGAATAAGTAGAAATATAGTTAAAACTAGAATCAGTATATAAGCATCCCATGATTTATATGATCATTGGAAGTTCATCAACAAATGTATACTAATACTCATGTTTCAAGTTATGTTCTAGATCAAGTCACATTTAAATTTAAATAATAATAAAGTTATTAAATTTAATATATGTTCAACTGAATAATATGTTTATTATCATATTCTGAATAAGATCAATTAATAAGCACCAGTAAAATTTTATTAATGTTTTATAAAATGTTATTTTGATTTGACTACAAAATATCATATATATATATATATATATATATATATATATATATATATTTATATATATATATATATATATATATATATAGCTGCGTGTGTGTGTGTGTGTGTTATTCTCTTCGAATAAATTAGAATATTGTTATAATTGGATTTTGAATTTTTGGACATTTAGTGGCTATAGTGTGTTTAAATTTTATGATGAGATAAATAGGTCTAAGTAGAATAATTCCATTAGACTCTAGGGCTCTAAGGCATGATAAAGCAGTATCAGAGGAATGATTTGAATGAATTGAATTATAATTTAAAGATGTTTGAAATAATCAATAGACAAGTGAGAGAAAAATGGGGTAGCTTAAGATTATTTTCCTTAAATGGTTACACTTTATGCATATATGCGATAAGCAATAGTGATGCAGAGCCATGAATCCCCAAGATTAAGAAGAAGCTAATAACAATGTTCTAGCCAAGCTGCGACTGTACAAAGTATAATATGGGCAATGAATTTTGATTTAATGATGCCTTTTATTAGTTTAGTAGCTTCATTGATGATAGAAGTGTAGAGTTGGATGACTGGAGTAAGGGGAGATAAAGTTAATACGCATCTATAGCTATTTCTATGATTGAAGTCCCCTCGATTATATGACACAATGAAACCTTAGGAAGTTTAAGATATTATGATGAGTTTGGAGAAGTTTTTATATAGTGTGAAGTACCATGATAATAGAAAGGTATAAATAACTATACTTTAGGCAAAAAGCTGAGTACTGGTGGTTAGGACAACAGAGGGAGAAGTTCCATAGAAGGGAAAAT
Source organism: Dendrobium nobile (assembly GCA_022539455.1). Classification (NCBI taxonomy): domain Eukaryota; kingdom Viridiplantae; phylum Streptophyta; class Magnoliopsida; order Asparagales; family Orchidaceae; genus Dendrobium; species Dendrobium nobile. The sequence continues at coordinate 38,928,528 of CM039734.1, forward strand.
ACATAGTTTTCTTTAGAGGAGTTTATTAAGATATTTAGGAGTTAGTTTGTGTCATCATCATCCTATAAGAAAATGTAAGAGTTATTTTTTAGGCTAGTACAAGGGAGAAATATAATGAGGCACTGAGGTAGAGCACATGAATCTTGCAAGTGACTATGGTCTTTTGAACATCACTGCCCAACTATGATCCTCTGATCACCATCACTCAACTCTATCAGTCCAACCTTTAACACCAATCGACTATGGTCGTTTTTGCCTTTGTCACCCATTAATTATAGTCCTTTGACCACCATCATTTGACTATGATCCTTTTGAACCTCATTACATGTAAACTATGAGCCATCAGCCACCATTACTCGACTACCATCCTCAAACCACTATCAACTGTACTAGGTCCTTAGACCACTATCACTCGACCATAGTTAGTGAACCATTATCACTAGGCTACAAATTTTTAGCAACCATCATTTGATTATGATCCTCAGACCATAATCGCCCAACTAGAATCCTTAAATCATTATTTCCAGACAATACTCCTTCTAACCTGTGTCATGCACCAACTATAGTCCTTCAACCTTCAATTGTTGTCAACTACGGTCCTCCAACCTTCCTTACTTGACTACAATCCTTTAATCTTCATTAACCAATGAATATAATCCTCCAACCACTTTTTCCCAACTACAGTATTCCTAACCAACCTATAACTTTTTTATAATTATCCCTAGGATACTATGATGCTTACAGACTTCATCACATAAAATTTTTAATAATATTAATACACACTGTCACTAAGATCGATGCATATATCAATATCAACTCTAACTCCGAACTTTAGAACTTACAATTATACTGGACTCTAGCCAAAGGGCTCCAACTTCAACTAACTAATGTGTTCATTATTGTGTATCAATACCTTCCCTCGAGGAAGGGCTTTACTTGTAATAAAATACAATTTATTTTGGAATCGTTCTAACTAAGGTAGGCCTTGTGGTTTTTTCTTTTCTTAGATTTTTCATATAAAAACACTAGTGTCTCTTAAAACTTTTTCACACCACTTGTATATGTGTGTATAATGGATCTTCATGCTATGCTAAGATGTTAAACTCTATATCACTCTATCATTATAAATGTTCTAGCACACAATATATGTAAAACTTAATTAGTCATACCAACTTTCAAGAATATACTAATAATATGTAATATAAGGATCAATGTACCTATTAAATAATTATAATGCATAAATATTTGAAATAAATTACCTCAGCAATGCAATGTACTATTTTATGGATAAAAATGATTAGTGAGTGAATTTTTTAATATAACTTAATTATTTGTGTCAGTAGCTTATCCATAATCTACTTTTCATTTCAAATTTTTGATTTTCATGTTCTAAATAAATACAAAAAATCAAGTGTATATTACACCAAATGAAGTAAAGGGTTTATTTATATAAAAGAGGATTTCAGCCTACTTATTAATTATTGACATAACATATGTGAGAAAATAAAATCTAACTACTAACCTGATTTTTATTTAAAATATATATTTAGTAATTTTAAAAATAAATCTCTGTTATTTAAATAAAGAAAAGGAGGGCGAGAGAAAGGAATTTTAAAATAAAATATATTTTATTTAAATATTGAAAATAGTTTGTTTTATTTATATTTTGAATATTCTCTTTCAATTAAATCCGTATAGTCAGATATTAGACCGCTCCAAAGGGCAAACTAATATTCTTCTATTGATTCTAAAGAAAGAGAACGATGATTCACTTTCCTAATCAGGTATAGTATAGGGAATATATGAATCATCCTAAAGGATAATCAATACATTCTCTATCTACCTAATTAGTCTAATGAATCGTTGATTCATTCCTATAATCAAGTATATAGACGACATTTGACTTGTTCGTGAAAACAAATCAAATGTCTACTTATCTCTTGATTACGAGAATGAATTTAAATAAAATTTAGATAAAGTAGAATTTTCTTTAAAATAAGGTTTTATTCTCTCACACAATTCTCTTTATTTATATTTAGAATACCCTCTCCCGATTAAATCCACATAGTCGGATATTATACTGCCCTAAAGGGTAGACTAATATCCTTCTATTGATTTTAAAGGGAGAAGTATACAATTCATTCTTCTAATTAGGTATAATATAGGGAATATTCAAATCATCCTGAAGGGATGACGAGTACATTCCCTAATCGACCTGATTAGATCAATGAATTGTAAATTTATTTCTATAATTAAATATAGAAGACATTTGATTTGCTCGTGAAAACAAATCAACTATCTATCTATTCATTAATTATAGAAATAACTCCTAAACATGAATAAAACTTAATCTACGTACACAGATCTTTCCTCTACCCCTGAAAGGAACTAAGGTAGGGTTTAGATTATTCTGGGATCTAGACTCCTTATAGGGGCAAGCCCCTAAAGTTAATTACATCTCCTAAGAGAATACTCTCGATTTAAATGAAGACTAAATAATTTTCAAAATTATATATATATATATTATATATATATATATATATATATATATATATATATATAACTAAATATTTGGGCTAATTTAAATTTCTACGATCAGGCTTTAGATTATACGATTATTATTTGAATTGAGAAGAATTTAGAATTGAGTAGAAGAAGAATGTGCAGAGAGAGGTGTATACGATCTGGACTTACCACCTGCCTAGAGTGGGCTGCCAGCTAACAATCCTAATCACAATAATTCGCCAATGATGCAAGATTTTAACATAGCACTATCCTAGGAATCAAGGAGTGGTTTAAGGATCTTAAACCATATGCAATTGAATATGCTTACAAAAACCAAAAATCTACACGAATGCTAATGATGCATGAAACAGATATATATGAAAGAGCTGATTTTAATAATATTGAATTTATAGAGTACATCCCAGGGTCTGCAGGAAAGTAAAGGTGGCCAGGCCCCATCGACAACAAACCTGGGTTCTAAGCCTTTATGAAAGTAGAATTAAATACAACTGCTTATGGTCTTTAGGCTCCGGGTCTTCTATGGATGTCCAAAAGGAACACCCTCCTGAGGGAGGATATTACTTTTTTGGAGCCCTATTTGTATGTATAAGCAGTTATTTTTAATTATTTTACAGACTCAAGATGATGTACAGACTCAATCTATATACAACAATCTAGAAAATAAAGCTTTACATTTCTTTTATAAGTACATCAGATCCTAAGAACATTCTACTTTGCAGATAAGTAAAAGCAGGAAAAGTAGAGCAGTTATTTAATTATGCATGCTATGAGTGCATTGTGTACAGTTATAAATGCAGGAAAGTAAAGACAGAAAAGTAAAGTACATGGCCCTCGCTTTATTCACTCCGCACTCTGGTGTATAGACAGAAAAGTAGATATGCATGCTTATGCAGTACAGAAAAGTAAGCAATCACACATAGGTACCCTCTAGGCAAGACACCCTCAACAAACCACAACAAACCACCGGCCTAACCTAGGTTAAAATTGGTAGTCCTAGCAAGCATCTAAGTGTGTGAAAGAGGTCGTGTGGCTTGAATAGGTCCTATAGGAATTATTATTTGAATTTCATGTATTATTAGGGTTTATTTATTAAAAGCTATACGGGAATTTAATTAGAATTTAAATAGAATGTATTTGAATTTTTAAATTATTCTAATTTTAGAAGTTAAAGTTGTTTTATTTAATTATAAAGAACTTATAGATTGATAATTCCCTAAGTGCAGGATATTATCAATTTATAAGTCCTAGGACTTCCAGAACGAACACCCATCTTATATAGAAGATAGGTATTTATTCTGAGAGTCCCTAAAGTTTTATTAGAGAAAGAGAAAGGGGCCTTATGAATGCAATACAACGTGCCCTCCTGAAGGAATCTAGCACGTCGTATAAGATCGGTGTATTATTATAGTTGTTTGAAGATCTCCAAATCCAAATGCATTAATGCCCTACTAAAATGAGTCATGCACAACACATAGGAGATCTCTTTGTTATTTATGTGTATTAAAGGCTTCTTTAAATCAAAATGCCTAAAGCTCTCCAAAAGGAATCAGGCTTTAGGCATAGAAGCCTTGATTCACTTAATCTAAATTAATAATCAAATTTAATTGATTAAAATAAATTCTAATAAATCAAATTATCAAATTAACTTAGTTTAGATGAATCAAAATTTAATTTAATTTTTAATGAATTTTATTATAATATTTAGAACCTTGAATTATTTATTGAATATTTAATGGTTTGAATTTTATTTTAAAGTTAATTTCTAATTGTTAGTTGGATACCAGCTTTGTTTCTCATCGAGGCCGTGAAGTTTATTTCACATTCCTTGGGGCTAAGCTAATAGTCTCATAGGCCTGGGTTACCCAATGGTACCCGGTATAATTAAGTAGCTTAAGTATGATTAAAGTTTGTAAGTTAATGGATTTTATTCAAAAGAAGTTTGATTGCTAATTTTAAGAGTTGGTTAAGCATTTCTGGAGTTTTAAAACAATTTTTGAATTTTTAGGAATTTTTGGAATATTTTAATTATTTATTTAAAGGTTTTTTCTGTAAAGTTAGAATTTTATTAAAATATTACACCATAAGACGATCAGTTAAAAGGTAAGTATGTTGAAATTGGATTTTTTTGGATTTAGTTATGAAGGTTTGAAGTTTTGAACTAGTTTTGACCTACACTTGACCAATTTGTTGACTTTTTGATTTTAAAGGTTTTCTGAAGATTTCACACTTTTAATAAATATTAGGCCTTATTATGAGTTGAATGCAATTGAGTTTGATTGATTTGGATTTTTCTTGAATTAGTTATGAATTTTTAAAGTTGGAGCTATTTATTGGAATTTTCAAATTTGCTTAATTAAAGAGCCCTTTTTATGGTTTTGCTCCAAATGAGTTCCCAACTCCTTGAAATCCAATCCAAAGGTCAGGAATGACCTAAAGAAGGATTTCCAAGTATTTGGGAATTTATTGGAATTTTTAATAATTATTAATTAATTAAATTAACTAAGTATTGAATTTTACTTAAAATTAAATTAAACTCTAATCTGCTATTAAATCAAATTGGTTTTATTTTCATTGGTTAAGGATTTGATTATGGTCAGTTAGAGGTATTATTTGTATTTTTTGAATTCATATTTCATTTACTATAATTTTTAGAAGTTCTGAGGGTTAATTAAGGGTTTAATTTAGACTTAATGAGATTTGAACCTTTGTTTTGATTTTGAATGATTGTAATTTTATTTTATGGTTGATTAGCGTTTATTGATTTAGATTTTTTTGTATTTTATTTGATTTATTTGATTTTTTCAAAATAAAACAAAAAGATCCTTAATGAAGGATCACCTAAATCTACTAGTTGTTATAAGATCAATTAATGTCAAATCAAAGTGTATTTAATTCTTGGGTATATGACACTAGTTTTCTAGGTTTAAGTTTCATCCCAAAAGAGATGTGTGTAGTTCACCTAAATTGATCTAAGTTAGCTAAGACACTATCCTTAATTATTGTCCCTAAATATCACTAAGTTGTAGGTAAACAAATCAATGTTCTTCTAACCCTTGGACACTAGTTATAACACACCAAGGCAATCATAAGCAAAGAAAAAGAAGTGCTCCTAATATTCTATGGAAGAATCATAGTGAATTATTATAGTTATAGGTCTTTTAATAACCTATAAGCTTAGATAATTTACTATGGAGGAATAGAGACATCAAATTAGAACAAGGTGATTTTGGGACATATACATATATGCATATGTAAATCAATATCCCTAAATCAAGAATCAACCTAATTTGATATAGTGATCATGTATAGTTTATTAGTTGTTTAGACTAGATTAAGCATGATATTGAAGATGAATTTTAACTAAACCATACATGATCAAAATCTAAACCTATTCTCAGTGAAGTAATGGTTTTACCACTGATTCCATAGAATTCTAGCATGCTATGATGGATTTAATTTGAATGATTTATGAATTTCCAATAATCTAAGTCAAATTTTGACTTAAATTTTTGTAAATTCATAAACCAATTGGGTTTACATCAAATAGGCTTAAGAAAATTACAGGAAGTCAATCTTAGTCCCTACTATACCATTGCCAAATTTCAACCCAAGATGATTTATATATATTTATTTAAAAATAATATGAGCTTTTCTATATAATTAAAATTATTAATAGAATGTTAGTCAAAATAATTTTTATTTATTTTTAAAATGTAGTGCTTAGAAATATGAACAAAACAAGCCCAATAACTTCAAAATTGGATCAGAATTGAAATTCTGGTAAATTTTTGACGTTTTGGAGATTTTCTGGATTTATTTTAGAGTTTTAAAAGCCTGGTCAAACGTCGGCTTTGACCCAGGACACGCGGCACGCATGGGGAAGGCCAAGCGGATGGCGGCGGTCAGTGGCAAGTCCCGCCACTTATCCAGCGCGGTAGCGGTAATGGTCGTTGGATCAATCACGGGAAAGATCTGATGGTTGGTTCGAATCCGTGGTTTGATCTCAATGTTGAGAGATCAGACGGTCGGATCCATTCCTGTAGTTTGTAATGAATGGATCAGAAGAATCCAGACAGGATCCATCCATCCATTGCTCTTAGAAGTCAGATCAAAGCCTTGAAATGACGAAATCATATTCGTCCATATCAGAGAGAATGAACGGACGGTCCTCATTTCGTCTTCCCCGCTCAGTTAAACCGAAAACCCTAAGCTTATCTTTTTTTATCTCGTTTTTGAAAAATGTTCAATAAAATTATTTCAAACTTTGAACAGAGATAAAATAGGGCCTAAGGAAGAGCGGGGGATTGATTTCTAAGCCATTGATGCAATAAACGCAAAGTTATTTAAGAACCTATAAAAAATCCTAGGGTTCGAGATATACTGAGATTTAAATGATGGATTTGGTAGATTTAAACACGGATGAACTTGTAGATTGTCCACGTGTTGATCTCCTTCAGCCTTTGAGCTCGTAGGAAGCTTCTATATGGAACTGGAATGGCTTGGACGGAGTTAGCTCTCGGTCAGCAACGGATCTCGCCGGCGGTAGATGCAAACATTGGGAAATCACTGGGAGGGTGAAGGAGGAGCTCTGGGGAATCAAAACGAATACTCAGAGCATCTGGGGAGTGACTGGAATGCAGGATAACTTAGAATGAGCTCTTCCCGCCTCTCTATCCTATTCCAACTAAGGGAGCTTGCTTGGACGGATGGGATGAATCAGGGGCATCGCTGGGATGGTTGACACCTATCTCAGGTGGTTAGAAGGATCGGGAGCATGCTGCTTAGGTGGCAAGGATGGACATCCTTCCCATGTGCATGGGGGGATCGCAAGACATTAGGGCTGAGCTGGAGATGCACTAGGGAGTCTGGATGGGCTTGGTTGAGTCCAGAGAAGGTTCTGGAGTCGGTTCAGTTGGCTGGAGCGACCTGGTTTAATCTAGAGAGTCGGGTTGACCGGATTTGACCAAGTAAGCTCATTTAAGCTCCCCTTGACCGTTTGACCAGTCAAAGGAGTCAAGGGTTGTTGAGTTGGCCTCAAGGCAGAATATAGAGTATGTTTCAATGGATGGATGGGCCTAGATTGGGATGAATAAGTTAAGTTGAGTATATTGACCATTTAAGCCTATTTCTCATGCTAGAGTTGACTGTTTGACTAGTCAACTGGTCAAACAGCCAAGGTAAAATTGTGGGAGGATGTTTAAAAGCTTTTGAGGTGATTTGTGAAAGGATTTAAGAAATGAGGATATTATATGAACATGATTATGTATATATAGAGAGGTTTGACCAAATCAAAACTCTAATTGATTTGACTCCAATTGAGTTTGAATGGGCTTGAAATATATTTAGAGGTGTGTTTGAGAGTTTGAGATGTTTGGTAAGATTTAAATAGGTTGATTTGATTGAATGTATTGAATTAGGTCATATGGGTCAAATTTGACCAACCATAGCTTAGTTTGAGTTAGTCAATTATTGATTGGGTCAAGGGTCCAATAAGCTTAAAATGACATTTGGAGTCTGTTGGGTGTGATTCCAGGGTCTGGGGAGGTCAGATCAGTCAAAATGCCTATTTTGACCCTTAAGGGTCTGTTTGGTCAACCTAGGTTGACTTAGTCAATCATGTTGACCCAAGGTTTGAGTATAGGTTCAACAAGTTTGAATTGATATTTGAAACTTGTTGGAAGTGGTTGCATTCAATTTGGAGGTCATTTGGTTTGAAATCCCAAATTGAGCCTCCTAAGGGTATTTTGGTCATTTTGGGCTCATGACCACTAGGGGATGAAATGAGTACAGAAAAATGTAGTTTATTGTTCAACATATCAGGATTGATGGTCTGGAAGTGATTGGAAGCTTTGGAGGAAGCTCCAGGGTTAGGATCCACTGGATGAAAGGTCTAGTGGCATAGGCTATAAATATTTGAAGGTTTTGCAGCCTTTGAAATTCAATTTAGTTTCTAGGGTTGACTCTAGAGACATGTCCCATCAGTATGAAACTAACAGAGCTTGAATCAGAGTCCATTTGATTGGGTTTTGAAGTATTCAAAAATTCACTGGAAAAGGTCTTTAGGACTGTGCCTTAGGACCTAAGATCTGGGTGTGGAATTGACTGGGATTTGCATTGACTTGAGTTTGAGTTGGGTTTAGGATCTCATTAAAGACCTCTTGAAAAAAATGAGTTCAACAACATAATGAGTGTGATCCTCATGTCGACACTCACAATGATGCTTCAACTAGTTATGCACCATACAAAAAAAGATCAACATGAAAAAAGAGTTTTCAACATCAATGGCCCTTAATCTAGAGAAGCCATTGGCAAATCTTTCATGATGCTACAAATCTTAATGATTTTTAACATTCAGCTTAGCAACAAAATTGCAAGTTATTACTAAATACTCAGAATTATTGGTTGAAGTAAGGATGCTTAGCAATAACATAGATTTTAATATGTCAAATAAATATTTCAATTAATTTCATGAATTATTAAAAGAGACTAATCCAACTTATAATTTCATGCCTTTTAATTTATGCATGATAAAGAAATTTGTACCAAAAATATTATTAATTAAATAAAAATACACTATTATAGTAATGTTGAATAATGTATTACAAGGTGATGCCTTTGAAATTTAATGTATATATTGTGGAGCATTTACATATAAACCACAAATTGAGAAAAAATATAATAAATATAACATCATTATAAGAATTTACTTTATGTGCCTCTTATTCCATGTCATCAACACTAACGATGAAGCTAGTAAAATGCAGTAGTAGAAGAGGAGGTTGACAAAATAAAAGTAAAAAAGTAAGGTTTATGAATAATTTTAAATGGTAATAAAATAATTTAATTATATCTTTTATTTATGATAATTGTATAATTGATTTTTTTTTAAGAACTACATTTGCATTAACTCAAAGGAAAAGAAAGAAATACATAAACCTATGTGATAGATTGTCTATCACACTCCTTCCTAATTAAGTCAACAACACTTGATGGAAGGTCACCAAACACAAAGCAATTCCAATAAAAATCATCTAATAAGGCATAATTAGTGCAAACATTCGCCAATTTATTACCCTTCCTAAACACAAAATGGAACTTTACATTATGAAAGCAATTTAAAAAGGAAAAATCCATTCTATGCATAACATTATTCTGAGCCTTCATTACTGAATTCTGAAGAAGCTTGATCACATTGATATTATCACGTTCGATAATAATACTATTTATTTCATTCATCCATCCATCCTTAAATAATGTTCTTAAAATAAAAAATAGCAATTAACTTTAATAAAAATATTTCCCAATGAAGCAACTTCCTCCCATAAGCCATAAGAAATCTTCCTTTATGATCTCGCAAAACACCAGCTATACTAGCTTTATTAGAATCCAACAAAGAAGCATCCACATTCAATTTAGTCCAATTTATAGGCGGGGGATACCAAACTTTAAACAACATATAATGCTAATCAGTATCCTAGTTCTTGCAAATAGGAATAAACAGAGGTTATAAAGAATAAGATAAAGCAGTTTCTATAGATGAAGTAGGTGAAGGTACCATCAAACCATGTGTATAAAAATTCCTAGCATTCCAATTTTGATGAATAGTAGAAAGATAAACTTTAACCATACCAGGATTCAACATAAGACTCCTCCAATTCTCTCGAGCAATGAGACAAATCATTAAGCTTCAGTAAGTGAATACCCCACCTTTCCAAAACTTGAAAGACATCTAGTAACTTATGACATTGTGTATCAATATGATTGTTGTCTTCAACTTCAATACAACCTCTAGGACATAAGAATGAATCACGAAGTCTCCTATAATTCATCTAATAGTTAGTAGGTAACGCCTTATTCATAAGCCTCCACCAAAACAATATTACTTTAGGAGTTAGTTTTAATTTCTTCACCCACTTGACATTAATAACATCATTTTCATGATTATTCACAACCTGGAATGCCAATGCAGCTATTGACTTTCCAATATTATTTAGAACCAGCTCTAATTGGTCTTGTTTCAACTCCTTATATATAGGAATTCTAGAAATTAACTACCAAATCTTCCGAGAACAAGTTACGCATAACCTCCTTATTCTAGTCACCATTACCGTCTAGCAGTACATAAACAAATTTATCATTTATCTCCTATATATTGAACATAGATGGCCATTTATTCAAACTTCTATTCAATATCCAAGTATCATTCATAATACTAATTGAATCCCCATTTGAAATTCTCCATCTAACAATCTGCGTCAAGGATCTAGCACCATCTCTGATAAAATGCCATATTATGGATGAGCTTCTCCTAGCCTCTTCTTTCCAAATATCATTTCCATACTTAGCTTCAATAATCTTGCTAAGAAAAGAATTCTAGTTCTGAATAAAGTTTCATGCTATTTGAGCTCTCAAAGGGCCTTATCCTTGAGCAGCCCCTTGAATACCCAAGCCTCTATAATCAACTGATTTATAAAGAATCTCCCAAGAAATATAATGCATTCCTCTTCTGCCTTATTGCTTATGCCATAAAAAGTTCCTACAACACTTATAAATATTATTGAGTATACTCTATGGTACCAATGAATGATTCATAGTGAAAAGATAAACAAAAGAATAAATCAACTTCACTAATGAGATTTTTCCAGCCAATGACAAAGACCACAAGCCCCAAGTATTAAGCTTGACCATGGCTTTATTAAGAATAAAATTATAACCTGCATATTTTAACCTTTTAGTAGCCAACTTAACACCAAGAAAAAAGAATTCCTTGACTTTATGAATGCCCAGAATCCTTCGTAACTTCCTTTGTGACCTCCGAGAAATAGAATTCCCAAATATTACCACTGATTTATTCATATTAATCCTTTGTCCCGTCCAACTGCAACAATCTGTCATAATCTTGTTAATGAATTTAGCATTGGATGAAGAAGCTTTAGCTACTATCATCACATAATAAACAAATAAAAGGTGGGAAACATTGGGGGTGTTAGGTGAAATTCTGATGCCAAATTCCTAATCTCTCTGCTGAAAAGATTTTGACAGCAACTATAACATAAGATGAAAAGCCCCAGAGATAATGGACACCCTTGTCTAAATCCACATTCATCATGGATCCAATTACTTCTTGTCCCATTTATCATAATATAAAACTTTAGACGTGTTAACATTGAGTAATTACATTAATAAGCATTTTCAGGAAACCCATAATCAAAAGGACCTGGTGCAATGTCTCCCAACACATACTATTATAGGCTTGTTCCAAATAAAGTTTAAGCATTATAAACCCATGCTTAGATTTTGAGAATCTAAGCTTATTAATAATTTCATGAGCAAGAAGACAAGTATCAGAAATTGATCTACCTGGAACAAACACCACTTCTTTCTCTAAAACAATACTTGGAATACTTCCATTCAATCTATTCCAGATCATACCAGCCACTACTTTGTATATAGTTTGACATAAAATTATTGTAAACTTTTTAACTTTAGTAGCATTGGTAACATTTGGTATCAAGATCACCAATGTTTCTTTCCAGTCTTCTAGCATGCTTCCCAATTCAAAGAATGCTCTCACCGCATTCCATACCTCCACATGAATAATGATCCAAAATAATTTGAAAAAGAATGAGTTCACCGCATCATTTCCAGGAGATTTGTTGTTGTTCATCTTCATAACCATAGAAACTAGCTCTTGTTTTTGAAATTCTTCCATTAGCATCTTCTTTTTATCTTCATTCAACATATTGTCGAATTTAAACTTTGCCATCCACCTAGAGAACACTCACTGTTCTTCCATTTATTCATATTGAATCTTCACATAAAGGAATCTTCATCTATGGATATACATTCAGAGAACACTCCATATTCTTCAATTTATTCATTATATTATAATTCCTTGGACTCATAAATTTATAATTTGATTTGCTGCATTAATCTTTTTCTAATGTTCATGTTTCCAATTTATGTTATTTTATTTAGTTACTCAAAGTTTATTCCAACAGGACAAAAATTTTTTATCTTATTCATGATTGACTACTTCACCAAATAGATTCAAGCCAAAGGGCTCACTCACATAACATTCGTTATTGTTTGAAACTTCATATGGACTGAAATCATCTCAAGACATTGAGTCCCCTGGTCATTATAAATAACAGACTATAATTCTCCAAGAAAAACCTTAAGGAATTCTATAATATCCAAGGCATCCACCTAAAGTTTGCATTCATGAACCTCCCTCAAATTAATAGACTGGTTGAATCTCCCTAACAATCTCATACTAAACGTCATCAAGAAAAAGATCTAGGGCACCAAACAAAACTGGCCATAACTACTTCCTTATGTATTATGGGACCTCAGAAGGACTCCTTCAATCGCACAGGGTACACACCCTTCTTACTCCTGCATGGTATCTAGGATGTAAAGCATGAATTTTTAAGCCAAAAGGATACTAACCAGAACTCATTACACGATCACCGAATGCAAAGAATGGGAAATGTCCAATTAGAAAGGCCTATATACAACTAACGACCTATTATAAGAGCTTTAATTGCAAGCCGAGCTCCAAAAGGAGGAACTAAAGTAATGGACTACCAAGTAATTTTTGACCTCATCTTTGTATAAGGTCTTCAGGGCCCATTCTATTTCCAATAAAACTCCAAACCCAACCTTTAAAATAGGCCTCAGTTAAATTTTACCCCCCAAGACTTCAATCCATCCTAAATTTAACCTTCAATCATATCCAAAAATAAATCATATCAAGTCAACTATAATCATTCATTGCTTATGATTGATGTGGGAAATTCAAATTCAATCACTCAAACCAAAGTCCAGTCAAAATCTAAATTTCCAAACCAAATCCAAGTGTTAAGGACCCAGGACCTTAGACCCTTCATTGGTTATTTTTTTTCATAAAGTCTAGTTAAATGGCTTATGATTCATGATCTATAATTTATATATTTATTAGACATGTCTCTAGGGTCAACCATCCAAATTTGAGCTCAATCTAACACTTGTAACTCAAAAATTGAATTGATTTCAAAAGACTTTAAAACCTTTAAATATTTACAACATGCCACTAAACCCTTCCACCCTGTGGAATCTAACCTTGGAGCCTTTTCCAAAACAACAGACTATATCTATGACTCTTGTTATGACATTTTTCCTAGTAAACTATATTTTGTTGGATCCCATTTAGCCCATAGTTAACCAGAGATCAAAATGACCAAAATTCCCTTTATGTACTTTGACCCATAACCCAACATGACCTAATTACATAAAACCTTTAAACCTATTATAATGTATCCTAAGCATTATTAGGAATGCATTGGACTCAAACCCATCCTTTAATTTGACCTGGTTAACCAAATAGACCATTGTTGACCAAAATTTCCCTTAAGGATTTAAAAAGTTATTCCAATGTAAATAAACTCATCTTGGATTGGGATCACTTCCATTGAGTTCATGTGTTCAATCCAAACTCAATGGACCTAACCCTTGACTCTTGGTCAACCTGGTCGATTAAGTCAACAAACTTTGACCAAATTCACATACACTTCTATCAAACATAAAACCTTTGACCAAGATTTTCTTAAGTTAATTTAAGCCCATGGGATGACCCATTAGGCCTCTAGGGATGTTCTCTTGAAGACCCCAGACTTGGGCCAACTTGGGTTAGCCATATGCCTTGAACCAAGTGTCCAAATACAACTTCCAAATAGCCAAATTCTACCCTAAGTCAAATTAAATAAAATCAAAGCTTATGTTGGAACTCTTATAACCCAACTGTTGCGGATCTATTTCATGGATTAGAATTTTGATGATAGCAAACATTCATGATTTTCTATGACTGCCTTGACTACTAACTTTTCAGGTCCACAAAATCGAGTATAACTCAAGCCAGCTCAAGATTGGGTAGATTAAGTTTGAGTCAGTTTGAATTTTTTCCCTTTCTTGAGTCTATTTTAAACATTATGATTCTTGATACTAAGTAACCTTGCACACATACACCTTGGGAGAATTTTTGACTGTTTCCTAGAGTTTATTGTTTTTTATAACATTGTCTGGGACTATATTTATATCGTCCTGGATGATCAGTTCAAAAATAGAAACCCTAATTAGGCATCCTTATTAAGGCAGGCGTCATTAAGCACATCGTCTTGGATGATTTTGTATCGGCCAGGACGATAGGCTCAAATCAGAAAGAATCAGCCGCCAAATCTATTTAGGTATTACTTATTTTTGGACACGTATCGGGCATCATCCCAGGCATCGGCCTGACCGATCCAGCATAATTTTCCTAAATTAATTTAGTATTTAAGGAAAGTAATTAAGATTTGATTACACGATCACATCATCCTGGACGATCGCAGGATCGGCCGGAATAATTTGTTGGACTATTGGACATCGGACAGCTCTTATTCAAGGCGATGTTCAGGATGATATTCCACAATTTATACTGATCGGCCAGGATGATATATTATCATCCTGGACGATATGAACAAATTTTTTCTGATCATCCCAAATCATCCTGACTGATTGCAATTTATTCTGATCGGTCAGGATAATATATTATCATCCTTGACGATATGAACAAATTTTTTCTGATCGTCCCAAATCATCCTGGCTGATTGGACTTAATTTACACTGATTGACCAAGATGATATAGATATCAACCTGGATGATAAAGTCAACAAGTTGTAATTAATGAGCTCATTTTGAGCTCTTCTATTTAAGCTTTGACAAGGCACTTAGTATGTATCTTTGGCAGTCATTGTAGCTTCATTCTTTTGGAGGGAACTTGATGAGACAGCTTGAAAGGGAGAGAGAAAAGGGTGGAGTTTGAGAGAGGGAAAAGATCCTTGGAGGGGGTTTCAAGGGAGTGTGGAGGGGGATTCCACACGGTTGCTATGGCAAGCTTGCACCTTAGTACCATCAGATTCAAGGCTTGTCTTGAGGGATGCTCTGGGAAGAAGAAGATCTCTTGGTGCCAAAGGACCCAGCTACACCGCCGCACCAAGAAAGGTTGAAGTGATTTTGTAAGGGCTTCTCTGCCTAGCTGTGGGGAATAAAGAAGAGACACTAAGTTTAGTGCAATACTTGGAGGGTGCCTCCGAGGAGTGGACGTAGGTCAAGGCTTGACCGAACCACTATAAATCTGGTGTGTTCTTTCATTTATTATTTTCGCATTTATTTTCCGCACTTTGATTTTCTTTGTGGTGAATCTTGATTTTTGATGTGATTATGTTTTTAAGTTTTAATATCCAATTCACCCCCTCTCTTGGTTAGCCTTGTGACTAGTTCATAAGGGCTTAACATCCTTAACGAACTTTTGAGTGCCTTCAGTGCACTTTCACCAACATTTCTATCATAGTATACCCAGTCCTTGGGTCAACTTAGGTTAATAAATTGGCTAGCCCAAAGTTTCCAAAACCACTAAAAGGTTGAGCCATTCCATAACCTAGGCTTCACCTAGCCAAATCAAAACTTGTACTAGGTGGCCCTTGGTACAACACACATACTCTAGTCAGCCCAGCTCTTGACCTAAATTAACAACCAAGCTAGCTCAAAGGGGTTAAAACTACTTTGACTTGAGCCAATTCCCACCACAAACCAATTCAAGCCAAATTCTCACTTACAATGTTTAGTGTTTGGCTTAACACACCTCCCTCATCAATCCCACAACTTAGCTTGATCTAGGTTGTAACCAAGTTTTCCCAAATCGTCCCGAGCCAATTCGGTGAATAGGGCTTTCTCAGGCTAAATTGAACTCTCCAGTAGATGTACCTAACCCTCAAGTAAACTTTCCACCTAAGTCTAACCTATGTTATAGCTAGCGATGACTAGTGCAAGTGGATTGAAGCTCTATTGTGAAAGTTCATGAAGCTTGTTAAACAATATAGAACTAACCCGAGGCTAACCAAGAAGGGTGAGAATTAGAAATTTTAAAAATTCTTTAAATATGAAGAAAAATCCCCTTTTTTTAAAGAATTTTAAAATATCTAAAAATATCAATTTTATCTCTTGATGCGGAAGCAAAGTAATTTCATAATAATAAAAAATTAGAGACTTTTAACCATTTAGTTATCACACAAATAAATGTAAGAAATATAGTGTAGAAAAATAAAACCAGAAATAAACACCAGAGATTTATAATGATTTTGTCAACCTAACCTACATCCCCTCCCTAAAGTCACTAACTCTAGGTATTGCACTAAACTTTTAGTGACTCTCCTTTTGCTCACACAACTAGGCTGAGAAGCCCTTACATAATATCTTCCACCAACCCGATGCGGTAGAGGTCTGTGATACTTTTTGTCCCTCCAAGAGATGGTAGAGGACTACAAATCTTTTTATAGATAGAAACCTTGAATCGTTTTCACCTTCCCTGGTGTAGCAGAGTAGCTAGGTCCTTTGACATCAAAAAAATCTTCTTCTTCCCAAAATTTCCCTCAAGACAAACCTTGAATATGATTATACTAAGATGTAAGCTTGTCAAAGAAACCATGTGAAATCCCCCCTACACTCCCTTGAAACCCAAAATAATCTTCTCCCACTCAAACTCCACCCTTTCCTCTCTCCATTTAAAGGCTCTATCTTTAATTTTTCTCCAAAAGAATGGAGACTCAATGCAAGCCAAAGAAATTAACCAAGTGTCTTGAGAAAACTTAAATAGAGGGTTTATAAAAGTTTAATTCTTTTAACACTGTTTATCCAGTATGATCTAGGATCATTCTATACAATTACTTCAAAATAGCCCTTTCAACCAGTATGAATAGTATTACCCTGTAAAATAAGTATAAGTGTTTATACTAATCATCTAGGATTATCCTCTGATCATCCATGATGATTAATTAAAAAATTATGATTTTCTTCTTATACGATTGGGGAATCGTCCCATGCATCCTCTTGGTCATCCAGTACAATCATCAGTGATCATCCTGTATGATTAGATTATATAAATTAGTTATAATTAGTCCCCTAATCACATGATTAATTTTGGCATAATTATTATAGATCATCTAGTATGATGTATATCATCCTGGATGATTAGTAAAAAAATTAAATCTTAAAAACTTGCCTAAATTATGATTGGAAGCTATTTTTCTTGATCATAATTAATCATCTTGTATGATCTAAATCATCTAATATAATTAGTTAGATGAGTTGATCATATAGTATGATATATATCATACAATACAATTAGTTCAAAAATTGAATTTCTTGTTTTGAATTAATCTCTCTCCGTCTGAGTGTGTGTGTGTGCATGGTCACCAAGCTAGCATACACCCTTACAGTACTTAACTCAAGAAATAAAAAAATACATCAATGAATATTACAGAATCTTTACAATAAGACTTATTCTACCCAATCTTGAGCATTGAATCTTCATTGGATGGTGCAAGGTGTTATTGAAATGTTAGTACATTCATAAAAAAATATACATTGAAAATACTAGGAGATATAGTGATGTGATCCATAATACTTGTTATATTAAAAAATATAAACTAATGAGCTCGAATTGTAACAATCTTCCCTTTTCTGATGATGGTAAATATTACTGGTTGAGTTTGCAAACTAAGATATTTTTTCCTAATCTCCCCCCTCACTAAGAGAATTATATTAAAAATACGGGAAACTAAAAAGACTTATTTTAAAAAAAATTATTTTTTAAGACAAACACATTTTAGAAACTAAAATAATTGATAAATAAATAGAAATACAAGATGAACAAATGCAAATATAAAATGAAAATAGATGCAACTTAACCACAAATATGTTCTCCCCGCTTGACATTATCAAAAGAAGAGAAGAATAGAAGAGTAAAAACAAACATAACAAATTAAAGATAACATGAACCGTGATCAGGTGGAAATGATGGTGATGGTGATGTTTTGGAAAAATCTATTAATTTCAATAAGTTTTTTTGGAATTAGAAAGTTATCCCTTTATTAAAAGCTTAGTAAGAAATGTATTGTCCTCATTTAAAGTAAAAAAGTTTAGAGATTTGATTTTGTCAACCCTAGCTCAATCTTCTTACAAGCTAAGCTCTTTTTTAAATAAAGAAATTAATTCAAAGAAAAAATTAAAGAATAAAAATTAATCTTTTCAATCTTCATGCATGAAATATATCTAATAGAATATTAATGCAAAATGGTGAATTAAGATTCATGATTTTCAAACTCAATAATAAAAAGTATCAATAGACACATGGGTTTTCTAAGATTAAAAGATATACAAGAAAGGTAAGCGAATTTGTTTTTGGCTCATTTTGTGCCTATTTCTCAATTTTATCACACTTTGCTCATCTTTTTTATTTTGGATGTAAGATGTATATCTTCTAATTTTGGCATTTATTGCGCGTCTTTTTATTTTAGGCTCATTTTGTGCCTCTTTTTACTTTTGTAATTTACTTCCTTTATGAAAACTTTAAAAGAAAGTTTTCTTAGTTATAAGATTATCTTCTAAGTATAAGAGAAGAAACTCCCTATCTTATATAAGGAAGAATAAACTATAAAGCAAACCCAATCAAGTGATAAAAATAAAAAGCCTAATTTAAGAAAATTATGAAGTGACTTCATTAGCTTGCAAAAGATCCCTATGAGATAGAAAAATGTAGGAAGATAATAAAGGCTTAATTTCTAAGTCCAATTTTTAATTTGATATAGATTTCGATTCAAAAGTGAAATATGCCCATAAAAAATTGAGTGGGAGAGATAAAATTATGAATATCTTTCCTTTAAAAAATTAGAGAAGTCAACTACCACTTATTTAACATTTTATTTAAAAAAGAGATAATTTTTCATTTTAAGAAAAAAAAAGTGATTTTAGAGAAGTGATTTGATTCTTTTATGCATATCTGATGTGAATGGGAAGTGTGATTTATGTGTGTTGATCAGAGAGACTACACAAAAATTACATGGAAAATAAAATAAATGATTATAAATATAAATTTCTTACTACACACAAAACATACTAAAACCAACACAAAAAATAAAAACATCCACAACAAATTAAAACATTCATGCATGCATTAATAATATAATAGATAAAAACATAAAGAACACATTATACCCCATTACCTTGCTCTTGGTATGATGATTCAGAAGCTAGATATGCCCATGAGATTTTTTGTTTTTTATCATTTGCCTTTATTATAATTTGCTTATTTTTACCCTTTTCCTTTGCATGAAGAGTTTTTAAATTGGGGGTGCTTATTTTTTATATATCTGGGTTTCCTACACCCAAAGCAAATAATATCAGAAAAAATCTTACCACTCTTACCATATTTACCTTTGTTTCACTTTTATTGATGTTGATGCTTGTGCTTTAGTAAATTTTTAAATTTACTTATTAATGATGTTATCTCTCTGCTCTCATTATCTACTGTGTCACTTTTAACAATGTCTCCAGCTTTTAGCACTATAATTTCACCTGCATCAAAAAGTCTTTGAGACGCATTTTGCTCATGGGCAATAAGTGAGCCAATCAAATTATCAATAGAATAATTATTCAAGTCTTTTGATTCATATATAACAATAACTTTAGCATTAAATTTATCATGTAGACAATGTAGAATTTTATAGACTTTTTTAAAGTTTGAAAGTTTTTTGCCTAAAGCTTGTAATGATATTACTATTTGAGTAACCTAGTATACTTGTTTAGGGTAGTCTCATAAGGTTTAATGAAAAATAGTTCATAATCATGTATTAAAAAATATAACTTAGATTACTTTACTTCACTAGTACCTTTGTATGTAGTGCATAATCTATCCCAAATTTCTTTGTTAGTAGTACATGTAGAGATTCTTATGCAATCTTCAGAATTCAAAGCACAAAAAAAAAAACAATCCAAGCATTTATCATTCAATTAAGCATTGACTTGTTATGTTCTTCTCCATTCAATAAAAGGAATGTCAAATTTGACTCCATCTATAATACATGATGGTATATAATAACTAGTTTGAATCATATGCTACATTCAAAAATCAATTGATTGTAAGAAAGTAGACATGTAAATTTTCCAAAAAATCAAAAGGAATATTATGAAATAAAGGTGGTCATGTGATTGAATATCTTTCTGCAGTATTTTCATTTCCAAAGTTATCCATTCATCATTTTTTAAAAGCTATTTAAAACATAATTTTTGAATCCCACACTGATATCACTTGAAAGTTCATGAAGTTTGTTAGACCTTATAGAACTAACTCGATGCTAACCAGGAGGGGGGGGGGGGGGAGGGAATTGGTAATTTAAAAACTTCCTTAAACACAAAGAAAACTCTCCATTTTTAAAGCATTTTAAAATATCTAAAAATATCAATTTTATCTCTTGATGCGAAAGTAAAGTAATTTCACAATAACAAAAAAAAAGAGATTTTCAACCATGCAATTATCACAAAAATAAATGCAGAAAATAAAGAGTAAAAAGAAACCAAGAATAAACACATTTGAGATTTACAATGGTTTGGTCAACCTAACCTACGTTCATTCCTCAAAGTCACCCACTCAAGGTATTGCACTAAACTTTTAGTGACTTTCCTTCAGCTCCCACAACTAGGCGGAGAAGCTCTTATAAATTCTCTTCCATAAACCTTACATGGTAGAGGACTGTAATCCTTTTTCTCCCTCCATGAGATTACAAAGGACCATAAATCCTTTCACATATAGAGAACGTTAAATTGCTTTCACCTTCCCTGATGCAGTGGAGTAGCTGGGTCCTTTGACAGCAAAGAGATCTTCTTCTTCCCAAAACCTCCCTCAAGACAAACCTTTAATACGAGGGTATTAAGATGAAAGATTGCCATAACAACCATGTAAAACCCCCTCCACACTCCCTTGAAACCCACAATGATATTCTCCCTCTCAAACTCCACCCTTTCCTCTCTTCCTTTGAAGGCTCTCTCTTCAAGTTTTCTCCAGAATAATGGAGACTTAAAGCAAGACACTTACAGGGTGTCTTAAGAAAACTTAAATAGAGGGCTTTGAAAACCATAAAAATTCAATTCTGGAAGCATTGATCATCTATTATAATCTAGGAAATTCTCGTATGATTAGTTTAAAATAGCCCTTTCAGCCAGTATAAATAGTAATGCCCTGTACAATTAGTTCAAGTGTTTGTAGTGATCATCCATCACTATCCCGTGATTGTCCTGGATGATTAGTTAAAAAATTATGGTTTTTGTCATATAAGATTGGAAGATCATCCCACGCATCCTCTTGGTCATCCAATATGATCTTCACCGATCATCCTGTAATAATTGGATCGAACAAATTAACTATAATTAGTCTGCTAATCATAGGATCAATTTAGGAATGATTATCATAGGTCATCTAGTACTATATATATCATTCTAGATGATTAGCAAAAAAATTGAATCTTAAAAACTTGCCTAAATTATAATTGACGACTATTTTGCATGATCGTAATTGATCGTCCTATACAATATAAATTGTCTAGTACCATTAGTTCAAATTTTAAACTTTTAGTTTTGACTCAACCACACTCCCCTTTGAAAGTTTAAGAGGGTTGTTAAACCCTAAAGAACTAGTCCCGAGGCTAACTAAGAGGGGGGGGGGGGGGGGGGATGAATTAGATATTTAAAAAGTTATTTAACAAAATGAAAGATCTTTTTATACCTTGATGTGAAAGTGAATTGCATTCATAATAAAAAGATAAATCAATGTTTTTACCCACGTAGTTAATTGCTAGAAAAAATAAATGCTAAAATAATAATGGAAAAAATTAAAATTAGAAAGAACACACCAGCTTTATAGTTCTTCAGTCAACCCTAACCTATGTCCACTCCCCGGATGCACTCTCTGAGTATTGCACTAAAACTTTAGGAACTCTCCTTTAGCTCCCACAGCTAGGCGGAGAAGCCCTTAAAAAATTACTTCCATCTTCCTCGGTGCGACAGAGTAGCCGAGTCTTTTAACACCAAAGAGATCTTCTTCTTCTCAAAACTTTCCTCAATATGAACCTTGAATTTGATGGTACTAAGGTGCAAGCTCAATCTCATTCCCCCTGAGTGTGTGTTTGCATGGTCACCAATCAAGTATAACCCTTACAGGACTTGACTTAAGAAATCAAAAATATATCAATGAATATTACAAAATTGTTACCGCATAACCTATTTTATCTAATCTTGAGACTTGAATCTTTGTTAGATGGTGTGTGGTGTTTCTAAAGTTAGCACACACTCAAACATAAATATATTGCAATTATACGTAGATAATAGAAAGTGAGCCACAATGTTTGTTAACATTTAAAATATAAACTTGTGACTCAAGTTACAAAAATCTCCTTTTTTATTATGGCAAATATTACTGTTTAAATTTTTAAAATTAAACATATTTTTTTTCTTATCTCCCCCTCAATAAGATAATTATATTAAAAATAGGAAAAATAAAATAAAGTTTCTTTTTTTTTTTAAATTTTTTTTAACATAGGAATAAAATAAAAATAGAACCTAAAAAAAATATAAACTAATGCAAATACAAGATGAACATATACAACTTAAGTACAACTACAACCAGTCAAACACATTCACCCCCTTTGACATTATTAAAAAAAAGAGAAACACATAAAAAATAAAACATAACACACATAACATATTGTAATCAGGTGGAGGTAGTGCTGATATTTAAGAAGAATCAATTAATTTCAATAACTTTTCTTAAAATGAGAAAGTTACCTATTGATTTTATTCAAAAACATAATAAGAAATGAATTGAACACACTAAGATATAGAAAGTAGCTCGAGCTCCTTACAGGTTAAAGTCCTTTTAAATAAAAATCTAATACATAAATAGAATTACAGAAGAAAAAAATGTCCTTTTCAATCTTCTTACATGAATTATATCTAATAGAACATCAATGCAAAAATGGTGAGTCAGGAATCATGATTTTCAAACTCAAGTATCAAAAGAATCATTTAACACATGGATTTTCTAAGATTTAAAAATACAAGAAAGGTAAGTTAAATTATTGTGGGCTCATTTTATGCCACTTTATCAGCTTTTGTTGCACTTTGCATATCTTTTGAGTTTTGATACACTTTTATGCATATTTGAATTTTGGCGTACATTATGAATCTTTTTATTTTGGGCTCATTTTGTGCTGCTTTTAATTTTTGTAATTTTACTTCTTTTCTTAATTATTAAAGACTCATAGTCAATCTAATCTAATGATAAAATCAAATAGTTTGATTGAGAAAATTATGAAGTGGATTCATCAGCTTGCAAAATATTCCTATAAGATAGAAGAAATATAGGATGATAAAAAAGTTTTAATTTCAAAAGTTAAATTCTTAAATTGATATGGTTTTTAATTCAAAAGTGCAATAGCCTGATTAAGGAAATGAGAAGGAGATGCATAAACTTGAATTTCCTTCCTTTAATAATTTATTTATTAAAAGAAATTTGAGAGAAGTGAATTGATTCTCTTATGCAAATATAGTGTGAAATATTATTTGTGTGTGTTGATTAGAGATAAATCAAAAAAATATACATGAAAAATAAAATAAAAAGATTATAAATTAAAAACATCAAAAATAACACAGAAAATGTTTATAATGAACAAAATAAATCAAAGAACATATACGCATGCATTAACTACAACACATAAACTTATAAATAAAACTTTATAACTCATTACCTTGCTCCTGGTTTGATGATTCAAAAAGTAGGTTTGCCCAAGAGATTTTTTTTTCTTCACATTTTCCCTTATTGCAATTTGCTTATTTTTGCCATTTTTTTGTTGGAAGAGTTTTTGAATTAGGACATTCATTTTTCATAGGTCAAATTTTCCTACACCCAAAGCAAATAATTATAGAAGAAAACTTAGCATTTTTACCATTTTTACCTTTTTTTCACTTTTGTTGATGCTGATGTTTATGCTTCAGTAGTTTTTCAAATTTGCTTATTATTGAGGCTATCTCCTTGCTCTCATTATCTACTAAACCATTCTTATCCATCACTTCATCTTTTAGCACTATTATTTCACCTGCATCCAAACATTTTTGACCCAAACTTAAATTGAGGGCTTCAAAAACACTAAAAATTCAATTTTACTTATGAAGATCATCCAGAATGATTATGAGATCATCTTGTATGATTATTACAAAATAGCCCTTCCAGTTGATACGATCATCATTGTCTTGTACGAATAATTCATGTTTTTGCATGGATCATCTAGTATGATCGTGAGATCATTCAGGATGATTAGTTCAATCAAATTACAGTTCATCTAGTATGAAAACTAGGACAACCAAAATTATCTCTGTTGATCATACATTACGATCTAGATCATACAGTATAATCACAATATCAAAATTTAGCAGATTTAATTCACTAATCATAATATTAATTTATGAATGATTTTTATAGATCATCCAGTATAATGTACATAATCTTGGATGATTAGAACAAAATATGAAATTCAAAATCTTGCCTAAATATGATTGGCATCTAATTTCCATGATCATAACTGATTATCATGGACGATCTAGATCATGCAGCATGCTTAGTTTGATGAGCTGATCATCTAGTACGATATAAATCATACACTATGATTAGTTCAAAAATAAAACTTCTAGTTTTAACTTAATCTCCCTCCCCCCGAGTGTGTATGCATAGTCACCAAGCAAGTATATACCCTTACTGGACTTGACTCAAGAAATAAAAATTACATTAATAAATATTACAAAATCATTACAACATAACATATTCTACCCAATCTTAAGCCTTGAATTTTCATTGGATGGTGCATGATGTTCTTGAAAAGTTAGTACACACATAAACAAAAGTATGTTTCAAATATAAGTAGACAATAGTATGTGAGGCATAATGTTTGTTATCATAAAAAATATAAACTCTTGAGCTCGAGTTGCAACACCCTTTAGTGTTTATGGTATGCATGGTCACAAAGCTAGCATACATCTTTTCAGGACTTGACTCAATAAATCAAAAATACATCAATGAATATTACAAAAATATTTACAGTATAACGTATTCTACCTAATCTTGAGACTTGAATCTTTGTAGGATGGAGTATGGTGTTCCTGAAATATTAGTACACACATAAACAAATATACATTGCAAATACTTAGAGACATAATGATGTATCCATAATGTTTGTTATCATCAAAAACATAAACACATGAGCTTGAGTTACAACATGGTGGACACTCCTCCTTGATTCCTACCCTTGGCCTTTATAGGGTCTGAGCTCACTACTTTGAGCTCATTAGGCCAAGAGAGGCTACCCCCTCCTACTGGCAGCCGTCTGATAGGATTGAACTCAATTACAATAACTTAGTCAATTACCTAAAATAACTATCCTTGGGGTATTTTAGGTATTTCTCTTAGGATTAAACTCATTACAGCTTGAGACTTTTCTAGCCTTTTTATTGCATATCAATTTTGTTTTAGCCTCGATATGATAGGAGGCTCGTGAGGGTATGACTATAATTTTTTTACTTTAATTAATTAAAATTTTTAGGCTCACATTATAACTCTAACTACTTAAAAAGTAAGATCTAGACCATCGAGAGTTCTTATAAATACATATTAATTACTTCTCCTCCTTATTAGGTACCTCCCCGCCTATGAATTCTTGCAGACCACCTGGCTTATTATGGTGCAATTTTTTCAAGGGCATATTGTACAATCTCTAAGATAATTTTTTTTTATCCTTTAAAATATCTTCATATACATTTAACACATTTATTCAATCAATTAGCATACATTGAATTAGAAAAGAATTAAAAGAGTTTGAAATTTATAATTATATTTTCTTAAGCATAACTACTCTACATAAGTCAAGGGGACCTTAGTATCCTCTCTAGATGTCAGACTCGATTCCTCAAACTTAATTAATCATTTTCCCTACCACCTTTTTATTAAAGTCTGGATACATAGTTTTAAATCACCTAGGTGTTTAGCTCCTAATCCATCTCGGGGTAAGTCCAGAGTTTGTACTACATTAGCTAAGTTTGAGTTTGTTGCAACTTAGCATTCATAACTATATTTTTATATCATGTGAGTTTTTAATGATACCAAAATATTATTGTGTTGATTACTATTTCTCCTAGCATATATTATAAAAATTTTGTTTGTGTTATTTCTGTGTACTAACTTTTTAGAGAAATCATACTCTAGACTGCCGAAGACTTTAAAACAGATTAGATTAGGGTTTCATTTAATTGAAGACTATAATTTTTCTATTTTTCTTTAGTTTGAGCGAGTGATTATAATTGGTTAACCATGCACACACACACTATGGGAGTGAGTCAAAACTATTATTTTGAAAACTAATTATACTATATGATTCTTGAATTGTACTATACAATTTGTCATGATAGTTCCTCCAGAACTAAGTTAATCAAATCATGCCTGAGAAAATTCTTTTGAATTGTTCATACTGTATAAAGTTAGATTCGTACAGATGATATCAAAAGTATAAAATGGATAAGTACTAGTTCATCCCAAACAAATTCACCATTTCTTAAACTGATCATACTATACGAACTGAGGTTCATATAGATGATATCTAGAGTACAAAATGGGCTAGTATAGTTCATCCCATTCGAACGCCTAAATTTTTTAAATTATTCATACTGTACAAACTTGGGTTCATGCAGATGACATACATAGTACGAAATGAGATCATCCATGTTCGTACCATATAGACCATGATTTTTTTAAATAGTTTATATTATACAATATTGCGTTCATACACATGATTCACAGTGTACAAAATGGGTTCGTATGAAATCGTATCGGATGAACTTGTTTAGTTTTCAACTGTTCATACTGTACGATGTCAGTTCATATATACAATTGACAAAGTACAAAATCAGGTTTGTTTAGAATTATAGATGAATTTTTGAATTTTTTGTATGTATGAAGTACAATTATAGTGTACGGTACAAGTATGTTGAACTTGAAATTTTTAGTTTTTTGGATGGTTTTTCTTATCATTCATATATAAGAGTACTAAAAACTGACTATCCTACTTCTTTTATAAATTTTTGCTTGGGAGTGATAGAGAGAGTGTTTTGAGAGAGTGTTTGGGAGTGAGGGTTGAGAGATCTTACAAGTGGAATTGTGAAGGGATCATAAGGTTACCCAAAAGTGAGGATCTCTTTGTATGTTCTTCAAATCTTTGCCCTACTTCTTCGAAGAATCTTGAGAGAAAATCTTTGGAAGAGATTTGGTACTTTTCCTTCACCAGGAGAGTGAGAAAGGGCATCAATACTCTGCCATCACCAGAGAAAGAATGTTGGTACTCTGCCAACACCAGGATGGTGAGAAAGGACACTAGTACTCTGCCGCATTGGGGTTGGTGGAAAAGAGGTTATTTTAAGGGCTTCCATGTCTTATTGTGGGAGCAAAAAGAGAGTCACTTTGGTATAGTGTAATACCTGAAGGAGTCTTTAGGGAGTGGATGTAGGTCTAGCTAGACTGTACTACTATAAAATTTGATATTCTCCTGTTTCTTTATTTTTACTGCATTTTATAGTTTTTGAATGTTTAATTTTAGAGGTTGAAAAATTATTTTGAGAATATTTATCATTGTTCAAAAAATATTAAATCAGTTTTAAAAAATACAAGAAAATTTTTAATTTACCAATTCACCCCCCTCTTGGTAGCCTTGGGACAAATCTTTTAGGTATAATAACCTATTTGAACTTTCAAGTGGTATCAGAGTCTATTTTCAAAAATTAAGATTTAGATAACTTTTTGAAAATGATCATGACTAGTTTTGGAAACCTTAACACTCCTGAAGTATATTCGATCACTAGATCACCACTATTTTATACATTCCTTTCGACTATTAGAAAACTCGTATGTCTATTTTTCTTCAATCGCTTGACTACCACATCAAGATTTTAGTACTGGAAGGTTACACTAGACCAACTAGACTTGTTGATGGCTTTAGGACTAAAACATCATTTACTAATTGTATAGTAGAAGAAAAAGAACTAGCTCAGTTAAATGCAAAATATTTAAACAATTTTTTCTGTGCCCTAAAATTTGAGGATTATATGAGTTTTTCAACGTGTAGAATTAGAAAAGAAATTTGGGATAGACTTTGAATAACATATGAAGGACCTAATGAAGTGAAATAGTTCAGATTGAATATTCTATTACACGACTATGAACTTTTTTACATGAAATGATATGAATCAATCCCTAATATGTATACTCATTTTATATAGATAGTCACTTCATTCATGCTTTAGGTTGGGAACTAACAAATTTTGAAAAAGTTAATAAAATTCTATATTGTTTACCTACCTCTTATGATGCAAAGATAACTATGATAATTGAATCAAAAGACCTAATTATTTATTCTATTGACAATTTGCTTGGATCACTGATTGCTTATGACTCAAAAATATATTAATGCATGTGACACATGGAAGGAGAAAAATATTGCATTGAAAGTGGATGAGTTGGAAAGTGATCAGTCATAACTTAAGGATGAAGATGATATTGCACTCATGATGAGGTAATTCAAAAGTTTCGTAGGAAGAAAGAAATGGAGATGTCAGATGTGGAATAAGGGTAAGTTACACAAAAATGCAAAAGTTACTAAAGACGTAATTTGTTACAAATATAGGAAGCCTGGACATATTAAATCTGATTGCTCGAATCTCAAAGCTAATCCTATGAAGGAGAAAGTTGAGGAGAAACTATTATTAGGAAGGAAAAAAATACTATAGAGAGCATTTTGGGCAGACTTAGCATTTGATTCTTTAGAAATAAAAGTAGAGGAAATCACAAACTTGTGCTTAACAGAAGACAAACTTGATAACTCGGATCAAGAGGAGGTATGTGATTCATCCTATGATGAGTTATTTGAAGTTTTTGAAAAAAATACATACTACATATAGGAAACTCAAAAAGTTTCATGCTAAGTTGAACATAAAATTTTTAAATTTAAAAAAGAGCATGAAACCCTTAGGAACAATCACACATCAATAGATAGTGACCACATGATATTATTGGATGAGTTTGAAGATTTGAAAAAAAAGCTTGAACTATTGAAATCATCTCATCATGAACATGAAAATGATTTTAAAGTGTTTATGGCTGAATTAGATAAAAAAAACATGAGTTGAATTTGATAATTTGATTTTAAAAAATACAAACTCATATCTTATAGAAAAATTGTATGCCATTAAGGTAGGTAAGACACCCCTACACTTGAATAATTTTATAATCCTGATCAGAAGTGTACAATTTCAAAATATAGTAAAAGACATTATAACTCACATAGATTGATAAATCCTTTCCTAGTGTGAAATATTTTTTGTGTGAAATGATTGTTAATATCTCCCACACTTACACGATTCATAGTGGAACACATCTAGTGTGGAAACCTAAGATGCATAAATCAAAATATATCAAACATGTGTCTAGATTATTATTTCCAAGAGGAGAATCCAAACTTATTTGGGTTCCCAAGTCAAACATTTGATCATTTTATAGAAATGCTCTCATATAAGTCCTCATGAGAGTATTTGATACCTACACAGTGGATGTTTGAAGTATATGACTGGAGATATAACATAATTCATATAACTGGAAGCTAGGAATGGTGGCAAAGTGACACTAGGAGACAATACCATAAGGAAAGTGATAAATATAAATATGATTAGATATAAGAATAATTTTTGTAAAGAACAAGGAATTGAGTGCAATGTTTTAGCACCTAGGACCCCTCAATAGAATATAGTTATCAAAAGAAATAACAAAACTTTAATAGAAGCTACTAGAGCCATATTGGCTGAATATTCACTTCCAAAATATTTTTAGGCTAAAGTGGTAAGTACAGCTTGTTATGTTCTTAATAATGTGAACATTAGATCCAAGTTGAACAATATACCCTATGAACTTCTTAAGGGGAGAACACCTAATCTTTCACATTTGTATATTTTTGGATGTAAGGTGTTCATTAATAATAATGGTAAAACTCCTTTAGAAAAAATTGATAATAAATCTAACAAACGAATTTTTCTAGGATAGTCTAGTATTGGCAAATCCTATAGGGTTTTTAACAAGAGAACTTTGGTAGTTGAGGAGACCATTCATATAATATTTGATGAATCTGGTATTTTGAAAGAGCCAAGGTTGGAGGAAGATCATATTGAAGATATCTTTTAAGGAATTGAAAAGACAAATTTAGAAGAGAATGTTGGAATAGAAATCACATTGCCTATAGAAATTTTTTAAGAGTCATCCTAAAGAATTGATTTTAGGTGAACCTAGTGAGGGTGTTAAAACTTGGCATGGGATTAGAAAAGAAATAAACTATTCTACCTTTATATCAATGATTGACACTAATATAAATCAATCACTTTCTGATGAGTTTTGGATTTTATCTATGCAAGAAGAATTGAATCAATTTATTAGAAATTATGTTTGGGAATTGATTGAAAGGTCTAAGGATCAAAGTGCTATTGGAACTAAGTGGGTGTTTAAAAATAAAATGAATGATTCAGGTGTTGTGATTAAAAATAAGGCAAGATTGGTGGCAAAGGGGTATAATCAAATAGAAGAAATTAGTTTTGAAGAAATTTTTGCCCTTGTAGCAAGACCTGAAGTGATAAACTAGCCTTTGTCTGTTCTAAAGGTTTTAAATTATTTCAAATGGATGTTAAGAGTACCTTTCTTAATGGGGTGCTATAAGAGGATATTTGTGTTGAGCAACCTTAAGGTTTTGAAAATTCAAAATTCTCTGATCATGTTTTTAAATTGAAAAAGGTATTGTATGGACTAAAATAGGTACCTAGGGCTTGGTATGAAAGATTAAGCACTTTCCTATTAGAAATATCATTTGTTAAAGGAAGTGTGGACACCATTCTCTTTTTAAAAAGAGTATAAGAGAACATACTTATTGTTCAAATATAAATTGATGATATCTTATTTGGATCTACCATTAAAAATCTTTGTGATGATTTTTCAAAAATAATGAGTAGTTAATTTGAAATGAGTTTGATGAGAGACTTGAGTTATTTTCTTGGTTTTAGCAGAAAGAAAAATGAGGAAGGAATATTTCTTAGCTAGTTAAACTATATTAAAGATATCCTTAAGAAATATGAAATGGACAATGCTAAACTAATGAGTACATCAATGAGTTCCTCTGTGCAGTTAGATAAGGACTTTAAGAAAAAATTTGTTGATTAAAAAAAATTTGTGGAATAAATGGATCATTACTTTACTTGGTTTTTAGCAAACCAGATATCATGTTTAGTGTTTGTTTTTGTGCTAGATTTCATTCTAATCCAAAGGAATCACATCTGACTATTGTTAAAAGAATTCTGAGATATCTTTTGGAAACTAAAAACTTAGGGATTTGATATACTAAGCATAGCTTTTCTTTTGAAATAACTAGATATTTTGATTAAGATTTTGAAGGATGTAGGGTTGATCGAAAAAGTACTTTTAGAACTTATCAATTCATAGGAAACTCTTTGGTTTCTTGGTCTAATAGAAAATAAACTTTAATAGACCTTTCTACTGCTGGAGCAAAATACATTACCTTAGTTAGCTGTATGAACATATTATTTGGTTAAAATAATAACTAATTGATTTAAGATTTTATATTAGCACTATTCTAATTTTCTCTGATAATACAAATACCATATACATTTAAAAAAATCATATTAAACATTTTAGAACCAAGCATATAGTTATAAGGTGTGATTAGAGATCAAGTGGCTAAAGGAGAAATTGAATTTCCTCATATTGCTACTGAGAATCAACTTGCATACATTTTCACAAAATCACTGGCTTTTGAAACATTTAGCACTTTAAGAGCCAAATTAGGCGTGATTGATTGTGATGTTTAAAATTTAATTTCTACAAATTGAATTTGTAATGTATAGATGTATTTGTTTATTTTTTTCTTTTTTATTTGTTTAGTGTTTGGTTGTTTGTTAGTGCTTGTTTGTTTCATTAGTTTGGTTTGTGTTTCTTTTGTTAGTATTATATTTTTTTATTTTGGTTTTCATTATTGCATGTCATAGATCTTGAGTAATTGGTTTTTTGAAAAGGTTTTTTGTTTATCATGTCTTGTGCTAATTGTTTTCTTCGTACTGAATGAACTTTTTTGTACTATATGAATTATGTAGTATGTACATGGTATTTTTTGAGTTAAGCAGACAAGACTGAATTTTTTATGCTTATCATAATGTATGATGTCATCATCATCTGTATGATTTTTGATATTTCTTCTGTATAATTGTGGATGGTTTTCTAATGGTCAGTTATTGTTCACAGATTGTACGTAGTAAATCCAATTTTGTCTGTATGATCTTATTGCCTATTTCACATACGAATGAACCTAACTGTCAAAATGATCTTTAATTTTCTGATTGTTCTGGATGAACAGGTGTTTGTATATACGATCGTATGGCACAAAAGCCTATACAAAATGAAATATCGGGAATGGCAGTTTATAAAAAGTTGTTTCATTTTTTTCCATTTCCATTTGTATGTACGAAAATAATTTTTTACTATACGATCAGTACTTTTTCTTTAAATTCAAAGGTAGTGGCTGGTTTTTTCCTTACATTCTCATTCGATCCCAAATCATTATGTGCCCATCTATAGAAATGGCCAGTAGTAGGAAATGTCCATGAACTTCTAAGGGCTCATCCTCTCACTCTGGCAGAGATGAGAATTTTCTTTCTAAGGACAATGAGGAGGCATACGAATGTTTTGTTGGAGCTAAGATTAATCCCTGTCGTCTCCTTATCAAAGTGACATAAACTTCTCTATTATGCCTCTTTTTGCCTCGACTCAATTCTCTTTTATCCTCAACTTGATTTATGCCTATCATCTAGAAACCTTCCAATATTATTTTAAAATTTATAAATTTCAAAGATTTTATGTTATATATATATAATTTATTTTAAAATAATATATGTTAAATTTTTTAGTGCTTTGAGCGAGGCGTTGAAAGTTTAAACTTAGATTATTTTGAATGAGTAGATTTGATAGGGAAGTATTAGTGAGTAATTGTATTTCAGTTATTTACTAATCAAATTATTCTTTATCTCTATTAAATCCTAATCTACATGTATAGGATCACACTTGCACTTAGCTTAGACTCCCCTAGTTATAAAGACTTGATTATGCTTGTGTGAGCATCTAAATGTGTATCAAGTGTTAGAGAAATAATGATTTAAGCACATTCAGCTTAGTGAAACCTTAACAACAAATTTAAGGACTTATTATAAAAATTTAGATTAATTTTAGAAATTAACATATAAATCTATTAGACGTGAAACTTGAACCATTCAAGCATAGTGACATCTTATACCTTAAGGAAATTTCTCATAGATTTTAAAAATCATTAAGCCACTTAATTAATTAACTTAAGATTAATTCATTAATTAAACATTAAAATGTCAAAAAAGTTTTAAAATAAAATTTACATCCAAAAATGATAAATAACACCTCATTTTACCTAGAATTCAACTCTTAATTTGTGAAAATTAAAAGCCCTTTGATTTGACATTAATTTCATGAATAATTTAATTTTAAGTAAAAACTAATATTTAATTAATTTAATTAAATAAAAATAATAAAAAAAACTCCATAAAGATTCTCAAACACTTAAGAATACCTCCTTAGGTCATATATGACCTTTGTATATGATTTCAATAAGTTTGGAGCTCATTTGAATTCAAATTGATAAAACCCCTTTATTAAATCTATTAAACAATTAAAAAAAAAAGCCTAAACTTTA
Organism: Dendrobium nobile; assembly: GCA_022539455.1. Classification (NCBI taxonomy): domain Eukaryota; kingdom Viridiplantae; phylum Streptophyta; class Magnoliopsida; order Asparagales; family Orchidaceae; genus Dendrobium; species Dendrobium nobile. The sequence continues at coordinate 38,962,817 of CM039734.1, forward strand.
AAAAATCATAACTTATTCTAGAAAATTCTAAATTGGACTTCATTTTGGGTCTAGTACTTATTAAAAATATCAAACCAGCAAAAAATAATTCAATTATAAATGTCAAACTTTTGGTCAATCTTTAGTCAAAATTTAAGTGAAAACTTAAGAAAATCGTAACTAAATGTAGAAAAATTGAAATCCAAAAAATTTTGAGTCTTATTACCCATAATAAGGACTAAGATTTAGAAAAATATTAACTTGTCAAAAATCAACCTTAATCAAAAGGTCAAATTTTGACCCATTTAATTAAAGCATTTAAATAATTCAAATAATTCCACAAATTCAATATTTAATTTAAAAATCTTGATAATTTTAACCCAAATTTAAATTTCAATAACCAATCAACTTCATTAAAATTTATCAATCTTTAAGCTTCAACCAATTGAATTCACTTGACTATATCAGCTACTACTAGGTAACCCGAGCTTACGAGGTAATTAGCTTAGTCCCAAGGAAGGTGAAATAAACTTCGCGGCTCTGCTGAGCAAAAAAGGTGGTAGCCATTTAAATTTTCAAATATATTTTAAAAAATTATTTTGAATTATTATTACTTAAATTTTAATTAAGTTTTCCCTTAAGCCATTTAACCAACCAGAACATCAAATAACTTTAATTAATTGCTCTATATAGGACATATCCAAATCATATAGCCTACCTCACACATTTTAGATGGTTTGATAGGACAATCAACTCTAGTCTTAGATATTAGATTACCCTTAGGTTAGGGATGATTTAGATGCTGATATAATCTTACGCCGGTGGCCATGCTCATACAGGGCTAAAAAATAAATGGGGCTCAAATTAAGCTTTTAAAAATTAACAATTTTTTTGCAGGTGCTATGCAATGCTAAGTCCCCCATTAAAATTAAAAGAGCATGGCCAAGTGTAACATGTTTGAAAATTTTAACTTCATAATATAACTATTTTGAATTATTTAAATGTTAATTTCTTAAGATAACCCTACAAGTTATTCGAGCCTAGATTGTTTATTTTCTTATAATATAATTTGAATTAAATTGAGTTGTAATTATTGAAGTGACAATTTAAGATGGGATAAACATCCAATCTTAAATCCAAATAGAAGGGTGACATCTCCTTGAGGGGGAGTTTCTTTTTATTTGGATATCTGGACCCAAAGAATCCAAGAATCTCATAGAAGGACAAAGAAGTGATGACCGAGAAGAATCCCATTCTCAAAGTCACTTGAGCCTTTCTAGTAAAATCTAGGTTGTTGTTACTAGTACTAGGCCACTTTACTTTTTTTTATATACCTTGAGATACAATATTAAGTGGGTCATTCCATATACACTATTTAATTCATTTAATTAATTTAATTTAATTTGATTGATTTGTTTACTTTGCTTATGATTAGGATTACCTACTTTTCTTAGTTTTATTTTTTTGTGATTGCATGCCATATTTTGATTTAGCTTGGAATTTGATCAAAGGATCATGAGTGAACGTTAAAATATTTTTTTACCAATATAAAATTTAAAAATTTTAAGCTCACATAGAAACTCTAATGAATTAAAGAAGTTAGCTTGGGCTTAATGAGGGTCTTATGCATTCATTTTTAATTTTTTCTTCCTTGTTAGGCACCTCCCTGCCTGTGAGTTCTGGCAAGCCACCTAATTTATTAGGGTGCAATCTTATTAAGAGATATTGTGTAGTCTTTAAGGAAAAACCTATTTTTAAGACTTTTTTAAAAAAAAATATTATGATTGAAGCATTCATCGAGTCAACTAGCATGCATTGCATTAGATACAAATTTAAATGAGTCTAAAATTTAATTATATGTACTTTAATAATCAAATTACCCTATATAAGTCAAGGGGCCAATTAGGATCTGCTTTAGATGTCGGCCCAATTTTCTCAAACTTAACTAAACAATATCCCTACCACTCTTGCATTAAATATTAGATTTATAGATTTTAAGCGACTAGGTGGTTAGCTGGAACCATAATCTAAGTTGGAGTAAGTCCAAATCTGCACTTCATTAGCTAAGTTTGAGCTACAAATTTTTTAGTGCCCAATTTAGATTTAGGTTTTGAAGCAGGTTCAGATTATAAGAACTCAACCTCTAGGAATTGAATCCCAACCTTCTAATAAAATTGACAACTCAAATTAAATCTCCTTCAATCCAAAATTTATGTCCAATACATAGGATAAGCTGAGGTGTTTCTGAAGTGTTTTAGAATCCCAAAGTATCTCCTACCTTTCATCCTTTGACTTCCAAAAATAAGTATTTTAATTTAATATAATCCTAATTAAATTTCCAATCCTCACTCCTTTGACATCAATATTTGAAAATTCAAACAGAAATTTCTACCCTTATTTTAATTGAGAGTATTCATAAAAAACTTAAGTTTTATACGATGTAATTAACTATGAGGGCTTGCGCTCATAGAAGATTTTGAACCTAGACTAAATTTTCAAAATCAAGTTTTCAATATTCAATTAATTATCTTTGGGAGAATTGAATTTAACAATCATTATTGTCATATTCAAATGACTTATAATGAATAATATTTTCTCCTTCAGGAAGATATATCATTTTTGCATCATGATTTTGATTAGAAAATTAATAATCTTTTATCTAGATTACTATAATCAAACAACCATTCAAACATTATTTTGGCCTTCCTGGGTCATATGTTGTTCTTCCTTGAGTTTGACTATGATAACTAGGATGAACTTAAAGTTTTTTAATATGAACCTATTAGAGGGTTGTTTGCATTTTATCATTATATGCTAGGTTATAGTTTTCTACATCCCAATGTATTTTATAAAATATAATATCCCTTATGATATTTAAGATTTTATCTCAAGATTTTAATTCAAATCTTTTCTCTTTATTCCAAAACACATAATCTCATTCAAATGGCTGGCAATATATATCTAAAAATGGAATTGTTACAACACCATTCAATTTGACATGGGATTCAAGACTTTAAAGTTTGATGGGTAATTGTCAACCTGACTACTGGAGGGGAAAAGGACACTGCTCTGGTAAAGATTACTATTAGGGCATGGATTGATTATCTCATTACCAAAAGGGAGGTTAATGTCACCTCTGCTCTCGATGCATCGTTTGCAAGGAAGAAATAAAAATTGAATTATCATATTAAAACTTTTGAAGTTAAGTTAGTTGTTTAGAAGGGATCAAGTTCTGGGATCCCTATCATGAGTAAGAATCCACAGAAGAACTATCTGAGAAGATTGAGAAAAAAGATAACCAAGGCTAGAAAAGTTGCTAAACTTAATTCCTCGGGCCCTGAATAGTGAGAGGTTGTTGAGGAGCTTCTTATTCCTCATTCATCTCACTCCTTAAGCGGAACTACTTCTACCCCCTTGTTGTTATTGTAGAGGAGGAGAGGGTAATTAGGATAGCTAGCTCTTCACCATGCCCGATGGATTACTCTGTGAAGAAAGCTCCAAAAGAGAAAAAAATCCATTGGATTGGGATATTAAGGAATATAATCCAATTTTGCGCTGCCTAGGCATGGTGAAACTAAGGAGCAATATTTGAGGCACTTGAAGGGGGTTATCTCACTTTGGTTTAAAAAAATTCTTAAAGAAGAAAAGTTTTAAGTTAAGAATTTAACTCCTCAACCTGTTAGAAAAAATAAGAAATTTGTTAAATAGCATGTTACTTCAGTGTTTAGAGAGGGCTACCATTTGGTGACTCACCTTCCATCTATAAAGATGGAAGAGATTATATTAACTGGATCTGGTAGAGGTTGCCATTATTTTGGCAAGCCACCAATCCCACCTCCGAAACTTAAAAAATTAGCCCCAGTGGTAGTTAATATATGAGAGGATGATAAGATTAAGAAAATTATTGAAGTCAAGGGTAAGAGGCACAAATCTCTTGAAAAGTAATTTACTCCAAAGAAAGTTAGTAAAGATGAAGATCCCTAGATTCCAACTAAAGACTTTGAGCTCCCTACCTAGGGATGTGAGAAATCTACCCTACCTGATGTAGGATTTATTCCCCTTCAAACTCCTTCATCGCCTTCTAAGGTGGATGTCCCTCTCCTTGTTGAGGAAGTCACCCTTCTGATTATCAAACCTGGGGCAATTGAAATAGAATGGGTAGTTCCAGATGTAGATGACAAAATGATTATATTAGATGACTTATTAATGGAGTGAGATGAAGCTACAGCTGCTAGATTAATATGTTTGAAACTTTGGCATTAGCTAAGTATGTCGAGCCTAATAGACATCATTCTAGTAAGGAAGAAGATTCAACCACTGTTGATCCTGATTTTGATGAATTAATCAATTTGAGAAGTAAATATTACCACATTAACAATTTAGTAATGCAAGTTATAGAGAAGATACTAAGGGTTAAGGACATGCAAGGTTAGTTGGCTGAAACTTAGCAGCCCCATCCCCAACAATCATGGCCCACAGTGCATGTAGTAGGTTATTAAAATAGAAACCAGAATCCAGCTCAAAATTTCCTCAATCAGCGCCAGTAGTTCCCCTAGTTCACCAAGCAATCTTCTCAATTCCTCTAGTTCAACAAATAGACTCCTCAATTCCCTAAATTCTTCCACCACTAGCTTTAAAGACCATTAAACAATTAACTGAGGATCAGGTAAGGGAGGCCTTAGCCCCTGCCCAAGGGATTACATCAATTCTAAAGGGTATACCCTACACTGAAGAATATGATTTAATCCCTTATCTGAAGGGCTTTGTGCCACCATCTTTTATAATTTTTACTGGTGTTAAAAAGCTAAGATAACATAAGACCCACTACTGAGCTAGCTGTTGTAATATAGGATGGTTAGATACTATATAATTTTACAAGTTTGTCAGTATCCTTTCGGGCATTACTTTTGAGTTGTACATTGATCTGCCTAATTTAGTGAGAAACTTCATTTAGCTATAAAATATATTCTTAAAAAGATTATTTGGAGCTGAGTAATGTACAATTATGGGATATCTAATTATTTAAAAATAAAAGCTAGGATAGTCCTTAGTTATGTACATCCTGAGGTAGTGAATCATCTTGATAAAGTGTGAACCCTAGTTGCAAGAGCAACACGTAGTAGAGATTCTTCTGAAGAATATCTAGATGCTGATTGCTTTTCTCCTAAAAGGGTTCACCACTAAGACCTTTGAAAAGAATCTGAATAAGGTAAGTAACCTATAGTAAGAAGCTCCTCGGTTGTCATTCTTAAATGATCTATTAGATGAGAAGAAGGTTATCAAACCTGTGAAGTCATTTGAAAAAAGAGTAGCCATAATACCAGGAGTAGACAAAGGGAAGTAGTTTGGCACCAATCAATCCAGTATTTCTCTACCACCACTAGTTTAAAAGCAGCCATTTTCCCCTCACCCCACCAAAGAGACTTACTTGATCACTTATAAGGACATACTAGCAAAACCTTATCCTTTTAAAAGGGAGTTAGTAAGGAAGATCTTTAGAAGCCTTTTGAAGAAGCCAAACTTTAAACTACAAGACGTTTGAAGGCTAGAGGATGAAAATAAAATGTATGATTCTAAATAATACCCTTACCACCGCATGTTGATTCATCCGATTATTTTAACTCATCTTTTAAAATTGTCAGCCAAGTTGAGTATTTATAATGCCCTTGTCCTCTCAAAGGAGATGAGAGAATCTTTAATCAAAGTGCTTGTTGATCTATAGATTTTCTTAGTTTAACTAACTTTGGCCTCTTAAAATAAAGTTCTCTAATTGTAGGAAATCTCTGGAGTAACTTTCTTAGATGATGACTTACTTCTGGGTATTATTGATCATAATCACCCTCTTGATATCACTATAAATGTGGTAAACTTTAAGTTATTAAGAGTTCTTATTGATTTGGGTGCATCGATCAATGTGATAAATGTAAAGACTCTGGCATAGCTTAAAGTGGATACATGCAAGCTAACCACGGATAAGTTGGTGCTGTGCAGGTTCAACGAAAAGGGCGAGATGGCTTTAGGTTTTATATTCTCCTTCTTTTTTTTTTTTTTGAAAAATGCAAGGCTGCATTAAAGAAAATAAGCCAAGATACAAACTAATGTGAGAAAGCTAGACTATCACATTCTTCTTTTACTAAATTAATAAAAGAAGACGGAAGATTGCTCTCACAAAAAAAGTCCCAAAAAAAATCATAAGAACAAGCTAAGTTAACACAATAATCAGCTAACTTATTACATTTACGATTAACCCAATGAAAGAAAACATTATTGAACTCACCAAGGAAAGATAAATCTTCTTCTCCCAAGCTCCAATCCTTCTTCTTCGATTTGCTATACAGTTTATGAAGAAAAAGGATAACATTCTTATTATCACCTTCCACAATAATGCCTTTGACATCAAGAAGCCTACCGTGCAAGACTTCTTTGAGAGCTGAGAAAGCCAAGAGCTCAAGTTGAGCAATGTCCCAATGTACTTTTCCTTTACCAAAAGCTAAGATAAATCTTCCTTTAGAATCTCTCACAATACCACCAATGCCTGCTATATAATTACCTTTTAAAGAAGATTCAAAGTTTATTTTAAGCCACTCGGGTGGAGGAGGTTTCCATTTGTCTGTACACAGTCCAAAGGACTGATTAGCAACCCAGTGATCCAAAAGTGGAAAAATTTGTTTAGCAGAGCCAAGAAAACCAAGAGTTGAAGCAGCGATCATGATGTTACTGTCTCCGGATTTGTCATGCTTAATCTTGTTTCTATTATTACAAACAAACCAAAGCAGCGTAAGATAGATCCTTACTAACATCATATTCGAATTCTTTAATCTCATAAGACAAAGCAAGCAATCTTCCCAATTCATAAAAATCGGAACCTGGAATCCCCAACTCCTTAGAACTTAAATTACCTTCAGTAGCTTAGAACAACTGGTAGAAACATGGTTCATGTCTTCAATTTCACCACAGCCCCATGGACACAGGCTAGAATCCGATAATCTCCTTCTGAATAAAAAAAGTTTAGTTGGAATAGCATCTCTGTGAAATTTCCAAATGAAGAATTCTACCCAAGCATTTAGTTTCACTTTGTATAACCAAGAAGCTAGAACATCTTTCTGTAAGCCTTTGAAGCCATCCTCCACTAGTAAAGCTGCAATGGATTTCCCTGTCAACTGAAGCTTCAACTCCATACTATCTGTTTGAGAATTATGGGCTATCTAAATATTGCAAATCATCTTTAACAAATCTCCACCAAAGTACAAGCTCAATTTATCAAAGTCCCAACTACCATCATGAATGAAGTAGTCATGTATTATCATCATCCAATACCCCAACAAACATAGGCCATTTGTTTAAATTTAAATCCAAAATCCAAGTACCCTTTAACACATTGATCTTGGATCCATCCCCCACCTTCCATCTAACAAAATTTCTAAGAGCTTTCCATCCATTAGAAATAATCTTCAAAGAAGAAGAAGAATTACTTCTATAGTTCAAATTATCCCACCAATTATTTCCAAACTTGCTTAGCAAATTTCTGGTCATCAAATAATTCGAATTATCAATAAGCCTCCAAGCAAACTTTTCCCTCAAAGCATCTCTTCTAGCAATTGCTAAATTCAGTCCCCAACCACCAATCTATTTTGGTTTACAAATGGACTCCCAAGCTACAAAATGAATCCCATGGCTTCCATCACTTCTATTCCAAATGAAGTCTCTACACAATTTCTCAAAGTCTTTCAAAATTCTCAAAGGAACCAGAGAATATGACATAAGAAAAATGGGAAGATAAAGGTAAACAGTTTTTACCAAAACCAGTCTACCCGCTATAGAGATATATCTATTACCCCAAGCATTAAGCTTCTTAATAGATTCATCCAGTAATGATTGGAAGTCTGAATACTTTAATCTCCTCAACACCATCTTGATTCCCAAGTAGTAAAATTTAGTCACCAATTTGACTCCTAGAAGTTTAGAAAACAATTTTCTCCTCCTCCTTAAAACAGATTTGCCGCACAATAAGGATGATTTCTGAAGATTCATTCTCTGACCGGTCCAAGAGAAGTACTTTTCAACAATATCTTTAACCTTCCTAACACTTTTCATCTTGGCTTCAACAAAAAGCAAAATATCATATGTAAAAAGGAGATCAGAAATTCTTGGGATCTAGAAGAGATCTTTATACCTACTTCCGAACCTTTATCAAAAAAATAATTGGATTGAAGTTGTGAGCACAAAATAAAAAGGAATGGAGATAGTGGACACCCTTGTCTGAATCCACTTCTCCCTTCAATCCAATTGGAGTTAGATCCATTAATCATAATGGAAAATCTAGGATCTGAAATGCATTCCATCACCAAATTGACAAACTTGAAAGGAAATCCCAAGTCTATCATCATTTTCTGAAGAGTTGCCCAACTCATACTATCATATGCCTGTTCCATGTCAACTTTAATGGCTAAGAACCCATTGCTTTCCTTAGAATGCCTTAACTTGTGAAACACCTCTTGAGCCAAAAGAATGTGATCTGAAATTGACCTTCCCTTCACAAAAGCCACCTGCTCTTCAGATATAATTTTTGGAATGATCTCCACCATTCTATTCAACAAACTTTTAGCTACAATTTTGTATATAAAATTACACAAACTGATTGGATGAAAAGCTACAGGAGAAACCAGGTTTGTAGATTTGGGAATCAAAAAAATCATTATGTCTTTCCAATCCTTGCACAATTTACTTGCAGAAAAGAAAAGATTAATTGCTCTAATGACATCCTCACCAATGATACGCCAATAAGCTTTGAAGAAGAAGTAGGTAATCCCATCACAAGTAGGAGCTTTATTGTTGCCCAACTTCATAACAACCTCCTCTATCTCAAGTATAGAAAGCTCCTTGTCTAACCAAAATTTATCATCAGTAACTAAAACCTGCCACGGTTTAGGCCACTCTTCCAAACAACATTCCCTACTCTTCCACTTATTATGGAAGAAATTAAAGAATACATATTCAACCTCCTTTGGCTCATCAATTAAAATACCGTCTGCATTCTTGACCTGAGAAATCTAGTTGGCATTTCTTCTTGCATTGGCAAAGGTATGAAAAAACTTAGTATTGGAATCACCATCTTTAATCCACTTCACTTTGGCTCTTTGCCTCCACCAAGTATTCAAACAATTGAGGATAACATTCAACTCTTTGACTTTACTCCTAAGCAACCAAAGTTTTTCATCATCTAGCCAACCTTCACCGGCTTCTTCCTCTTGAATATGAGAAATTTCAACCTTCAATCTATCTTTTACTTTAGAGAATTCTTTCAACTTGAACTTACTCCAAAAGAACAAGTCCTTCAAGCTTCTTTTGCACTTCTTATTAAGGATTTCCATATCATCCCCCAAGAAGTTTTTCTTCCATACATTAAAAATAATGTGAGCTGAAGTCTTGAAAGATAACCAAGCATCTTCAAACATTAAACACCTTCTACCAATTGAGTCCGAATCATATAACTTCAATACAATAGGACTATGATCTAAAGCCACTCTTGCAAGGTGTCTAACAACAGCAATTTGAATTTTGTTAATGGCCAAAGAATTGATGATACATTTATCCAATCTTTCAAGGATCCTCCCACCTCCAACTTTGTTATTGCACCAAGTAAATCTGGGCCCAACAAACCCAATTTCATGAAAGTCATTCTCATTCATAAATTTTAATATCTCCAATGGACCTTGAGAGAAAACAAACTTTCTCCCTCCCTTCTTATCTTCCTTTGCCAAAATACAGTTGAAGTCACCACCAATAATAGAAGGGATATCCCTTTGAGAATGCTCCTGGACACACTCCCAAAGCAAGTTTCTCTTGTGAGTCTCCTTACTACCATAAATAGTGCTGATCCTCCAAACTCCCTTATTAAAGACATTAAGATCCCCAATTACACATTGATCTAATGTCTTGACAACTGAAAATGATGCTACATCCACTCTACAAATAATCATAATACCACCTGAAAGTCCTTCTGAAGTAAGAAGGAAAAAATCCCACAAAGGGCCCATCAATCTATCAAAAGAGCCTCTATCAAATGAACTTATCTTCGTCTCAACCAACCCTACAAAAAAGACTTTAAAATCTTTTATAAACTCCTTCATATAGAGAGAGGCCTCTCTCTTCTTGGCCCCTCTACAATTCTAGAAAACAATAGATTCCATTTAAAGAACCATGGGGGAAGAGCCCCCATCTCTTCTTTTGTTAACTCCTTCAAGAATTCTACCACGTGGCTTATTTTTAATATGCCCTAAGGCCCTAAGCTTCTTAGCAAGCTTGCATTTGATCATTTCCCCATTGGAGCCAATTTCTCTTTCTTTCTCCATACCACTCACCTTCACATCACAGATTTTTTTTCTATGTTATTAACAGAATTTTCCCCACCACTATTCTTCATTTCATTACTTTTGCTACCAGCAGCTACCGAGGAGTTAATCAAATCAACTCCCTCCCCTACCATCTCCTCCTTATTCAGCAATTCAAACTTGTTCATAAGAACTAGGCTGAAGGATTTAATAATAGAAGACTGTATACCAACATTTAAAGCTGCACTCTTTGTTTTGACCGGACTCTTCACAGCAGCATCCTCCAGAGAATCTAATTGAACTTTTTGATCAAGAAATTTCTGTTCTTCACAAATTTCTCCTTCTTCTAGGGTGTTATCCTTAGCGTTAAACTCAATTTCTGGAATTGCTCCCACATCCTGTAAAACTCCTTTAACTACAGCTTTTTCACCATGAATGTCTTTAGTTTTCATCCACTTTTTGTTTGTACCCTTCATCTTATCCTTCAGCATGACAGTCCTTCTACTACTCCTCCTATTAACCATGATCCATGGTCCATAGGTAGAGTCATTAACCATTTCTTGAGTCTTATCCACCTCCTTATCATGTTTAGAAAGCACTTCAGCAGCAGTTCGATCAACATCATCAGATTTCCTAAGCTTGCAATCAAATTTCTCATGGCCAATTAATCCACAATCAAAACAAAAAGTGGATATCTTCTCATACTCAACTTTCTGAAAGAACCTCCCATAAATGCTTTCCACCCAAACTCACAATGGAAGAGGTTGATCAAGCTTTACTCTTACACAAACCCTTGCAAATTCCCTCTTACACCACTAAAACATGTTCCCATCCATCATAAGAGGTTTGCCAATCATTGCAGCTATTCTAGCCACATTCACCTCATCACGACATTGCAAGGGAAAATGAGGCATCCTAATCCAAATTGGAGAGGATAGACCCTTCAAAGATAGGGTAGAGAACTCCACCGTCCACTTCTCCATACCCACAATATGCCCATTAACAAACTAAGGCCCCCCTGCCAAAACACCTTCCGTCATTTCTATAGAATCAAAGGAACATAAAAACCAACCTTTGCCAAGGGTTGTGAAATAGAAATTTCCAAACTTTTCCATTGTCTTCTAACTTCCCAAGCTACAATATGTGATGGAATGTCCTTCCAATACACCTTAATCACTAAGGATTTCTTCAGTTTACTAAAATTCTTAACCTCCACATCCTCATTCAATTTAACTGCTTTACCATCCTCCGTTAAAACCAAATCCTCCTCTTTGAAATCTAAATAGATATAAGGCTTTTTAAAACATGGATTGTTATCTACCTCCTTCACAGCTTTAACAGGCATATCCTCATTAACCTTCTCTACTACAACATAATCCTTCTGAGCCGAGCATCCATCGGAATGAAATTTTGTGTTAACAGCAGAGTTGGAATTCACATTTATCCCAAGGACATCTTCTGCGATTGCATTTGAATTACCAAACCTGTTAACATATAATTTCATTTCAGACGATGAAGTTGACAGATCAACCATATCACGTTCCAATGATTTTTTTGACAGTTGAGGCGTTATCGAACATACCTCTCAAACAATGCCTTTTCCCTTGCCTTCCACATACACTTTCTTCTTTGGGACATCTACTACGTTATCTTTGATCAGCAATGGTCCTCCAGCAGTTTTGAATGCAGAATCCAAATTCAAAAATTTTAAATCAACATTCCGTCTATTGACTCCTTCCAGATTATGATTAAGCATACCTCCTTTCGCAATACACTTCTTTGCCACCATCAAAGAAGGATGGCGGCCCTCTTCCACCATCTTCAATGTCAGGGATTCTGGCTAAGGAGTAAAAATCGGGAACAAAAAAAATCAAATTATAGGAATTTTCTCTCTCTAAAAAACCAGAGTTTCTCTCTCTACTTTTTAAATGAGAATGGATGAGGAATTCTAGAGAAGGTAGATTTAAAAATAGATGCAAAATTTTATATAATTGATTTGGTGGCATCCTTTAATGCGATCCTAGGTAGGCCCTAGATTCACTAGTATAGAATGGTTCCATCTACCCTTCAACAATGTGTCATGTACCAATGAGATGGAATTGAGTGTGTAATTAAGGGTGATTTGTAACCATTCTTTATTCAAGAGAATGGGATCTATGAGGATGGTGCATATAACGTAGCTAAAGGGTTCTCATTTAGTCCTAAATTTGAGAACAAAATTAAAGAGTTGAAACTAAATGAGGAAAGCTCAGGAAGAATTCAAGAATCAAAAGGAAAAAAAAAGAGAAAAATAAAAAAAATATAAGAATTAGGTAGTGAAGATGACCTCAAGATCATGGTCCTTATGCCCCCAAACATGCTACCTTAAAGAGGTAGGAGTATGACCCAAAGAGCATGTGGTTAAGGTTTTGCTTCATTTGAAAAAAGAACACCCAGGTGTCAATTTATTTAAAATCAAGTTCTAATGAAGAATCAAAAGTACGCGATGATGCCATTCCTTTTCATTACTAGAAAATTAATTCTCCTCTAAATTTTGATCTCACTTTAGAATAGGATAGTGACCCAGATGTTGATACTCCAAAAGTTTAAAGTGATGAGCATGAATTAACTATATATAAAAAGCCTTAACCATAACCCCACTATTTATGGGCAAGGTTGCTGGGTTAGTGATTAAGGAAACCACTAATTTAGATGCTAAAGTAAGAAATTTCCATAATTTTTATCCTGGCCCCTCCACCTCAAGGAAATAAGATGATGTAACCTTTTAGGAGGTTCATTTTAATGAGTTAATGGAATTATCTTTTGGCTATTTTCTTGTTGGTATTAGAAATTACATCTCTAAAGTTCTTATGCTAGGTCAATGGACTAAGGGTCAAGTTTCATACCACGAGAGTCTTTTATACACGAAAAGCAAGAGGAACTCTACCAGTGGTATTAGCTTTGGCACCATAAGTTTGTTCAATGATGATGAATATTATCTTGTGAAAACTGATCATCTCTAATATTAGAATGTCCCTACAAAAATTGTTGATCCCCTCAACAGAATTTATTTGGATACTTCACATGACTCTGGTGAACTTCAAGTTTGGGTTGCACCCCTTGAATTTTAAGTAGAGATTAAATTGGCTATCTCTAAAGAGCTTACTCTTTGTTGAGTGAGGATGAGTATAGGGATCTAATTAAATTTCTTTCTAAGTTTAAGGACTATTTCACCTGGATATATAATGAAATGCCAGGCTTGTTTGCTGATGTAGCAGTCCATAAACTTGGAATCTTTCATGATGTTATTCCTATCAAATAAGCTCCTCGATGCATGAGTCTGGAAAGCTAGTAGCAAATAGTTTTTGAAATCAAGAAATTGGTCAAGGTTGGATTTATTCAAGAGGAATAATATCCATCATGGGAATCCAACATGTATTAGTTTGAAAGAAGAATGGTCAAATCTGGATTTCTATTGACTATAGGGATCTAAATAAGGCATGTCCCAAGGATAATTTTTCTTTAACCATACCTGAGCTTATTATGGACAATGCCTCCTCGCATGTTATTTTGTCCTTTAAAGATGGCTTGTTTTGTATAATAAAATTAAGATGGCCTAAGAAGATGAGAGAAATAATACATTCAGGTACCCTACAGGAATCTTCTGTTATAAGGTAATATCATTCAGCCTTAAAAATGCCAGTGTAATCTACTAGCGAGCCATGACCCAAAACTTTGATGACTTAATCCACAATTAAGTTGAGTGCTACATTAATAATTTTGCCATCAAGAGAAAAGTCAAAGAGGCACACCCATATAACTTAAGAGTCATTTTTGAGTGACTGCATTGCTAAGACCTCAAAATGAACCCCTTAAAGTACGCTTTCAACGTCACCTCAGGAGAGTTTTTGGGCTTTGTAGCAAGGCATCATGGAATTGAAATCAATCATACTAAAATCAAGGCCATCTTAAATATGCCACCTCCCAAGAGCCTTACTCAACTAAGATTCCTTCAAGATAGACGGGCATATATAATGAGGCTTATCTCTAATAATTATTGAAGATGTCAGACCTTTTCTATCCTGGCTAAAAAGGACACCATGCTAATATGGAATGATAAATTTCAAAATACTTTTGACAACATCAAAGAGTATCTTACCAATCCGACAGTTTCAACAACCCCTATTTTGGGTAAACCTCTTATTCTTTACACTACTGCCATCGATAAGTTGCTTGGAGCCCTTTTGAATCAAGTCAACAATGAGTGGAAAGAGAATGCTCTCTATTTACTAAGCCAAAGACTTCTTCTTATAGAAATATGGTTTCCCTTAATCGAGAAGGATTTGTTGTGAATCTATTTTTCAGGGAATATAATTTTGATGATAGCAAACACTTCTGTTTCTCTATAACTGCCTTGCCTACTAACATTTCAAGTCCACAAGATTAAACTGCAATTTGAACTAGCTCAAGATTGGGTAGATTAGGTCGAAGTCAGTTTATAATCTTTTGCTTTTCTTGAGTCTATTATAAATGATTAAGTAACCTTGCACACACACACTTAGGAGAATTTTTATGACTGTTTTAGAGTTTTCTATTTTTGCTCACATCGTCTAGAAAGATCCCAAAATCTGCTTGGATAATCAGTTAAAAATAAAAACCCTAATTAGGGCATCCTAGTTAAGACACTCTTCATTAAGCGCATCATCCTGAATGATATTTATATCGGCCGGGATGATAGGCTCAAATCAGAAAGAATTAACAGCTAGATCTATTTAGGTAGTTTTTATTTTCTTGGATGATGCAACATAATTATGCTTAAATTAATATAGTAATTAAGGAAAGCAATTAAGAATTGATTGCTCGATCATATCATCCTTGATGATTACAGGATTGACTGGGATGATCAATAAACAAACCTTAGTTATGTCTGGATGACCAAACTTTGGTCAGCTTTTATTCAGGGCAATTCTCTGTACAATTTGTATGGATTTGAACTAATCATCCGAAATAATCGTGAGATTGGACGATCAAGCTATTTTTCCATCATCTAGACATCCATTCAGTTCAATTATCTGGATGATATTTAATGATTTGTATTAATCGTACAAGATGATATCCTATCATCCTGGATAATATGAACAAAAACCTTCTAATCGTGCCAAATTGTCCTGGCTGATTGAGCTTAATTTGTACTGATCGTACAGGATGATAAAGTTGGTTTGTTATAATTAAGAGCTATTTTGAAGCTCTTCTATTTAAGACCTCTTGTTCTACCTAAGAGGGTATCTTTTGCTACTGTTCTGACCCGAGAGAGCTAATATGAGAGGGAGAGCAAGGGAGGGAGAGAGAAAGGATCTTGTGAGGGGGAGTTTATTAGGGGTTTCACAAAGGCTTCTCCAAGCAAGGATCCATTATCATCTTCTCCAGTCATTGTTCTTAGTTCCTTAGGGGTTCTAGAGAGGTCTACTTCAGCATCTGATCAAGGTCCTTTACCTGCTTCAGGAAAAAGCAGAAGGAGTTGGGTTCTCTGCCTACTTTTGGATGAAGCAAAAGAAGTTGGGTTCTCTGCCTCACCTGGGTTGGTGGAAAGGAGGCTTGTAAAGGCTTCTCCGCCTTGTTATGGCGGCAAAAGGAGAGACATTGAGTTTAGTGCAATACTCGGAGGGCACCTCCGGGGAGTTGACTAAACCACTATAAATTTTGTGTTCTTTATTACTGCTTCCGCATTTAATTTTTGTACTTTGATTTCTGTGGTGAATCTTGGTTTTTGTTTTAAGATTGTGTTTTGATTGAAAGATTTTTTAAAATACCAATTCACCCCCCTCTTGGTTAGTCTTGAGACTAGTTCATGAGGGCTTAACATCCCTGTCAAACTTTCAAGTGCCATCTGGGCACTTTTAAGTGGTACCAGAGCGAGATTCTTAAAATTTAGTTTTTGAAAACTTTTGAATTTTGATCGATGGCTAATTTAGGTAATCATAATACTATGGAAGGATATTCTATTATACGACCACCTTTGCTTGATAATATTATTTTTTATTTTTGAAAAACTTACATGTCTATATTTTTACAATCGCTTGATTATCGTATATGGATGCTTGTTAAGGAAGGTTATACACCTCCTTCTTGTGAAATTAATGGAATTAAAATTAAAATTCCTTTTATTAAATGGACTTTTGATGAAAGAGATTTAGCACAACTTAATGCAAAATGCTTGAACTATTTTTTCTGTGCTTTGAAATCTGAAGATTATATGCATGTTTCAACTTGTGCAACTAGTAAAGAAATTTGGGATAGATTGTGTGCAACTTATGAAGGAACCAATGAAGTTAAACAATCTAGGTTAAATATTTTGATGCATGACTACGAACTTTTTTGTATGAAACCTACTGAATTAATTTCTAACATGTATACTATTTTTACTCAAATTACCACCTCATTGTATGTTTTAGGAAGAGAGCTAACTAATTATAAAAGAGTGAATAAAATTTTGAGATGCTTGCCTTTTTCTTTTCATGCTAAGATCATTGTAATTATTGAGTCCAAAGATTTAAATACTTATTATATTGATAATTTACTTGGATCACTCATTGCTTACGAGTAAGGGGTGAATCAAAGAAATCTTGATGCAGGTGAGAAAAAGAAGGAGAAAATTATGGCACTGAAGGCCAACAACACAGAAATTGATTCTTCTGGGTTTGAAAGCGATGATGTTGCCTTCATCACTAGGAAATTCAAAAGAATTTTAAGGAAGAACAATAAGTATCACCAGAAGTGGAAAAAAGTTAAGGATAACAAAAAATTATAAAAGTTCTTCTAATGTTGTTTGTTTTGAATGTAGGAAGCTTAGATATGTTAAAGCTAATTTTCCTACACTTAAGGAGCACCCAAGCAAGGAGAAGGGTGAGGAGAAACCTAAATACAGGAAGGAAAAGAAGCAGTACCAAAAAGCTTTATGGGTGGATTCTGCATCTGACTCATCTGAGACTAAAGCTGAAGAGGAGTAACAAATTTATGCTTAATGGGTGATCATCTTGGTCAATCTAATTAAGAAGAGGTATGTGAACCAACCTATGATCAATTACTGAAAATTTATGAGAAAATTCATACATCATATAAGAAACTTAAGAAATCACATACTAGTTTGAAATTGGAGTTTTTGAATTTGCTAAAAGAGCATAAAATTTAAGTAAAGATCACGCTCTACTTGATAACAATAAGATGTCTTTACTTGATGAATTTGATGATTTAAATAAAAAGTATTCTAATTTGATAATTGAGCATAATTCACTAAAAGCAAATCTCAAAGCTTTTGAAAATAACAAACCAACATTGCATGTATCACATAATGCTAAAAGGAAGCATCACCACACAAATAGATTAGTAAATCTTTTTCTAGGAGTTAGATATTTTTTATATGGCAAGCTAGGACACATTTCACACACTTGCACTATTCACCGTAGTACATATTGGGTATGGAGACCAAAATTGCATGTTTCACACCAAACACAAATGCATTGCATTCTTCTTTTCATAAGAAGGGGCCCAAACTTGTTTGGGTTCCTAAATCTAACATTTGATATTTTATAGGCAAACTCTCGTAAAAGGCCTCTTGAGAGCATGTGGTACCTGGACAGCGGATACTCACGACATATGAATGGAGATGCTAATTAATTCATTTTGCTGGAGATCGGGATAGGAGGCAAGGTTTCTCTTGGAGATAACACCACCAGGAAAGTGGTGGGCTCAAGTATAATAAAAAATTCCTAGAACCTTTTAATTGAAAATGTTTAGCTTATAGATGGATTGAAACATAACTTGCTCAGCATCAGTTAGCTTTGTGATATGGGCTTCATCATAAAATTCATGGCAAACACTTATATTATAAGCTTAATTAACAACACTATTTTGCAAGAAAAGTGGATCAATAATGTTTGCATGCTTGACTTAAATAATATTAAATATGTTGCTTCATTTTGCTTAAAAACTGTTGCTGATGATTCTTGGTTGTGGCATAGAAGATTATGTCATGCTAGTATACCCTTAGCAGAGTGTCCCAGAAAGACCTAGTTAGATGTGTCCTTAAGCTTAATTTCTCTAAAGATCACCTTTATGATGCCTATTAACTAGGAAAGGAAGTACAATCCTCTTTCCACTCCATTAAGGATATTAGCACCTCTAGACCTTTAGAAGTCCTTCACATGGATTTGTTTGGACCCATTAGCACTGCCAGCTTAGGGGGAAAAGTCTATGGATTTATGATTATTTATGACTACTCGATGTTCACTTGGATTAAATTTTTGTAACATAAGAGTGAGTCTTTTGAAGAGTTTAGATCCTTCTCCACTTGGGTTTAGAAAATGTTAGATTGTGAGATCTTGACCATCCATAGTGGCCATGGGGGAGAGTTTGAAAATGAAAGATTTGGAGACTTTTGTGAGGATAAAGGGATTAGTCGCAACTTCTTAGCTTCTAGGACCCCTCAGCAGAACGATGCAGCTGAAAGGAAAAACAGGACCTTCATTGAGGCCACTAGAGCCATGCTTGCTGAGTATTCACTTCCAAAATACTTTTGAGTTGAAGCGAAAAACACAACTTGTTATGTGTTGAATAGGGTAAATGTTAGAGCCAAACTTGATAACACGCCCTATGAGATCCTTAAAGGTAGAACACCCAACCTTTCCCACCTCCATGTCTTTGGTTGTAAGGTTTTCATTCATAACAATGGAAAGTCATACTTAGAAAAATTTGACCCAAAATCTGATGAAGGAGTATTCTTAGGTTATTCAAGTGTTAGAAAATATTTTAGGGTGTTTAATAAAAGGATATTGGTGGTGGAGAAGACTACTCATGTAGTGTTTAATGAATTTGATCCTAAGGAGTCTAGAATTGAGGATGAAGATGGTGTTAAAGAGATTTCTAAAGGAGTTGAAAATTTGGAGAAGAGAGTAGAGTCTTAAATCACTGAAGGAGTAGGAGAGATTACCCAAGGAGTAGAAAATTTAAATCTAGAAGAAAGGGTTAATCTTACACACACTTTGCCTAGGGATTTGAGATATTCTTTAAATCATCCTAAAGAACTGATCTTAGGAGACCCCTCTAAAGGTGTTAGGACTAGGCATGGACTTAGAAAGGATGCGAACCACTCTGCCTTTATCTCAATTGCTAAACCCACTAACATTAATCAAGCCTTATATGATGAGTTTTGGATCTTAGCTATGCAAGAGGAATTACACCAATTTATTAGGAATGATGTTTGGGAGCTTATAGAAAGACTAAAGGGACAAAGTGTAGTTGGAACCAAATGGGTCTTTAAGAATAAGATGAATGAATCTAGTATGGTGGTTAGGAATAAGACAAGATTGGTAGCTAAGGGGTATAACCAAATAGAAGGGATTGATTTTGAGGAGACCTTTACCCTGAAAGTTTTTTAGGGATATTAGGCCCTATAGAACTGGCCTAAGACTAACCAAGATGGGGGGGGGGGGGTGAATTGGTATTTTAAAAACTTTAAGCAAAGCTCAACAAATTTCACAAACCAAAACACCACAAAACAAACAATGCGAAAATTTAAGTGCGGAAGCAGTAAAATAAGAACACAAAGGTTTACAGTGGTTCGGTCACCTCGACCTACGTCTACTCCCCGGAGGCTCCCTTCGAGTATTGCACTACAATCGTGACTCTCCTTTAGCCCCCATAGCTAGGCGGAGAAGCCTTTACAAACACCTCTTTTTGCCACACCTGGCAAGGCAGAGAACCTTCATCCTTTTGCTTCCTCCTGAAGCAGGCAGAGAACCTTGATCACTTGCTGAAACTTACCTCTCCCAACCCTTCCAAGGACAAGAGACTCTAGGGAAGAAGAAGTGGAACACTGCTCGGAGCAACCTCTTATGAATCCCCTCATAAGCTCCCCCTCACAAGATCCTCTCTCTCTCCCTCCCTCTCTCTCTCTCTCTCTTCTTTAGGTTTTCTCAGGTCAAGATAGCAGCCAAGGATGTTCAAAAATGTTGAACAAGAGCTCTTATAAAGAAGAGCTCAAAATAGCTCATTAATTGTAAGTTGCCGACTATATCGTCTAGTACGATATGGAAATCGTCCTTACCGATCAGTACAAATCTCAGAAGATTGGCCAGAGCATCGCCCTGAATGCAAACTGGATAATTTCAAAATTGGCTTGATCGTCCAGGACGATCTCACGATCGTCCCATCATCCTAAGAATCACCCTGAATTCAAGCTGGCCGATACTTATCATCCAGGAGTAATTAAGGGTTTTTGAATAGATCATCCTGGCCGATCCTGAGATTGTCCAGGATGATATGATCGTATCAATCATCCTTAATTACTTCCTTGATTGTCTGATCAGTTAAGGCATAATTATGAATATCGTCCAGGCCAATCCAAGATCGTCCTAGCTGATTACCAAAAAACACAGAATACCTTAATTGTTTATGGCGGTAATTTCTTTCTATTTTGAGCCTATCGTCCCGACCGATACAAGTATCGTCCAAGCCGATTGGCTAAAGACGGCTGCCTTAATTAAGAACCCATGATTAGATTTTCTATTTTAAGCCTGATCGTCCAGGAAAATGTAAATATCGTCCTGGCCGATATGAGTAAAAACAAAAATTCTAAGTCTCTCAAGTGTGTGTGTAGGGTTACTTTGAATCAGTCACACCAAAGATTACAATTGATTCAAGAAGGGAAAAATAAAATTATAGACTGACTCAACCCTAATCTACCCATTCTTGAGCTGGCTCCATTTTTTCGTCCGAACTTTGATTCCTGAAAAGTCAGTAGTAAAAGGCAGTCCAAGACAAGTAAGAGTGTTTGCCAATCATCAAAATATAGTTCATGGACCTGAATTTGCAACAATCTCCCCTTTTTGATGATGGCAAAACACTTCGACAAATATTTTAAAAATAGCAGTGTAACACACGAAATCAAAAGTGCAAGAAACATCCTAAAACTACTCCCCCTTTTGACATCTCAAAAAGGAGGGAATTAAGAACTAAAGCAAAGCTCAAAAAATTTCACAAACCAAAACACCACAAAGTAAACAATGTGGAAATTTAAGTGCGAAGCAGTAAAAATAAGAACACAAAGGTTTATAGTAGTTCAATCAACTCGACCTACGTCCCCTCCCCGGAGGCGCCCTCTGAGTATTGCACTACAATCGTGACTCTCCTTTAGCACCCACATCTAGTCGGAGAAGCCTTTACAAACACCTCTTTTTACCACACCCGACAAGGCAGAGAACCTTCCTCCTTTTGCTTCCTCCTGAAGCAGGCAGAGAACCTCGATCTCTTGCTAAAACTTACCTCTCCCAACCCTTCCAAGGACAAGAGACTCTAGGGAAGAAGAAGTGGAACAATGCTTGGAGCAACCCCTTGTGAATCCCCTCACAAGCTCCCCCTCACAAGATCCTCTCTCTCTCTCTCCCTCTCTCTCTCTCTCCTTTAGGTTTTCTCAGGTCAAGACAGAAGCTAAGGATGTTCAAAAATGTTGAACAAGAGCTCTTATAAAGAAGAGCTCAAAATAGCTCATTAATTGCAAGTTGCCGACTATATCGTCTAGGACGATATGGAAATTGTCCTGGCTGATTAGTACAAATCTCAGAAGATCGACCAGAGCATCGCCCTGAATATAAACTGGACGATTTTAAAATTGGCTTGATCATCCAAGATGATCTCACGATCGTCCCGGCTGATCAGTTCAAATCAGAGGAAAATCGTCCTGAGCATCACCTTGAATTCAAGCTGGCCGATATTTATCGTTCAAGAGTAACTAAGGGTTTTTGAATAGATCGTCCTGGCTGATCTTGAGATCGTCCTGGATGATGTGATCATATCAATCATCCTTAATTACTTCCTTGATTTCTGATCAATTAAGGAATAATTGTGAATATCGTCCAGGCCGATCCAAGATTGTCCTGGCCGATTACCAAAAAACACAGAATACCTTAATTGTTTATGACAGTAATTTCTTTCTATTTTGAGCCTATCATCCTGACCGATACAAGTATCGTCCAGGCCAATTGCCTAATGATGGCTACCTTAATTAATAACCCCTGATTAGATTTTTTGTTTTAAGCCTGATCGTTCAAGATGATGTAAATATCGTCCTGGCCGATATGAGTAAAAATAGAAATTCTAAGTCTCTCAAGTGTGTGTGCGTGTAGGGTTACTTTACATCAGTCACACCTAAGATTACAATTGACTCAAGAAGGAAAAAATAAAATTACAGACTAACTCAACCCTAATCTACCCATTCTTGAGCTGGCTCCGTTTTTCCGTCCGAACTTTGATTCCTGAAAAGTCAGTAGTAAAAGGCAGTCCAAGACAAGTAAGAGTGTTTGCCAATCATCAAAACATAGTTCATGAACCTGAATTTGCAACATACCCCTGTAACTTGATTGGAAGCCATTAGAGTGCTACTAGCCTTTACCTGTTATAAGGGGTTTAAGCTTTACCAAATGGACGTGAAGAGTGTATTTTTAAATGGGGTAGTAAAAAAAGATGTGATTGTTGAATAATCCCCAGGTTTTGAGAGTTCCCAATTTCCAAATCATGTTTTCAAATTAGAAAAGGCCTTATATGGATTAAAACATGCACCAAGAGCTTGGTATGAGAGGCTTAACACTTTTTACTAAGGGGTTTTGTTAAGGGAAGTGTAGACACCACAATTTTTCAGAGGAAAGTAGGAGATGAGTTACTCATTGTTCAGATCTATATTGATGATATACTTTTTGGATCTTCTAATAAAAAGCTATGTGATGATTTTTCTAAAATAATGCGTAAGGAGTTTGAGATGAGTATGATGGGAGTGTTGTCCTACTTTTTTGGGATTTAGCATAAGAAAATTGGATGATGGAACATTTATAAGTCAATCAAAGTACATTAAGGACATCTTGAAGAAATATGAAATGGATAAAGCCAAGTTAATAGATACTCCCATGACTTTTAATATTCAGTTGGATAAGGACTCAAGTGGAAAATCTGATGATCAAAAGAAGTATAGAGGGATGATTGGATCTTTACTTTACCTAACTACTAGTCAACCTAATATAATATTTAGTGTTTGTCTTTTTGCTAGATTTCAAGCTGATCCTAATGAATCCCATCTGACTGCAGTTAAGAGAATTCAAAGATATCTTTTGGGAACCCAAAACTTAAGAATCTGGTATCCTAGGCACAGTACTTATTTTGAGATTATTGGATATTCTGATTCTGATTTTATAGGATGTAGGGTGGATAGAAAGAGCACTTCTAGAACTTACCAATTTATAGAATAGTTTTTAGTCTCTTGGTCTAGTACAAAATGAAACTCTGGCACTTTCCATTGCTGAAGCGGAGTATATTGCATTAGGAAGTTGTGTGGCCCAAGTCCTTTGGTTGAAGCAACAAATTCTGGATTTAGGATTACCTATAGGCATAATATCAATCCTTTGTGATAACACTAGTACCATCTACATCTCTAAGAATCCTATTTAACATTCAATGACCAAACACATTGATACAAGCATCACTTTATTAGAGATCAAGTGACCAAAGGAGACATTGAATTACACTATGTGATAACTGAGAATCAATTGGCTGACATCTTTACTAAACCACTAGCTTTTGATACTTTCAGCACCTTAAGAATCAGATTGGGTGTGATTAATATAAATGCATGAACTTGTTGTTTACTGATTTCTGAATCTTCTGTTTTGTTGCCTTTTTATTTTATTTCACTTTGCTTACTAGTTTTTGTTTCTCTATTTTTTTGTTATTTTATTTTTTCTTCTTTTATGGTCACTGCTGAAATGATATTTTATACCATATTTTGCTTTTTGAAAATTTGTAGTCAATGTTTTGCATCTCTTAATCTGTTAAAGAGAGAAAACACCGTTGATAGTTTCTCTTTTTCTAACCTCTTTTAGTGGTGTACGTTTCTTTTATAAACAAAAGTTTATCTCAAATTAACAACTGGACTTTGCGATTGAGATCTTTTCTACCTTGCTACAGTAATCTATCTTATATTTATAATATTCAAAGTCTTTATATTACTTCAAGATTTATCATTATCCTGTCATTGGATTTATTCTATGATTTTGATTCTATTTTGTGGTTTGTTCTTCCTTATATTAGAGAGTGAGCTTTTCTTCTCTAATACCTTGAAGACATACTCACAACTTAGAATATTTAAGAGTTTTGAAAAGGGACCTAGCTTGCAAAAATAATAAAAAAAAAGTTGCCATTGACGCCAAAACAAAAGATGCGCAATGACACCAAATTGAAAAATATACACAAAGTGTATCAAAGATTAGAAGATGTGCAAAGTGTACCATTCAATTGATAAGAGGCATAAAATGAGCCCACCAAAAGCAAGTTCTCTTCTCTTTCAAACTTTTAAAATAGAAGAATTCATGTATCTCTTGAGATTTTCAAAGGCTTGATTTCAAATTTTGTTATTGTGACAAATTACTTTGATACATTATTCTATAAGATATTTTTTTGAAACCAAGTCTTGAATGAATCTCTTTTTCTTATCTAATTGGTTTTTTTGAGTTAGGTCTTTTGATTTCAAAAGATGATTTTTACCTAAGAGAAGTCTGAGCTAGAGTTAATAGGATCGGATATTTTTCCATTTTTGGATTTTAATGATGTTAACTCATTGGTCTTACAAATCTTTAAAATCAATCACATGAAGAATGTGTCATATTCATGCTTTGATTAAAAAAAAACTTTGCTTTCATTCTTCTTTCTTTTCTGGTTTTTTCCTCCTCCTTTTTTGTGATCTCAAAAGGGAGAGTAGTGTTTGTAGTTATTTTCATTTTATTTAGTTTAATTGTTTGCCACCATCAAAAAGGGGACATTATTACAAATCTATTTTTTATGGAATATAATTTTGATGATAGCAAATACTTCTATTTCTCTACGACTTCCTTACCTACTAACATTTCAGGTCCACAAGATCAAACTGCAATTTGACCCAGCTCAAGATTAGGTAGACTAGGTCTGAGTCAGTTTGTAAACTTTTTTTTTTCTTGAGTCTATTGTAAATGATGTGGGTTTTTGATGATAAATAATATTACACACACACACACTTGGGAGAATTTTTCTGACAGTTTTAGAGTTTTCTTTTTTTGCTCACATCATTCGAGACGATCCTAAAATTAGCTTAGAAAATCAATTAAAAATAGAAACCCTAATTAGGGCATCCTGGTTAAGGCAGCCGTCATTAAGCGCATCATCCTGGACAATATTCGTATTAGTCGGGATGATAGGCTTAATCAATCGCCAGATCTATTTAGGTAGTTTTTATATTTGGATATCGTCTTGGACGATGCAATACAATTATGCTTAAATTAATATGGTAATTAAAAAAAGTAATTAATATTTGATTGCTTGATTATATCATCATGGATGATCGTAAGATCTGCCGGGACAATCCATTCACAAACTTTAGTTATCCCTGGATAACCAAACATCGACCAATTTCTATTCAAGGCGATGCTCTGGATGATTTGCACAAATTTGAACTAATCATCCAGAATGATCATGAGATCGTCCTGGATGATCAAGCTATTTTTTCATTGTCTAGACATCCATTCAGTGTGATTATCTGGGTGATATTTAATGATTTATACTAATCATACAGGACAATATTCTATCATCCTGGATAATATGAACAAAAATCTTTTGACTGTCCCAAATCATTCTTGTTGATTGAGCTTAATTTGTATTAATCGTACGGATGATATTTAAATCATCTTGGATGATAATGTTGATTTGTTATATTAAGAGCTATTCAGAAGCTCTTCTATTTAAGACCTCTTGTTCTACCTAAGAGAGTATCTTTTAATGTTATTCTAACCTGAGAGAGCAAAGAGGAGAGGGAGAGTAAGGGAGAGAAAGAGAGGATCTTTTGAGGGGGAATTTGTGAGGGGTTTCACAAAGGTTTCTCCAAGAAAGGATCCATCATCATCTTCTCCAGTCATCATCCTTAGTTCATTGGGGGTTCTATAGAGGTCTACTTCAGCATCTGATCAAGGTTCTTTTCCTGCTTCGGGAGGAAGCAAAAAGAGTTGGGTTCTCTGCCTGCTTTTGGAGGAGGCAAAAGGAGTTGGGTTCTCTGCCTCACCTAGGTTGGTGGAAAGGAGGTTTGTAAAGGCTTCTCTCTTACTGTGGGGGAAAAAGGTGAGACAATGAGTTTAGTGAAATACCCGAAGGGTGCCTCTGGTGAGTATGCGTAGGTCGTATAGACCAAACCACTATAAATTTTTGTGCTCTTTATTATTTCTTCTACATTTAATTTCTGTATTTTGATGTTTATAGTGAATCTTAGTTTTTATTTTAAGATAGTGTTTTGATTGAAAGATTTTTTAAATACCAATTCACCCCCCCCCCCCCCCCCCAATCTTGATTAGGCTTGGGACTAGTTCATAAGGGTTTAACATCCCTATCGAACTTTCAACTGCCATCAGAGCTCTTTCAGTATTAACTTGCTTTAGTTTTTGTAGTCTAGAAACTAATACATTACATGCTCTTTCTTCAAGTAAGCTTGATTTCTATAGACAACCCATTGCAGTATCTTATAACCCATCCTACATTCTTAGAATATTTGACATGGTGGTCTCTTATATTACTTCATTTTGAGATTACTTTTATTCCCATATGTGATGTGAAAGGATAAGTCGCCACTGACTTCCTTTCAGCAAACCCACTGCTAGTGGATTATCCTTTAAATAATTATTTACCTGATGAGCAAATCATGATATTAAAGGAATCTGATGATCGTGTCTGCGAATTATATTTTGATGGTGTGATGTCCTCTTAATGTGGAAAAGCATAAAAATCTACTATTTCTGGAAAAACTTGAATTGACCTAATTTTCAACACCAAAAAAGGAAATGATGCACTTTTCCTATCACTTATTAGAGACTTGCATGAATAATGAGATTGAGTATGAATCTCTGATAACTAGCTTGGAACTTAGAATCCTTATGGAGATAAAAGAGATTAAAATCTTTAGTGATTATCAAATGGTTATCAACCAGATTGCAAGAATATATAATGTTTTGAATCCTATAATCCTTAAATACCACTACTACACCAGTCACTTGCTTGAGTAGATTCTTGTCATGACTTTGTTTAGAATTTCCCGTTGAAGTAATTCTATGGCGGATTCCTTAGCAATGCTCACAAAGGAACTTGCCTGCCCATCCCTGTAGAGATTCAAGGTAATCAGATCCTATCTCATATAGATTTGGAATACATCAACAAACAATCTTCTCAGGTCATTTCCACCTCTTTAACAGCTAATGAAGAAGGCATTTGGAGGTAGCCATTAATTGATTATCTTTAGGATGGATAGATCCCTCAAGACAAATCCCTTACTAATTAGATCAAGAAATGTGCCCAATCATATGAACTTGTGAGCAATACCTCTTTAGCAGCTAATAAAAAAGGCAATTGGAGGTAGCCGTTAATTGACTATCTTTAGGATGGATAGCTCCCTCAAGATAAATCAATTGCTAATTAGATCAAGAAATATGCCATATTATATGAACTTGTGAACAATATGCTATATCATTGATCATTCGATCAGGTGTTGCTATATTATTTAGAAAAATAGGTGGCCCTAAATATTATAAATGAAGTCCACTATGGATTATGAGATGCTCATCAATCAGGTCCTATGATGAAGTTAAAAATCAAAAGAATTGGAAACTACGGCCCAGCGATGATTGATGATTGTATGAATATTACAAAATGTTGTCATCAATGCTAAGTGCATGGTGTTGTTTTACATCTGTCACCTAACATAATGCATCCTATAATAGCTTCCTGTCCCTTCAAGAGTTGGGGCCTAAATTTTATCGTGCCTATTGACCCTCCTTAAAGGGGTCATCACTTCATTTAGCTGCGACTAATTATTTTTTAAAGTACACAGAAGCAATTCCCCTGTGAAATGTAACATCACATAATGTCATGAAGTTCTATCATGACCATATTGTGTTTCAATTTGGCATACCCTATAGAATCATATATGATAAAGGGACCACTTTTAAGTTTACAAAAATTAACAATTTTGTAAGGTGTCATAGAATTGATTGGATATACTCAAAAATTTATATCCCACGGGCTAATAGTTGGACAAGGCCTTCAACAAAACTTTGGTGCAGATCATCAAAAAGACCCTTGATGATAATAAATGTCAATGAGATGGGAGGTTGGTGGATGCCTTGTGGGCCTATCGAACAACTTACAAGACCCCAACTAAATCCAATCTGTTCGCACTAGTGTTTGGATTTGAGATCGTACTCCCTATGGAATTATAGATTCTTTCACTCAAAATTATTATTCATATTTAAATTATAATTGAAGAATATGCAAAAATACAACTTCAAGAGCTCTAAAGCCTTCAAGAGCATCATTTCCAAGCTCAACAGAGTCTAGTGTTATATAAAGCCTAAATGGTTATAGCTCATTATAAGTTTGTGTGACCTACAACCCTCCAAGTAGAGGACTTGGTCTTAGTTCTTTGGAGGCTTATCTCAGCTCACCAAAAGATTAGCGTGATATTCAAAATGACATGGTAAGGACCCTTCATCAAAGAGATAGTCTATAAAAGGGGCTCGTATCAGCTAGTTGATTATAAATGAAATCACCCAATATTGCCTTTCAATGGACGTTTCCTTAAGAAATACTATGCTTGATGTAGCTCAAATTTTCAACTAGTAAAATGTCGTTGAATTTAGAATTAAGCTTGCTTTATTTTGTTCAAATTCAAAAAAAAAGAACCCTCATTAAAATCAATCTATCATGCCTTTCTTCTCCTTTAGGATAGGTCCTGCATTACCTTAGGATTAGAATCACTAGTGATGGATAATGCGCTTCATCGCACCATCCTAGTTCTACCACCTGCCTTTTTTTTCTTTTGGATAGATGATATCTTTCCTTAGGATTATAATCATAAGTGGTAGATAACGCCCTTTGTAGCACCATCCTGGTTTTACCCCCTGCCTTTCATTTCCTTTAGAATATGTGATGCCTTTCCTTAAGATTAGAATCCTTAGTGATGGATGATGCCCTTTTTGGAATCACCCTAGTTCTACCTCCTGCCTCTCTTTTCCTTTAAGTTAGGTGTTGTCTTTCCAAAGGCTTAGAATCACTAGTGGTTGATGACACTCTTTGTAGTACCATCCTAGTTCTACCTCCTTCCTTCTTTTCTTTTAGGATAAGTGCTACATTTCCTAAGGATTAGAATCACTTGTTCTGGATAACATCCTTTATGGCACCATCCTAGTTCTACCTCCTTCCTTTCTTTTCCTTTAGGTTAGGTGATGCCTTTTCTTTGGATTGGAATCACTATTACATGATTATGCCCTTTATGGCACCATCCTCATTCTACCTCCTACCTTTCTTTTCATTTAGAATAGGTACCGCCTTTCCTTAGGATTAGAATTGCTAGTGGTGATTGACACCCTTTGTGGCTCTATCTTAGTTCTACCTCTTTCCTTTCTTTTCCTATAGGTTAGGTATTGCCTTTCCTTAGGATTAGTTCCAACTCCCTTTGTGGCACCCATCCTAGTTCTACCTCCTACCTTTCTTTTTCTTTCAGTTAGGTGCTACCTTTCCTTGGGATTAAAATCACTTGTGTTGGATGGCACCCTTTGTGGCACCATCCAACTTCTACCTCTTTTTTTTTCCTTTAGATTAGGTGTTGCCTTTCCTTAGGATTAGAATCACTAGTGTTGGATGCCCCCCTTTTTGGCATTATCCCATTTCTACCTCTTGCTTTTCTTTTCTTTTAGGATAGGTGCTTCCTTTCCTTAGGATTAGAATCACTAGTCGTTGATAACATTCTTTGTGGCACCAACCTAATTCTACCACCTTCCTTTCTTTTCCTTTAGGATTGATCCTACCTTTCCTTAGGATTAGATAGACTAGTGGTGGATAATGCCCTTTATAACACCATCCTAGTTCTACCTTATGTCTTTCTTTTCTTTTAGGTTAAGTTCCTCTTTTCCTTAGGATTATAATAACTAGTGGTGGATGATTCCCATTGTGAAACCATCCTAATTCTGCATCCTGCTTTTCTTTTCCTTTAGGATAGGTGTTTCATTTCCATAGTATTAGATCCAATAGTGGTGGATAACGCCCTTTATGGTATCTTGCTAGTTTTTCATCCTTCCTTTGTTTTCCTTTAGGATAGGTGATAACTTTCATTATGATTAGATCCACTAGTGGTGAATAATGCCCTTTATTTCACCATCATAGTTCTACCTCCTGGTTTTCTTCTACTTTAAGTAAGGTGCTGCCTTTCCTTAGGATTAAAATTACTAGTGGTAGAGAATGATCTTTGTGGCACTTTTGAATTACCAACTCAGCCTTGATTCCCAAAAGGGTAGATCCTCTCTTCCCTTAGGACCAAAATTCTAGATTTAACCTTTCCATTCGGTTAACTCTAGTCTGTGCAATAGAACTTTATCTTGCTATGTATATTAAAGGTCCATTTATTGATCTCATCTTTGTACGAGATCATCAGGATTCATTCTATTATTAATAAAACTCCAAACCCATCCTTCAAATAGACCTCAGTTCAATTCCCATCACAGACTTCAATCCACCCTATAAGTTAACCTTCAATTTGTGCTTCAACAAAAATTCAATCTTATATAGTCAACTGCAATCATTCATTTGATTACAATTAATGTGGGTAATTAAAACTCAAGCATTCAAAACAAAAATCTCTTCCCTTAGGACTAAAATACTAGATTTAACCTTTCCATCCGGTTAACTCCAGTCTGTGCAATAGAACTTTATCTTGCTATACATATTAAGGGTCCATTTATTAATCTCATCTTTGTATGAGATCATCAGGGTTCATTCTATTATGAATAAAACTCCAAACCCATCCTTCAAATAGCCCTCAATTCAATTTCCATCACAGACTTCAATCCACCCTATAAGTTAACCTTCAATTTGGCCTTCAACAAAAAATTCAATCATATCGAGTCAATTGCAATCATTTATTTCATTACAAATAATGTAGGTAATTCAAACTTAATCATTCAAAACAAACATCTAGTCTAAATCTAAAATTCCAAACAGAATATTAGTGTTAAGGACCTTGAAACTCTTTATGGGTAAATTTTCAAACACATCAAAATTTATCCAAATGACCTCTAATTTATAAGTTATCAATTGCACATTGATTATGCATGTCCCTAGGGTTAACCATCTAAATTTGAGCTTAATCTAACACTTTTAACCTCAAATACTACATTGATTTCCAAAGGTTATAAAAACTTTAAATATTTTTAACCTATGCCATTAGACCCTTCCACCCTATGGAATCTGACCTTAGAGCCTTTTCCAAAAACCCCTTATATGTCCAAAACTCTTTTTATGACATGTTGACCTGTAAACTGCATTTTGTTGGACCTTGTTTTACCTAGAGTTGATGAGGGGTCAAAATGATCAATATAAATTTTAAGGGCATTTTTGGACTTTTATCAAAACCCAATATGGCTCTATTACCTCATACTTTGAAACCTCTTATAATGCATCCTAAACATCATTAAAAATGCACTGGACTCAAACCTATCCTTTAGTTTGATCTGGTAGACCAAACCAACCATGGTTGACCAAAATCCCCCTTAAGGGTTTAAATAGATATTCCAAACTAAATGAACTCATCTTTGCTTGGGATCACTTCCATTGAGTTCATGTGTTCAATACAAACTCAATAGAACCAACCCTTGTCCCTTGGTCAACCTGGTTGAAAAAGTCAACCAAGGTTGACCATGTTCACCTACACTTCTATCAAACTCAAATCCTTTGACCATGACCTTCTTAAGCTAATTAAAGCCATGGGATGCCCCAAGTCTTGGGCCCACTTTAGTTAGCTATATGGCTTGGCTTACATGTCCAAAAAGGGCTCCCTATAAGCAAAATTATATCCTAATTCAAATCAAATTAAATCAAAGCTTATGTTGGGTCACCATAGTTAACCCAACCCTTGGGTCAACTCAGGTTTTGAATTGGGCTAGCATAAAGTGGACTAAACCACTTCGGGTTGAGCCTTTTCATAACCAAGGCTTCACCTAGCCAAATTAACACTTTCATTTGGTAGCCCTAGGTCCAACACACCTACCCTTGTCAGCCCAGCTCTTAGGTTTACTTGAGTCAACACCCAAGCTAGTTCAAAATGATAAAAACAACTTTGACTTGATCTAATTGTCACCATAGACCAATTCAAGCCAAAATTTTCCTTTCACTAGGTATCCCTTTACATAACACACCTGTGACATTAATCCCATAACTTGGCTTGACCTAGGTTGCACCCAAGTTGACCCAAACTATATAGGTTTAGATCAACTCTAGCCACTTTGGTGAATTGGGCCTTTTTAGCCTCAATTGAGCTCACTAGTAGACTCACTCAACACCCAACAAGCTTTCTACTTAAGCTAGGTAGTAGCCAGCAGTGGGCAGAGTAAGTGGATTATAACTTCTGTGGTCCCATCCTTCTCGAGCCTTTCCTCAGGCCTTTCTAGAGTCTGTGCTCACTACTTTGAGCTCACGAGGCCAAGAAAGGCTATCCCCTATAGTTGGAAACAATCTATCCATCATCCAATGCAATCCTAACCATCTAAGGTTAGGGAAGATACTTGAATAGGGCAGCTTAATCCATTCAACCTCATTTTCCTCCACTATTTTAAAAAGAATCCCTAGATCTCTCTAAACATTTTAATTTTATCCCCCAACTTCCTACCTTTCCCAGAGCCCAGTTCAAGCAAACTAAGATAATATTCTTTTACCCTCCGCTCAAAGTCATATCTCTGATGATCCTCTAGCCACGACATTTGAAGGAAAAGTGGTCACCATCTTCCTCTCAAGCTTCTTAATAAAAAATCTCATTCATTGAGACTTTCTCTAAGATATAAACTTAATCCTGAGCTCCCCATATAGGTAGTCCAATAAAGAGTGAAGAAAACTTCCAATCTAATGAATTTCTATAGTTAGATTGGAAGTTTTCATTGTCCTAATCCTTCCTGTGAAGTATGGTTGAGTTTCACGGGTGGGATCACTCAGATCATGCAAAAGAAAGTCTACTACCTTGAACGCTTATGGGAAGTTGAAGACATAATATTGTCTGTCTATTTAAATCAATGGTTTAGATTATTTCTTGTGGTTTTGGAGTTGGTTTGAACATGGTCGTTTGATTGATCATCCGACGGCTATGGTGAATTTCATGTTTACCCAATCAACGCCAATGATTAGTTGCCCAATTAGGTCACACCCATGTGTAAAGAGCACGGTTAACTGCATAATTTTAATTTAACTAATTTTAAAATCATAGGAAACTTAAAAAATCAATAACTCCTCATACACTTGACCAAATTAATTATTTTTAGGCTCATTGGAAAGGTCTTGAAGAGATATACAAAAACCTTATGGTCTCAAGTTATTATTTTGCATGAAACTTAGTCAATTATAATAACTATCCTAGGGGCATTTTAGGTATTTCTCTTAGGATTGAATGCGCCAAAGCTTGAGAATTTGAGGAACAAGAGACAAGCCCAAAATTTCCCCCTTTGTTTGATCTAGAAGAGGGCATGTTTACATTAATTTGGGTTCAAGGGTTACTAATTAGCCCTTAATTTCAAATTAATTAACCTATCTAGGGCTTGTGTGTTGGTGTGTTAAGTAACTCCTCATACACTTGACCAAATTAATTATTTTTAGGCTCATTGGAAAGGTCTTGAGGAGATATACAAAAACCTTATGGTCTCAAGTTATGATTTTGCATGAAACTTAGTCAATTATAATAACTATCCAAGGGGAATTTTAGGTATTTCTCTTAGGATTGAATGCGCCAAAGCTTGAGACTTTGAGGAACAAGATACAAGCCCAAAATTTCCCCCTTTGTTTGATCTAGAAGAGGGCATGTTTACATTAATTTAGGTTCAAGGGTTACTAATTATCCCTTAATTTCAAATTAATTTACCTATCTTTCTAATGAGAACTAGGGCTTGTGTGTTGGTGTGTAAAGTATGCTTAGTGTAAGGGTTAGAAGGCCCCATTTACACCCCCAATAAGTAGTCTAGGTAGTTTAAATTAAATCCCAAAAGGTAACCTTATAGTCACTTTGGGTGGTTTGGTTAATCACTATAGGAGGCCCTATAAGGGCCCAAATTCAGTGGGCTTGGGCCTTGAGATCAGGTGAACTCATGGACCATGTTTAAAAAAAATTGGGATCCATTTGGTCCACTATTTAAGCAACCCGAAATCAACCCTTAAAATTGACATAGGAGTTAAATTAATTCATTATTAATTTAAATTAAATCCAAAAATTATTAATAATACATCAAAATATTCATAATTCAATCCTATACCAAGTAAAATTAAAAACCCTTTGATCAAATTTTAAATTTAAGCTTAATTAAACTTTTAATAAAAATTAACATTTAATTAATTTAATTAATTAAAAATTTTCAAACATTTTAGAACACCCCCTTGTGTCATTTTTTACCTTTAAGAGTGATTTTAAGTAGCTTGGAATCAATTTGGAATAAAACCATTAAAGCTCCTTTCATTAAGCAATTTAAAATTCAATTAACTAACTAAATTTTAAATAAATATCATTAATTCTAGAAAAATCCAATTAAACCAAAATCAAAACCATTCAACTCTATTGAAGGTCTAGTATTTTCTAAAAGTGTCAAACAACCATAAATAAGTCAAATTTAAAAAGTTAACTTTCTGATCAATTGTGGTTTAAATATTGGGCTAAATTTTTAAAATTCATAACTTAATGTAGGAAAGTCAAATTCTAGCTAACTTAGAGTCTAATTACTCATCATAAGGTTTAGTATTTAGGAAAAATATTAAACTTTTAGAAATCACTTTAGTTTAAAAAGTCAAAAAATTTCCATTTAATTTAATACATTAAATAATTCCAAAATTTTAAAATATTCAATAATTAAATAAAACTCCAAAAATTATTAACTCGATTAATAAAATTAATCAAGGAACACCATAATACATAATAAGCACTCCAAAGATATTAGGATGGACTACATTGAGCTGTGGGGCTATATTTCCTAAAGGAGGCTTGGTTCCTCATGCCCATTGTGACAATGCCATGAACGAAAATAATAGAGTATAATATATTAAAATTAATTGATTATTAACTACTTAACTAAATTAAAATCCTTAATTCAACTACATAAATTAGGTTTATAGGTTGGACTATCTTGAGCTGTGAAGCTATGTGTCCTAAGTAGGCCTGGTTCCTCGAGCCCACTATGACAACGCCACGAACTCGTAAATGAAAAATTTAAATTAAGTTAATCTTAAAAATGAGCAACCAATTAACTAAATAAAAAAATACCTTTTAACCAATTAAATTAACTTAATTAAATTGTTTATCAATAGGCAACCTAGGCATATGAGGCTATTAGCTTAGCCCCAATGAAAGTGAAATAAACTTCACAACCATGGTGTAAACAAAGGTGGTAATCATTTAATACTTAAAATATATCCTAAAGTTGACTTTAAATCATTAATAAAACTCAAATTTAAATCACTTTGACCATCAACCAATCAGAATGGTAGACAACTTTAAGAAATTCCCTAGTATAAAACATTTTTAAGCCATATAGCCTTCTACACACACTTAAGATATTTTACTAGAACAACTGACTCTAGATCTAGGCTAGACTGGTGTTTACATTTGTGTTATTGTGTACCAAGTTTTTTATGATTTTTGCTACATGTTGGTTGAAAATTGATTTATTGACGTGATTATTTATTTTTTATAAAATTTGTGAATTGATGTGATGGACGATAGATTGCCCTTAGGTTAAGAATGATCTGGATGCTCACAAATTTTTTTACAGGTGTTCATGCTCATGCAGAGCTAAATTAAAGAGGGTAAAGATTTAAAGATAAACTTATGAATCTTCTATTGCTACAAAAATTGCTATGTCCCAATTAAGCTCAAAAGAGCATGACCATGTGTGGTTATAAATTTAATTTAATATAAAAATTTATAAATGTTTGGGATGATTCGTAATTGTTATTATAACTACCTAGGATAATCCTTTCAGGTGGTGTTTGAGTCTAGATTTTTTTTCATGTATATGTAATTTAATTTCAATTGAGTTGTAATGTGAAAGTGAACATTGAGGTGAGATATACACATCCAACTTGAAATCCAAAGAGGAGGGAGCATCTCCTAGGGGAGAGTTCCCTTCCATTTAGAGATCAAAGTTAGGATGATTCTTAATATCTAAAGAGAAAAGAAAACACCACTTCGGGGGAAAAAATTCTTTTAAATTGGATATCTTGACTTGACGAATTCAAGACGCTTACAGAAATATGAAAAAGTGAAGATAAAGAGAATCCCACTCAAAATAACTTGCATTAGTCTTAGGATTAAAATTTAGGTTATTATCAGTGGTAACTGACCACCTTTAAATTTTCCAGACCCTAAGTTGTAAATTAAGTGGCACTTGCCACATGGACATTTTAATCAAAAGTTAATGGCCTCACCTCCTTGATATCACTCCTTAAATATCTCAAAAATAAAATTTCTATTGTTATTTTAATTGAGGGTTTTCATAGGAAACTCCAATTTCCTATGATATTGTTAAATACGAGGGATTGCACTCATAGAAGATTAAGAAGCCAGATCAATTTTCAAAATTCAATTAACATTCTTTGGAAAAATAAAAATCAATGATTATTATTATCTTCAAGCTTGGATGATCGATAATGGTTGATATTTTCTTCCCTTTGAAGGATTTATCACTTATTGTCATGACTTTGATTATGAAACTAATGATATTTCATCCAAATTATAATGGTTAAATATTGATAGAACATCTTTTTGACCCTTCGAGGTCATATATAGCTCTTCATTGAATTGTACTATTACAATCAGTTTGAAACTTTCAAAATTTTCATCTAAACCCATCATAGAATGATACCATTTTTTTTTTTTTGAGGTGATATATCGTCATAATAACGTGTTTGATTTTAAGACTGAAAGTCCAAAAATTAAAATTTAACTTTCAAACATCTTTTTCTAACTCAAACAAGCTGTACTACAATCTCCACATCAAAAACAAAATATTCTAACCAGGAGACCTAGTTCTAAATAAAGCAGACACATCCACTCATTACTCTACTCTCGATAAACTAGCAAGCACTTAGGAAGGTCCCTACATAATAAAAAGATAGGTAGCCCTAGGAGCCTATCAATTAAAAACCCTTAACATAACTGAGATATACAAAACTTAGAGCACTGATATCCTTAAGCCATTTTATCCATAAAGAAAGCTCCTCTCTCTATTTGTTCCATATTCTTACTCATTTTTTCTCTTAAGAATGATCAATTGTTTATTCATATAAACATTTCTTATCAAGACAAGTATTTAAGACAAATCAACCTTTTCAAAAACACTCAAGAAATTTGATATGACAATTTTGAATTCATAAACTATGTGATGAGAGCTTCTTAGAAGCCCTCTTCTAGATGAAAACTATCCAACCCTCATCTCTCAACCTCACAATAGCTAACTACAATCACCCGAGCAGCCTGGGATTATCAAATCCCCCTCCTAGTATGAGCTGAAATGAAATATTGGACTACTTGTGGCAAGCCGAGGCCCTAAGGCACTCAAGACTTGCATAAGCATCAAAGCCCCAAGCATGAAGGAAAGTCATCTTTTTGGCAACATCCTCTCTTTATCCTCTATCAAGCAAATATCGATAGACCACATCTTTGAACACTATAAGAGATTATCTTCAAATGAGTTCACCAATATTTGAAAATATATTGAGTTAAAACCTCTTGACCAGACAATAACCAGCTGTAATGATCCAAGAAATGTGGGATCATCCATTTCCCCTCTAGTTCTAAGCTAAAAGAAAAGATTGGTGTACTCTTTGTGACAAGCTAGGGCCACCACGCACTCAAGACTTGCATAATCACCTAAGCTCCCAACATAAAGGAAAGTAATCTTTCTAGTAGAATCCTTTATTTATTCTCTTACAAGCAATCAGGAAGAGATCATATTTCAAACCCTTGAAATAATTTTATATGAGCTCTCTTACTTTCAACAGATAAAAGAAAAAATATTGATCCATTTATCTACATTTTCTCGTTCAATGCTTTGGAAACTTGAACATAAGGAAAAAATTGATCTTTCAAACATATATAAATATACTTTTATTTTTTCTCATGAATAAAACTTCTTATCCACTCGCCCTTAAATAGGGCTTGCGGGGAAAAGAAATTTTCTAAAAGGCTTATGATACTAATCATCAACATCAAAGTAGTAATCTTGCAATAGAATCAACCTCAAATTACATGAATAAATTTGATCACTCGAGTAGGGAAGGATCATTAAATCCCCTTTTGGGTCTAAGCTAAAAGAAAAGACAAGATAACTCTTGAAGGTCAGTGATAGCCCCTTTGTACTCAAGACCTGCACGAGCACTATAAAAGTTTGATAGGGATTTTAAGCCCTTATGAACTAGTCCCAAGGCTAACCAAAACGGGGTTGAATTAGCATTTAAAAATTTCTCCAAACAAAATCATAAACATAACCAAACAATCACCATAGAAATTAAAGTGTGAAAATTAAATGCGGAAAGATAATAAGAAAGAACACACAAGATTTTTTAGTGGTTCGGTCAACTTGAGCTACATCAACTCCCCAGAGCCTCTCCTCCAACTATTGCACTAAACTCAGTGTCTCTCCTTTTGCTCCCATAGCAAGGTGGAGAAGCCCGTACAAAAACTCCATTTCACCAACCCCGGTGAGGTAGAGAACCCAATTCCTTTTGCTTCCTCCTGAAGCTGGTAGATAGCTCAACTACTTTTTCTTCCTCTTAAAGTAGGCAGAGAACCCAACTCCTTTTTCTTCCTCCTGAAGCATGCAGAGAATCTCGATTAGTTGCTGAAGTAGACCTCTCTCAAACCTCTAAGGAACTAGGAGCGACGACCATAGAAGATGACTCGGGTCCTTGCTTGGAGTAAATTTTGTGAAACCCCTCACAAAATCCCCCTCACAAGATCCTCTCTCTCTATCTCCCTTGCTCTCCTTCTCCTCTTGGCTCTTTTAGGTCAAGACAACAACAAATGATCTCCTCTTGAGAAAATAAGAGATCTTTTAAACAAGGGCTCCAAATTTTCCCTAATTTAAAACTAATCATCAAATATCATCCAGGATGATCGATCGATCATCCCGTATGATCAGTTCAAATTTAGCTCAATCAGTCATAATGATTTGGGAAAGTTTTGATAATTAGAAGGTTCCTCTATTCAATTCATCCAAGATGATAGTATACCGTCCTGTATGATTAGTTCAATTCATCAGATATCATCCAGACCATCACCCTTGATGGATGTCTGGACGATGAAAAAACAACTTGATCGTCCAGGATGATTAGTACAAAATATCACTTATCAGCCAGAACATCACTCTGGATGGAGCCAATTTGATTATGGATTATCCATGAAGAACTAAGGTTTGTTAATTGATCGTCCAGGACAAAATGATCAAGCAATCAAACCTGAATTGCTTTTTTTTATTACCAAACTTTTTTTTTTTGTGAAGATGTAATTTGCATTAAAAAAAATAAAGCTATTACAAACTAATGGCAATTCTTTAAATAAAAGGAAGCCTTTCAATTCATCAGATATGAAATGTCATAAAGAAAATAAGATCCTCTACTCCTTATTTTAAACCAATTGGGGTGGAGGGGATACCAAAAATAAAACAATCAAAAAGGTTGATTAGTATCCCAGAATTTCTGATTAAGTAAAAAATAAAGAGTAGAAAGATTCTTAAATTTCATTATTCTATCCCCATCTTCCAAATACTCACTCATGCTTAATTTAAAACTAAAATAAAAAGGAAAATATAACTAATAAAAGAAAGCAAAACATGTAAGCAAGATCCATCAATCTTTGGAGAACACTGGATCTTCACAAACTTCACCATCTTCATATAAACCATGCCTTGATTTCCAATGCACCAATCAAGATTATCTATAGTTTTAGAAAGTAAGAACTACCATTGAAATATTACACCATTACTGGAATGACTTACCACATCCGTCCGAAGGTAAGTAACCTCCTCCGAGACTTTATCACATCTATTTTGATACCTACCATCATCACCCTTCATAAGCTCATTTATGATTTGAATGGTGAAGATCCACCTTCACGTTCACCAAGACTTCCCAATTTCCTCCCTTTAAGGCTGCCTTTGATTGGCCCAAAAGAATTCAAATTAATTACCAAACTAATTTAAGGATGATTGTAGTGCATCGACTAGGATGATGTCCTGGATGATGTCCAAAAATAAAATATGCCTAAAAGGTTGTGGTGACTAATTCTTTCTGATTTGAGGCTATCATCCCGGACAATGATAATATCATCCAGGATGATTTTCTTAATTATGGCTACCTTAACCTGGATGCCCTAATTAGGGTTTTTATTTTTAACTAATCATCCAGGATGATTTTGGATCGTCCTGGATAATGTGATCAAAAATAGAAAACACTAGAAATAGACATAAATTTTCCATGAGTTTGTGTGTTCTGAACTGACTTGATTTGCACTCGATCTTGTGGACCTAAAGTGTTAGTAGGCCAGGTAGTCATAGAAAAAAAATAGAAATGTTTGCTATCATCAAAATTATATTCCCTGAAATCTGATTCGTAATAATCTCCCCCTTTTTTATGATGGCAAATAAAAACAATTTAAGCAATTCAATTGAAATATCATAAGGAAAAATAATATAAATCAAGAAGTTCAAATTTTACTAAAAAATGAACACAGTACACAATACAACTAAGCAGCGTAAAATAGTACAACTACTTTCCCTTTTGACATCACAAAAAGGAGGAGGGAAGAAAACAAAAAAAAAGAAATAGAAACTACTAAAAAGAATAAAGTACATCACAGAAAAAACAACACAAAAAAATAAACTATAAGTATGATGGCCCCTGATCATCCAAAGGAGGTGGTGGTGGCTAAAAAAAAGATAGAAAAAGTAGAAATCAGCTCCCCAAACTAAGCCATATCCTAGTCATGTTGGCACTATTGGTGAGCCACGTAAGAGTCAAACTGAGCAACATTCTCCGAAAGTTATTGCTCCTGTGCAAAAATGTAGAACTCGAATTGTACCTCCTACTAGTCGAACCGCTCCACAAGCTGATCCAACTGAGAGTGCTAGCGAAGAAGAGCAGGTGTAGGAACAGGTGTAGGAGCCACCTCCTCCTTTTCTCCCTCAACTTCATCATACTCTAGGTGGAGACGAGTACTGTAAAGAACATGAAAAAAGTTATTGGCGTAGAAGGCAGGCTGAAAGTTTGGAGGGG
Source organism: Dendrobium nobile (assembly GCA_022539455.1). NCBI lineage: Eukaryota > Viridiplantae > Streptophyta > Magnoliopsida > Asparagales > Orchidaceae > Dendrobium > Dendrobium nobile. The sequence continues at coordinate 39,004,501 of CM039734.1, forward strand.
TAGGGTATTAAAAGTTGTATTTGGATTCCCGGAAATAAGCTATGACGTGTCCGAGGGAAAGATTAGGATTCCTCCTATGTCCTGGATCCCTAATGCTCGTGAGGTGCTCAATGTACAAGAAAATTAAATTAGTCGCATTTAATTCACGATGGGCCATGATATAGAAAGTGGTGATCGAAAGGAGTAGAGTGATGTGAATACGATCACTAGCTTTTGGAAGAACTAAAGTATGAAGGATATGTTGGATTGTCCTAGCATCTTTGAGTAAGCTTCTAGACTCCCCAACAAGATAGGAGATAGTAATGTTCCTAATAAAGTAATTGTCTAGAGACAAGTTAAAATTGGAATCTTGAGACAAGAGGTGGAGCTTTTCTCTTGAGGTGGACAATTACAGGAGCTCGTGACAATCTTTATACGTGATCTCAATAGGATGCTTATTAACATAAGATTGAAGTGCAGTGAAGGAGGAGTTATTTCTGAGGCTAGCAAAAAACTCAAAAAGCATTTTGGAGTTGAAAGGAACAGCAAGTGCAAGGATAAAAGTCAGAGAGTTTTGTACAAAAAGGTCGAGCATAGGATAAGAAAATGTACGCGGGTTTGCACTCCGGGATAAGGTGATCCCAGCTATCTTATAATGGAGATAGGCGGCTTGGTCGGCCACCTCAATGAATCGAGGGTTAAGGTTGGCCCTCGAGGAGCTTCCAACAGGCATACGAGAATGCTTGCCACCAGCCATGAGCACGCAGAATAGAGAAATAGTGAAAGCAAGGATAAATGGAGAATGCTTGGGTGAGAAAAAAATATTTGAGAGCAACAATTTATAAAGGAATGGACCAATCATCCATTACGATCATAGAATCATCGAGGATAATCGGGTGAAATTATTATGTGCGGGACAATTGGTCAAAAAGGCTTTTATATCATCCAGGATGATTAGACATCATTCGGGATGATAAGACACATGAGATCATCTCGATGAGTCATGTAGGATGACCGTTGAAAAAGTAGATCATTTGGAAAATATTAGGTGGATTGTCTAGGATGATTGGCAATAATTTATCATACCAGCCAAATTTAAAATGTGTGCCGAATTTTGCCACATGGATCGTCCAGGATGAACAGGTGGATCATCCCGGACGATCACCAATAATTGAGTGGAAATTATGAAGATCGTCTAGGATAAGAAGGATCATCCAGGACAATCATGAATAATCAAAGCAGAAGATGATCAGATTGTATAGAACGATAATGGATTATCCAGGATGATCATAAATAGAAAAGTCATATCAGCCATCAGATGGAATTTTAAGAAAGGATTGAATGAATCATCCAGAATGATATAAATATCACCCAAGACGATGTGACCAAAGATTGAAAATTTGGAGATGGATGGAGATGATCAGAGAAGGCCCAAAAACACAAAAAACAATAGTAAAAGATAAAAATTAAAAATGAAAAAGATAATAAAAAAGAACAAAGGAATGAAAGCAAAGTTTTTTTTAATCAAAGAACTGATATGATAAATTCTCTATATGATTGAATTTAAAAATTTGTAAGAACAATGAGTTAACATTGTTGAATATCAAAAAATGGTAGAATAGCCGATCCTATTGGACCTAGCTTAGACTTCTCTCAGGAAAAATTGTCTTTTGAAAATAAAAGACAACTAAAAAAAATCAATTATATAAGAAAAAGAGATCCATTCACAACTTGGTTTCAGAAAAATATCTTAAAGAATAATATACCAAAGTAATTTATCACAATCATGAAATTCGAAATCAAGCCTTTGAAAATATCAAGTGACACGTGAATTCTTCTAAGATTTAAATGCTTGAAAGAGAAGGAAGCTTGCCTTTTGTGGACTCATTTTATGCCTCTTGTCAATTGATTGGTGCACTTTGCGTATCTTTTGATTTTTTATACACTGTGTATCTTTCATTTTTTTTGCGGTCATTACGCTTCTTTTCAAAAAAAAAATTCTTCGGGACTCATTTTATTCCCTTGATATTTTTGCAAGCAATATCCCTTTCGAAACTCTTAAATACTCTTAGTTGTGAGTATATCTTCAAAATATTAGAGAAGAAAAACTCATTCTCTAATATAAGAAAGAATAAACCACAAAATATAATCAAATTCATATGATAAATGCAATGATAAGATTATAAAAGTTTCAACGTAATATAAAGACTTTGAACATTATATATATAAGATATATTATTGTAGCAAGATAGAAAAGATTTCAATCGCAAAGTCTAGTTGTTAATTAGAAATAGACTTTTGTTTAGAAAAGAAAATTAAACCGTTAAAAGAGGTTAGAGGATGGGAAACATTCAACTGTGTTTCTCCCTTTAACTGATTTAGAGATGTTAGACATTAACTACAAATTTTCAAAAAGAAAAATAATGCATAAAATATCATTTCAGTTATGACCAAAAAGAAAAAAATAAAAGAAGAATATCAGAGATGAAAATACTACAAATTAACAAAAACTTAAAAAATCAACACACAAAATAAAAAAAAAGAATAGAAAATAACAACGAGTAGTATATTAGAAACCATACATATCCGAATTTATTAAGCAATAAGTTCATGTTATTATGTGTTGTGAGCCTCTGCTATCTAGGTACCACATGCTCTCATGATGCCTTTTATGAGAGCACTCCTACAAGATCATCAAACGTCAGATTTAGGAACCCATAGAAGTTTTGGTCCCTTATTATGAATAGAAGAAATCAATGCATGTGTTATGCTATGAATCAAGTAATTTGGGTACCTAATGTGTACTACGGTAAATAGTGCAAGTGTGTGAAATGTGCCATAGAAATCCACATGAAAAACATCTAACACAAAAAAAAGGATTTACTAATCTACTCAGATTATAGTGTCTCCTCCTAGATTTCAAAACTTTTGGTTTTGGATCATGATTCAAAAAATGTTAAGGTATGGGTGTATTCATATTTTTCTCATGTGCATTTAATTCAGCTTTAAACCTCAAGTTAGCACTTTCTAAAATAATATTATCAACTCTCAAATAGTGCTCCCTATGCTTAGATTCATTAATATATATTTTAAAATCAGTCTTAAGTGAGGTGTAGAATGCTTTCAATGAATTATGCTCAATGACCAACTCAGAATGGTTTTTATTTAACTCATCAAACTCATCAAGTAAAGATATATGATTGTTATCAAGTGTGGAGTGATCTTTAAAAATAACTTCATCCTCTTTTTACAGATTTAAAAACTCCAATTTCAAACTAGCATACAATTTCTTAAGTTTCCTATATGATGCATGAATGTTCTGACAAACTTCAAGTAATTATTCGTAGCTTAGTTCCCATACCTCTTCTTGGTCAGACTGACAAAGATTATCACTAGCCATCAAGCATAAGTTTGTTGTCTCCTCGTCAGCTTCAGTCTCAGAGGAGTTAGAAGCAAAATCTGCCTAGAACAACTTTTGGAACCACTTCTTGTCCTTCTTGAACTTAGGTTTCTCCTCACCCTTCTCCTTGCCTGGGTGAGCTTTAAGTGTAGGAAAATTGGCTTTGACATGTCCTGGTTTCTTGTATTCAAAACAAATCATATCAGAAGAAATTTTATAATTTTTTCTACCCTTATCTTTATTCCATTTTTGATAGTGCTGGTGATTCTTCCTTAAAAAGTTTTTGAATTGTCAAGTGATTAAGGAAACATCATCACTTTCAAACCTAGAAGAATCAGTGTCCATGTCATTGGCCTTTAGTACCACAGTCTTCTCCTTCTTCTTTTCACCTGCATCAAAATGTCTTTGGTTCACTCCTTGCTCATAAGAAATGTGTGACCCAAGTAAGTTATCAACAGAATAAGTATTCAAATCCTTAGATTCAGTAATTGCAGTAATCTTAGCATCAAAAGAAGAAGGAAAACATCTTAAATTTTTATTGACTCTTTCATAGTTAGTTAGCTATCTTCCTTAGGCATGTAGTGAGGTAACAATTTCAGTAAACCTAATATACATGTCAGAAATCGATTTAGTAGGTTTCATATAAAAAAGTTCGTAGTCATGCAAAAAAATATTCTACCTAGATTGCTTAACTTCATTTTTCCTTCATAAGTAATACACAATATATCTCAAATTTCTTTACCAATAGAACAAGATAAAACACATATGTAATCTTCCGACTTTAAACCACAGAAAAATAGTTCAAGCATTTTGCATTCAGCTGCGCTATATCCCTATCATCAAAAGTTCATTCAATTAAAAGAAGTTCAGTTTTAATGCCATTAATTTCATGAGTTTGTGGTAAGTATCCATCCTTAACAAACATCCACATGCGATAGTCAATCGATTGTAAAAATGCAGACATGCAAGTTTTCTAAAAATCAAAAGTTATATTATCAAATAAAGGTGGTCGGGTAACAGAATACCCTTCCACAGTATTACGATTAAAAAAGTTAGCAATTGATAAAAATTTAAAAGTTTTCAAAAACTCATTTTTATGAATCCTGATCTGAAACCACTTGAAAGTTCGTCAGGGATGTTAAGCCCTTCTGAACTAGACTCAAGGCTAACAAAGAGGGGGGTCAATTGGTATTTAAAATTTTCTCCAAACAAAATCACAAACACAACCAAACAATTATCATAGAAATTAAAGTGTGGAAATTAAATGCGGAAAGATAATAAAAAAGATTACACCATATTTTATAGTGGTTCGGTCAACTTGACTTACGTCCACTCCCCGGAGCCTCTCCTCCGGGTATTACACTAAACTCAGTGTCTCACCTTTTGCCCCTACAGCAAGATGGAGAATTCTGTATAGAAACTCCATTCCACATACCCCAGTGAGGCAGAGAACGTAACTCCTTTTGCTTCCTCTTGAAGCAGGCAGAGAACCCAACTCCTTTTTTATCCTCCTGAAGAAGGCAAAGAATCTGGATCAGTTGCTAAAGTAGACCTCTCTCGAACCTCCAAGGAGCAACCTTTATGAGACCCCTCATAAACTCCCCCTCACAAGATCTTCTCTCTATCTCCCTTGCTCTCCCTCTCCTCTTGGCTCTTTTAGGTCAGGAAAACAGCAAAAGATCTCCTCTTGAGAAAACAAGAGATCTTTTAAATAAGAGCTCCAAATTGGCCCTAATTTGTAACTAATCATCAAATATCATCTAGGATGATCGACCAATCATCCCGTACGATCAGTTTAAATTAATCTCAATCAACCAGGATGATTTGGGAGAGTTTGGATTATTAGAAGGTTCCTTTGTTCCAATCATCCTTGATGATAGCACATCGTCCTGTATGATTAGTTCAATTTGTTGAACATCATCTAGACCATCACCCTGGATGGATGTCTGGACGATAAAAAAATAACTTGATTGTTTAGGCCGATCTCACGATTATCTGGGATGATTAGTACAAAACATCACATATTTGCCAGAACATTGCCCTAGATGGAGCTAGGTCGATTATGGATCATCCAAGAAGAACTAAGGTTTGTTAACTGATTATCCCGGACGATCATACGATCGACTGGGATGATATAATCGAGCAATCAAACCTTAATTGCTTTCCTTAATTACCAAACTAATTTAGGCATAATTGTAGTGCATCGTCCAAGACGATGTCCAAAAATAAAACATGCCTAAAAGGTTGTGGCGACTGAATCTTTCTGATTTGAGCCTATCAACCCGGACGATGAAAATATCATCCAAGAAGATTTTCTTAATTGCGGCTGCCTTAATTAGGATGCCCTAATTAGGGTTTCTAATCTTAACTGATCGTCCAAGATGATTTTGGACTATCCTGGACGATGTGATCAAAAATAAAAAATATTAAAATTAGATTCGCAACACATTAGAGGCCCCTAGTATGAAGGAATATTATATTTCTAGAAAGATTGATCACCTAATTCTTATTCATCCAATTAAAAGAGTTTCATCAAACTTGCTGTAACTCATAGAATCGATCATCAGATAAAAAGTGTGGCTAAAACATGCTGAAACACATACATGCTTTAAAATCCATTTCACAATAAAAGTAAAGGTATAAAAATCTTACTATTTTTTAATGCCTCTAAGGGATTCAAATAACCTCTCGCATTATAAGCATTTACACCTATTCACATAAAGGACTCAACCTAATTTTTCAGTGGAATATAAGGCGATTGAATAGGCGATTGTAACAAACAAAGTTTAAATTGGTACATAACCTCGACCTCCATTTCAACCCACTTTATGAGAACTCTCCCCATGTTGATGTTTCAATTGAAAATAATATATATTAGGAGACTTGCATGCAGCTTCTAGCTTACAAACATATATCCTTATCTTACGAACAAGTCATGTGACTAGAATGAGCTCACCCAACTCGTTATAAGGGGCATATCATCCTCCAAACTTCATATATATTAGAACTAGCTAGGATCTCACTTTGAAATTTCTTCAACTCACTATGATCACTTTGAAGGAGAATAAAAGAAAGAAAACAAAATGGAAGAAATGTGTAGCATCTCTGTAGCCATATTTACGCTTTATCTTCCCTTTCTCTACATAAAATTTGAAGCACCAAGACACCCCTATGAAAAAAAATCATTTACTTCTAAAGGATAAAATTGGGATTGAAGATATATTTCCTTTATCTTCTTCTTTATTATAAAAATCAAAAGAAGAAATATCATCAAACTAAAAAAAGTGCACAATCACACCAATCACTCAAAGCATGCTTACCCTCAAAAGGTGGATTCAAAAGTTATCACCATCTTCATAGAAGCCATTAACATGATCTCATATGCCTTCTAAAATTCCCACTCATTCTATTTATTGTAGTAAGACCATGAAGCAATTTCTCAACCCCAATAAATGGATATAGTGACTTATTAAATCGAAAAGACATCGAAAAGACTATATGCATAAATGTGCTACCAATCGCCTAAGGTAACCCAATATATATTCTATAATACTTATTATCTCGTATCGATAGGATAGAGATAGCTCCAATAAAGATCACAATTGAATAATCTATATCAAATCCACTATCATAAAATGTCTCAATCATTATTCGCTAACCCCCCTGCCCCTCTTTGTGATAAGCTCCTTAATGGGTTGTCCTTAATAGGCATTAAGTCTTATGTACTGTTGATTACATTTTTGTATGAGGTCAATAGGAGCCATATGGGTTCCTTTTTGGTGACCTAATGATTGGAATAATTCTACTTCCTAATAATATAGGTCCTAAGTAAGACCCAATTCAATTCCAATCTAATATAACTCCACCTTCTAATTTAATCCTTGATCCAGCTACCAATAAAGTTTCAATCAACTTTCAAATCTTATCCAATAAATCTCAATCATTCATTTAATTATCATTGATGTGAATAATTCAAACTCAACCGACCAACATAAAATTCCAATACAATTCTAACATCTAAACCAAAATCATAGGGTTAAGGGCCCAAGTCTTAAAAACCTTTCTAGGTGATTTTTATATCACTTTGAAACCCAATCAATTGGCATCTGATTCAGGGTTTATTAATTAAATACTGATATGACATGCCTCTAGTACTAACCCACCAAATTCGAGCTCATTTTGTGGTCTCTAACCCTAGAAACAAGATTGATCCTTAAAGGCTATAAAACCTTCAATTATTTATAGCCTACACCACTAGGTGTGCCACCTAATGGAAATTGACCCTAGGACATTCCACAAGCCCCTTGATCATGCCCATAGACTTCATTAAGGATTTTTTACCATTGATATATACTTTCTTGGACCCAATTTGACCCAGGGTTGACCACGTGGAAAAATGACCAAAATGCCCTTTAAGGGAAATTTTTGTCTTTTCCCTAAAATTTAATATGGTCTTCCCTCATCAACCTCCAAAATCTATCCCAATGGTTCCTAAATACCCTTAGGAACACATTGGCCCAAAACCCACACTTTGGTTTGACATGGTTGACCAAAGTGACCTATAAGAGTTTAAATACCCATTTCAAACCAAATAAACTCCCCTTGCTTTGAGTCCTCTTCCATTGAGTTCATATGGTCAACTTGAACTCAATGGACCCAACCCTTGACCAAGTTAACCAAGTTTGAGTGACATTTCATACACTTTAACACATTCAAACCCTTTGACCAAGACCTCTCCAAACCCATTCAAGCCTATTGGGTGACCCATTAGGTCCTTAAGAGACCCCTCTTGAAGACCCAAGCCCTAGGCTCACTTGAATTAGCCATTTGGCTTGACCCAATTGTCCAAAGAGAGGTCCATTTAAGCCAACTTATATTCTAAACCAAATTAGATCAAACTAATAGTGGCATTAGGTTCCCCTTGACCTAATACACCTTCCTTAATTGACCCAACCCTTTGGGTCAACATGGGTTGGGAATTAGGCTAACCCAAAGTGGCCAAAACCACCTTGGGGCGAGCCATTTACCAACCCAATCCTCACCAAACCCAATCAACACTTCCATTGGATAGCCATAGACTGAAAGCACCTACCCTAGTCAGCCCAACCCTTGGGTTAACATGGGTCAACCTCTAGGCTAGCCCAACGCCTCCAAAATCCATTTGGCCTAAACCATTCCTTAACCCAGACTAATTTAGATCAAATTATCACTTGCATTGGGATCCCATAGATACAATGCATCTTCCACACCAAGCCCAACCCCTGACCTAACTTGGCTCTGACCCAAATAGACCCAAATATGTCAAAAAATGGGTTGACCTGAGCCATACTGGGGAATTCATCCACCCCTTAGCCAATTCAATCCATGGTTAGGTTCACAATGACCTAACCTACTTCCCTCATCCAGCATGGGCCTTGGCTTAACCCAGGTCATACCCAAATACTTAGATCCAAAGTTGGATTCAAAAGAGAAAAGGATACCCCTTATGAGGGATAGTCCTTCTCCATTTAGAAGCCCAAATTTGGATAATTTTAATACCCAAAGTGGAAAGAATAACCTCCCCTTTGAGGGAAGAGTTTTCTTTTTCATTTGGATATCTAGGTACGATGGATCCAAGGAGTTTGAAGATGAGAAAGATAAATAGTATCCTACACAAAGCAACTTGTGTATGTCTTAGGAATAGAATCCATGTTTATGGTTAATGGTGCCCGACCACTTTTTATTTCTATAATTTTGGATTGTAATAAATGGGGCATTCTACTACTAACTTTACTTGAGGAATTAATTATGTTAACTTATGTGAATGATTTGATTTAATTACATATAGTATTGCATTTTTTTCCTAGTTTTTTTGTGCTCATGTGTCATCTTTTATTTTAGCTTGGATATGTAGACGCTAATGAAGGCACGTATAAAGTTCTTCTACTTAAATTCAAATAAAAAGTTTTAGATCATATAGATAATCTAATGATCTAAAAAGTAAGTGTGGGATCACTTGGAGTCTGCATAAAGCATATCATTACTTTCTCTTCCTTGTTAGGCACCTCATAACCTACAAGTTCTTCCAAATCACCTGACTTTTGAGGGTGTAGATCTATCAAGGGGATGTTATGCAATCTCTAGGAATAAAATGTTTTCAAGCCTTTTTAAAATTGATACATATTTATTTTATGCATTTAATTGAGTCAATCATCATGCATTGTATTAGAAACTAATTAAAAGAGTCTAAATTTTAATTATATTTGAGTTAAACATTGTCACCCCTCAAAAGTCAAGGGACCAATTAGGATAAGCTATAGATGTCATTCTCAATTCTCAAAATCTTTAATTATAATGTCCCTACCACTCTTTCTTAATAATGACCAGACTCATGGATTTTTAAATCAACTTGGTTGTTAATTAGCTCTCTAATTTAGGCCAGGGTAAGTCCAAATTTTGTACTGCACTAGTTAGGATTGGGCCACCTTCATTCAGTACCCAAAATAGATTAAAGATGCAGGGTAGATCCATAATCATAAGACCCCAACCCCCCAAAATATATTTCCAAACTTTTAATAAAATAATAAACTCAAATTAAAATTTCTCTTAATCCAAAATTTAAATCCCAACCCTTAGATTAGGTCAAGGAACTTCTAAATTATTTCATAAACCCTAAGTGCCTCCTACCCTTCCTCCTTTGACTCTAAAAAATAAGTGCTTCAATTTGATCCAATCCTTATCAAAATTCCAAAATTCACCATCATTGATGTCACTCCTATAAAATCCCTAAACATGATTTCTATCATTATTTTAATCGAGAGTATTCTTAGGAGACTTTGATTTCCTACAATGTACTTAAATAAAAGGGCTTGCACTTGTAGGAGATTTATAACCCTCGCCAATTTTTCAAAACTTAATTATTATTTCTTTTAGGAAATCAAACTTATAATGATCGTCATCATCATAATTGAATGTTACTCGTTTGCCGACATTCCTTCTAATTTGTCTAGATTGTTAAAGAAGGAATGTGAGGCTTTTATTCCTTGTAATTAGTTTCCTTTCTTTAATGCTAATTGCAATTTTCAAAAAAAAAAAATAAATATATTGTCACAACTATTCTCAAAAAAGGAAGCGTGAAAAGAAGAATAGTAAAATGATGGGGAATAATTTCCCTGTTGTTTTATAATGGCGTCTATTATTTTTTGGAATTGTAGGGGGGCTAGAAAGAGGGAGGCCTCCCTATATCTTAGGGAGATTGTAAAAGACAATGATTATTTTTTTGTTGGTCTTACTGAAACAAAGATTTCTTGCTTAGAAAGACATGACATTGATTCCATTATTGGAATGGAATGGGATTACTTTTATCAACCAACAGTTGGTCTCTCCGGGGGAATTTTGGTGCTTTGGAAAAGATATTTGGCTTCTTTTCAAATCATTGAATTTTTATCCCAATTAATTATGGGAAATTGAATATCACTGCTTTAGGCAGTTGGAAGGTGGCCATAGTATATGGTGGAAAGGATGTTCAAGCACTCAAAAACCTTTGGCATTCACTTGAAGTTTGTATGAAGGGAGATACTCCGGCTATTATAGGTGGTGATTTCAATTGCTTCCTTTCTAAGGATGATAAGGAAGATGGGAAGAGGTTCCACTTCTCTTGTGGACCAAAGGAGATGAAGATGTTCCTAACAAATAATGATTTCCATAATATTGGTTATGTGGGACCAAGGTTCACTTGGTGTAATAACAGAGAAGGTAACTCTAGAATTTGGGAGAGATTAGATAGATTCTTCTTAAATTCATTTGCTTTACAAAACATTCCTATGGCCAAGGTGAGACATCTACCAAGGATTGCTTCAGATCATGCTCCCATTGTACTAAATATGGTTGAACCTCAAAATCAAAAATCTAAATTTTTTAGATTTGAAGACACTTGGAAATCATATCAGCGGTTTGGAATATTGTTGTTAAGGCATGGAGGAAATCTGATTATGGTTCTAGTGCTAAAATTCTGCAGAAGAAATTAAGAAGAACTTTGAAAACTCTTCACTATTGGAACAAGAACAAGTGTAAGGAATTGAATCTGTTGAAAGAGGAAATGAAGAAAGACATTCTACAATTGAAGCTAGAAGAATCTAATGGTGATTGATTCACAGCTGATAAACTGAAGCTTTTGAGAAGTAAGGTGCACGAATTAAATGTTACATTGGGTAGATTATCCACTTGGTGGAACCAAAGAGGAAAAAAAAATCATATGGCATCAAGAAGGTGATAGTAATTCCAGTTATTTTCATTATTTTGCTTCGGGTAAGAAGAATGGTAATCTTATTTGGCAAATCAAGAATGAAGATGATCATTTTGTAGAAGATTTTGAGTAAATTGAGGAAGTTTTCTATGATTTTTTCTGTAAAAAATGGGCTTCTAGAGATTGCCAGTTGTCGGGTTGGCCTTCAATCCCTGCAAATCTGAAACTTTCTGTTGAGGAGGCTAATTTCTTAAAGGCTGATTTCACCAAAGATGAATTGATCAAGGTGGTCTTCAGTCAAGGTAATAACAAATCCCTGAGATTAGATGGCATTACAACTTATTTTTTCAAATTTTTTTTGAAAATTGTGGAAGAAGATACTTGGAAGGCTATTGATAGTTTTTTTAAAACTGGTTGTATGCATAATGATTGGAAGGATACTTTAGTAGTTTTAATTCCAAAAATAAAAAATCCTACCATTCTGTCTAACTTTAGGCCTATAAGCTTGTGTCAGACTACTTACAAGATTATGGCAACTATGATTTTGAATAGAATGAAGAATTGCATTTCAAAATGTGCCACTGAAGAACAAGTTGCTTTTCTTAATGGTCGCTCAATGTCAGATCATTGCCTTATTGCTCAAGAGATTTTTCACAAGCTTAGAGTTTCAAAAAATAAAAAAGGTTTAATGGTGGTTAAGCTTGATATGGAGCAAGCTTATGACAATATGAGCTGGGATGCTTTAGAGCAAGTGCTACAGATGTTTGGCATTCTGGTGAAAATGATTTTTCTTATTATGGAATGTGTCAAAAAATCCAGATTTTCCTTCATCATTAACGTAAAGCTTCCAAGTGGATCACTACTGAAAATGGGTTTCGTCAAGGTTGCCCCCTCTCCCCATATCTCTTTATTATTTGCTCTCAAATTTTCTCTCTAGCTATGGCACAAGAGGGTCAAGACTTGGGAATTCAAATCTCACAAAGATCTCAAAAGATCAACCATCTGTTGTATGCTGATGATGTGTTGATCTTCTCTCAAGCTTCTAAAAAACTGGTCACCAAACTAAGAAGCATTGTGTTAAATTTCTGTTCGTGGACTGGTTTGAAAGTAAACAATGCTAAATCACAAATTATGTTTAGTAAAAACATGAACAGAGATGAGATTGTTCGGGTAAAGAAGATTCTGAATTTTAAAATGGTTAATGAGATGCAGCATTTAGGAGTCCAGTTATTGCTTAGAAGACCAGTAAGATTTGATTTTCGGTTCCTCATTGATAAAATTCTGCAAAAGCTAAACACTTGGGGAGGTGAATGTCTTTCCTTGGCTGGAAAGTTTGTACTTGCAAAAATGTCTTTATTAACTCTTCCAAACTTTGTTTCGACTCATCATTTGGTGCCTAAGAAAGTACTTCAGGAAGTAGATAAATGCTGCAGAAATTTCATTTGGAACAAGAGAAATAGTAAGAAAGGGATGCACTATGTAGCTTAGAGTACTCTTTGCAAATCAAAAAATAATGGGGGGATGAGCTTCCATTCGGCTATTGATATAGCAGGGCCTCTTAAAGCTAGACTGACTTGGAGGATAATTCAAAATCATGGTTCTTTGTTGTCCCGTGTAATTACAGCCAAGTAACGGGACAACTTATGGAAAACTAAATGCAAGAGTAGCACATCAATTTCTTGGAAAGTGTTAAATGAAGGTGCTAGATACTTGAAACCTTTATTGAGGTGGAGAGTGGCTAATGGAAGGAAAATTGATGTTCTTAATGATATATGGCTATTAGATAAGAGTCTCAATGAATGGCCAATTACTTCTGACTGCTCGGGTTTGGAAGGTTTAAAGCTCAATCATTTTATTGATTCGAATGGGTCCTGCAAGGTAGAAGAATTGCTTTGTTACTTCAATGAGAATTTGATTACTTTTATTTTACAGATCAAGATTGATAGTGAAGAACCTGAAGATTTCTTGGAGGAGATTTGTTCTTTATTGGGCAAATATATTACAGCTCGTGCTTATGAAGTTCACAGCAGCAGTCAAAAGAGAGAGGTGGATTCGGGATTTGCTACCTGGCTAAAAAAACTGAAACTTACAGCACTGATTGAATTATTTTGGTGGAGGCTGAGTAGATGTGCAATCCCAACAAATGAGTTTTTGAAATATAGGAAACTCATAAATGATGACCAATGTGCTAGAGGTTGTGGAGAAATTGAAAATATGTCACACATTGTTATTAAGTGTAAACATCTGCAGGATGTGTTGAGGAAAATCCAAGATTGGAGTTTTTATGTTCCTATTTTTGATTCCCTGGATGACTGTCTAAGTGAGATGAAATGTCTTTCTATGTTTGCACCTAGAATATTGCAATGATGTATATCTAAACTGGAAAAACAGAAATGAAGTGGCTCATGGAAAAACAGAAAATACAATTTCAGTAACTGCTGCAAATGTGATGTCCACAGCTTTCTTATCTTCTAATCCTCTCATTGCTAGCTAGTGTGCTAATCTCCCTAGGGAGTTTCAAACTGTTTGGCACCCTCCACCGCTAGGATGGATTAAGATCAATGTTGATGCGGCTTTCCTACCATCAAGTAATGCTGGAATTGGTGGTTGTTTTGGAGATGATAAAGGCAGATTATTGATGGCTTTTGGTGAAAACAGAATGCATTGGGACATTGCTAACCTCGAGCTAGATGATGTGATGTCAATAAGAAAATACTTACAACTGTGGATGATTGAATGCAAAGGACTCACAATTGAAGGTGATAACCTCAATGTTATCAAATTCATTCAAAATTCTTTGAATAAGGCGAAGTGGCAAAGCTACAATCGGATAGAGGAGAATCTTCTATTCTTGGCCGATTTCAATAAGGTAATCTTCAACCATATACATAGAAATTGTAATAGAGTATCCGACATGTGTGCTACTTTAGCTTTAGATAACAACTTTTATTTTGATAGCTACTCTTTTGCAAACATTCCTTCTTCTGTAGGCTTTCTTTTGAATAAGGAATGTGAATACTTACTTTAGTTTGTACTTTGTTTCTTTCCCTATTAATGCATTTTCTGCTGCAATTTTCAAAAAAAAAAATCCACTACATACTAATCGCTCTGTCGTATTTGATGGAATATAAAAAAATCATTTTATTATTCTTTTGCAAGAAATTCTAAGGAATGAAATTATAATTCATTCCAGGATCAATGCACCAAAGCTAGCGGACAAGAATAATCATGAAAAAAAAATAATCAACCCCTATAATAACCACATCAGATCTACACCAATATGTGATCCTTTTCCATATTTGATGCCAATCCTTTTATTTATTTAAGGTACTCTGTGACATACTAAGCACCCTGATGGAACCCTCCTATTTAATTTAGCTATGCAATAAGTGTCTCGATCTCTATCAAGCTTATATAGTCTCACAGAGCTGCCACCTAGGCATTTAGAGAAGTCATTGATTCTCTTAAGTTGCATCACCCATAGCAGCAATTGTTCCCTCTTCAAAAATACTGAGCTCACCTTCACCATTAGACTTGATTGCCTCTCTAGTGTTGTTAGTCTCCCAACAAAATTGTCTAATGAAATTTGATTTGAGGGAAAAATAAGGTCAGTATATGAAGGAGAAGAGGACAGTTGTCCGAGTACCTTATCCATAAACTATTCCTCAGTAAACCTCTTAAGTAGTCCTCTTAGTGTCCATAATTATTTCTTTAACAATTACCTCCTACTCTTTTATACTCCCCTCCTTCAGAAGAACTCCACTCGCACCCTCCTGTATGCTTCCAAAATTAAAAGTATGATTTTCCTCACCATTAGAGCCTGCATGTTCATCAATTATGCCTTCCACCATTAGATAATAAGAACAGACATCTCATTCATCCTCACAACAAGGTTGGATAATTGATTGTTGTTGTAACTTTGTTTTCATAACTATGTTTTTCATATTACGTGTGTTTATTATGATTCAAAAATATTATTATATTGCTTACTATTTCTTCTAACATATATTGGAAATATTACTTTTGTTGTTTGTGTGTACTAATATTTCAAGGAAATCATACTCTAGACAGTTGAAGACATCAAGAAAGATTATAATAGGATTGATTGTAACTGAAGTCAGTACATTTTTACTTTTCTTGAGTTTGAGAGAGTATGATTGTAATTGGATAACTGTGCACACACATACTGGGGGAGTGTAAAAACTTATAATTTTTAAACTAATCGTAATGTACGATCATTGATCGTACAGGATGATTTGGCTTGGGCGTTCCTCCGGTTGCAAAAAATAAAATTATGGATGATAAAATTTTCTAAGTATTATTCATGCTGTACGAAGTTACCTTCGTATAGACAACATTTAGAGAACAAAATTGATGCGTACATTTTTGTCCAGATGAACGGGTAAATTTGTTAAACTATTCAACTGGGACGATCATGCCTTCATACAGACGACGTCTAGAGTACGAAATTAATGCAAACATTTTCATCTATACAAATAGATAAATTTTTTGAACTGTTTGTCTGGGATTATCTTGCCTTAGTACAGATGACGACTAGAGTACAAAATTGATGTGAACATTTTCATCCATACGAACAAGTAAATTTTTTGAATTGTTTGTCTTGGATGATATATTGTTTGTACTATATGATGTGCATGTACAAAATGTTTCATACAGGATCGTATGAGCAAACATTAAACTAATCGTGCGTATGATCGTCAATCATACTATATGATCGGGGATGGTCAAAATTGAAATTTTTTTTGGATGGTTTTTCATGTCATTCATCTATGAAGTCCAATAAACTAACTAAAGTTGAATCCATCTTCATTTTTCTAAATAGCAAAAGTGTGAGAGTGATTTTGGGGAATGCTTGAGAGAAAATTTTTGCAAATTGAGAGTGTAAAGGGTTTACAAGCTTACTCAAAGGTGAAAATCTCTTTATGTTTGTAACAAATCTCTTCCTTACTTCTTTGAATATGCTCAAGGGAATATATTTAAAGAAGATCTTGTTCTCTACCGACACTAGGAGGGTGTGAAAGGACGCCGGTTCTCTACCGACACTTAGTGTGAAAGGATGATGATTCTCTATCGACACTTGGAGAGTGTGAAAGGACGTCAGTTCTCTACTAACACTTGGAGAGTATGAAATGATGTAGGTTATATATCGAAACTTAGAGAGTGTGAAAGAATGTTGGTTCTATACCAACACTTGGAGAGTGTGAAAGGACAACGGTACACTACCGACACTTGGAGGGTGTGAAAGGATGACTTTACTCTACTTCTCTGGGGATTGGAGGAGGAGAGAGTAATTATAAAGGCATCTCCGCCTTGTTATGGGAGAAAAAGCAAAGTCACTTTGGCAATAGTGTAATACCTGAAGAGGGAGTCTTTAGGGAGTGGACGTAGGTATAGTTGGACCGAACCATTATAAATTTTTGTGTTCTTTACTTTTTTTCCACAATTTTATTTTTCTGCACATTTTTATTTTAGTGGTTGAAAAATTTTATTTTAATCAAAACTATAATTGTGAAAATAATTTTAAAAATGGTTTTTTATTCAAGAAGAATTTTTTTTAAATTACCAATTCACCTTCCTCTTGATTAGCCTTTGAGACAATTGCGTTAGGTCTAACAACCTATACGGACTTTCATGTGGTATCAGAGCTTATTTCAAAATTTAAAGTTTAGACTACTTTTTGAAAAATGATTATTGCTAATTTTGGAAACCGTAACACACCTGAAGGGTATTCGATCACTAGACCCACATTATTTGATAACATCCCTTTCAATTTTTAGAAAACATAATTGTATACTTTTCTTCAATCGCTTGACTATTTCATGTCGATTTTAGTACATGGAGGATACACTACGCCAACGAGACTTGTAGATGGCATTATATCTGAAATACCATTTACTGTCTGGATAGTAGAAGAATGCAACTTAGTTCAATTAAATGCTAAATATTTGAATAGTTTTTTATGTGCAGTTAAATTTGAAGACTACATATGTATTTCTAATTGTAAAAGTGGAAAAACATTTGTGATAGATTTTGTATCACATATGAAGGGACTAATAAAGTTAAACAATTTAGATTAAATATGTTGTTGCATGATTATGAAATGTTTTGCATGAATCCAATTGAATCAATTACTGACATGTACACACATTTCACTCAAATAGTTACATCCTTGCATTCTTTAGGTAGGGAATTAATGAATGCAGAGAAAGTAAATAAAATACTTCTTTATTTGCCTGCTGCTTATGATATGAAAATAACTACTATTATGAAGTCTAAGGATTTAACTATTTATTCTGTTGGATCACTAATTACTTACGAGCAAGGAGGGACTCAAAGATAGATTAATGAATGTGAGAAGCGAAAAGAAAATAATATAGCATTAAAAGTGGATGACTCTGAGAGTGATCAATCTCAGCCTGAGGATAAAAATAAAATTGTCATGATGACTAGGCAGTTCAGGAGTATTCTAGAAAGGAAGAAAAGAAGATGCCAACAGTGGAATAAAGATAATTTCTATAAAAATGTTAAGGCTTCCAATGATATTATTTTCTATGAATGAAAGAAGCCTGGATACATTAAATTTGAATGCCCAAATTTTAAAGCCAATCCTAGTAAGGAGAAGGTGGAGGAGAAAACAAATGTGAGGAATGGCAAGAAGAGATTTTATAGAGCTTTTTAGCAGACTCAGCTTCGGATTCCTTAAAAATAGAAGTAGAAGAAGAAGTCACAAATTTGTGTTTAATGGCCAACATGCTTGATCAGTCAGATCAAGAAGAGATATGTGAATTAACTTATGAAGAATTATTTGATGTTTCTAAAAAGATTAATACATCATATAAAAAACTTAAAATGATGTATGGTAGGTTGAATTTAGATTTTCTTGAATTATAAAAAGAGCATGAAATCCTTAAGAAAGTTCACGCACAAATTTATAATAGTCACATAAAACTTTTTGATGAGTTTGATGAATTAAACAAGTAACATAAAATATTGAAAACATCCCACACTAAACTTGAAAAAGATTTTAAAATATTTATGAATGAATTTGATAATAGAGTGCACTATTTGAAAGTTGACAATGTTGTGTTAGAAAGTGCAAAGTCATTTTTTAAAGCACAATTGAAAGCATATGAAAAAAATAGGATTCCACCCACACCTGAAGAATTTTTCAATCTTAATGAAAAGACAAAAAATTTAAAACATAGGAAAAGACAGCGGTAAAAGAATTTTGAGACATCTTTTGGAAACTTAAAGCTTAGAGATTTGGTATCCTAAGCACAGCTCTTCTTTTAAAATAATTGAATATTCTAATTTAGATTTTATAGGTTATAGGGTTGATTGGAAAAGTACATTTAAAACTTTTTAATTTATAAAAAACTCTTTAGTTTCTTTGTTCAGTAGAAAGCAAAATTCAAGAGCCATACTACTGTTGAAGTAGAATATATTGTCTTAGATAGTTGTGTGGCACAAGTTCTTTGATTGAAATAACAATTAATTTACTTAGGATTTTCTATTGGCATAATTCTAATTTTCTGTGATAATACTAGTGTCATTTGTATTTCAAAGAATCCTATTCAACATTATAGAACCAAGAATATAGACATAAGGTATCATTTCATTAGAGATCATGTAGCTAAGGGAGAAATTGAATTGAATCATGTTTATACAAAAAATCAACTTGTATATATTTTTACAAATCCACTAGCCTTTGACACATTTAGCACCTTATAAACGAGGTTAGGTGTAATTGATCTTAATGCTTAGACTAAAAATTTTGTAAACTTGATATGTTCTTTATTTGTGTTTGTTTAGTTTTGTTTCTATTTATGTGTTGTTGTTTGTTTGTGTGTGTTTGTTTTTATTTCATTTTTTATTTTGTGTGCTTTTAGACTAGAAGCATATCACTTGACTGAAATAATTGATTTTGAGAAGTTTTTTTTTATTTTCATGTATTGTTCTCTAAGGTGCTATTCGTACTATACGAATAGTTTTTTATCATGTACGAATTTTGTAGCATATACATGATAGTTTTTTTAGTTGAGTATGTGAAACTTATATTTTCATAGGTTTCGTACTGTATGGTGACTTTAGCATATAATACGATTTGCATTGATTCATTTTTATGCGTGGGGATGGTTTTACCAATTAGGTTTAGTTATTTAATATAGATCGTACGTACAAAATCATTTTTGTCTATATGATCTAGATGTTAATTTATGTGGGGGACGAACCTAACCATATTTAAAATGATCTTTAATATTCTGATCGTCCTGGGCAAACACCTGTTCATTTGTATGATTGAGTAGTCAAAAAGCTTGTATTAAAGGATGCCTCAAAAATGGCATTTTACAAAAAGCTGTTTCATCTTTGGCAGTGTCTATTCATACATACAAAAATATTTTCATCCCATACGATTTTATAATCATACGTATGATCCATATTTCGTATTGTACGATTATTCATTTTTCATTAAATAGAAGGGTTTTGAAATCATTTTTATTCACTTTCATATTCTTTTCAAAACTCTCTAGAGCCCTCGTCTAGGAAATGGCCAATTCTAGCAAATATCCACGTGGTTCTAAGGGTTCTTCTGCTGGAAGTGCTATAGATTCTAACTTCCTATCTAAAAAGTATGAGGATGCCTATTTTAGGTATGTTTTAGCAAAGATCACTCCTTCTAGACTTCTAATCCAACGTGATCTTTACTTTTCTGTAATGCCTTTGTTTGCCTCTACTTAACTATCTTTCATTCTCACACTCATTTATGCCTACCACAAAGAAACTTTTCAATATTTTTTTGCCAACATAAGAGTCAGTGAAGACACTCTAAGATAAGTTCTTATATTCAAAAACAACATATAGAAATAACTAAGGAAGATTTAGGCAACTTTCTTCTTTTAAGAACCCAAGGGATTCGAGCCCACACTTTGACCTCTAGAGTTGATTTTGACCAGTCTAAATTAATAAAGTTCTTATAGGTGTATCCCAAGTTAATCATTTAGCTCGAGTCTACACCTTGAACCAAAATGCCCGGATCTTTCAGCATGTCTTAAGAATGCCAGTTATTTCTAAGGCTGGTGATCGTGTAAATATAAATCCACTCCTCTCCATTGTCACATATCTTATTATGACTAAAAAGATATTTGATGAAGTCCAGCTCATTATGGATTACCTGTACAACCTTTTTAAAATTAGTCTTCCACACCACAAAAGGAAGAAAAATATGGCTTTAGGACATTTAGTTGCATCTATCCTTCATAAGAAGTATAATCTAATTCATCTTGATCCTCCCACTGAACTACTAATTTACTTTACCAATACTTCTTTTCGATCATTGTTTGGGAGAGATCTGTGTTCTAGTGATGAAACTGAGGGAGAAGGGGGAGCACCTGCACCTGCACCTACACCTGCACCTGACCAAAATTACTTTTAGGAAATGGTTCAATAGTTTGATCATTTGGAGACTCATTTTAATCAACACTTTGATCAAATTAAGACTCACCTAAATCAACATGATGCAAGATATCAGGAGGATATAGGTTGGATCCATGGTCAGTTCGATAAGGTCAATATAAATGTATCTATGATGAATAGCTATTTTTAAGTGTTCAATCAATCTCCTCCTCGAGATCAAGGCCCCTGCAAATTCTAGGTGTACTTCATTGTTATTCTTTCTACGAAGCTTTTATGATTGATATTATGTTGTTTTTTTTCGTCTATGAGTGTTGTGGTTATGTATGTTGATTAGTTTTTTATGTGATGATGAAAAGTGTTGTTACGAGTGATATCATTTGATGTGAATGTATATGATCTTTATGATATCAATGAAAAATTCCATGCTTTGGGGACATGTTTTGTTTCTTTCATCTTGAAATATTAGTATCTCTAATATGAAAAACCTTTTGAAATTGATCGTTGAAATGAGCTATAAACTATTTTGCTCTTTAAATTAATTTCCTTATGAAATCTAATCTTTCAAAAATTAAAATTAAAATTCTAACTTGATTTAAATAAGGAGATAAATTTCATATTTTTTAAGAAAAACATATCTAAATATAATTGTTTCAAGATTGATGTCTTTTTATTTTTTATTTCTTTTTTAATATATTTTTTTTTGTTATTAGTGAAATTTAAATTTAGATTACTAATATTGGAAAAATCCAAAGAGTAAAATCAAAAGAAATGCACAATGTGTGTAAAAATTAAAAAAAAAATGCAATGGCTCGCAAAGTGCCAAGAGGCACAAAATTAGCCCAAATAGAAAAGATGCACAAAGTGTGCCATAATTTTTTGAAAAGATACGAAATATTGTAGCTAATTGATTTTTTTATTGTCTTCTTTTCACTATATTTTAATCTCTAATCCAGATCCATCTATTTAACAATCATATTCTATATTGAATTTGAAGTTAACTAATATTCATTTTGTCATTTTTGTAATAATTATCTTTATTTAAATTATCTAGCATGAATAATGACTTTGATTAAATTTTCTTATATTAGTTGTTCTTTGATTTAAAATTTTAAATATTTCTTTTTTAGTATTATGGAATTAATAATGTATTTATAATTGATTTAAAATCTTTTTCTAATTCAACTCTTTTGGTTTATATATTGAAACCTTTCATTTCAAGTCGAACTTTCCTTTTTGTTGTTGTCAAAAGGGAGAGTAAGAATATTATTTGTTTGTTCTATTTTGATGTATGTGATGTGTATATTTATGTATTATTCGATGATTTATGTGTATGTGTTATTTGTTTTGAGTTCGTATGTGTATTTGTTTTGAATTTGTGTTTTTGTTCAAGTTCTGAGTTGAGTTGTTGTCTTTTTTTTTCTTTTGATCTTCATGAAAATCTCTTATTTTTTAATGGATCAATCTCTTAGGGGGAGCTAAGGAGAAAATTATTTTAAATGTTAACTCAAAAAATAATTATTTTGCCATAATAAAAAATAGGAGATTATAGTAACTTAGTTTTATAATTATGTTTTTCATATTATGTGTGTTTTTTATGATTCCAAAATATTATTGTATTGTTTACTATTTCTCCTAATATATATTAGAAATATTTCTTTTGTTATTTGTGTACTAATATTTTAAGAAAATCATACTCTAGATAGTTGAAGATTTAAAGACAGATTAAATTATGATTAATTATAACTGAAGTCCATACATTTTTACTTTTCTTGAGTCTAAGAGAGTGTGATTGTAATAGGGTAACCGTGCACATACACACTAGGGGAGTATAAAAACTTGTAATTTTTAAAATAATCATATAAGACGATTTCGCTTGGACATTCCTCCAAATGTAGATAATAAAATCATGGAAGAGAAAATTTTCTAAGTACTGTTCGTACAGATGACATATAGAGTATGAAATTTATGTGTACATTTTCATCTATACGAACAGGTAAATTTTTTGAACGATTCGTCCGGGACGATCTTGCCTTCATACAGATGATGTCCTGAGTATAAAATTGATCCGAACATTTTCATCCATAAGAACAGGTAAATTTTTTGAACTGTTTGTCCGGGATGATCCTGCCTTCGTACAGACGATGTCTAGAGTACGAAATTTATACAAACATTTTCGTTCATACTAATATGTAAATATTTTGAGCTATTTGTCCGGGATGAAATATGGTTCGTATTGTACGATGTGCATGTACGAAAATGTTTTGTACAGGATCGTATGAGCAAACTTTGAACTATTCATACATATGATCATCGATCATACTGTATGATCGGGGACGATCAAAGATGAAATTTTCAGTTTTCTAGACAGTTTTTCGTGTCATTCATATATAAGGCCCTATAAACTGACTAAGGACGAATCCTTCTTCATTTTTCTAAAGAACAAAAGTGTGAGAGTGATTTGGGAGAGTATTTGAGAGAGAGTTCTTACAAATTAAGAGTATGAAGGGTTCACAAGGTTACACAAATATGAGAATCTCTGTATTTATAATAAATTTCTTCCGTACTTCTTCGAAGACGCTCGAGGGAATATCTTTGAAAAAGAACTTGTTCTCTGCCGACACCAAGAGGATGTGAAAGGACACCGATTCTCTGCCGACACTTAGAGAGTGTGAAAGGATTTCAGTTCTCTGTCGACACTTAGAAGTGTGAAAGGACGTCGGTTGTTCGCCGACACTTGGAGAGTGTGAAAGAACAGCCGGTTCTCTACTAGCACTTAGAGAGTATGAAAGGGTGTTAGTTCTCTGCAGACACTTGGAGAGTGTGAAAGGACACCAATTCCCTTCCGACACTTAGAGAGTGTGAAAGGATGACGTACTCTGCCGACACTTGGAGGGTGTGAAGGGATGACAGTACTCTGCCACACCGGGGATTGGTGGAAGATTGGGTAATTATAAAGGCTTCTTTGTCTTGCAGTGGGAGCGAAATGAGAGTCACTTTGGTGATAGTGCAATAACTAAAGAGGGAGTCTTCAGGGAGTGGTCATAGGTTTAGTTGGACCGAACCACTATAAATTTATGTGTTCTTTACTTTTTCAACAATTTTATTTTTTTGCACATTTTTATTTTAATGCTTGAAAAGTTTTATTTTAATAAAAACTGTAATTGTAAAAAATAATTTTAAAATTGATTTTTTATTCAAGATGAATTTTTAAAAAAAATTATCAATTCACCCCCCTCTTAGTTAGCCTTGGGACAATTGCATTAGGTGTAACAACCTATACGAACTTTCAATTGTCCTCAATGAAAATCTTCGCCATGACATCAACTAACATTCTCTTTAGCTGAGAAGTTGTAGTTAGATCTACCATGTGTACAGACAATCACACCTATTCTCCAATAATGGGCCTATTTGGTGTAGCCTCCTCTATATTCACAGCCCCCACTAAAGGCCACTTGCGCCTTCATATTATAAGCAGTTTTTTTAGATGCTTAAATGCCTAAGGGATAGAAAGAGTCCATCCCATGAAAATTAAGTAAGGCTCAAAGTTAAAAATAAAAGGCAAATATCTATCGGCACGAGGCTAGTATTTATAGAGAAAACCATATGACGGGACCATTCGGTCTATAAGTTTATATAAACTATGAAATTTTAAAAATGTTCAAGCAAGTAAATTTGCATTAACTCATGATCCTTTTTCTATTTTTTTCATTTATCTGCCCATTTTAACATTTAGTGTTCAAAGGGTCACATAAATCGAGAAACTAAATGTATACCCTTGACAACATGTATAGATACATGTTTGTAGGTGTCAAGCAAAAAGAGAGTCCACTTCTATCTCAGAATAGTTCATTCTTGGGATTTTCTCAGGAGTTGGAAAGGAGCATAACACTGAGCACAACAAACCAACACTGGCAAACTCTTCTAAGCAGTTTCCCCCTTTATGAAGGCCACCTCAGAATTTCATCTCCCATGTCACTATAGGAAATTTAACATTTTATGATGGATAAATCTATCATAAAATAATCCAACTTTGTCACAAATTTACTTCATGGAAGACTAAATTATGAAGGTAAAAGCTAGTCACATTACAAAACTATTTGTGATAGATATAACTCATCATAAATATTTTGCGATTGATTTACGATGAATCTAACATCCAGAAAATGTTGTCTTCATTTTTTCCAGTCATCCCTAATTCTACTGCTTACGTTGAATTCAACCAATTGGTACACTTTTAGTCATTGGATGTGTGACTAAATCAAATACGGCTAATCTTAGTTCATCATCATCCATGATTCTTTAACATTACTTTTTTTTTTTATCATTTTCATTTTCAAATCAAGGTTCTTATAAAGGCCTTATTTCTTGGTAGAACTTCAATGTTAAACTTTAGTATACAAATGTGGCTTAACAGGTGCAATTTGGAGGACGTAGAGTACTTCAGCTGGGTGAAGAAATTGAAGCTAAGTAAGAACATTGAATTGTTTTGGTGGAGACTTGGTAAATCAGCCATACCAACCAATATATTCCTTGTGAATCGTAAAATCGCAGATCATGGCCTTTGTTCTAGAGGCTGTCAAGTTGATGAAACGTATGAGCACATTATGGTGAAATGCAAATATCTGGTTGATATAATTCTGAAGTTGAGGGAATGGGGAATTTCTATTCCTAATTTTCATTCACTGGAATGTTGCTTGGAGAACTTGAGGAAGCTGTCTGTTAAGAATCCTGGGATTGTTCGGTTATATTGCTCCGTGGTTTATTACTCTTGGAGAAGTCGTAATGATATTAAACATGGTAAGAATGCTATGCCGTGTTCAAATATTGCTGCTACTGCATTGTTCTATGCTTTCTCCAAGTCCAATCCATTTCTTTCTTGCTGGGGTACTAATCTCCCTAGGGAGTCCCAAAGAACTTGGTACCCTCCACCGAAAGAATGGATTAAGGTAAATGTAGATGCATCGTTGACAAGTTCTAATTTGGCTGGCATTGGAGGCATCTTCCGGGACTATAAAGAAAGATTTATTAGTGCTTTTGGAAAAAATGGAGTGCATTGGGATATTGGTCATCTTGAATTACAAGCTGTCCTCACGGTTAGAGAATTTTTGAAGAATTGGATGCTGGAATGTAAAGGGCTCATCATAGAAAGTGATAATGTGAATATCATCAAATTCATTCAGAATTCTTTGAAGAATAATAAGGAGAATGTGGGTAAGTGGCCGCATCAAAATCTTTGCTTTTTACATGATTTTAATAAGGTTGTTTTTCTCCATGCCTCTAGAAATTGTAATAGAGTAGCAAATTGTTGTGCTACTATGGCTTTGGAGAATAGTTTTTTCTTTGATAGCTCTTCTTTTGATCATATTCCTTCCTTGATGCTAGACTTAATTAAGGAAGAGTGTGATCCCCTTATTACTTGTACTTAGCTTCGCTTTTGCTTTTAATGCAATTTTCTGCATTTCTTTCAAAAAAAAAAAAAAAAAAAGATGATTGCTTTCTACTTAATGTCTTAATTTCCTCGGGCATTTACAATCATGGCTCCATACTTAATATCCTCTGCAAGAAACTAACTGCATCTTGCTACCCAACGAAGTAACCCAATTAAGATTGCCTTCTTTTCACTTGCGAATTCCGAAAGATATCTCTCCACTCCACAAAAAGATCCAAAAAATTAAAGCCACACACACACACACAAATTTCCTACAAAGCCGAAACCATTAATTAGCCGGCGACCAGAGTCGAAGCTCTGCAGATTTCCGCCGCCCGATCAGATCCGAACGAGTAGCAAGTTTTCTTCTGCAAATCCCTCCTCTCTCCCACGATGGCTCCGTTGATCTTCTTCATCATTCGACGTTTATCTTCGTCGAAATGTTCCTTCGTCTCCATCCACTCCGATCGGCACTCCTCGCTGCAGAAAACTGCCTCCCCTCCGAAAATATAAGCGTCGCGCCCCGTTCCTAACCCCCGCTTGCAGACCCCACACTCTTCTAGGAAATTAATCGGCACCATGGGTAACAATTCTTCGTCTTCATCATCGTCGTACCAGAATTCCACCTGCGTCGGTGAAATTAGAGGAGGGATCCAGGAGTCTATGGTGGAATTAGTAGAGGTGAGGGAGGAGGAGGAGATAGAAGAGATGGAGGAGTATATCTCCATTTGTCGTTCGGTGCTGTGGTTTCTGCTTTTAGGGTTTGTTGGACGGGAAAGAGGATCGGCTGATTGTGTATTTATATGGAGGAGAGAAAGGGTTGAAGGATTTTGAATTGGCCGGTGGTATTCATGCAAATCAGTGTCCCAGCGGTTAGCGGTATCTTGGAGTGTTTTTTTGCATGTGATTATTTATGGCCACCATTAAAATTTAGCTAAATATTATTTGGCCCTATAAAATTTTATAAAATATCAAATATTACTTTTATATGAGAATGTTATTGAAATAATCAGATACTTTTTTGTCTTTTTATATTAGCTTTAATTTAATATCAAAAATATTCTTTTGTCCTTAAGAAATAAGGAATATTTAAAATTTCATCTGATAACATTTAAAGAAAAATTTAAATATCTAAATTACATTAAATTTTAACTTTGAAAAGAAATAGATGATGTATCATGAGTAGCATCATCCAATCATAATATTTTAAATAATTTCTAATTAAATTAATAAAATTTCTATAGAAAAAGTAACATAAAACAAGATATAGGATTTGTTTGTGCTAGTTTTTTTCAAAAATTTTATTTTAAGAATGTAATTGTAATTTTATTTGTCAGTTATTTTTAGTAGTTTTAATAAAGTAGTTGCTCTATTTTTTTATTGGTAACATATTTATAATTCCCAAAACAAATTTCTAAAAAGTTTGTTTCCTCTAACAGCTTCATAATCATCTTTATAAAATGTTATAATCATCTCAAATAAGTCTATAAATTGGAATATATAAATGAATGAAATTTAATAGAAAGACTAATTTTTTATGTTAGCAATAAGTTTCCCCTATTGGCACATTTTTTGGAGATTTGATGGATTCAATAAGGGAAAAATTAGGTGATGATCTAATAGGCCTAATTTCCTTATATAAATTACGTATCCATTAGTAGACAGTTAAAGTCCTTCAACAATCTTAGAAATTTATAATCAAGTGATTATAGTCTATGATAGAAGTTTGGCAATGTTATTGGTGATTGCATATGTCTAGCGACAGTAGCATAAATTCAATAATTGTTATCAACCGTAGATAATCTCGGTTTTTTAAATTGTGATGAATGAATGATTTCTATATCTTTCATTATATAATAGATAATCTTTTTTTTTTTTCTATTTTTAAAGCTTTTATTGTAACACAACTCACTTTGCTCTGTTGGTTGAGACATAAGCTTCCAACTAAGAGTTATTGGATTCGAGTCTTTGTATATGCATTGTGTGTGTGAATTTGTCGTTAATAGCCTAAATGTCCGAAAAAAAAGTTTTTATTGTGTATAAAATTAAAATATAAAACACAGTCTATTGCGGTAAATTTTTAATACGTAACGCAGCTTAATATTCACTGGATACAATCAGAACTAGAAATATTGTGACCAAGTTTTGGAATTTAATAATAATTCAATTTTTTCCGTATTAAATTTCTGTATGGTATTCAGTTCTAATTTTTTAATCAATTCAAGAATAAGGAGAAAACTTTAATTTTTTTTATATTAATATTTTTAAAAAAATTATCAGAAGAGACAGGTAATTATAAATTTAGAAATAAAAAAATTAAGACATCAAAAATTGTTTATGATTTATTTTTCTAAAATTTGTTTAACCGCGCGTTTAATTATGATTTTTTTTTTCTAATAGGTTCCAAAGACTAACTAATTGAGGGGTATTTCCGTTATTATTAAAAATCCACTACCTATCGTCCATTGATTGCAATCCCAGAAACCGCTTGCTCCGTAAACCAGCAGCGAGCGAACATCCTCAACAGGAACTCGCCGGCTGGACCCGTCGTTACCTTACCGGCTCAAGCCGATCACCGTCGTTTAGCCACTCATCCTTCTCCATCGGACCCACGCATCCACTGGGACTCGAGACGGCATCTCTACCTCGGCGGATTCGGCCATGGACGGCATGTGTGGTCACCCGGAAACCTTGACACGTGTGACGACGTGTAAGTGCATCCGCTTCGATAAAGAAATCCAACAAGTCCAACACGACGGGCAAACCGTTGCAGCTCTCTATATTAGTGATAAGAAAATAAAGTACAAATAATAATAATTGATGTGGCAAAAAAAATTTTTTTTTTGACTGTGCACAAATCTCAAGATAAACTTAATTACATTAAAGTAATATATCAGCATGGACCAAAATTTGAGAGTGGATTCCTTCAATGTGAAAGACAACTTTTTTTATCATGCAATATTTGAAGATCTTGAAAAAATAATTGGCATTTATCATTACGGCTCTTGCAAATTACACATAAGTTCTCCCTTAAAATGCATATAAAATTGAAGAGCTTCTTTATTTTTAAGACCAACAACAACATTAAGCATTTATCCCACTACGTTGGGTCGGCAACATGAATCCTTTTTTTCTATTGTGACATATTAAAGAGTTAAATTCTTATTTAAATCTAATAAATAATGGTCATTTCTAATATTTTCTAATCAAGTATTTTTATGTCTATCTCTATCTTTCTTAACATAGACCAAATCTAATACATCTACTTCATAACCGAGTCATCGGAAGGAAGGTGTTTTATATAAACAAATCTTCTAAGGTGGCACTCTCTAATATTATCTTCCATTGGTGCAACTCCAACCTTTTCATGTATCTACTAATTTTGTGTTTTGTCTCTAAGAGTAGTCACACATCCATCTGAGTATCCTCATCTATGCAACATTAGCTTAATTTTATGCTTCTCTTTTAATGGCTAGCATTCTACACCATTTAGAGTTATAGCTTTCACCACCATATTATAATTTTTTTTCCTTAAGTTTGAGGGTTACTTTTCTATCACACAACATACTAGATGCATTCCTCCACTTCAAACATCCAACTTGAATTCTACTAATAATATCCCCACATATTTAACCATCAATTTGAACAAGAGACATAAGATATAAAAAAGTGTACTCTTTTTAATGATTTGATCACTAACTAGGTCTATTACTGCTAAAATAATACTCCATGTATTCGATTTTAGATCTACTCACGAAAGCCTTTAGACTCTAAGGTTAAACTACATAACTCAAATTTTCCTTCAACTTCCTCTATAATCTTATTAACAAGAAGAATGTCATCAGCAAAAAGCATACACCAAGGTATATCTTGCAAACGTATGGTAAGAACATCCAAGGTTAAAGTAAAAAAAGAAATGGACTTAAAGTTGATCCTTGATGTAATCCAACTGAAATAGGAAATACTTTGTCAAACCACCTTATGTTTGAACACAAGTGACAACACCTGCATACATATCTTTAATAACTTGAATATAAGCATTACTAACTCCTTTCTTTTCTAAAACTTTTATAGAGCATTTCTCTTGGAACTTTACCATATGCTTTCTCTAAATTAATAAATATCATATGAAGATCATCCTTATTCTCTATATACTTATCCATCAAACTTCTCAATAAATGTAAATCTTCCATATTAGACGTACCCAACATGAATCCAAATTTATTTTTAGAAACATTAGTATCACGTCGTAACCTATGCTCAATAACTCTCTCACATAGTTTTAAAGTATGACACATTAACTTAATTCCTCTATAATTTGCACACACTTGTGCATCATCTTTATTCTTAAAAATATGAATCAACACACTCCTTCTCCACTCATCCGACATCTTTTTAGTCTTAAAAATAATATTAATTTTTTTTAAGTCAAAAAATTTCTTCATCTCCTAAACATTTTCATATTCCACACTTCATTTTAATTAAAGCCTCTCTAACTTTAATTTTTACTAATAAAATGATAAAAATAAAAATCTCTATTTTTATTTAAAGTACTAAGGTCAATACAGTTAATTATATTCTCACAATCTTTATTGAAAAGCTTATCAAATGATCTCATCCACTTATATTTAACATCGTCCTATAGTAAAAGCAATTTTTGATCTTAGTCCTTTTTGCACCTGACTTGAACTAAATCCTTACTTATCATATATCTTTCCTTAGATAACTTATACACACATTTTTTCCCTCCTTAGTATCCAATCTAATATAAGTGTGGAGTACGAGTGCCTTTCTCATTTATTTTTTCATTGTGGATTTATTAGCCATAAAGTTAAGTCCTGCCCTCACAAGGCTAAGATGTAGCCTGATAGCCATATTTATAGATCTCTTTCATCTACTGGTATGGAATTACAAAATATTGCCATTCCTATGTCTTCTCAGCATCCATCTTCTGATGTGGATAAATTGGAAACTTGGAACGTTGTCACTAGAATAAGAAAGACCAAATAGAAAGAAAAACTCCCCACTAATCCTTTTAGAGGCCTTGAGCATGAAAAAATTGTCCCATTCCAACGTTCGTTGTGTTAATCCCAAAGCCTATTGCCTTCTCTACTCAGAATTCTTAACAAAGGGATATCTCCAAAAAAAAGTCTGAATCTCTCCAAGCAACAACTTATAGTATCTCATGGTTTCTTAAATAAAGAACTACATCAGTTGGGGCCTATTACTACTACCCTAAGAAAGAGGAAAAAAGTAATTGAGGAGTTCTTGAGCGGGGAGTTAGTTCTCTCAATTGACCATGGTTGAGGTATTCTTTCAATTCCATGGGGGACCTCACATTATGAATTGTGGGGTTTTTCTTTTCTCTGCTTTCTTTTTTAGACTG
Source organism: Dendrobium nobile (assembly GCA_022539455.1). Classification (NCBI taxonomy): domain Eukaryota; kingdom Viridiplantae; phylum Streptophyta; class Magnoliopsida; order Asparagales; family Orchidaceae; genus Dendrobium; species Dendrobium nobile. The sequence continues at coordinate 39,036,353 of CM039734.1, forward strand.
CTTTTCCCACCTTTTATTTTTGTTGTTGGGGAGGCATAGTTGTTTCTGATTTTTACTAGTTTATACTCTCTTGTACCCCATTTTTTCTCTTATTAAAATATAAAAAAGTCTTATTAAAAACTAAATTCTTTGCATCACATATTGCTTAGACTCTTTACAAGCCCGTTTATATCTTTTTTTAAATTTTTTGAGCTTTTACATATAAACCAATGTGGACCTTCGAAAGAGCACCACTACGGCTGTAAGGTTGCGGAAGGGTATACGATTGCATCCACCCCGAGGGATAGAGACAATCGCAAGCCTCCGCGCTACTCGCAAATAGGCTAAGTGGAAGAGACAGATTGGACCATACATACGATTAACCATGGAAGATAGCAGCTCTCGCCTACGCACCTCGATGGGTAATAATATATATGTCCGAATCACAGTCATGGGTTTTCCCCACCCGATACATCAGCTCGAGTGGGGTTTAGTAGATAGTGGAATTCATTTTTCCATGGGCGCAAACCGCTGAGGTTAATTACATCCCAGGATGGAGCCTAAGAGAACTCTCGATTAATGATCATACATTATTCCTTCCTAAAATAGAACTGGCACAATGGACTAAGACTAGGAAGTCCTACTCAAAAGGAAGAAATGTCCTATTTGGCTCAATCCACATGCGGGGTTCAGACCAGCATTCAGAGGGTCTAGGGTACTAAGGAGAAACTGGAGAAAACAAAAGTCAGGCAATCGACATATGCATGAGAGAAAAGATGGAGGCGGCGTCATCCTATGATGTAGATAAGTAGGATTTATAGTCCCTGAAGAGAAGGGGACCAACCCACTATTTATGTGTACTATGAGACTGAGTAGTAGCCTCGAGCTCTAAATCTAAACTGGGTTTAGTGTTCTACACAATACTAAGACCCATGTCCAAACTAATGCAATACAGAACCTGGACTTACCCCTGCTTGGATTGGGGAGTCAGCTAATCACCTAATTGATTCAAAATCATGTGGTCTAGTCATTTATAAAAGATGGGTGGGTGGTATAGTTTTTTGAACGTTAGACTGACATCTAGAGAGTTTTCTAATTAGTCCCGGACTTATGTTGGGTGGATGCTCCTAACTAATGCAATTAAAATTTTGATTAGTGGGTTACTAATGCAATGCATGCTGGTTAAAGCTTCCAAATCAAATATGCATCATATTTTAAAAATAAGCTTAATATAAAGTAATTTTTTAAAAAGACTGGGTCTCCCCAGGTATGGCACTTCATCCTTATAGGCCAGATTATCCAGAATCTATTCGCAGACGGGGAGGTGTCTTATAAGAAGAAGAGAGGAATGCATTAATATGCATGCGACCCTGGACGATTTCGGTATTTCCTTAGGTTTGTTAAATTTCTAAATTATTTAAACCTTAGATATTAATTTTTTGTTTTGAGTAGAAAAATGTTGTAGTCTTTAAAGAGCCTAATGGGATCCAAGAGAAAAAAAATGATATGCAGATCGCCAATAAACTATGAAAAGTAGGTAACCCTAGAGACACACAACAAAAATAAAACACATCAATATAAATAAACCAATCAAGTAAATGTTCATATGCTAACTACCCTTTAATTATAACCCAGGGTCTGTAGAAAGGAAAGTGGCCGGGTATCACTGCCAACAACCAGGATTTCTAAGCCTATGACTGATGCAAATGACTTTGAATGGGATATTAGGCCTTCAAGTCTTAAACCCTTCAGTCTTCTTTGGAATTGTTCTCCTTGGACTCCTTGGATCTCTCCTCCTTGGACTCCTTGGATCCATCGTGGCTTGAATATCCAAATGAAGAGACAATTCCTCCATGAAGGGGGTATTTCCTTTTCTCTTTGGATATCTAAAGCCATCTAAACCCGATATTCCAAATGGAAGAAGACTCTCTCCTTTGAGGATGCCTTCTTCTTTTGGAATTCGAGTTGGATAAGAATATCCCAACTCAGAGTCATTTTCATAACTCTCACCAATATTACAATCACTACATTAATATAAAGTAATAAGTTTTAAACTTCCTACAAGGTTATCCTAATAAAAATCTCAAACAATTGATATATCACAAGCAGTTTATATAAAAAAAAGAAATAACTTGTCACAGCCACACACTTGGTCATGCTCTTAATTATGAGGGTTAAGTGGTCCACCTGTATTTGTTAATATTAATTATTTTAGCTCTCATTTATTTAGGGGGGCTGAGCAAGCATCTGCACAAAACAATATTAGAAATCATGACAGTTGCCTCCTTTTATTTAGTATTGCATGAGCATGGCCACCTGTAAGAAAAGCAATATATACAAGTCATCCTTAACCTAGGAGTAGATCTAATGCTCATCACATTAATCCACAGTGCAGTAAAAGTAAGCAAACACATCATCCATTCATCACAACATGTAGTGAAAACTCAAAAACCAAGGCGCACAGCAGAAAAAAATACCGGCCTAACCTAGATCTAGAAGTGGTGCCCTATAAAATAATTCTATGTGTGTGTAAGGTTTTTGTGGCTTTGGATAGGTCCTATGTAGGATGATTAGTTTAAATTACATAAGATTCAAGTTTGTTGAAGGCCATAAAGAAAACTTTAATTGAAATTTAAATATTAGTGAATTAGGATTCATTTTAGTTAATTTAGTTTTTTATCACTTTTTAATGCTTAGGATAGTGATATTTGAAGTTTAAATTATATTAGCCAATTTTGGAAAGTCTCGCGTCCTCCTTGATACTAGGTTGAGGGGTCAATAAGGTTACTATGAGAAATAGGCTAAGTTTGGAGATCCTAATATTTTAGATAAATATTAGACCTTAAGGTGAGTATCTAGATAGGTAGTTTTCTAGATTTGGAGCATCCTACACAAAGTTATGAATTTTAGAAGTTTCAGGTCTTAGACTATAGCTGAGGTTGACCAAAAAGTTGACTTTTAGATTTATGTTATTTTATAAAATCTTAATATTTTTAATAAATACTAGGACTTAATTGGAGTATAATGCAATTGAGTTTACCTAATTTGTAATTTTCTACAATTAGTTATGAATTCTTAAAGTTCGGGTACTTATTGAATTTTCTAAATTATCTAATTAAGGGGTAATTTTATGATTTTGATCCAAATTAGCTTCAAACTGATTAGAATCACTCCCAAAGGTTATAAATGACCTAAGAGAGTGTTCCCAAGTGTTTGGGAAAAATTTGAGATTTTAATAATTTTTTTAATTTTTTAATAGGGGCAAAATGATAATTTTGGTTAAAGTTAAAATTAAGGGTCAGGTTTAGGTCAAACTAAGGAGCCCTATTTACATCAGGTAAAGCACTAAAGTTTGAACAATTTGAGGTTTTATGCGTATTTGTTTGAGTTTAAATGGATTTATTGTAATTTTTAGAAGGTATCAGGCCCTATTTAACAGGTAAATTAGGGGTTGTTAACTAAGGGGTCTAAAGAGCCATAAAAAAAATCCTAGAAAATTCTGTGATGTTTATGATATCACTAAGTTTAATTGTTGTAGTTTTCATATAAATTAGTGATCTATCCTAACTCCTAGAAATTTTCTAAGTTCACTTAACGGGTCCTTAATTATTGTCCTTATGATGTCGTTACGTTGTAAGGGTTTAAATGGAGTTTTAAACTAACCCTTAAGGTAATAATGTAGGGGATACACAAAAGCAATAAAAACACCATGTCCTTTAATCTAGGAAAGCATAAACTAAGTGCTCGTGCATCCTACATATGCAAGATACGATAAAAAAAAGACTAAACACGTTTATCGATAAGATTAGTGAATGATTGGGACTCAATCACCCACTAATCCACTTCCCCATGATTGTTCTTCACATATATAATCCATGTTTTAAAATGTCACAAAATAATGGATCTCCCAAAGTTAGAATTTAATTATAAGTAGTTTTAAAATAATTTAAAATACTTATAGATATTTATAAATTTTAGAAAATAAGGTAATTAAAAATAAGTTAATTTGTAATAGATACATATAGGGGAGATCCACTGGCCACCCTAACGAGGCTTCAAAAAGATTTGAAAATAATTCTTAATTTCAAAATAATTAGGATATTAATTATTTAAATAATAGTTAAATAATCAAATAATTAAGCATAAATAAAAATCTACCATAATAAGTAAATGTAATTTTTAAAATAATTTAAAATGTAAATATAGATTTTTCTAAAAAAATTAAGGTATTATACGCAAAAATCAGAGTTAAAACAAAAATGATATAAATTTTTAAAGTTTAAAGATAATAAAAGGATTTCAAAAATAATTTAAAATAATTAATATTTGAAAATAATCATTAAAATAAAATAAAATAAAAGATTATTTTTTTTAAATTTAATATTTATTTAATAAAATAATAATAATAATAATAGTTTCAAAATAATAATAAAACTAGTTTTAAAATAAGACTAATACATAATAATAATAATAATAATAATAATAATAATAATAATAATAATAATAAAGATAACAATAAAGATAAAAATAATAAAATTAATAATAATAATAAACAAATAATATTTGAAATAATAATAATTAGAATAATAATAATAATAATTAAAATAATAGAAATGACTTAAAGTAATAATTTAAAGAAAATAATAATAATAATAATGATAATAATAATAATAATAATAATAATAATAATAATAATAATAATAATAATAAGCAACAAAATAGTATAAAATAATAATTATTATAAATAGTCATATTTAAAATAATGGTAATAATAATAATATAAAAATAATAATTAAAAAGAAAATTATAATATAATTTTAAAAAATTACCTTTTACTATTTTTGAAATATTTTAAAATATGCTTGATATTTTTAATTAAAATTATTTTTAAATTAAAGATAATTAAAATATAAACAATTCGATATATTGTGCGTGAAAAACGGATCAAAAATAAAATTTTGGCGATTATTTGTGTGAAATATGGATTTTAAAATAGTTTTATAAATATTTATAATATTTTATTTAATATAAAAATGGCGTGCGGGCCCGGTGGATCACGTGGCAACTCGATATTGGATCCTGGAATAGCTGCGACGGTACAATCATTACGGTCTAATTGAAAATGCATGGGGTCTACGCGGTTTTGACTTGAGTGAGTCAGCAATGGCCACGGGCCGTTTGATCCCTGTCTATCCAAATGGATAGCTGTGGTCCCGGTGGACTGAGATCCCTACGCCCAGATGGACCGCACGGTTAAACGAGACCGCTGTCTCACTCAATCTGAGTCGTTGATCTGAGGATCAACGGTCCGATCGATGGGAAATCCATGTAGGCGGTCAATCGAAATCCTAGGATAGGTTTTCGCCTCATTCTCCCTCGATACTCAACCAAATCGAATGAAATTTTAGACATAGGATCTACACATGAAGAGCATCAATGGGGAACAAAAATCACATTCTAAAACGCGTTCTATAGAAAGCTATTTAAATCTAAGTTCTCTAGACTAGGGTTTCGATTTTACCTCAATCCACACGGTGGATTCAGTATATCTTCATACGGTTGAGCTTGTAGACTATCCTTGTACATTTCCCTTGTTGAACTCGAGCTCCAATTCAACCTTGATCTACCGAAATTTGCCTAAGAAGGGATTTGACCTCGGGTTCGCCGGAAACTCGTCGCTGGCGGGGTCTTGGAGGTGAACTTAGGTCGAGAAAGGTGGGAGGGATCTCCAAGAACTCTCACACAAAATATCAGAGTGTTTCGAGGCTTGGAGAGGGAGAAATCGCAAAAAAGTCCATCCAAAGAAACCTAAAATGCGTATTTAAGGCTCTATGGTTCAAACTGACAGCTAGAATTGAATCCCTGGATCATTGGGAGGGAAATCAACTTGAATAGCCGTGTTTTTTAATTCTAAGCCATTAATGGGGCCTTAATTGCAGCTAAATGGGTTTTAAATGACTTAAATAATTCAATTTTGACCAAGGAAGACTTGGGTTGACCAAGTCAAGGATTGACCTTGTCAACCAAGTCAATTAGGCCCATGGGGTCAAGGGATTGAGCCAAGAATGAGCTTTGAATGTATGTGAAATTAATTTTAGGCCTAAAGGGTTCAAATGGGTCAAACCATGTTGACTTGGTCAACTGGGTTGACCCAGGGTAGAAGTTTGGGTCCAATGGGCTGGGTCTGACCCACTGAGTCTAGTGGAGGGGAGAATTGAGCTCGCGGAGCTCTAAATTTGATTTTAGATCAAAAGAAGGCATCTTGGTCCGTTTGGGTCAACCTGGTTGACCCAGGACCTGGGTCTAGGCTTAGCATACTCAGGTTGACTCACTGAACTGACTGGAATGGGTCTCAGGGCTTGGTATGGTCAATTTGACTAGGTCAACCCCTTGGACCGAGGGTTTTGCAAAATCAAGGTCAACAACCAAGTCTTGATTCCTCCACTAATTATTTTTAATATAACCTTTCCTTTTGATACACCAAGCACATACTTTGCAACATTCATAATAACACAAGAAAGTTTTTACATATAACGTTAGCTTTCTCTTGCAAAGTAAAAATCTTAAGATATTGTATCTTACTAAGAAAAATATTTTTGCTAATACTACCAACAAAAGTTGTACAGTCATAACATAATATTTATAAGCGTAACCTGTATACTAATCATATTTTGACCAACTAACTTTTGTCAAAACAACATGTAACATAGAGAGGGCAACTTGGAATATAGGAAAGTTTTATCCATACAGTTGCAAGAGTTAGTTCAACCCAATGGGTATTGAGTGAATTTGTTTTGACACACCTAGAGGAAAGAGAGAAAAGGCAAGCTTTGGCGGAGGGGTGAATTTTGTGTGGCTCTTAACACTTTAAGAATAATTATTTGTAAAAGCTACCAACAAAAAAAATATATCAAAAAATTTCAAAAATTTGCCCACAAAGAAAAAATTAATATTAAATAAAAATTATTTTTTAATTTTTTCATAAAAGACAATATTTTTTTTCTCTTTTTTTTATAGTTTAGCAAGTGAAAACTACTTTAATCTTTTAGCTTGCAATTTTAACCAATTCTCCAGAAATTATCATGCAATTCCAAGCTGAAATAAAATTTGTAATAAAGTAAATGCTAAAAAAGTGCACAAATAATTTAAAATGATTTGATTAAATAGGCCTATGTCCACTCTTAGATTCCTCTCCTCGAAAATTTCACTAACTCACTCTTTTGGTCCCAATAAAGTGCATAAGCCTCTCTCCTTCATAGGATTTCTCCTTGAAAAGCAACATCTCCCTACCCTCCTGCTAGATGCACGAAGTCCTCACAATCTCTAACAAAGCCTTTGATATTTTACAAGAAATATCTTCAACAAGTTATTCTCCTAAGAACTTGAACAACATTGAAAGAGAAAAAATAATATATATTGAAATAAAATAATCATGGTGAACCTCACACACAAATCTCTTGGACTTCCTCAATAGATTTTTCTCATGTTCTCTCTAATATCTCATTTCCAATCCTATTGAAAACAAAACTCTTATAATTTTTTTTTAAAATCTTTACGCTCCTTAAAAAAGGGTTTTATATAACAATAGTATTTAGAAGTAAGATAAAAGAATACCTAATGAGGTTATTTAAGAATTTTTTTTTCCTAATTGTATAGTATGATACAAGAAATCATATTTTACAACTGAATTAATTAGCTAAAACCCTAAAGATCATCATCTATTTAATCGGACTATACATTCCAAATCATACAATATGATTAGTTCAATTTGACAACTCAAGACATTGGTTCAACCTATCAAAATTAAGGTCATATAAACACCCTCTCTATTTGTCTAGACTATTTGATATGTATCATACAACATGAAATATTGTCTTGATTTAACTCCTTGATTTTAGGTCCTAAGTAGGTAAATATCTTAAGATTTCGTACAACATGATTATTATCATACAACATGGTTATTTCATTTTTAAATTTACCTATTTATAGCAAAAAATAGATATTGGTTAGGTTTGAATTTAAAAATAGCATATTATACAGGATGATATACATCATCTAGTATGATTAGTTATATAAAAATTCTTACTTTTAACTTTTTATTAATGAATATCACTTAATTATCTAATTTTGCAAATTGTTTTGTCTTTTTGTTTCTTCTAGATAGTACAGAACAATTACTCAGAAAACCAAGTATTTTAATTAACTTTTAAAATTTTTTAGTTTAATTTATTTTATGCTCATATGTGCATGGGATTGCATGATTGTTTAGACCAATTTATACTTGTACATATATAAGAAAACTCAAGAAAAAGAAAAAAAAAATATAAATTTACACAACACTCTGACTTTTAGGTCCTCTTGTATTTAACGGCATCTTCAATTCGGGCTTAACCAACCCTATTTTTTATTCTTGCCCATTATGTGTTAGATATCACTTTGTCCTTTGTACTAACTTTAATGTTAATTTTAAAGCAACAACATGCACATACATACATACATACATACATAACTTTATATGTATATATGTATATATCTATATATACATATATATATATATATATAATTATTAATATTTGTGATCATCAAAATCTTAGTATATACACTAGCCTCGTCGGGTCCAACAAATCACTCCCTTTTTATTTAGCAAACTTTTTTTGGTTAAATATTTTATCTCAAAATTTTAAGTACAAAATTTGAATAATTTGTCAAAATATTTTTTTACCCCATAGTTTATGCTTCTAATATAATTTAATACAAGAGAAAAAGACGTAAAAAATAATTTTTTATTTTTAATTAAAAAAATAAATGGGTAGAAATTGTAATTATAACACAACACTTAAAAAACTAAATGGATATAATAATTCAAACACAACACTTCCTGACATTTATTAATATAAATTTTAAGTAAAACATACTACTTTCCTTTTTGATATATCAAAGAGGCAAGTAAAGATAATAAAAATAAATAAAAAAGGGTACATAAGACAACAACAAGTATAACTTATTTAAAAATTAGATTATTGCTGATCAGATGGCGATGGATGTGGATTAAAATATTCATTGAGAAGAAAAATATTACTCCTAGAACCAAGTACGATCCTCCTTGTGTTTTTTTATATTTACTCCGACCGTTATGTCTGTTGCCAATTATGCTCATCAACTTTAATTTCTATGTGAGCAAAATGCTCAGTCTACTCTTTATGTGGATAGTGTGCCAGCCAAACAGCTTGAGTAGGTTCACCTTCTTTTTCTGCTTCCTCATCACCTTCGCCTTGTGTTAGCCTATGCCTTTCACTATGAATGATGTGGTTGTCTTTGAAATGAGAGGCTATGTGATTTGGTGGTGTGGGGTAGGTGACATTATTCTTAGTTTGTAACACATATATAATGAGATAACTAAGTGTAAGTTTTTTCTTTTGATGAGCTCTAGAAATCATAATGATGGTAATATTTTCAAATTACTGGATAAGAACGTTGGTGACATTAATTTGTGTATTGTTCATATGATAAAAAGTAACTATATATGTATAAAAGCAAGGTAATTTTAATCTTATCACTAGTTTTGGGAATAACATTATCTCAAATTACATGTTGAATAACATAAGTGTTCAACACCACATTGTTTACTTGTGGCTAGTGACAGAAAGAGGTGAATTCCTAAGGGTTAAGTTCATAGTGGACTAATTATAGTGAAAATCATGCATGATATCGTGTGGTGTGACACCAATATAGGAAATGTGTAGTTGATCTTGGAGATCAAGATTAGAAATAACAACTTGGAACCTACATACTAAGGATTGCAAGGTCATTTTATTGGCATTTATATGAAGATTTGAAAAGAATTCAAGAATTATTTTGGTATGATAGGGAAGAGAGATAGAGAGAGATGAGAATTGGAGGGTGGTTTTAACAAAAAGATCAAATGCATGGTATGATAGTTAACCTTTGATTATAAACTTGGAATCTATGATCAATGTTTCTATATATCTTACATACAACTGAGTATCACCTTCCATCCTGAAATGATCATCTCTTTGCTTTCTTGAGGATCTACTTATCTCTTGTGCTCTCTTGCTTTCCATAAAAATGGGAAGATGCTTTTTTTTTTTTTTACTTTGAAGGTTCACATGCAAGGTAATAAAGTGAAGAATGTGTGACTAGAAATGAATAATTTTGAGATATTTATAGAGTTTATTCATAAGTTCATCATGCAGTTTGATTAGTAATTATTCAGATTCTTCCATCAAATAACATATAATTTGAATCGATCAACTCATCTAATACGATTAATATCATACAATATAATTTGTAGCTTTTTATCATCTAATGTTTATACTAAATTCTTTTTGTCATGGTCAAATCATAGAGTGTTAAAGTAAATTGTATGTCATGAATACTTTCTACAATTCATTCTAAGCCATTAATTTTATATCTAATGAAAAATGAATTCATACTATCATATGTTTATTGCACAGTATAAATGTGTATCATATAGTATGAAGTGAAAAGTTTTTTTTTTTGCTTGATTAACTAATGGTAAGGGACCTTTTAGCTAACATAATCAAAATAATTACACACAATAAAATATAATACATAAAAATAAATATAAAAATTAGACATTATAAAAACACTCAATAGAAACTAACACAATTACTACATGCACATGCATATGGCTATCCTAACATAATGATTTAGGCACTTAAATCAATAACTCACAATTTTGTTCATAGTGTTCTAAACCTTCATAGCTAAGTGTCTTTGTAAATAATCTCTCAGTTGATTATCTATATCAATAAGTTGGATTCCACATTTTACCTTTAAAATATAGTCTTTTATAAAATGATATTTAATTTCAATATGTTTAGTACAAAAATGTTAGATTAAATTATTTATGATGCATATAATAGTAGTATTATCACATATATTGGTGATGGTATCCACCTATAAACCAAAATCAAGAAGTTATTTCTTCATATATAAGACTTAGGCAACATAACTTCCTGTTGGTATATACTCTGGCTCTATACTAGATAGGGCTACAAAATTTTACTTTTACTTGAAAAAAAAGTTAATTATTTTCCAATAAATTGACATGTTTTTGTTGTACTCTTCCTATCTACTTTACATCCTGCAAGGTCTAAATTTGAGTATCTAACTAATTCAAAAGACTTATTATCCCTACGATACTAAGAGCGTAAATGAGTTAAATTGACTTGTGAGTCGACTGAAGCTTATCTCGATAAATAACTCATAAGCCAAGATTGATTAGCTAACAAACCAAGCTTGATCCGGCCTAGACTCAACTAGTTAGCTCACAAACTAGCTTGTGTGGACAATATTAATTGAATGTAATTATGACCACTGGATTTACTATCTAATATTTATTTAAAAAAATCTACATAAATAGTGTTAATTACTCCGAAGAGTAAACTAACACTTGTATTATCGATTTAAGGAAACAAATAATTTTATTTTCATATTCAAACTCGGTTTAGGGAATGCAATAATTATCCCAAATGATAAAAGTCACATTCATCTATCATTTTAAATACAAAATTGACTCAACATAAGCTTGATCAAAGTCCAAAGATTTTTTCTCTCACTTAGCAAGCTAAGATAGGGTTTGTTTTAAACTGGGATCTTAGATTCATATAGAGATAAGCCTCTACAATCAATTACATCTCTGAAGAGAAATTTTTTTTATTAAAGTGGAGATTAGATTCTAAATTTATAACATTATTATTATATAAGCAAGTTGAATTCGATATTTGAAAATATAAATCATCCCTTTAAAAATATTATTAGATTTTATAAAAATTACATTAACTATCTATATATTATTTATTAAGAATTGGAGGCGCTAAAAAACAACTAGGATTATGCCTTCTTGGAATGAGTAGCCAGCCAATAACTTATTTCACAAGCAATCATCCTAGATGAAACATAGGATAAATGTAGCTCTTTCCTAAAAGTTCAAAGGAGTAAATCAAACTCCAAATTAGTGACTCAAGATGAATTTTCACTTTAAGCTCAAGTGACACTATTGAAAAGACTCACTAAGAATTCTAACTTTTATCTTATTTAATTAACCAAACTAAATTTTCTAACCACCAAAATTTTGAAGAAGTTTTGGCAGCATGACAATCCTATACTAGTAGAAATAGCACAGCATCCTCTAGGCACAAGAGCACCCCACTACCTTGCCATAGGCTTGTATGCTGGGCTAGTATACATTATAGAAAATAAAATTCCTGCATATATGCATGATAGAGTAAAAGTGTTCATGTGTATAATACCCAATACTATATCATATGTTAATATTCACATGCACTACCGACAAGAAAATTTGGGATAAATTATACACTACATACAAAGGTACTAGGGAAGTCAATCAATCCAGGTTGAATATTATTATGCATGATTATGAACTATTTTGCATGAAACTTTATGAGACTATTCTAGACATATATACTAGATTTACTCAAATAGTGACATCATTACACACCTTAGGTAAAGAACTTTCAAACTTTAAAAAAGTCAATAAAATTCTATATTTTCTACTTGATAAGTTTGATGTCAATAAAAAATATTTTATGTAATGTTTTTGATGATTTTTTGTTTTTGTTTTTAGTAACTTTATTTATTTTTTCATGTATGTTTTTATGATTTATTTCTGATCAACACACACAAATCATATTTCACATTATGTTTACATAAGAGAATAAATTCACTTCTCTCAAATAATTTTTTATTAAAATTTTACCTCTTTTTTACCCAAAAATTATAAGTAATTAGTGATTGACTTTTCTAAATTATTAAAGGAAGGAAATTTAGGATTATATATTTCCCTCTCATTTCCTTAATCAGCATACTGCACTTTTTAAATAAAAAATTATATCAATTTAAGTATTGGACTTATAAAATTAAATCTTTTTTATCATTCTACATTTTTTCTATCTCAGAGGAATCTTTCGCAAGCTGATGAATCTACTTCATAATTTTTTTAATCAAGTGTTCGTTATTATCATTGGATCTAGTTTACTTTCAGCCTCTAAGGATTAAGAAAGGAAGTAAAATTACAAAAAAGAAAAGAGACACAAAATGAGCCTAAACTGAAAAGATGTGTAATGTTCTCCATATGAATTACAAGATGTACAAATTTATATCAAAAATCAAAAGATGCATAAAGTGCACCAAAAATTGATAAAAATGAAAAAAAATGTGACCATAATAAGTTAACTTACCTTTATTATATTTTTAAATCATAGAAAATCCATGTGCTAAATGATACTTTCGATATTTGTGTTTGAAAATCATGATTCTTGACATACCATTTCTACATTGATATTCTATTAGATATATTTCATGTAAGAAGATTGAAAAAGATATTTTTTCTTCTTTAATTCTTTTTCTGAATTAGATTTTTGTTTTAAAATGACTTTAATTTGTATGTAGCCTGAGTTACATTTGATAAAATTTAAATTTTCAACCTTTCTAGACTTAATGCTGTCAATTCATTCTTACTATGTTTTTGAATAAAATCAAGAGGTAAGTTTCTCATTTTGAGAAAATTTGTTGAAATTAATTGATTCTTCTTAAACACCAGCACCACCTCCACCTGATTAGAGTTAATTATATTTGTTCCATTTTGTTTTTTTTTTTGTGTGTGTTTTCCCTTCTTCTTGATAATGTCAAAGGAAGAGAATGTATTTGACAAATTGTATTTATCTTTAAGCTGTATTTGTTCATCTTGTATTTGTATTAGTTTATCCATTATTTATTTTCTAAAAGTTTTTTATTTTTTGTTTATTTTTATGTAAAATTTTTAAAAAAGAAACTTTTTTTAATTTTCCCTATTTTTAATATAATTATCTTAGTGAGGGAGAGATTAGGAGAAAATATTTTTAATTTTGTAAATTCAATAAATAATATTTTCCATCATAAAAAAGGGAGAGATTTTTATAACTTGAGCTCACGAGTTTATATTTTTGATGATAACAAACATTGTGGCTCACATCCTTATATTTACTTGTATTTGAAATGTATATATGTATGTGTGTACTAACATTTTAGGAACATCATGCACCATCCAACAAAGATTCAAGGCTCAAGATTGAGTAGAATAGGTTATGCTTTAATGATTTTTATAGTATTCATTGATATATTTTTAATTTCTTGAGTCATATTATATAAGGGCATATGCTTGCTTGGTGACCATGCACACACAGTCTCAGGGGGAGTGAGATTAGGTAAAAATTAGAAGTTTAAATTTTTGAACTAATCGTACTATTTGATTTATATCATTCTGGACAATCAGCTCATTAAACTAATAATACTGGACAATCTAGGTCTTTTAGGACGATCGGTTATGATCATAGAAAATAGCTGCCAAATATAATTTAGGCAAGATTTTGAATATCATATTTTGTTGTAATTTTCCAGGACAATCTACATCATACTGTACGATCTATACAAATCATGCCTAAATTAATCCTATAATTAATCAATTGAATTTACTTAATTTTGATATTGTGATCATATTGTATGATCAATAGAGACAATTCTGTTCATACAATGTTTTGTATTGGACAAATTTCATTTCGATTGAAGTAATCATCCTAGATGATCTAAGGATCGTATTAGATGATCAATGCAAAAACTTGAACTAATCATATAGAACAATGCTAATCATGCTGGCTGAAAGGGATATTTTATACTAATCATACAGGACGTTCTTAAGATCATCTTGGATGATCTTTGTCGGTAGAATTAAATTTTAGGAGTTTTGGAGCCCTCTATTTATGCTTTGTTAAGGCACTTGGTAAGTGTCTTTGGCAGCCATTGTGTCTTCATTATTTTAGAGAAAACTTGAAGAGAGAACTTGAAAGGGAGAGAGTTAAGGGTGGAGTTTGAGAGGGAGAAGATCCTTGGAGGGAGTTTTAAGGGAGTATGGAGGGGATTTTACACGATTACTCTAGTAAGCTTGTACCTTAGTACCATCAGATTGAAGGTTCATCTTGAGGGAAGTTTTGGGATGAAGAAGATCTATTTGGTGTCAAAGGACCCAGCTACTTCATCGCATCGGAAAATGTATAAGTGATTTTTTAAGGGCATCTCCGCTTAGCTGTGGGGGCTAAACGAGAGTCACTAAAGGTTTAGTGCAATACTTGGAGGGTGTCTTTAGGGAGTAGATGTAGGAGAATATTGCATGCAAGGAAGCGATATCTACCATGAGTTTTGGTATAGTAAGCGGGAACTCATCTATAGGATAGGTATTATTTAAATAATTTAAAATTGATGCAAATACGTATCTAAACATTCTTATTCTTAACTAGAATGATGCTAGCCAACCAAGTTATTTATTTCTCATCCCTGATAAAGTTAGCATTGATTAATTTATTGATATTGAGTCACATCCATCGAGAAGCTTGTTTAACTAGAAACATCTCTAGTTGACATTATTATATCTAGGGATAATACAAAAATTCTCTTCGAAATTTCAAGCGATGCAATCTTTAAATTTTGATCGTAGTTGAATCATGTCATTCGCCTCATCCTCATTCAATAGAGAGCTGATGAATATCAAATGAGGGTCCTCTTTTGTGCCTATAATTATTTCCTTTAAATCGTCGATAGTAGGTTTTATCGCATCTTCAAGTTCAAGAGGTGAATTCAAACTTGATAGTCATCCACATCATCTGAAGGTTCTAAATAGTGTTTGTTAAAAGATTTAATGTTAGCTAAAAGGAGACTATCATATTCCAAATTGTTTGATATAACTAGGAAATATTTATTGCCATCAAACGAACGTAGAGTTGCCAAGCCAATACATGATCTTGATGTATATTTGTGGTATTTTGTATTCCATAGGAATTCAAATTGTCAGGCTTAACCTCTAAGCCAATTTAAAGGTGTTAAACCTTACTTAGTAAATTTATTTATAGGGTTCAAATACTAGTTAGAGGAAAGTTCTAATATCTCATCCTTAAACGGATCATCAAGTTTACTTTAGATTTGATGGTTTACTGGTGGAAGGTACAAATATATTAGCTTTAGTGACGGGGTTTAAAGGAAGAAAGGCTTTCACATCTAACCATTTTACATCATTTAGGGATAGTGGGGTTAAGGTAAAATCTCAAACTTCGGTTGATTTATGAATTTCCTATATTCTACATCTTGTAGGTTTTTATCAAGCATATTTAATTAGTCCTCTGAGCTGGATTCTAAATAAATATATATTACAAGATCTCTTATTTGTATATATTAATTTTTATTTTATCGTATTATTTCTATTTTCCATCCTCGATCTCTTCCTCCAAATCGTTGTGTCATTCTACCATCTCTTTGTGAGAGAGGAGCAGGTGAACAATGAACATTGTGATCAAGATTTGGACGCTATTCTTTATCTTCTTTTTTCTTCTTTTTAGGGATAGTGGGTTTAAAAGAAATACACAAACAGTGGTTTAAACATCATATTGCTCCTGTCTGATGATTCAGAAGCTAGGTCTACCTAGGAGATTTTTTTATTCTCATTATTTGTCGTTTTTATAATTTGCTTAGCTTTGCCCTTTTCTTTTGCAATAGTTTTCAAATTAGGACACTAATTTTTTATGTCCAGGCTTCCTACATTCAAAGAAAATAATATTAGAAGAAATTTTAATATTCTTAACAGTTTTATCTTTATTTAATTTGCTTGATAAATCATCGCTTTCGTCACCAACTAAGCCACTTTTCTTCGAGTCTTCAGCGTTTAGCACTATCATCTCACCTGCATCCAAAAGTCTTCGACCCAAACTTTTCTTGTAGGCAATGAGTGAGCCAATCAAATTATCAATAGAATATTCATTCAAATATATTGATTTACAAATAACAATAACTTTGGCATCAAATTTGTCAAGTAAACATTGAAAAATTTTATTGACTTTTTTAAAGTTTGAAAATTCTTTACCTAAAGCATGTAATGATGTCACAATTTGAATAAACATAATATACATGTCTAGGATCGAACTCATAAGGTTTCATGTAAAACAATTCATAATTATGCATTAAAATATTTAATATAGATTGGTTGATTTCACTAGCGCCTTCATATATAGTGTGTAATTTTTCCCAAATTTTCTTGCAAGTAGAGCACGTGGATACAAACATAAAATCATCAGAATTTAAAGCACAAAAAAAATATTTTAATGATTTAGCATTCAATTGAGCATTGATTTGTTCTTCTCTACTCCATTGATTAAAAGGAATATCAACTTTAATTCCATCTATAATATGTGACAGTATAGAATAATCAGTTAAAATCATTTGCCACTTTCATAAATCAATATATTGCAAGAAAGTAGACATGCAAATTTTTCACAAAAGTAATATTTTCAAATAAAGGTAGTCGAGTGATTGAATAACTTTCCATAATATTATGATTACAAAAATTAGCCATGGATCAAAATTTAAAAGTTTTCAAAAACTAGATTTTATGAATCCCGCTCTAATACCACTTGAAAGTGCACTGATGGCACTAGAAAGTTTGTTAGGGATATTAAGCCCTTAAGAACTAGCCCAAGGCTAACCAAGACGGGGGTGAATTAGTATGCTTTTTTTTTTAAAAAAAAAAACTTTCACAATCCAAACACAAACTCAAACCAAACCAAAATTCACCACAAAGAAAATCAAAGTGCAGAAATTAAATGGGAAAATAATAAAGAAAAGAACACACCAGATTTATAGTGGTTCAGTCAAATCTTGACCTATATCCACTCCTCGGAGGCACCCTCCGAGTATTGCACTAAAATCAGTGTCTCTCCTTTAGCCCCCACAACTAGGCGGAGAAACCCTTACAAAACCACTTCCACCTTCCCCAGTGTCGCGGAGTAGCTGGGCCCTTTGACACCAAAGAGATCTTCTTCCCAAAACTTCCCTCAAGATGAGCCTTAAATCTGATGGTACTAAGGTGCAAGCTCACCGGAGCAACTGTGTGGAACCCCCTCCACACTCCCTTAAAACCCCCTCCAAGGATCTTCTCCCTCTCTCAAACTCCACCCATTCCTCTCTCCCTTTCAAGCTCTTTCTTTAGGTTTCTTCAAGAAGAACGAAGCTTCAATGTCTGCCAAAGACACTTATAAAGTTCCTTATCAAAACTTAAATAGAAGAGCTCTAAATAAGCTCATTAATTGTAACTTGCAGACTTATAAGCTCAATCGGCCAAAACGATTTGGAATGATCAGAATATTTTTGTTCATATCATCTAGGCTGATAAAATATCATCCTGGATGATAATTTCAAATCCAATGAAATTCATCCTGAACATCGCCCTAAAAAAAGTTGGTTGATATAAATCATCCAAGAGATCGTCCCGGACAATCCTGTGATCGTCCCAGATAATCTTGCGATCATCCCGGATGATGTGATCGTGCAATCAAACCTTAATTGTTTTTCTTAATTACCAGATTAATTTAGATATAACTATGTTGCATCGTCCAGGTCGATGTCTTGGACGATGTCCCAAAATAAAGAATACTTAAATAGATCTGGTTGCTGATTCTTTCTGATTTGAGCCTATTATCCTGGCCGATACAAAGATAGTCCAGGATGATGTTCTTAAAGATGGCTGTCTTAACCAGGATGCCCTAATTTGGGTTTTTATTTTCAACAGATCGTCCAGGCTGATTAATGGATCATCTCGGATGATGTGAATAAAAATAGATAACTCTAAAATAGAAATAAGTGAGCAAGGTTACAAGCAAGCAAATACCCTTACAACCCAAGAAATACATTAATGAAAATTACAAATTTAACATGTTCTGCCAAAACTTGAGCCTTATAAGGTGCACTGTAATCCTGAAATGTTAGTAAACACAGAAAAAAATATATATTGCAAATACAGGTAGAAAATAAAAAGTGAGCCATAATATTTATTATCATCAAAAACATAAACTCATAAGCTCGAGTTGAAACATATGGCTTTTAGGCACAATCTCTAACCTCCCTTCGACTCAATTGACTAGGTTGACCAAGTCAACCTTTGACTTGGTCAACCCAAGTCCTATTGGGTCAATTTGACTTATTTAAGTCAAATTAAATCCCTTTTAATGCTTTTGATGGTTTCCTAATTGTGCCTTGACTCAAAATCGTGGCTAGGGAGCTTAATTATCCCCTAATTAACCCTAGATATGACCCTCATCGTCCATTGGATGCTTGGTGATATAAAAAAAGAACCTACGGAAACCTTAGAAAGATCTTGCATTCTATTCTCTCGAAGAGCTCTCCAAGCCTGAGACTTGGCATGTATGAGTTCCTTGAGCTTCTCTACATCTTTTCCAACCCAAATCCACCGGTTAAAGGCTACCGGTGGCGATATCTCTGGCCAACCTAGAACAAATTTGTACGAAGGCATTTTCCCGTCGATTGAGGGCATCTCAAGGCTCGAGTTCAACTGGAGAATTATTCGTGGACAGTATATAAGCTCAACTATATAAAGATCTCCTTAATCCACCGTGTGGATTAGGTAAAATCACAAACCCTAGTTAGAAATACCTAGATCTAATTAACTTTTTTTTATAGCATGTTTTGGTCCGCACAAAGGATCCTCCAATATTTCTTTTCATATGTAGAATCTAGGTTTAAAATTTCATAAAAATCCATCGAGCTGTTTTTTTTTTTAAATTAAAACCCACAAAGGGGCCTACGCATTAATATAAAAAATAGGTTACAGAGGCCTTATAGGAGACCATCAGCTCACTACTGCTCTTATGAGCTACAAAATAAAGTAAAAAAACCTACGAGCCAATTGTCTCCATTGCAAAAAATTACAAGGAACCCTAGTAAAAATCTATTGATGTTATAGACAAGCATCCAAAAAAGAAAGATCTTAAGATAATAATAAAGCCCAATCTTTCTGCCAAAAAAACTTAAAGACATTCCTAATCAGCTCCACCTACAAAGAAGAAAAGATGCAAAAGAAAAAGCTACACAAAAACAAACTATTAGTAAAGTAATTGCCAAAAATGGAATAGGTGCTAGAGAAAAAGAAATAGAAAACAAAATCGTTCCAAGTAAAGCTAGTCTTAGAATTCACACCAATAGAGCTCAGAATACTCTCATTAATACTAGCCTTATTTGGAGTGTCCACAAGCCACTCAATCCTACCAGAGGAACCATCCAAAACCACCATAGATACATTCCACCAGCTCAGTCTCAGAATACCAACAATATAGCACGGGTTAACCAGAAACCAAGCATGGATAATCAAGGCAGACCACCAAATCAAGCTATAAACATAGAACCAACAAATAAAAATATAAGCATTATAAATCTGGAACACACAGGTCCCCCCAAAACCTAGTAGAAACACAAGAAAGAGCTCGGGTTAATCAAATTGCCAGAAAACATGAGAGCACCAAAATACAACCAGCAACTGCACATAACAAGCTCACCAATAGAAGATAAAAATCCAACCTTAATCCCACCATTACCCCAAGCACCCAACTAAGTAGGAGAGCAACAATGGGACAGACCCTTAGCAACAAAACTAGAAAAATCATTACTCCAGTCAAAATCCACAAAGACATTAGCTAAACAAGGAAACCCATTAATATGCCAGCCTCCAAAAACCCAAAATTGAGAATACCAGGTGCTACAGTAGCAGCACAGAATACTCCAAATACAGGAAAGAGGCACATCCAACAGACTTGTCCAGTAATGCACCCCAACAGCAAGACAGAAATAGAACCTCCAAGCAATAACAACATAATAAAGGATAGCTAGAATAGATCCAGCCAACTAAACAAAAGCACCAAGGAGAATAAGGAAAAAACAAAAGACTCCATAATACCAACAGAGTAGTCCAAGAGTGCCAGAAAATCAACAAAGCCCAGCAAACACATAAATCTAGTGAAAAGACCAACCAGAACAGCAAAACATAAGAAACACAGTTAAGTACTAACATAAAAAATCCCACACTCATCCAAATAAAGAAAACCATTAAGAGGGCCAGGAATAGTAGACTGAATATCATCAGTAAAGCAGCTAAGACTATAAACCCAATTAGCTAGTCACGATGCACAAGAATTACCAGCCTTACTAACATGGCAAAAAGACGAATTCACAAACACCAATAGCCTTTTAATTTCCCTAACATTATAGAAAATATTCGGGTTGCAACACATATCCTCCACTTCTGGAAAGGAATAATGTTAACACCATAACTAACTTTAATATACAAATTAGTTAAATTAAGAGGGATGCATAATTCAATACCATAAAGAATAGCCCTAATAAGAGCAGTAACATCATTACCATTATGAACCAGTCCCGCAAATGCAACAATAAGATGGATGTTACTATCCCGAATAAGGCCACCACAGCCAACCATAGAATCAAAAATAACACCATCAACATTCAATTTAAAGAAATTAGGAGGGGCCTTATTCCAATAGATAGCATTAAGAGCAGAAGGAGCTCTCTCCTAATTAACCCGTAAAGTAGTGCTAACATCATAACAGTTTTTAAAACTCTTAACAGAAAGTAAGTTAACAGCCACAAGAGTTAAAATCTTATCCTTCACCCTTTGAATAACATTGAGATGGTTCATCCTCACTCCATTGAAAATGGAGTTATTCCTCTCCAACCAAAGAAACCATAGAATGAGAGAAGGTATAACATTGTGAATGTGACCTTTAGTATCAATAAACCAAGACTTAAGTAATGAATAAATGGAAAGGTGAATATTAAAACAATTTAACTGAAACAAATCATCAAAATAAACCCACATTCTAACATCCACAGGGCCTGAAATAAAAACATGATGCATATTCTCCATGTGAAAACAACATTGACACTTAGAAGCTAAATTGAAACCTTTTTTAATGAGATTATCCTCCATAGGAATAAATTTATGTAAAACTCTCCACACAAACATAGAAACCATAGAAGGGATGCTCTTATTCCAGTTCTTAGAGAAAATATTATCCATGTTGCCTTTATCCCTAAAGGAGTGCCAAGCATTCTTAAGGTGAAAACCACCATCTTTGGATAAGTCACATAAAATAATATCTTTGGAAGTAGTATTAAAAAGTAGGTTTAAAATATGATGAATAATACAATCAGGAATCATATTAGAGAGTTTATCATAATCCCAAAAATTCTCATTGAAGAAAAAATTAACTTTAACTGATGTAGAAGAAGTAGAATTCAGAATAGAATCAATAGAATCTTTACCTAACAATTTATCTTTCCAGAAAAAAATATTACCTTCACCAAGCCCACAAGAAATAAAGGGCTCCACCTCCCATTTGACCTTGCAAAGCCTTTTCCAAACTTTAGAGTCCCCAGTTTTAGGAGAGATATTAGTCGGATGGTTACCCACATAATATTTAGAATTCATAAAGTTAGCCCATAGATTCTCTTTAGTGCGCAAATTATACCAAAGTTTAAAGGAGAAGACCTTAGCAAGGTCATGTAAATTTTTGCAACCAAGACCACCTTCAGCCAAAACACCACAACACCTCTCCCAAGCAGCTTAATTAATTTTAGAAGAAGAGGAAGCACCTTTTCAAAAGAACTTGTTAATAAGCTTATGGATCCTACTGCAAACAACATGAGTAGGAAAAATAGTTTGAAACATATAAACATGTAAAGCACAAAGAAGACTTTTGATCAGAGTCACTCTACCACCAAAACTAAGAAACTTAGAATCCCAAGATAAGAGCTTATTTTGAACAGAAGCAATAAGATCGTCAAACAAAAAAGTCTGTCTTCTACCTTTAAACAGAGGAAGACCAAGATACTTAATAGGCATGATGGACAGAGTAAAGCCAGTAGCATCTTTTATAGCTAAAATACGTTTATTGGAGATCCTCTTAGAAGCAATAAAGCAGCATTTATTTTTACTTAAAGAAAGGCCACTAACCATTTCAAAAAGATTAAAAAACCTAAAATTTTATGAATTCTATTAATAGTAGCATTAGTAAAAATAATAAAGTCATCAGCAAAGCATAAATGCGATATATGGAAGCCTCCCAAAGTTCTAAAATAAAGACCAGGATTAATCTCAAAAAAATTAGAGAGACCCCTAGACATAAACTCAATCGTAATAATAAAAAGGGCAGAGGAAATAGGATCACCTTGCCTTAAGCCATGAGAAGATTTTAAGAAACCATGATTGGATCCATTAAGAATGATGGAAAAATAAACATTTTCAATACAATTCTTAATAAGATTAATAAACATAGAGTTAAAGCCAAAAAGCTCAAAGATAAAGTAAATGAAATTCCAATTTATATTGTCATAAGCCTTAGCAATATCAAGTTTCAAAATCACATTACCCCCTCTAACCCTGACATCCAAATCTTGACTTAATTCTTGAGCCAAAAGAATATTCTCCGTGATAAACCTACCTTTCACAAAACCCATTTGATAAGGAGAAATAATTTTAGGTAAAATTGAAGAAAGGTTATTCAAAATAATTTAGAAATCAATTTATTGAAGAAAGTATAAAGACTAATAGGATGAAAATCATTTCAAGTTTGAACAAAATTATTTTTAGGAATAAGCACAAAAGAGGTAGAAGTAAAAAATTTAGGGATAGGATTACCAACAAAAAAATCCAGAATAGTAGAGAAAATATCATTATTAATAATGTGCCAACATTTTTGAAAGAAAAGAGTCGTTAAACCATCAGGACCCACCACAGAATCACTATTCATGCCCAACAAAGTTTCTTTAACCTCCTCAAAAGAGGGAGGCCTAGAAAGAGATGCATTATCCTCAAAGGATAGAAGGTTGGGAATAAAAGAATGGTCGATAACCTAAATAGGAGTGAAAGCTTTTTTAAATGGTTTTGAAAATGAAGCACAACTAAATTAGCAATCTTAACAAGGTTATCAGAATAAGAGCCATCCTCCCTTTGGATGTTGTTGATACTATTTTTAATCCTTTTTCTCTTAGTTAAAGCATGAAAGTACTTAGTATTATTATCACCCTAAACCAAGTGCTTAGCAGCACCTTTCTGCTTCCAAAAGACCTCTTCTTTAGCTTGAAAGTTAAACATATCTAGTTTAGACTTCTTTAACAAAGAAAAATTAGCATCAGAAGGATTGTTTTGACATAAATTCTCATTAGTAGCCACACATTGTTTAGCTTGTAAAATATTAGAAAAGATATTTTTGAACACATTGTGATTCCACCAATTCAGAACTTGCTTCAACCTATTAAACTTCAACCAAAGTCTTTTCATACCAAAAATAGAATTATCAGGATGTAAAGGAGCTTGCAAGTTATAATTAACAACATCAAAAAAGGAATTATTAAGTAACCACATATTTTGAAATTTGAAGTGAGAAAAGGCATTAAATTGTTTATTCTTAATGTTGATAAGTAGAGGAGATTGATCAGATAAAGTTCTACTAAGATGCTACACATTAGTGAAATTAATAGCATTAATCCAAGAATCATTAAAGAGCACACGATCAAGCCTTTTCCATAAGTGATCCCTTTTCCAGGTAAAGTTATTGCCAATAAACCCAATATCAATCAAATTATAAGACAAATTCATATTATTAAAATCATACATAGAATGATAAGAAGGAGCCGACCCACCAATCCGTTCAGAGGATATCATTAAAGTCACCACCAACCAACCAAGGCAAATGACATATACTATATATGAAAATTTGTAAGCTGGTCCCATAATAATTTTCTAATGTAAAGGGAAGAGGTAGCATACACAAAAGAAGCACAATAATGAAAATTAAAAGCCTCAATTTTACAGTGCATGACTTGAATAAAATCTCTAATAAGATCAATTTTAATAGGATTTTTCCAAAAACCCAAATTTTGTTAGACACATTCAAGTGGCTTGGTTAAAACCCAGAAAATTAGATGTACTAAGCATCCTAGAAGCAGCGATAAGGGGTTCAAGTAAGACTAGAATAGAAATATTATGAACACGACATAAATTTTTAACATGAATCCTAGAAGACGGACAACCATTGCCCCTAACATTTCAAATAATAGTACTAAACATAAAGAAAGATTAATGAGAAGTATTTGAATGAGTATTTCTAGAAGTGGTTTTAGATGGTTGCAAAGAAATATGCTTGGGCTTTCACCCACTTTTACTATGAAATTTAATAAAGTTAGTATCATTATCATCCTTGGCAAAACATCTAGCATCAATATGCATCTCCTCAGTATCAGTAAGAGCATCACTATTATAATTAGAAGTTGAAGGAATCTTACTATAATTAGAATGATCTGTGTGTAAATTAGGACAATCATCCTCCATAAACCAACCATCATCCTCCCAATTATTAGTAGCCTTCATAACTGGTTCTTTAAAGCAGGTAGAAGGTACCAGACGATGATCCATGGGAACAAATTCTCCATCCTCTAAAGCCATGTCATTCTTCTCACCTTCAATAACAACCAATTGACCATCAACATTAGTTACCTTCATGAAATCCTGAACAATAAATGGATTAGGAATCATAATATCACTAGTATCAGGTATATTGTGGTTAATAATGCAAGAAAGAGATGTTTCAACATTATGTAAAGCATTGTTCATAATTTTCTCACAATCACTAGAAGCAACATTTAAAAGAACAACTCTCTAATCTTGAAAGAATTATTTAAGCCACCAGGAAGAGGGTCTTTCTCGGTTCCAGCCAAAGGATTCTCACATAGAGGAGAGTGGCTATCCACCAAAGGAAGTTGAGGAGAAACCTTCGGTTCAATAGAAGCCTTCTCAGCACATATATGCTCATTAGATTGTTTCAAAGAGTTCTTATTAGAACGTAGGTGAGGGTGTTTCTGAAAACATTCGTTCATAGCATGCCCGTGCATTTTACAGAAAGAACAAAATATAGGTAAATTCTCAAACTCAATTTTTTGGAAACAACCTTTGACTACGGACCCAATCCAAATTTCATTTGGATGTTTCTTAGAAACATCCAATTCAACCAACACCCTAGCAACTAACAGCCTCAAAATCGAAGCAGTAGCTTAATCAGTCTGTAAGGGACGGCCAAAGATAGAAGCAATACCAAATCAAATTTGATGGTTAAAAAAATGTAATTGAAAATTAGGAAATGATATCCAAACCGAAGCAATAGGAGATTTCTCCCTAACGTCAAAATTCGGAGTCCATTTCAATAAACGCATTTGACACGCTTGAATATAATACGATCTTCTAACAAAAATCTGACTATAGTCAAGGTCATCGGCCAGTTGAATGGCAACATGCATTTGTTCGAGTAACCCCACATGAAAAGAGCCAGAGAGATTAAGATTAACGAAGAACTTATGAATGACATCAAGATTATGCCTTCTCAAAACAAATTTATCAACCAAAGTTAAGTCATAAGGAGCAGCTAGTTTTTTTTTTTTTTAGGGGAAACCAACAACGGGACGGGGCCTACGCGTTACTTAAAAAACTGGGTTACAGAGTCCTTAGAGAAACCGTTAGCTCACTAATGCTCTTACGAGAAAAAAAATAAAGGAAAAGAAAACCTACGAGACAATAGTTTCCACTATCAAAAAAGTTATACAAGACCCCTAATAACATGCTAAAGATGCTCAAGACTATTATCCAAAAAAGAAAGACTAAAAAATAGTCAATAAGCGCAGTCTTTCTGAAAAAATTGTTGAGGACCAGAATCCTCTACAAAAAAGGGAAACAAAAATGAAGAAGCTATAAGAAGAAATATAGTTAGTATCACAAGTATTAATAAAGAGATAATTCCATAAGTAATAATTAAGGAGCAGCTAGTTGATCCAACACAGAATCCTCAAACAAGAAGAGCCGAATAGCCATTAAATGATGAATGAACAAACTTAAATTTTGGAGATGGCGAGGAACATCCATTGAGAGCCTTTTTAAAAGATTTAGTTTTCCCCTCAAAACTAGAGGAAGAAATAAGGTTCGATAACGACGGGGTCGTCATCTCCCCACTCAAAAATGCAAAGAGAAAAAACAAACTCAAAGCATGAGAAAGATCCAGTAGAGAAGAGAAACAAAAAATAATTGAAATAACAAAAAAAATCCAAGACAGGAGGGAAAAAATCGAGCACGTGAAGAGGAGCCCTAAAATTGCCCAGAAAACACCTCAGAGCGGAGAGACGTTGCGCTTTCGGATGGATGGCCAATTCTAGTTGATCGAGCCATTTGTAAGAATAAGCCCTTTTCATTTTAGGTTTTAGAATGCATAGGCATTTAGCCTAAGATTATACGATCCATTGATCCTTCAATCAACAGTCCGTATCTCTCCTTCTAGCATGTTTCATCTGACTATGAAAGCCTTCTGTTGAATCGAGATCCTGTCCAACTCAATCTCAACCATTGATCCAACACCACGTGAGATCAGATGGAAGATACCCTATGCTAACTCATTTAAGTAAAAATGTGTGGGTCAAACCATCTCCTCAATCACGGGGCAATAATTGGTGGCTATGCTAATCATTGTCAATGATTGGGCACCACCAGCGCGGTTGGAACAAACAAATTTGTGGGTGCCACATTGTCATCCCAGCCGCCGGCCGTTGTTTATAATTTAAATTAATTTTTAAAAGATATTTAAATTATTTTAAAAATAAATTTCATTTAAAAAATTATTATAAATTATTTTTAAATTAAAAATATAAGTATTATACATATAATTTTTTAGGAAATTATTTCCTTTAATTTAAAAATAATATTATTTTGAAATTTTAATAATATTTTATTCTTTCATTATTATTATTATTGTAATTATTATTAATATTATTATTATTATTATTATTTAAATTACTTTTATTATTATTATTATTATTAAGACTATTATAATTACTATTATTATTTTTTTTAAATTATCATATTATTATTATTTTTAAATTATTATTATTTATTATTATTATTATTATTTTATTTTAAATTATTTTAAAAATCATTTTATTATTATCCTATTATTATTATTATTTTAAAATTATTATTTCATTTATAAAAGATGTTTATTTATTTTAAAATAGAAAAATTAATTATTTTTATTTTAAATTCAATTTAATAAATAAAATATGTTATTATTTTAATCAATTTATAATTATTTAAATAAGTAAATACTTAAATATTTAATTATTATTTAATTTAAAAAATATATTTAATAATAATTATCTAATCATTATTTTTTAAAATTATTTTAAATTAGAAAAAATTATTTTTAATATTTATTTAAATTAATGATTTATTTCCTATTTTAAATATTTTTTAATTAACTAATTACCTAAATAGTTTAATTATTAAATAATTAAAATATAATTAATTTTCAAAATTTCAAAAATTATTTTAAATAAATTACTTTAAATTAAAAAACTTTAACATTTATTTTAACCTAATTTATTAATTATTTTTTTAAATGGTAATTATTTAAATTATTTTAAAATTTCTTTTAATTACTTTAAACTTCAAAATTTTATAGTAATTTTGTTTTAAATAGGATTTTGATGTGAAATACATCATATTTTTTAGAAAATTATGAATTTTAATTTTAATTTATTTTTAGAAGCTAAAATTTATTTTGCTTATTTATTTTTGTATTATTTTATTTTCTTCATTATGTAAATACAATTTAAATTATTACTATACTAATTATTTAAAAATTATAATTATTTTTAAATTTTTTTGAAACCTTCTTGGGTGGCCAGTGTATCTCCCATATATTTATCTTTTTAAATTAATTTGTTTTTAATTATATTATATTCTTAAATTTATATATTTGTATATATTTTAAAATTATTTTAAAATTATATATATTTTAAACCCCTTAATTTAGAGAGATGCACTAATTAGAATTTTAAACATAGATCATTCTTATAAACAATATTGGTTGGGGAGTGATTAGTGGGTGATTGAGTTCCAATCATCCACTTATCTTATTGATAAACATGCTTAATTTTTCTTTTATCATCTTTTACATGTGTAGAATGCACGAGCACTTAATTTAGACCCTCCTATATATATATATATATATATATAAAGATTTGTGTGTTTACTTTATTTATGCACTTTCTGCATGATATCCTAAGGATTAGTCATTAACTTTGATTTTAAAACCATTTAACATAGCGACACCCTAAGGACAATAATTAAGGACCCGTCTAGCAAACTTATAAAAATTCTAGGAGCTAAGGTAGATCCCTGATTGACATGAAACTTTTAATATTTAAACTTAGTAATAAATCCTAATTTACCTGCTAATTAAGCCCCATTAAATTCAAAAAATTATAATAAATATATTTTAACTTAGAAAATTACTTGTAATACCTCAAACTCTTTAGAATTCATCCCTTAACCTTAGATAATTAGGGTTCATTAATTGGACTTTAATATGTTTAGATAAAAATCACTTTTTTGCCTTAATTACATAATAAAAAATTGTTAAAAAATCCAAATTTTCCCCAAATACTTGGGAATACTTTTTTAAATCATTTCGGACCTTTGGGGGTGATTCCAAGAGGTTTGAAGTTGATTTAGATCAAAACCTCTAAAACTTCCTTTATTAAATAATTTCGATAATTCATTAATTGCCTGAATATTCTAAAATTCATAACTTGACCTAGAAAATTCCAAATCCATTAAAATTAAAGCCTAACTACTCATTATAAGGTCTAATATTTAAATAAAATGTTAAAAGCCCCAAAACTAGCCTATTTCTAATAGTTTCCTTTTAAACTATCTTAGCCTAGTATATAGGAGGACCCCGGATCGTTTATGTTCTGCTAATATAAATTAAACTTTAAAGATTATTACACTAAGCATTAAAATGGTTCAAAAAACTAAAATAAACTAAAATTGATTCCAATTCATTAATATTAAAACTTTAATCAATGTTTCTCCTTTTGACCTCCAACAAACTCTAACTCTAGACAACCTGAATTAATTACTTTATATATGACCAATCCAAAGCCACATAAACCTACTACACACACATAGAATTATTTGCTAGGGCACCACTTCTAGCTCTATGTTTAGGGTCAGTATTTTACTTTCCTTTCTGCTTTCTATGATGTTATTGTATGTGGCACATATGTTGTTTACTTTAATTGATTTGTTATGATGATTATTTATTTTATTGATGTGTTTTTATACTCTGCTTATGATGTGATGTGTGAATAAGACTACCCATGGGATAAGGGCACTTTTACTAATAATCCAGTCTTATATAGGTGGCCACCCTCATGTAGTGCTAAAATAAAGGTGGCAGTAATCATAAAAGCTTTAAAACTAACATTTTTTTATAGATGCTCTAGAGATTTCTTTGCCCCCTTTAAAATTAAAAGAGCATGGTCAAATGTGTTTACTTTTTCTACATAAATATTAATTGCTTGGGATTTTATTACTTGTGATTTCTATTAGGATAACCATGTAGGAGTTTGAGTCTAGATTTTTTTATTTTTTAAATATAATATAATTTATTATATATTAAGTTGTAAAAGTCTTTAAAAGTTTGACATTTCAAATACTAGGTACCCAAAGAGAAAGAGAGAGGCCCTTTATAGGAAATTTCTTAATTATTTGGGTACCTTTCTAGAGGACAAACCATACAGAGCCCGAAGGAGATGATCCAAAGGAAGACAATTCAGAGGAGGATGATCAATTCAAAGATGAAGACTTAAAGATGAAATGCCTGGCTTTTAAGACTTGCATTAATCATTAGGATTAGAATCCAGGAAGTTATCGGTGGGGCCTGACCAACATTAATTTTCTGTAGACCCTGGGTTGTGCATATATAGCACTTGTCGTGGACTTTCTTTTCTTATTTTTTCTATAAATTTATATTGATGTGTTTATATTGATTGTGTAGTAAAAATTGCATGCTTTTTTAGGTTTCTTTTTTTGTATGTGTATGTCCTGATTTTCACTAGGCTCTTTAAGGACTAAAATATTTTTCTACTCGTAATTAAATATTAATATTATAGGAATTAAATAACTTAGAATTCTAATAACCTAGAGAATAATTAGAATCATCTCGGGTCACATGCATATTATTACATTTCTCTCTCTCCTTCTATAAGACACTTCCCCTGCTACAGATAGAGTCTGGATAATTTGGAATATGAGATGAGGTGCTGGACTTGGGGAAGCATAGTCTCTTCTAAAATTTTTTTATTAGCCTATTTTAAAATCTCAAGCATACATGATTTGCACCTTTTTAACTAGCATATATTATATTAGAAATTAACTAAATTAAAAATTTAATTACATTAGCTCCATGAGCATTCACCCTACATAAGACCAAGACAAATTAGAAAACTCTCTAGAAGTCGGCCTTATTTCCAAAAACTTATCTACCCACCCATCTTTCATAAAGACCCGAATAACATGGATTTTATGCATTTAGGAGGTTAGCTAGCTTTCCTTTTCAGGTAGGATATAAGAGCAGATTGCATTAGTTAGGACATAGGTGTTAGTATTGGGTAGAACACTAAACTCATATTACATTTAGCATACAAGGCTACTACTTTCAGTGTCTCATAGTATACCTAATCAGTGGTTAAGTTCCTTTTCTTCAGGGATTGTAAATCCTACCTATCCATGTCACATAGATGATGACACTTTCATCTTTTTCCTCTATATGCTTTGAGTGTATGAGTTTCTTTCTCTCCTCAACTGCCTTAGTCTCTCCAGATGCTGAGATGAACAGTGCTTGTTGGCTAAGCCATTTGAACCCTTTCTTTCCCTTTGAGTAAGATTTCTTAGTCTCCCTTTTATGTCAATCCCCTTTGAGAAGAATAATATTGGAGCCTTAATCAAGAGTATTCTTGGGCTTCAGCCTGAGATGTAATTAACCATGGGGGCTTGCGCCCATGGTAAATAAAATTTTACAATAAATAAACCCTACTCAAGCTGATGTATTGGGTGGGGGAAACCTCGTAACACTGATCAGGTCGTGCATATTATTACCCATCAAGGTGCACTGGTGAGAGCCACTATCCTCATTAGTTAATCATATATAGGATCTAATCTGCCCTCACATCGGCCAGCTTTATGAAGAGTATGGGGGCCTATGATCATTTCTATCCCTCGAGGTGGTGCGATCGTACACCCTCTACACTCTGTTGTAGTGGTGGATCCCTTTTAGAGGTTCACAGGTTTTCGATAACCATGGTGCGATTCATTTCTCTCTCTATCTTTAGATCTTATACTATTCTTTCTTATGTGTAGTCTATGATTGGTATTCCTTAGATTAGGTCCGTCCTACTCTTAGTTAGGATCCTTTTCTTAGTTAGGTTCCCAACTTAGCAAGGGTTTCCCCTCGCTATGGTCCATTTCCTTCCAACCTTCTAGGTCATTCCGTACCTTATTAATTCTCTTCTTTCTATCAAGTTTAAGTGTTCACTCAGCTCTCTCACCCTAAGACTGTCGAGTAGTCCCTAATGCCTCCCTACCTCTTGTGAATATTCCTCTGTATTTATTCAACCTGAAAGGATCATTGTTATTTTTTAATAGTCTATGTGGCCACAATGATTTATCCTCTATCACACGATATTCGTTATGAGGAGTATTAGGCTATCCTTAAAGGTGATATATTGATACGTCGTAGGGATATTTGTTCTTATACCTATGCACACCAACCACATTGGTGCTAGTACATAAAGCCCTCAATTTGTCCCCTCCTTGCCAGGATTTATCCTTCTCTAGTTTCATTCACGTGGTGAATGTGACTTGGGTTATCAAATCTAATATTTCACTCCTTTATAAGATTCTCTTTAATTTCTCTTTACCTAGTTTCACTTAGCACCCCCAAGTGTGGTTTGGGATATCAATACTAATAATTCAAATTAAATTTTTATTGGTAATATTAGGTCCATGCCCACTTGTGTTAATCAGGTGTGGTGATGTTGATCCAATATCCCTAATTTAAATCTATTTTTTAGTGATAGTATTAGGTGTTGCGGATCTATGGTTTATGATTTTGATGATAGCAAACATTTCTTATTTCTCTACAATCGCCTTATGTACTGACTTTTCAGGTTCACATGATCGGACTGCAATTTGGAATCAGCTCAAGATTGGGTAAACTAGGTCTGAGTTAGTTTGTACACTTTTTCTTTTCTTGAGTCTATTATATTTGGTGTGGGTCCTGATACTTTGTAACTTGGAAGAGTTTCTAATGGGACCCTAAAGTTTTCTATTTTTGGTAATATCATCCCGGACGATATTTATATCGGACTGGACGATCTGTCCAAAAGCAGAAACCCTAATTAGAGCATCCTCATTAAAGCAGCTGTCATTGTGCAAAACACATTGTCCTGGACAATTTTATATTGGCCAGGACGATAGGCTCAATTCAGTAAGAATCTGCCACCAAATCTATTTAGAAAAAATTATTTTTGGACATCGTCCAGAGGATCGGCCTGGACTATACAAATATCGTCCCGGCCGATCCAGGACAAATTTTCCATAATTTCTCTGGAATTTAAGGAAAGCAATTAGTCCTGGACGATCGCAGAATCGTCCAGGCCGATGTGCTGGACGATTGACATCATCCAGCTTCATTTTAGGGTGATGTTCAGGACAATTTTCCTTATATTTGAACTAATCGGCCAGGACGATATGCCTATCATCCTGGACAATAATGTCGGCAACTTGCATTAATGAGCTCGTTTTGAGAGCTTCTATTTAAGCTATGGCATGGCAACTTTTGTAAGTATCTTTGGCAGCCATTGGAGCTTCGTTCCTGTGGGGTAAACTTGAAGAGAGAGCTTGAAAGGGAGAGAGGAAAGGGCGGAGTTTGAGAGGGAAAAGATCCTATGAGGGAGGGAACTCAAGGGAGTGTGGAGGGGATTCCACACGGTTGCTCCGGCAAACTTGCACCTTAGTACCATCGGATTCAAGGCTTGTCTCGAGGGAAGATCACCAAAGAAGAAGATCTCTTTGGTGTCAAAGGACCCGACAACTCCACCACACCGGGGAAGGTGGAAGTGATTTTGTAAGGGCTTCTCCGCCTAGCTATGGGGTTAAAGGAGAGAAACTTGTTTTAGTGCAATACTTGGAGGGTGCCTCCAAGGAGTGGACGTAGGTCAAGGTTTGACCGAACCACTATAAATCCGGTGTGTTCTTTTCTTATTATTGCTTCCGCATTATTTTTCGCACTTTGATTTCTATGGTGATTTTGGTTTCAGTTTTATCTTTGGTTTTAAAGTTATCCAATTCACCTCTCATTTTATTAGCCTTGGGCCAGTTCATAAGGGCTTAACATCCCTAACAAACTTTCAAGTGGTATCAGAGCCGTTTTCAAAAAATAAGTTTTTAAAAGCTTTTGAATTTTGATCCATGGCTAACTTTGGGAATCGTAATATTGCGGAAGGATATTCAATCACCAAACCACCTTTATTTGAAAATATGTCATTTGATTTTTGGAAAACTCGCATGTCTATTTTCTTGCAATCGATTGATTTTCGCATGTGGCATATGATTTTAACTGGTTATTCATCACCATCACATATTGTTAATGGAGTTAAAACTGATATTCCTTTTAATCAATGGAATCGGGAAGAACAACTGAATGCTCAATTAAATGGAAAATCTTTAAATTATTTTTTCTGTGCTTTAAATTCTGAAGATTTCATGTTAATATCCACTTGCACTACTGGTAAGGATATTTTGGGATAAACTACATACCATATACGAAGGCACAACTGAAATCAAGCAATCTAAGTTGAATTTGTTAATGCATGATTTTGAATTATTTTCCATGAAACCTTATGAAACGATCTTAGACATGTATACTAGATTCATTCAAATTGTAAACTCATTGCATGCTTTAGGAAAAGATTTTTCAAATTTTGAAAAAGTTAACAAAATTCTTCATTGTCTACTGGATAAGTTTGATGCCAAGTAGTTGCTATTTGTGAATCAAAAGATTTGAATGATTATTCTATTAATAATTTGATTGGCTCACTCATTGCCTACGAGCAAGGTTTGGGTCAAAGACTTTTGGTTGTAGGTGAAACGATCATTCTAAAAGTTGAAGATACGGAAAGAGGAAGCTTAGTTGGTGACGATAGCAATGACTTGTCAAGCAAATCACAAAGCTCACCAAAGTATAAGCAAAAGTGGAAGAAAGGTAAAAATGGTAAGGATGTTAATATTTCCTCTGATATTATTTGTTTTCAATGTAGGAAACCTAGACATATGAAGAATGAGTGCCCTAATTTAAGAATTCTTCATACAAAAGAAAAGGGCAAGGCAAAGCTAAATTTAAATTAGGGAAATAATGAAAAACACAAAATCTCATGGGCAGACCTGGTTTCTGAAGAATCGGACCAGGAGAGAGATAATGGTTAAAATGTTTATTTGTGTTTTCTATGTTGTGTTTTGTTTTTAGTTACTTTTTTATTTTTTCATAAAATTTTTTCTCTGATTAACACACACAGTCACTTTTCTAAAAATGAAAACTCTACTTCCTATTTTTTTTTAAATCTTTGGTAAGTTGTGATTGACTTCTTTAAAATAGTCAGAGGAAGGGAACTAATGTTTTTGTTTCTCTTTCTCTCTTTTTAAAGAGGTTATTTTACTTTTGATTCAAAATCTTCATCATATTTTAAATTGGATTTTGAAACTATTTTTTTCATCTCCCTACATTTTTTTCTATCACATAGAAATCTTTTGAAAGATTGTTGTATCCACCTTAAAATTTTCTTAATCAAGATGTTCGTGTTGTGAATAATTTGGGTTTACTTTAGTTTTGAAACTATAAGAAAGAAAGCATATTTTTTGAAAATAATAAAAAAAAGTGGCCAATGATGCCAAACAAAAAGATGCGCAATGATGCCAAATTAAAAAAAAATACACAAAGTGTATTAAAAATCAAAAGATGCTCAAAGAGCCATTCAAGTGATAAAGGGCATAAAATGTGCCCATAAAAAAAAATATGCTTATTTTTTCTTATACTACTAAAAGCCTAAGAAAATCCTTTATATGCTCGAAACTTGTGCTTGAAAATCTTGATTCCTGATTCATTAATTCAAGTATTGATCTTCTATTAGATATGTTTTATGAAAGGAATTTTGAAAAATTAATATTTCTTTTTCCTGTTTATTCCTTGATTTGGATATTGGATTAAAAAGTTTTTGAGCCTTTAAAAGAACTTGAGTTTGGATTATCAAATTATGAATTTCTAACCTTTTCTGGGCTATGCATTGTTAATCCAATTCTACTAGTAACTTTCTCATTTTAAGAATATTTGTTTTTCACTAGATAACGGAATGTTTTTGTCTTTTGTTCGTTTTGTTTTTTTGTGCATCATCTCTTTTTGATAATGTCAAAGGGGGAGAATGTAATGTTTTGTATCTTTTTTTTTCTTTTCAAAAAAAAAAAAAAATTTTAAAACAACAAAAAAGATTTTTATCTCCCCTATTTTTTAAAGTGTTATTCTAGTGAGGGGGAGATTAGGAGAAAATAGTCCTTTTTGAAAATTCAAATTGAAATTGTTTGCCATCATTAAAAAGGGGGAGATTATTGTGGATCTATGGTTTATAATTTTGATGATAGCAAACATTTCTTATTTCTCTACAATCGCCTTATGTACTGACTTTTCAGGTTCACACGATCGGACTGCAATTTGGAATCAGCTCAAGATTGGGTAGACTAGGTCTGAGTCAGTTTGTACACTTTTTCCTTTCTTGAGTCTATTATATTTGGTGTGGGTCCTGATACTTTGTAACATGGAAGAGTTTCTAACGGGACCCTAAAGTTTTCTATTTTTGGTAATATCATCCCGGACGATCTGCCCAAAAGTAGAAACCCTAATTAGGGCATCCTCAATAAAGCAGCCGTCATTATGCAAAACACATCATCCTGGACGATTTTATATCGGCTAGGACGATAGGCTCAATTCAGCAAGAATCTAACGCCAAATCTATTTAGAAAGAACCTATTTTTGGACATCGTCCAGAGGATCGGCCTGGACTATAAAATATCATTCCGGCCGATCCAGGACAAATTTTCCATAATTTCTCAGGAATTTAAGGAAAGCAATTTGTCCTGGATGATCGCAAAATCGTCTAGGCCGATGTGCTGGATGATTGACATCGTCCAGCTTTATTTCAGGGCGATGTTCAGGATGATTTTCCTTATATTTGAACTAATCGGCCAGGACGATATGCCTATCGTCCTGGACGATAATGTCGGCAACTTGTATTAATGAGCTCATTTTGAGAGCTTCTATTTAAGTTATGTCATGACAACTTTTGTAAGTGTCTTTGGCAGCCATTGGAGCTTCGTTCTTGTGGGGTAAACTTGAAGAGAGA
This sequence comes from Dendrobium nobile, assembly GCA_022539455.1. Lineage (NCBI taxonomy): Eukaryota > Viridiplantae > Streptophyta > Magnoliopsida > Asparagales > Orchidaceae > Dendrobium > Dendrobium nobile. The sequence goes on from CM039734.1 coordinate 39,073,613, forward strand.
GCTTGAAAGGGAGAGAGGAAAGGGTGGAGTTTAAGAGGGAGAATATCCTGTGAGGGAGGGAACTGAAGGGAGTGTGGAGGGGATTCCACACGGTTGCTCCGGCAAACTCGCACCTTAGTACCATCGGATTCAAGGCTTTTTGAGGGAAGATCACCAAAGAAGAAGATCTCTTTGGTGTCAACGAATCTGGAAACTCCGCCGCACCGAGGAAGGTGGAAGTGATTTTGTAAGGGCTTCTTCGCCTAGCTGTGGGGGCTAAAGGAGAGACACTTATTTTAGTGCAATACTTGGAGGGTGCCTCCAAGGAGTGAACGTAGGTTAAGGTCTGACCGAACCACTATAAATCCGATATGTTCTTTTCTTATTATTGCTTCCGTATTATTTTTTGCACTTTGATTTCTGTGGTGATTTTGGTTTTAGTTTTATCTTTGGTTTTAAAGTTATCCAATTCACCTCTCACTTTGTTAGCCTTGGGCCAGTTCATAAGGGCTTAACATCCCTAACAAACTTTCATTGGGTCCATACCCACTTGAGTTAATTAAGTATAGTGATGTTTATCCAATGTCCCTAATTCAAATCCATTTTCTAGAGGTGATAGTGGTCTATGCCCACCTAGTTTAATCAGGTGTGGTGATGTTGATCCAATATCCCTAATTTAAATCTATTTTTTAGAGGTGATACTGGGTCCATGCCCACCTAGGTTAATCAGGTGTGGTGATATTGATCCAATGTCCCTAATTCAAATCCAATTTTTAGAGGTGATACTAGGTCCTTGTCCACCTAGGTTAATTAGGTGTGGTGATCTTGATATAATGCCCCTAATTCAAATTCATTTTCTAGAGGTAATACTAGGTCATTGACTACCTAGGTTAATCAGGTGTGGTGATGTTGATATAATGTCCCTAATTTAAATTCATTTTTTAGAGGTAATATTGTGTCTGTGCCCACCTAGGTTAATCAAGTGTGGCGATGTTGATCCAATGTCCCTATTTGAATCTCATTTTACTATCAGTTGTGATACAATAGTTATTTGTACCCAATTTCACTTGTCACCCCTGAAAGTTCGTTAGGGATGTTAAGCCCTATAGAACTGGCCCAAGCTAACCAAGAGGGGGGGGGGTGAATTTTAATAATTTTCTTCTAACAAAGAATAAAAACATAAACCAAAATCACACCACAAAAATAAATGCGGAGTTAAAAGTGCGGAAGCAAGAAAATAAGAACACAAAAATTTATAGTGGTTCGGTCAACTCGACCTACGTCCACTCCTTGGAGGCACCCTCCAAGTATTGCACTACAAAATGTGACTCTCCTTTAGCCCCCACGGCTAGGCGGAGAAGCCCTTACAAGAACCTCCTTTTTGCCACCCCGTCAAGGCAGAGAACCTACCTCCTTTTGCTTCCTCCTGAAGCTGGCAGAGAACCACAATCAAAAGCTAACTCCTTACCTCTACCGACCGTTCCACAGACAAGAAACTCTAGACAAAGAAGAAGCAGAGCAATTTTTGAAGCAACCCTTATGAATCCCCTCATAAGCTCCCCCTCACAAGATCCTCTCTCTCTCCCTTTCTCTCTTTCTCTCCTCAAGGCCTTCTCAGGTCAAGGCAGCAGCCAAAAGGTCTTTCAAAATGTTGAACAAGAGCTCTTAAATAGAAGAGCTTCAAAGGAGCTCATTAATTGCAAGTTGCCGACTTTATCGTCTAGGCCGATATGGACATCGGCCTGGCCGATCAGTACAAAACTCAGAAGATCGGCCAGAGCACCGCCCTGGATACACTTCTGGACGATTGAATTTTGGCTTGATAGTCCATGCAGATCTCACAATCGTCCTGGCCGATCAGTTCAAATAAGAGGAAAATCGTCCTGAGAATAGCCCTGGATACGAGCTGGCCGATATTTATCATCTTGAAGTAACTTAAGGTTTTTGATTGGATCGTCCTGGCCGATCTTGCGATCGTCCAGGACGATATGATCGTATCAATCATCCTTAATTACTCCCTTGATTTCCTGATCAATTAAGGCATAATTTGTGAATATCGTCCAGGCCGATCAATGATCGTCCTGGCCGATAATTTAAAAATACAGTATACCTAATTGTCTATGGCGGCAACTTCTTTTTGTTTTGAGCTTATTGTCCTGGCCGATACACGTATCGTCTAGGCCGATATGTTAATGACGGCTGCCTTAATTAAGAATCCTTATTTAGACTTTCTGTTTTAAGCCTGATCATCCAGGCCGATGTAAAACATCGTCCTGGCTGATATGAGTAAAAACAGAAATTCTAAGTCTCTCAAGTGTGTGTGTGTAGGGTTACTTAGCATCAGTCTCTTTGACCATTACAAGTAGACTTAAAAAGTGAAAAACAAAAGTACAGACTGACTCAACCCTAAACCTACGCAATCCTGAACTGGCTTTGTCTTGTTTGTCCGATCTTCGATTCCTGAAAAGTTAGAAGCAACAAGCAGTCCAAGAGAAATAATGTTTATCAATCATCAAAACATAAGCCATGAAAATAGATTTGCAACAATCTCCCCCTTTTTGATGATGGCAAACACAAGTAGGAAAATATAAAAAAAAATCCATTAGAATTTCAAAGTTACAAACCAAACAACTTTTCCTACCTTACCCTACTCCCCCTTTTGTCATCACAAAAAGAGGGTCCAGATACAAAAGAAAATACCACAACAAATAAAGACTAACAAGCAAACTACATAAAACAGGAAACAAATAGCAGAAAAACACAGACTAGAAAAACGAAGGATCCTGATCATCAGATGGAGGTGGTGGAGGTTACTGCTGACAGTAGCTGGCAAGCGTGGTAAACTGAGCATTGAACCAGGCGATGTCCTGGTCATGCTGCTGCTGCTGGTGAGTAAGGAAACTGTCAAATCAGGCTAAATTCTCAGTGCGGTGCTGCTCGTAGCGGGCAATGTCCTCAGAGTGTTGCTGCTCCTGTGCAGCAACGTAGGCATCAAAATGCGTTTCCCATCGATCAAACCTCTCAATCAACTGATCAACCGGTGAGTGCTGGTGGAGAGGAACAGGATCAGGAAAGGGAGCGGGAGCGGGAGCCTCCTCCTCTCCAGCCCCCCGAGGTTCCTCAGGGTGGAGACGAGTACTGTGAAGGGTACTGAAGGAACTATTTGAGTAGAAGGGAGTTGGGAGGTTTGGTGGAATAGGATACTGAAGTTGGTATTTGGTTTCAAGGACATATGCTATGATGTGTCCTAAGGCTAGATTGGGTTTCCTCTTGTGTCCTGGATCGCGGATTGTGGTTAAGTGATCAATGTATCAAAAAATTAGGTCCGCAGTATTAAATTCTCTATGAGCCATGATGTAGAAAGTAGTGAGAGAAAGTAGAGGGGTGATGTGGATTCGGTCCCCGACTTTTGGAATTATGGAGGTGTGAAGGACATGTTGGATTATTCTAGCATCTTTTACTAAAGAGCTAGTTTCGCCAACATGGAAAGGTGCATTGGTCTGGCGAAGGAAGTGATTCACCGTGGACCAGTCAAGATCAGGATCAGAGGCGATTAAGTGCAGCTTATCCCCGGTGGTGGATAGCTGTAAAAGATCAACACAATCTTGATATGTGATTTCAATAGGGCGTCGTTTCACATAGGAGTTCAGGGCTGTGAAGGTAGGGTTAATGCAAAGGTTTGCAAAAAATTCTTGAAGAAACTCGGTATTGAAAGGGAAAGCAAGAGACAGAATGAAGCAAAGGGAGGTGTGAGCGAAAAGATCCATTACCGGGTATGAGATGTGGGCAGGATTAATGATTCTGGAGACAGTTATTCCACACTCTTTATAACGATGGTAGGCGGCTTCATCTTCTGCTTCCCTGAAACAAGGGTCAATCCTAGCCCTCGAAGAACTCTCAGAAGTTTGTCGGACACGTTTCCCACCAGCCATAGAGAGGAGTTAGCAAGAAAACACAAGAGGAGAAAGGGTGGAAATTGAAAAACCATGGCTAGAACAGCCAGAATTTAAAGAAACGACCATATCATCCTGGCCGATAGCAGAATCATCCAGGCCGATATGGCTCAATAATTGCGTATAGGCCGATTGGTCAAAAAGGCGGTCCAATCGTCCGGGCCGATCAGATATCGGCCAGGCCTATTAGACACAGGCGATCGGCCCGAGGAGTCAATCCGGACGACTGTTGAAAAGGCAGATCGTCCGGGCCGATTAGGTGTATCGTCCAGGATGATGCTCATTAATTGATCTTACTGGCCGAAGTTAAAATGTTTTAAATCACTGCCACGTATATCGTCGAGGACGAACAGTGGATTAGCCCGGCCGATTGTCCAATAATGAATCGTCCGACGCCGATTTTAAGGATTCAAACGTGCTGACACGTTGATCGTCCAGAATAATCCAGTGTATCGGCCAGGACGATGCACATAAAATGCATCGGCCAGATGAAATATTCTATCGTCCAGGACTATCATCATGATTGCAACAGAGTTCGATCAAATCGTCCAGGATGATATCATATCATCCAGGACGATGAGTTACAGCAAGCATAGAAAAGGTCAGCAGATGGATTTTGAAGAGAATTTGCCCTATCGTCCAGGACGATAAAGGTATCGGCTAGGACGATGTGACTAGAATTTGGAACATAAAGAAGGATGGTGATGATCAAAACCCTCAAATAAAGAACAAAAAAAAACAGACAAAAAACACAGTAATAGAAAGCAAAAATACAAGAAAAATTAAAAAATGAATATTTTAGATTTTAAATTTTTTTTTTAATTTTTATGGAGGCATCATATGAGTATTTCTCAAAAAGTTAAACTTTTAAAGTTCCAAGAGATCAAGGAGTTTAACAAATCCCAATCAGAAGAATGTAGAACATCTGATTCTGTTAACACTAGATCGGACATCCTTTAGGGTATAAATATCTTTTGGAAAAAAGAGGCCTAACTCAGAATAAATAGGATAAGAAGATCCATTCAAGACTTATTTACAAAGAAAATATCTCATAATTAATAAACCAAAGTAATTTTTCTCAATCATGGAAGTTGAAATCAAGTCTTTGAAAGTATCACATAATCAATGAGATATCTAAGTTTTAAGAGTTTTAGCAAAGAGAGGATAGCTTGCATTTAGTGGGCTCATTTTATGCCTCTTGTCACTTTGATTGGCTCTTTGAGCATCTTTTGATTCTTTGATACACTTTTGTGTATATAGCTTTCTTTTCAATTTGGCTTCATTGGCCTCTTTCCCTTTTTTTTTTAATTCTTGCAAGCTAGAAACTCTTTAATATACCCTTAAAAAAAAACTTTGTTGTGAGTATATCCTTCAAATATTAGAGAATAGGAGCTCTCTCTCTAACATAGGGAAGAACAATCCACAACACAAAATCAAAGTTATGTGACAAATGCAATGACAAGATTAAAAAAACTTGAAAGATATATAAGAACTTTGGTTATTATGCATAAGATAAATTAATGTAGCAAGATAAGAAAAGGATCTTAATCAAAAAACTATTGGTTAAAATGAGTTTAGACTTTTATTTAGAGAAGAAAATCATACCACTAAACAAGGTCAGAAGGGGGGAAACCATCAACGAGATTTCTCCTTTAACCAAATTAGAAAAGCTAAACACTATCTCCAAAAACTTCCAAAATCTAAAAACTTAAAAAGATCCAACATATGAAAACCAATCATAAAAGCAACATGAAAACAAACTAATCTAAAATAATGAAAAGCTATCACATAACAAAACAAACAAAAGAAACATAAAACAAAAAAACATATTTCAAGAAATTATTTAAGCAGCAGGTTTAAGCATTTATGAGCTGCGAGCTTCCTTATGTCCAGTTATCCTATGCTCCCACGAGGTCTTTGGTGAGAGCACACCTGCAAAGCTCAACAATAGTCAGATTTAGGAAACCAAACCGGTTTGGGCCCCTTCTTAGGAAAAATAGAATGCAATGCAGATATGGCATGCTGTGAATTATGCATCTTAGGTCTCCACACCCAATGTGTACTACGGTGAACGGTGCAAGTGTGTGAGATGTGTCCTAGCATGCCACATGAAAAACATCTAACTCCAGGAAAAGGGTTTCTTAAATGGTTTGAGTTATAATGCCTCTTCCTAGATTCCGGCTTATGATTAAAAGTAGATGTCATCCGATTTTTCTTAATTGTATCCAAATCATTTTGAATCCTCAAGTTAGTTCCTTTTAATGCCTCATTTTCAATCCTCAAATTTTTCTCAATCTCTTAAGATTTCTTAAGATCAGAATTAAGTGAGGTGTGTGAAACTTTCAATGCCTTATATTCATCAATTAATTCTGAAAACTTTTTGTTCAACTCATCCAATTCATCAAGAAGAGCCATGTGATTAGAATCAATCGTTGAATGATCTTTAAGAATGACTTCATACTCTTTCTGCAAACTTAAAAGTTCCACTTTTAAGTTAGCATGTGTCTTTTTAAGTTTTTTGTATGATGCATGTATTTTTTCACAAATTTCAAACAGATCATCATAGGTTAGTTTACATACCTCTTCCTCATTACTTTGCTCAAGATGATCTTCCCCTATTAAGCACAGGTTCGTTGTCTCTTCCTCTGATTCAGTCTCAGAGGAATCAGTACCAGATTCTGCCTAGAACGCCTTTTGGATTCTCTTCTTCTCCTTCTTAAACTTAGATTTTTCCTCAATCTTTTCCTTGCTTGTGTTATCTTGAAGTGTTGAGTAATCGGCTCTCACATGTGCAGGTTTTCTGCATTCAAAACAAACAACATCAGAAGATCCTTTGACATGTTTATGATACTTACCTTTTCTCCAATTTTGATGATGCTTTTGTTTCTTCCTTAGAAAGCTTTTGAATTGCCTTGTGATGAAGGCAACTTCATCGCTTTCAGACCCGGAAGATTCAGAATCTGATTTGTGCGCCTTCAGTGCAATTATTTTCTCCTTTTTCTTCTCACCTGCATCAAGATTTCTTTGATTCACCTCTTGCTCGTAAGCAATGAGTGAACCAAGTAAGTTATCAATAGAATAGGTGTTCAAATCCTTAGATTCAGTAATTGCAGTGATTTTAGCATCATATGACGAAGGCAAGCATCTCAAAATCTTGTTAACTTTTTCATTGTTTGAAAGTTCTTTTCCTAGTGCATGTAGTGAAGTAACTATCTGAGTAAATCTTGAATACATGTCAGAAATCGATTCATGAGGTTTTATACGAAAAAGTTCTTAGTCATGCAAGAGAATGTTCAAACGGGATTATTTAACTTTATTAGTACCTTCATAGGTGATGCACAGTTTATCCCAAATCTCTTTACCAGTTTTGCAAGTTGAGACACGCATGTAATCCTCAGATTTTAAAGCACAGAAAAAACAGTTCAAATATTTTGCATTCAATTGAGCTAAATCACGTTCATCGAAATTCCATTCAGCAAAAGAAATTTCAGTTTTAACACCATTAATTTCACGAGAAGGTAGAGAATAACCTTCTTGAATACGCATCCACATGCGATAATAAGTAGATTGTAAAAACGTTGACATGCGGGTTTTCCAAAAATCAAAAGGTAGGTTATCGAACAGGGGAAGTCGGGTAATAGAATACCCTTCCGTAGTGTTACGATTCCCAAGGTTAGCCATGGATCTAATTCAAAAAGTTTTCAAAATTAAATTTTCGAATCCCGCTCTGATACCACTTGAAAGTTCGTTAGGGATGTTAAGCCCTATAAAACTGGCCCAAGCTAACCAGGAGGGGGGGGGGGGTGAATTGGTATTTTAAAAATTTTCTTCTAACAAAGAGTAAAAACATAAACCAAAATCACACCACGAAAATAAATGCGGAATTAAAAGTGCGGAAGCAAGAAAATAAGAACACAGAAATTTATAGTGGTTCGGTCAACTCGACCTACGTCCACTCCTTGGAGGCACCCTCCAAGTATTGCACTACAAAACGTGATTCTCCTTTAGCCCCCACGGTTAGGTGGAGAAGCCCTTACAAGAACCTCCTTTTTGCCACCCCGGCAAGGTAGAGAACCTACCTCCTTTTGCTTCCTCCTGAAGCTGGCAGAGAACCACAACCAAAAGCTAACTGCTTACCTCTACCGACCCTTCCACGGATGAGAAACTCTAGACGAAGAAGAAGCAGAGCGATCCTTGAAGCAACCCTTGTGAATCCCCTTATAAGCTCCTCCTCACAAGATCTTCTCTCTCTCCCTTTCTCTCTTTCTCTCCTCAAGGCCTTCTCAGGTCAAGACAGCAGCCAAAAGGTCTTTCAAAGCGTTGAACAAGAGCTCTTAAATAGAAGAGCTTCAAAGGAGCTCATTAATTGCAAGTTGTCGACTTTATCATCCAGGCCGATATGTACATCGGCCTGGCCGATCAGTACAAAACTCAGAAGATCGGCCAGAGCACCGCCCTGGATACACTCCTGGACGATTGAATTTTGGCTTGATCGTCCAGGCCGATCTCACGATCGTCCTGGCCGATCAGTTCAAATCAGTGGAAAATCGTCCTGAGAATAGCCTTGGATACGAGCTGGCCGATATTTATCGTCTTGAAGTAACTTAAGGTTTTTGACTGGATCATCCTGGCCAATCCTGCAATCGTCCAGGATGATATGATTGTATCAATCATCCTTAATTACTCTCTTGATTTCCTGATCAATTAATGCATAATTTGTGAATATCATCCAGGCCGATCAATGATCGTCCTAACCGATAATTTAAAAATACAGTATACCTTAATTGTCTATGGCGGCAACTTCTTTTGTTTTGAGCTTATCGTCCTGACCGATACACGTATCGTCCAGGCCAATATGTTAATGACGGCTGCCTTAATTAAGAATCCTTATTTAGACTTTCTATTTTAAGCCTGATCGTCCAGGCCAATGTAAAACATCATCCTGGCCGATATGAGTAAAAATAGAAATTCTAAGTCTCTCAAGTGTGTGTGTGTAGGGTTACTTAGCATCAGTCTCTTTGACCATTACAAGTAGACTTAAAAAGTAAAAAACAAAAGTACAGACTGACTCAACCCTAAACCTACGCAATCCTAAACTGGCTTTGTCTTGTTCGTCCGATCTTCGATTCCTAAAAAGTTAGAAGCAACAAGCAGTCCAAGAGAAATAGTGTTTGTCAATCATCAAAACATAAGCCATGAAAATAGATTTGCAACAACCCCTAGCATGATTTGGGATATCAAAACAAATAATTCAAACATTTTTTGAGAGGTGATATTGGGTCCATGCTCACCTAGATTAATTAGGTGTATCGATGTTGATCCAATATCCCTATTTAAATTCCTTTCTTTTATTAATCATGACACGATAGTTATTTTGTCTTAATTTCACTAGGTGCCCCCAAGTGTGGTCTAAGTTATCAAAACCAATATGTGTTATTTTCTTATATTTCCTCCTATCCCTCTATATATGTATCCCCTTATAGGATCCTCTATAATTTTTGGCAGTCTGTGTGGCCATTATGATTTGTTCTCTACTACACGATGTTTATTACAAAGAGTATAAGGCTACCCTTGAAGGTGATACACTAATACGACATAGGGATATTTGTGTTTATGTCTATGCACACTGATCACATCGTTATTATCACATAAAACCCTTAGTTTATCCTCCCCTTGAGAGGATTTGTTTTCTCCCAGTTTCACTTGGTACCCCCAAGTGTGGTCTGGGTTATCAAAACCAATGTGTGCTATTTTCCTGGATTTTCTCTCATCCCTCTGTATGTGTATCGCCTGATAAGATCCTTCTTACTTTTTGGTAGTCTGTGTGGCCATGATGATTTATCCTCTACCATATGATGTTCATTATAAAGAATATAAGGATGCCCTTAAAGTAAATACACTAATACGTCATAGGGATGTTTGTGCTTATATTTTTGCACACCAATCACATTGGTGTAAGGATATAAGACCCTCAATATGTCCCCTCCTTGAGAGGATTTATTCTCACCCAGTTTTACTTGTCTCCCCAAGCATGATCTTGGATATTAAAACTAATAATTCAAACTTTTTTAAGAGTTGATACTGTGTCCGTGCCCACCTACGTTAGTCAAGTGTGGTGATGTTGATCCAATGTTCCTATATGAATCTCCTACTACTATTGATCATGATATGATAATTGTCCTTTTCCCAATTTTACTTGGTACCCGCAAGTATATTATGGGATATTAAAACTAATAATTTAAACCAATTTTTTAGAAGTGATATTGGGATGATGCCCTCCTAATTTAATTAGGTGCAGAGATATTGATCCGTTATCCCTATATAAATTCCTTTATTCTACTAGTCTTGGTATGATATCTATACTACTAGTTTTACTTGGCACCCCCAAGTGTGGTCTTGGATATCAAAGACATTCACTCAAAATTTTTTGAGGGATGTGATACTGAGTCCATGCCAACCCATGTTAGTTGGCATGGTAGTGTTGATCCACTATCTATATATAAAGTTTATTCATATATCAATTTTGTTATGATTGTACTCTCCAGTTCCACTTGTTACCCCTTCTATGTTATTTGATGTAAGGTTAAAGTTACTTAAGAAATTCTGCCAGCATTTGGACAATCGTAGCCAGGACGATTTGTCCTCTACCACATAATAACTAATAGTTGGCTTGGGACTTCTTCGATCAACTCTTTCCTTGTAATTCTTCCAAACTCTTTTACTTTTTCCCTCGCATCCCTACATGAATTTATGTCAGGTTGGTGTTGAGGAGACTTTCACCTTTTATCCTGCTATTTTGATATGATCTGGCAGGTAGTTGGTTAGTTACTTACTTAGTGGGGTGTCTGACGGGGTCCCTAGGAAACATACCCCCACCTAAATTACCTTTACTTTTTCCCTCGTATCCCTACATAGATGAGTGTCAGGCTAGTGTAGAAGGTGACTTTTGTTGAGATAGTTGCTACTTAGTTCTTATTTGTTTATATTCTTATAACTTGTTTCTTTTTAATAACTCAAATATTGTTGCTTTGATTGTTATTTCTCCGTACAAATTTTGAAAGAATATTTTGCTCTTATGTGTACTAACATTTTAGGGAAATCATACTCCGAATTGTTGAAGACTTCAAATAAAGATTAGTTTGGAGTTTATTGTAATTGACGTATGTATTTTTTATTTTATTGAGTCTGAGAGAGGGTGATTATAATTGAGTAACTAAGCACACACACACACACACACACACACACACACACACCATGAGAGACTTTAAAATATAATTTTTTAAACTGATCGTACTGTATGATATCCATTTTACGGGACGATCTGATTAGTTATTTTACCTGACGAGTAGTCAAACAAACAAAAATGAGAATTTTTCTAAGTATTGTGGGTCTCCGAAAGGATGCTGCTTATTGGGTTCGAATGCAAAGGGTACGATCTCACTTTCCCGTAGGAAAAAATGATCATAGGCCTTTACACTCGGCATAAGCAGGCCGATGGAAGAACAGATCGAGTTATAAATACGATTAGCCATGGAGGGTAGCGGCTTTCACCTACCAACCTCGATGAATAATAATATATATAACGCAAAAGTCACGAGATTTCCCCCATTTGATATCTCAGCTTGAATGGAGTTTATTTAATTGTGGGGATAAGTTTCCTACGGGCGCAAGCCCTCGTAGTTAATTATATCCTAGGCCTTGACCTAGGAAAACTCTCGATTAAGGACGATGTATTATTTACTTCTTAATTTGGTGCATAGAAAGAGTTCCTAAGTTCTATTCCAAGAAAATGAACTCTTCTATTTATCCTTAGTGATGACTAGACATTTTTTAGATGAATAAAGATATGATTAAGATTTTGAGTTTAAAGGATCACAGATCAAATTACTACCATAAGAGAAACTACAGGCTCAAAACATACCAGAAGTGAAAAGACACACTAAGGGGTGTACAGCCTGGGCTTATGCTTGCCTGGAGTGAGCTGCCAGCTAACATCCTAAACACAATCAATCGCCCTAGATGTATATAAGATATGAAGGCTCTATCCTAAGGAATCAAGAATTTCTAGTTGAAAAGGTTTCAATCGTGGACTCTACAATATGCAAAAGAATTTACCTAGCACTATGTATGATGCATGAAACAGATACAAAATATCCGTAGGTCTATTAATGTAATGCATGCATGTAAGTGCGGTGCAATGTGAAACAAGGTGTGTAAAAAAAAATAAATGCGTGCATGACATCCAGAGTACAGAAAAAGTAAATAAACACACTAGATACCCTCCAGGCAATGTATATGTATCACATCATAATAGAGAAATCATCCTAATGGTACCCACTTCGTGTGCAAAAATAATGATGCCCATGGCACAATAAATGGCCTACTCTACAGGCCTAAATGACCCTAATGGTCTCTAGGGCTCATAGAAGGTGGGAGGGGGGGGGGGTATCATACCCAAAACCGGAATAAGGCTAGAAATCCTAGCGATGCCCACTTCGTGTGGGAAAACAATGATGCCCAATGGCATAGATGGGTGGCCTACTCTACAGGCCTAAATAACCCTAATGGTCTCTAGAGCTCACAGAAGGGGGGGCAAGCTTTGGCCTATAGGGCCAAAGCTTCGTTAGAGAACTAACCTAAGGCTGGCCACCTAAACATGCTAGAATACATATTAACAAGAAGTGTGTGATGTGAAGCAGATCCGATATATAATTAGGAGTTTACAAGTTGCAGAAATTATACCTGAATGTGGCGCTGCCACTGAAAAGCTACAAGCAAGTAAATTATCCGTTAATTCATGATCATGCAAGACCCCATGTACCTCGTAAAATAAGACAAAAGAGAAATATACATATGAGCGTAGATGTCATTCAAAAAAATAAATGCAAGTAAATAAAAATATAATAACAGGGAATTTAAAGATAGAATTTATAGAACACGTGCATGTAGTAAATGCTGAACAGCAAAAGAAAATGTCAGCCTAGCCTTGGGCTAGAAGTCGTGTCCTAACCAAATAAGTCTAAGATGTGTTTAGGCTGTGTAGTTTTGGATAGGTCCTATGTAGAATGATTTAGTTGAAATTATTTGTATTTTGATTTGTTAGATGGGCAAAAGGAAGATTTTAATTGAAGTTTAAATCTTAGTGTTTTAAGAATGATTTTAGAGATTTTATTTTAGGATTTGATTGATTATCACCTTTGTTTCACACCGAGATCGTGAGGTTTATTTCACCCTCCTTGGGCTAATTTAATAGCCTCGTAGGCATGGGTTACCCAATGACAATCAATTTTTGTTGAATTATTTGTTGGTTATAAATTAGAAAAGAAATGTAGATTAGGTGATTTATTAATAAAAGATGTTTGTTGATTGATTTTAAAAATTATTCTAAGGTTTGATCTTTTAGAAATATTTTATCCTAATGAATTTTAGTTTATGATTTGATCTCCTAATTAAATCTACATCTTTTAAATTTTAGATTGGTTAGCAGTTTATTTTTAGATTATTTACAGTTGATTTAGATTTGGCATTTTAATGGTTATGAAATATTAATTGTGGTTAGAATAAAAATTAAATGTTTTAGTACATTTTAAAGGATTGGATTAAGGTTGATTTCCGTTGGTTGATTATTAGTGGATTAAAGAAAACTAAATCTAGGAAAGCGTGTCACTAAGTTTTCATTTTGATGTATCTATCCTATAGGGAGCATGCACCCTAAGTCCATGTTATCTAAGACCCAGTCCTTAATTTTTGTCCTCAGGTGTCACTAAAGTTGTAGGACTAAAAGGAGTTTTGTTTTCTAACCCTTAGGACTTTCTTAAATGTATCGCTAAACTTAAGAATCTATGGATAAAAGTACTATAATAAGTAGCAAAACAGTATAAAGAAAGAATGAAAATAAAAAATAAAAGGAATGTAGGCATTGTTGTTGTTGGACACACTTCTTTGAAGCCAAGTGTGTCTCTAAAATAACCTTCATCCTAATTCGATGTAAGAAGAAGGCATTTTCAATGCCCTTTACTGTCCCCACATTCCAAACAAGGTACTTGAATAAGACTCAACCCAAACAACCTAACTACCCTCTAAATAAAGCTCCAATCGACAAAGGGAAACAAACCCCCAAAACAGACCTCTCACTTAAAACCCAATACAACATGCTCTTACTACCCACTAATCCAAAACCACTTAGAAAACAAGTGCAAGCAAGAAGAAAGACAACTTCCCCCACGAAATACCACCTCGTTCTAAAGAGACATCAATGAGTCTACCACACAAAGCTAATCATAAAGCTATGAATCCTAAAATAACTCATGAAAATTTTCAAATGAAATGACATATGAAAATCTAACAAAATACTTTCTAACACAAAATAATCAAGTGCCTTTAATTTAAATTTGGTGTGGGGTAAAACCATTAAAACCTCGTAAAATATTTATAAAACTTATCACAAAATAACTCATAAAGCTTTCCAACAAGAAGAAATACAAGAAACACAATTTTCTAGCACGAAACAAATCATTGTACCTTTCTAATTATAAAATAAACCATAGCTCTTTCAAACATAAGACACATCAAAACTCTTTTCAACACAAGCAAATCATACTTCTCTCAAATATAAAGCAAAGCCATCCATCTTTCAAATATGAGACAAATCACAAAACTTTCCAACATAAAACAGATCATGAAATTTTTTGATATAAAATAAATCATGAAAGCCTTTAAGTTATAAAACGATTCAAAAAACCCCTTAGCAAATTCTTTATTCTCTATGTTGCATGCCACAAAATATCCAAGAGAGCACAAGGAAATCTCACCATTTCATTTCAATCCAACTCGAAACAAATACAAATAAGAAGAGAATGTTTTTGATGTCACTTCATGTTTTTAACCTTTAACAAAATGCTACAATAATATAACTGACCAAACATTTTGCCAAAGCTCAAGAGAATAACCCAATACTCCAATGTACCGTTGAATCAATTCCATACAAAATCATATGGATCCCTCCTTTTATCCACCGAGAGAATGTCTACATGTGTGGATATATGCATTCTTATTCAACCTTATATCACCACTATATTTTTCATGATGGCATTAAGAAAATAATCTTTAACAAAATTCTGTTAGAACTTCATTAAGCAAGCGAATAGTTGTCACATAGATCATTTCATATGTATGTTTTGAGCATGTTGTTCTCTAAGATGTACCTAAGCACATGAGTATCTTATCTCAATCCAACTCATTCTCCAAAAGGTACAAGTGAAGCAAGTTGAAATATGTCTTCCCATAGCTCTTTCTTGGCCAAATATTCATGCTATTTCTATAGAGGCAAAAAGAAAAACACCTTACATGCATGTTATTTATGTCTCTTTATAAAGAACAATATGGATTTTCACCATCTTTCACAACCTACACAAAAAATCTAAATAACATAGCATGGGTCATAAATGGATGTGAACTTCATATACCAAGCGTTCATTTCAAGTGATATAAAATCAACAAAAGCTTTGTTCACATCCCATGAAATCATTCATCCTACCATCTGTTATCAGTGTCTTAGAAGAAACAAGCAATATTGCTAATACTTTTTTTTTAAACAAGGAGATGAGAAGAACAGAGAATGAGAAGGGTGAAGAAGGGTTATAAGAAGAAGAAGAGAAAGAAAGAAAAGAAGAGAAAATGGGGAGAAGGAAGAAATCTGGAAGAAGAGTGAGGTAAAGAAGAAGAAAAAGAAGTAGAAGAAGAAGAAAAAGAAGGAAAGAAGAAGAGGGAGCTCACCTTGCGAGTAGAGGAACTTCGGCTCTCTGGAGCTCGCAAACACACTGAGAGACTGAGAGTTGGAGCCAGAGAGGGATCTCGGTATGGATCCTTTTTTGGGATTTTTTAAACCACCTAGAGAGAAAGGGGGAGCCTGGGCGTGAGAGAGAGAGGGATTTAGGTCTTCTGCCGTGAGGCCGACGGCTAGGGTTTTTTTTTTACAAACTAGAGAGACCAGAGAGCAAGAGAGCGGCTACTCACTCCAAAGAAAAAAAAGAAGCCCCGAGAGGCTTGAGGCTAGGGAGAATTATTGGATCAGGTGACAGGACACAGAGAAAAGTCCGGATATAAAAAAAATATTTTAAATTAAGCCCAGGTAAAGCTCATGGAAAGCGCACGAAAAGAGCACCGCGGAAAATATGAGTCAAAATGGCTCATTCGAGGGAAAAGCGCATGTAAAGCGCACCGAAAGATCACGAAAAGTGCATTGCGGAAAATATGAGTCAAAAATAGCTCATTCAAGGGCAAAGCGCATGGAAAGCGCACAGAAAGTGCACCACGGCAATATATGAGTCATAATAGCTCATTCAAGGGAAAAACGCATGTAAAGCGCACCGAAAGCGTACGAAAGGTGCACCGTGGCAATATATGAGTCGAAATGGCTCATTCAAGGGCAAAGCGCACCACGGCAATATATGAGTACACTCAATATTGAAAATTTCAGTTTTCTGGACGATTTTTTGTGTGTTTGATATAAAAGGTCCACTAAAATGACATGAAAAAGTCTTGTCTTCGTGATTTTTTAATGTTAATTGAAAGAGAGCGTCTGGGAAAGTGTTTGAGAGAGATTTCTTGCAAGTGGAGTGTGAAGGGTTCAGAAGGTTACTCAAAGGTAAGGATCTCTTTGTGATTTTGGTGTCTACTCTTCCTTTCTTCTTTCTAGTAGCTCGTGAGAAGATCTGGTACTCTACCAACACTTAGAGAGTGTGAAAGGACAAAAATTCTCTGTCGACACTTGGATAGTTTGAAAGGATGATGGTGCTCTACCAAAACTTGAAGAGTGTGAACAGACGACAGTTCTCTGTCAACACTTGGAGAGTGTAAACAGCCGACGGTTCTCTACCGACACTTGGATAGTGTGAACAGACGATGATCTATGCTGCATCAGGGAATGGTGGAAGAGAAGTTTTGTAAAGGCTTCTCCACCTTACTATGGGGGTAAAAGAAGAGATACTTTGGTAATAGTGCAATACTTGAAGAGGGAGTATTCAGGGAGTGGATGTAGGTCATGTTTGACCGAACCACTATAAATCTTTGTGTCTTTTTAATTTCTGCATTTTATTTTTTGCAAGTTATTTATTATGATTGAAAAGTTCTTTTAAAAACTTAAATTAACTTGCTATAAAATACCAATTAATTTTCTATCTAAAAATCCAAGAAATTTTTAAATTACCAATTTACCCCCCTTTTGGTTAGCCTTGGGACAATAACTTAGGTTTAACAACCTATATGGATTCAATAAATGGTATCAGAGCTTTCTTTCAAAACCATAAGTTTAGACTACTTTTTAAAAAACAAGAATGGCTAATTTTGGAAATCGAAGCACACCTGAAGGGTATTCGATCACTAGACCTCCTTTATTTGACAATACCCTTTCAATTTTTGGAAAACACTTGTTGAATCTTGTTTATTCTAGAATAGGTTGTTAGACCTAAACTAATGTCCCAAGGCTATCCAAGAGGGGGGGGGGGGAGTGAATTAGTAATTTTAAAAATTTAACCCTTTCTTGATTTTTTAAAAAGAAAGAAATTGATTCATGAACTTGAGCAAGTTATTTTAAAAGTTTTTCAAAAAGGATTTTTCAACCATAGAAAATTAACTTACAGTAAAGTAAATAAGCAGGGGAAATAAAAAGACATAAAGGTTTATGTGGTACGGTTAAACTTGACATACATCCACTCCCTGAAGTCTCCAACTTCAGGTATTGAACTACACCAAAGTGACTCTCCTTTTGCCCCCACAGTAAGGCGGAGAAGCCTTTACAAAACTCTCTTCCACCAATCACTAGTGCGGTAGAGAATCATCATCCTTTTTTACTCTCCAAGTGTAGGCAGAGAACCTTCATCCTTTCACACCCTCTAAGTGTAGGCAGAGAACCATGGTTCTTTTACACCCTCCAAGTATAGGCAGAGAATTTTCGACTGTTTACACTCTCCAAGTGTAGGCAGAGAACCTTCGGCTGTTCACACTCCTCTAGTGTCGGCAAAGAATCGAATCTTCTTGAAAGATCTTCACACAAGAAATCTAGAAGGACAAGAGAAAAGAGTGAAGAAAACATAAAATAACACAGAAAGATCCTTACCCTTCAGTAACCATACAAACTATTCACACTCCAAGAGGAAAAAAATCTCCTTTAAACACTCTCTCTCACTCTCTCCTTTAATTTCCCTTAACCATTCATGAAGACCAAGTGACTAAAAGATTAAAGGTTAGTTTTTAGTGAACCTTTTATAGAAAAGAAACAAAAAACTATCCAGAAAACTGAAATTTTCAATTTTGACCATCCACGATCATCCCGTAAGATCGTATTTCTTATGTATGAATAGTTCAAAAAATGTTGCGTACGAACTCATTATGAATCAGGACAAAACCATTTCCTACCCGATCAACGTCCAGTTTGAACTATGTTCATCCAGTATGAACAGAATAAATATCAAAATGTGTATGTATGAATCAGCGGGATAAAATGAATGAAAGCACACCAGAGCCCTTCGTCCCGGTACGATCAAAAAATAACATCCATACGAACTTCATTCGTGTACACTCCAGAGTCCATCATCCCCATACGATTGAAAAATATCATCCGTATGAACTTCATTGGTGAACGCTCCAAAGCCCATCATCCCAGTACGATAAAAAATTATCTTCCGTACAAACAGTGTTCGAGGTTGAACCACAAGAGATCGTCCTGGTACAAACAAAAAATATCATTCATATCAATAGTGTTTGAGGTCAAACTAGAGGAGATCATCCCAGTATGAATGAAAAATATCATCTATATGAATAGTGTTCGAGGTCGAACCAGAGGAAATCGTCCCAATACAAATGAAAAATATCGTCCGTACAAATAGTGTTTGAGGTTGATCTAGAGGAGATCGTCCCGGTACGAATAAAAAATATCGTCTGTACAAATAGTGTTCAAGGTCGAACAAGAGAAGATCATCCGGGTACAAACAAAACATATCGTCCGTACAATCTATACTTAGAAAAAATTTTGACATTTTTTTTTCGTTCGCTCTATTGCTCCTTGGGGAAATTAACTAACAAGATCATCCCATACAAATTAATTTCATATTGTATGATCAATTTAAATGTGAATTTTAGAACTCTCACCCCAGTGTGTATTTGCTCAGTTACTCAAGTAAAATCACACTCTCTTAGACTCAATAAAAAAAAATACATACTTAAAAATTACAATAACTCTAACTAATTTTGATTTGAAGTCTTCAACCATCTAGAGTATGATTTTTCTGAAATGTTAGAACACACAAAAGTAAAATAATTCTTCCAAAATTTGTTAGAAGAAAATAATAATCAAAACAATGATATTTGGAGTCATAAAAAATATACAAGTTGCAAGAATGTCAAACATACAAAGCTTAGTAGCAAACATGCAAAGCTTAGTAGCAACTCTCTCAATAATCTCTCCATTTTTTATGATGAAAAAATAATTATTATTTGAGTAATATTAAAAATCATAATTTTCTCCTAAACTCCCCCTGAATGAATAAGCATGTGAATATAAGGGGTTTTTATTATTAACAAATCAATTTTTTAATTTTAAAGCTTTTCACACACAAAAATGACACTAAAACGAGAAACAAAAACATAAAATACGAACAAAATACTCAAGACTCATAAAACATGAACAAAGTACTCAAGACATATAAAACCCTCAAATGTCAAATAATATTTCTCCCCCTTTTAACAATAGCAAAAATAGAAGAATAAATGAACAACAGAAATGTAAGAAGTCATATGAGAATCCTTTGATAATTTATCCTGAAAGAGATTGAGTTATACTTGTAATAACATGATTAATATTCATTAGAGAAAAATAAAGATTCATATCATAAAAATTATAATATAAACAGACAAGGAAAAATGAAATGTAATTTAATTTAAGTTAAATTTCAATACGAAATATTATTAAATATTAGATTGATTTGAAATTGAAGATTAAAAGATAGATGAAAGAACATAGACTTGTGGCACTTTACGTATCTTTTGAATATTTGTGGCACACTTTATGCATCTTTTTATATTTGGGCTAATTTTGTGCCTCTTTTCAATTTGCGAACCATTACGCATTCTTTTGATTTTTATACACTTGTACATCTCCATTTTTTAATTGATCTTTCCAAAATCAATAATCTAAAAGCTCAATTTTTTCTAAGTACAAATATAGTTATATTAAAAAGAGAATAAAAGAATAATAAGTCATCAAAATTGTAACAATAATATTAAAGTTTTTGTATGCCTAAAAAGAATATGAGATTGATTGCCTTAAATTTGATCTAGTTATAAGCTAACTTAAAATTTTTGAAAAATTAGATTTTTTAATGAATTCAATTTTTGTATTGTTGATCTGATTATATCACTTTTTAGATCGATGAAGTCAGGATAATCATGTAGACTAATGAATATTTCCAAAACAAAGAACAAAAACAACTAAATAAAAAATAGGACATGTTTTATTGATATCAAAATAAGATAATACAGGGAAACTCACATGATATCAATTCAACTACATAGATCATTAACCAAAAAAAAAAAAAAAAAAACAAAAGACAATCACAACAACTACAAAGATCATCACATCATATCAGAAATACTGGCAAAGATAAACACAAAAAAGTATATCTATCACTCAGAGCGGCCCAGGTCTGGAGGTGGTGACTGGATGAAGAAAGTAAAATAGCTACTCAACATAGCCACATTTGCGTTTATCTCGTCAAACTGACCTCAAACCCAGCCATGTCCTGCTGGTATTAAGCATCCTACTACTGTAGGTGAGTCTCAATTTGATCAAAGCGTTGATCAAAATGACTCTCAAGATAGTCAAAGCGTTGGATCATATCCTGAAAGGCTGGTCCACAAGCAGGAACAGGTGTACGTGCAAGTGGAGGTGCTCCCCCTTCTCCCTCAGAATCCTCACTTCCATCACCTTTCCCAAAAATTACTCGGAATGAAGCATTAGTATAGTATATAGGAGTTTCTAGGTGAGAATGAGGATGAACTGTATCGTACTTCTTCTCAAGAATATATGTCACAAGGTGTCCTAAGGCTATGTTCTTCTTTCTCTTATTGGAGGCATGACCAATTTTAGAAAGCCCATAAATATAGTTAATAATGAGTTGGGATTCATCTATAGGTTGGCCAGTCATGATCAGGTAAATTACAATAGAAATAAGAGAAGTAATGTTGATACATTCACCAGCTTTAGGAATTATGGAGGTTCTAAGAACATGCTGGATGATCATAGCATCTTGGTATAAAGTGGATACCTTAGGCAAATGACACACTTCTCTAATTCCTCTAATCACTTGGTTTATTTCAGTCCAGTCGTAACTAGAAGCATTAGTCAAAGTGTGGGGTCTTATTCCTTCGATCCTTAAATTCAAAAATATCCCCAAATCCTCTTTGGTAATTTCTGCCTTTTTCTTAAATACAAAAGATCTAATCCTAGATTGATAAGTGCTAAAGGTCATATTAGCAAGAAAATAGTGAAAAGTTTCCTTGTTGTTGGAGTGAATCAGAGTGAAGATAAAAGCGAATTGGGTAGAGGCAAAAAGTGGCATTACTTGAAAGATAACATTCTCTTGCAGAAGAACTCTAGAAGGTGTGATTTTTGTAGAAACAAACCTAGGAAATGAGTCCTCATTGATTTTGGACAAAAAGTTGACTTCATCAATCCTAGAGGATGGACCCTTAGCCAATATACCTCTTTTACTAGAGCTTGCCATTAAAGAATTTGGAAAGATGAGAAGGATTTGAAAGGCTATTGAGGTGAATGAGATTTGAGTTCTAAAGCCCTTCTATTTAAATAAAAATGAACTTTCATATGTATGAAAATAGAATCGTACCATACGATGCTTGAGTTCGTACGTACGGAATAAAATTTTGTATGTACAAATGAATGTGTTTAAAACGAAATGGTTTTTTTCATAATCATACAAGTTACGAGGCATCCTTTCATACAAACTTTTTGACCATACGATCATACAAACGAACAGGTATTCGTCTAGGATGATTATATATTTAAGATCATTTTAATGACGGTTTGAATTGTCCCCCACATCAATATGCCATGTGTTCATATGTACGAACTCTAGGATCATATGTACGATCAAAAATAAAAATTGCTTTTGCCCGTATAACCATCTATATGCGTACATACGAATGAATACACATCATTCAGATGATCTGGGGATCGTACAGATGAACTATATTGGAAACAAAAATAATACGCAATTTGTTCAACCCAATAATTGATATGCTACAGAATTCATCCCGTACGAAATAAATTTTGTACAGTACGATTACAACACTTAGGAAATTTTGCACAATCGATCAAAAACATGAAATTCAATGTGAATAAATTTGAAGTCACACAAAAAACACTGAAACAAACACAAAAATGCACATAAAACTCAAAAATAGAAAATACACAAAACTCACATATCAAGTTTGCAGAAAATTTTCATTAAACATTTAGTTCAATCACATCAAATCTTATTCTTAATATATTGAAAGTATCAAAGGCTAGTGGTTTTATAAATATGTCTGCAAGTTGATTTTCAGTTATAACATGATTCAGTTCAATTTCTTCTTTGGATACATGATCCCTTATGAAATGATGTCTTATGTCAATATGTTTGATTCTATAATATTGAATAGGATTCTTTGAAATGCAAATGGCATTAGTGTTATCATGATAAATTGGAATAGTGTCAATAGTAAATCCTAATCCAATCAACTATTATTTTAACCAAAGAACTTGTGCCACACAACTTTCTAAGGCAATGTATTCAGCTTCAACAGTAGATAGGACTACGAAATTTTATTTTCTACTGGACCAAGAAACCAATGAATTTCTAATAAATTGACATGTTTTAGATGTACTCTTTCTATCAACCCTATAACCTACAAAGTCTGAATCTGAATATCCAATTATTTCAAATGAAGAGCTGAACTTAAGATACCAAATCCCTAAATTCTGAGTTCCCAAGAGAAATCTTAAAATCTTTTTTACTTTTATCAAATGTGATTCTTTTGGATCTAATTGAAATATAGCACACAAATAAATACTGAATATAATATCGAGTCTACTAGCAGTCAAATAAAGCAAAGATCCAATAATTCCTCTAAATTTTTTTTTATCAACAGATTTTTCCTTTGGGTCCTTATCTAACTGAACTGAGGAACTCATAGGTGTACTAACAGGTTTAGTATTATCCATTTCATACTTTTTGAGGATATCCTTAACATACTTCGACTGACCAAGTAAAGTTACTTCCTCAATTTGCTTAATGCTAAAGCCTAGAAAGTAACTTCAATCTCCCATTAGGCTCATCTCAAATTCACTACTCATTGCTTTTGAAAAATCATCACAAAGATTTTTATCAGTAGATCAAAGAATGATATCATCAATATAAATTTATATAATAAGTATGTCATCTCCGAAATTCTTAAAAAAAAGAGTTATGTCTATACTTCCTTTTTCAAAAGATCTCTCAAGTAAGAAAGTGCTCAACCTCTCATACCAAGCCTAGGTGCCTGTTTCAAACCATATAATGCCTTTTTCAATTTAAAAACATGATTTGGATATTTTGAACTTTCAAACCCTGGAGGTTGTTCAACATGAACATCCTCTTGAATTACCTCATTTAAAAGACAATTTTAACATCCATTTGATATAACTTAAATCCTCTAAAATATGCAAAGGCTAACAAAACCTTAATTGCTTCAAGCCTTGCTACAGAGGAAGAAGTCTCTTCAAAATTAATGCTTTCAATCTGATTATATCTCTTAGCAACCAATCTAGCCTTATTTCTAATAATAACTCCTGAGTCATTCATTTTGTTCTTAAATACCCAATTAGTTCCAACTACACTTTGATCCTGGCCCAATTAATTACCAAACTTCATTTCTTACAAATTGATTCAATTTTTTTTTGCATTGCCAAAACCTAAAATTTATCTGAGAGTGCTTGTTCAATATTTATGGGTTCAATCATAGAAATAAAGGCATAATGATTAACTTATTTGATTAGTCCATGCCTAGTCCTAACACCCTCACTAGGTTCACCTAAAATTAATTATTTAGGGTGGTTTTTAGAAAATCTCAATTCTGCAAGGAAAGGGATTTTTATCTCCTAATTTTCTTCCAAATTTACTTTCTCAATCTTTTGGGAGTTTATTTCTATCTTTTTTTCTTCAACATTTAGCTCTTCCAAAAAACTAGATTCATCAAATACAGTATGTGTGGTCTTCTCAGTTTCCAAAGTTCTTTTATGTAATACTTTATAAGATTTTTCAACACTAAAGTATCCTTGAAAAATTCTTTCATCTGATTTTGGATCAAATATTCCTAAGGCAGATTTTCCATTGTTATGTATGAACACCTTACATCCAAAAATATGCAAATGTGACAAATTAGGTGTTCTCCCTTTAAGAAGCTCATAGGGTGTTTTATTCAAATTTGATCTGATGTACACCCTATTCTGAACATAACATGTAGTGCTAACCGCTTCAGCCCAAAAATATATTGGAATTGAATATTCTGCCAATATGGCTCGAGCAGCTTTTATTAATGTTCTATTCTTTATTTTGACTACTCCATTCTGCTGAGGGGTTCTAGGTCTAAAAAAATTGTGATCAATTCTTTTTTCTTTACAAAATTCTTCAAACTTATCATTTTCAAATTCTCCACCGTGATCACTTTGGATTATTAAAATTTCACACCTTAGTTTCCTCTGAATCTAAGTTAAAAAATCTCTAAACTCCTCAAATGATTCACTCTTATGATGTAAAAATTTAACCCATATGAATCTAGAAAAATCATCAACTATAACAAATCCGTATACCTTCCCTCCTAGACTTACTACTCTAACTGGTCCAAAAAGATCCATATGCAAAATCTCCAATGGTTTACTAATTCTAAGATCATTATTGGACTTAAAAGAGCACTTTACCTATTTTCCTAATTGACATGCATCGCAAAGGTGATTCTTAATAAAGTCTAGTTTTGGTATACCTCTCACTAAGTTCTTTTGGATAATCCCCCTAAGGTTTTTTTATACTAAAGTTACAAAGTCTCCAATGCCAAAGTCATGACTCATCATAAATATTTTTCAAACAAAAAGCAGTAGGAGTTTTGATACAATTTAAATCTAGCATATAAATATTGTTTACCCATATACCATGCAAAACATCAATACCATTTAGGCGTAATATGCAGCTAGTAGGAAAAAAATTAACACAATATCCTTAATCACATAGCTGACTAATACTCAAAAGATTATACTTTAAGCTTTCAACTAGTAGTACATTCTCAATAAAAAAGTTTTTCAAATTTCTTATCATACCTAATCCAACCACCTTCCTTGTGGTGTTATCTCCAAGTGTAACCTTGCCTCCATTCATGTCTTCCAGCGATATGAATTGCTTAGTATCTCTAATCATATGCTTTGAGCAACTACTGTTTAGGTACCATATGCTCTCACGAGGCCTTGTGTGAGAGCGTACCTGTAAAATCATTAAATGTTAAACCTAGGAACCCAAACTAGATTGGATTAACTTTTTGGAAATTTTAAAATAGATACATGTATGATATGTCTAGGTTTATGCATCTTTGGTCTCTACACTAATTCATTTTGTCTATCTAAAGTACAATTGTGTGAGGTATGTCTAATCATGCCATAACTAAAATATTTAATTCAAGGAAATGAATTTCTCAATCTTCTATAATTATTCTATCTATTCCTAGGTTGTAAAATTTTGACTTCAAAATAGGATTTGTAAAATCTTCAAGTCTTGGGGGTTTCCTATATTTCTCGAGAGCTTCCACTTTCAATTTTAAAAATGTGTTCATATCTTTCAACATATTATTACTATATTTCAACTGATATTTTTCACTCTCTGATTCATCCTTATAATTTTTAAATCTTTTTCCAATTCTGCATAGGATGATTTTAAATTCTCATTATTCTTATTCAAATCATCAAACTAATCAAGTAAGCTCATGTGGTTGCTATCAACTAATGCAAGATTTTTCTAAGGATTTCATGTTCTTTATGAAGTTCTTGAAAATCTAAGTTAGGACTAGCATGCATTTTCTTTAACTTCCTATATGCATCATGTATTCTTTCTGAAACTTCTAAAAGTTCAATATAGGTTAAGTCACATACCTCTTCTTGATCTGACTATTCAAGATCTTCGACCATCAAGCACAAGTTGGTGACTTCCTCCTCCTTTTCAATTTCTAATGAGTCTGAAGCTGAGACCGGCTAGAAAGCTCTTTAAAATTTCTTCTTGCCCTTCTTAAAATTTGGTTTCTCCTCTACCTTCTCCTTGTTATGAGTGGCTTTAAGTTTTGGACAATCTGACATAATGTGTCCAAGTTTCCTACACTCATAGCAAATCATATCATTAGAAACCTTGACATCCCTATTAAACTTACCTCGGTTCCATTGTTAGTGTCTCTTTTGCTTCCTCTTCAGAAAGCTTCTGAATTGTCTAGTCATCAAAGCGAATTCATCCTTATCCTCAAGTTATGATAGATCACTCTCTAACTCCTCCACTTTCAGTTCTATGTTCTTTTCTCTTTGTGGTTCTCCTGCATCAAACTTTCTTTGACTCACTCCTTACTCGTAAGCAATCAGTGATCCAAGAAGATTATCAATAGAATAAATATTTAAGTCTTTAGACTATAATATAGTAGTTATTTTTGTATCATAAGTAGTAGGCAAACAACGGAGTATCTTATTAACCATTTCAGTGTTAGTTAATTCCCTACCTAATGCATGCAAAGAAGTGGCTATTTAAGTGAATCTTATGTACATGTCAGAAATAAATTCAAAAAGTTTCATATGAAATAATTCTTAGTCATGTAACAAGATGTTTAATCTAGACTGCTTAACTTTATTAGTACCTTCATAAGTTATACAAAGTGTATCCCATATGTCCTCTCCACTCTTGCTAGTAGAAACCCGTATGTAGTCCTCAGACTTAAGTGCACAAAGGAAACTATTTAAACATCTAACATTAAGTTGTGCTAAGTCACGTTCTTCTACAGTCTAATCTACAAAGGGTGTTTCTAGTCTAATGCCATCAACTAGTCTAGTTGATTTTGTATACCCTTCCAGTACTAAGATCCACATATGATAATTAAATGACTGTAAAAATATAAACATGCGTGTTTTCCAAAAATCAAAAGGGATATTTTTGAATAAAGGAGGTCTAGTGATCGAATACCCTTCAGGTGTGTTTCAGTTTCCAAAAGTAACCATGCTCGTTAATAAAAAAAAGTTCAGACTTATGATTTTGAAACAAAGTTCTAATACCACTTGTTGAATCTTATTAATTCTAGAAAAGGTTATTAGACCTAAATTAATGTCCCAAGGCTAACTAAGAGAGGGGGTGAATTGGTAATTTTAAAAATTTAACCCTTTCTTGATTTTTTAAAAAGATAGAAACTGATTAATGAACTTGAGCAAGTTGTTTATAAAGTTTTTCAAAAAAGATTATTCAACCAGAGAAAAATTAACTTATTGTAAAGTAAATAAGTAGCAAAAATAAAAAGACACAAAGGTTTATAGTGGTTCGGTTAAACATGACCTACCCCACTCCCTAAAGTCTCCAACTTTAGGTATTGCACTATACAAAAGTGACTCTCCTTTTGCCCCACACAACAAGGCGTAGAAGCCTTTACAAAACTCTCTTATACCAATACCTGGTACGGTAGAGAACCGTCATCCATTTTCCCTCTCCAAGTGTAGGTAAAGAACCTTTATCCTTTCACACCCTTCTAAGTGTAGGAAGAGAATCGTCGTCCTTTTACACCCTCCAAGTGTAGGCAGAGAACCTTTAGCTATTCACACTCTCTAAGTGTAAGCAGAGAACCTTTGGTTGTTCACACTCCTCGAGTGTCGGTAGAGAACCGGATCTTCTTGAAAGATCTTCACACAAGAAATCTAGAAGGACAAGAGAAAAGAGAGAAGAAAACATAAAACAACACATAGAGATCCTTACCCTTGAGTAACCAAATGAACTCTTCAAGGTATAATAGTAAGAAATCTCCTTTAAACACTCTCTCTCACTCTCTCCTTTAATTTCCCTAACCTTTCACGAAGACCAAGTGACAAAAAGATTAAAGGTCAATTTTTAGTGCACCTTTTATAAAAAAGACAAAAAACCATCCAAAAATTTGATTTTTCAATTTTGACCATCCACGATCATCCTGTATGATTGTATTTCGCACGTACAAATAGTTCAAAAAATATTGCATACAAACTCATTATGAATCAGGATGAAACCCTTTTGTACCCAATCATCGTCCAGTATGAACTATATTCGTCCGATAAAAATAGAAGAAATGTCAAAATGCATATGTACGAATCAGTAGGATGAAATGAATGAAAGCACACCAGAGCCATTCATCCCTGCACGATAAAAAAATATCATCCATATGAACTTCATTCGTGGACGCTTTAAAGCCCATCATATCGGTACGATCAAAATATATCATTTGTAGAACTTCATTTGTGCATGCTCCAGAGCCCATCATCCCGGTACGATAAAAAATTATCATCCGTATGAATAGTGTTCGAGGTCAAAACATAGGAGATCATCTCGGTACTAACAAAAAATATTGTTCGTATGAATAGTGTTTGAGGTCAAACTAGAGGAGATCATCCCGGTATGAATGAAAAATATCACCCGTATGAATAGTGTTTGAGGTTGAACCAGAGGAGATCATCCCAGTATGAATGAAAAATATCATCCATATGAATAGTGTTTGAGGTCAATCTAAAGGAGATCATTCGGGTACAAATGGAAATATCACTCGTATGAATAGTGTTTGAGGTCAAACAAGAGGAGATCGTCTCGATATGAATAAAACATATTGTTTGTATGATCTATACTTAGAAACAATTTTGACATTTTTTTTCGTTCGCTCCATTGCTTATTGGTGAAAATAATTGACCAGATCATCCTGTATGAATTAATTTTGAATTGTACATTCAGTTTAAAATGTGAATTTTAGAACTCTCCCCCGATGTGTGTGTGCTCAGTTACTCAATTATAATCACACTCTCTCAGACTCAATAAAATGAAAATATAGACTTCAAAATTACAATAACTCTAAATTGATTTTGATTTGAAGTTTTCAATAATTCGGAGTATGATTTTCCATAAATGTTAGTACAAACAAGAGCAAAATAATTCTTCTAAAATGTGTTAGGAGAAAATAATAATCTAAACAATAATATTTGGAATCATAAAAAACATACAAGTTGCAAGAATGTGAAACATGCAAAGCTAAGTAGCAACTCTCTCAACAACACGCATGTCTTCTTTTCTTCAATCACTAAATTATCGTATGTGGATTTTGGTTCAAGAAGGGTATATAAGACCAACTAGATTAGTTAATGGCATTAGAATAGAAACACTCTTTGTTGACTGGACAATAGAAGAACGTGACTTAACACAACTAAATGCAAAGTGTTTAAATAATTTCTTTTATGCACTTAAGTTAGAAAATTACATATAGGTTTCTACTTGCAAAAGTGGAAAGGACATATGAGATAGACTTTGTATTACTTATGAAGGGACTAATGAAGTAAAATAATTTAGATTAAATATCTTCTTACATGATTATGAATTATTTTGCATGTAACCCAATGAATCTATTTTTGATATATATACAAGATTCACTTAGATAGTCACTTCTTTGCATGCATTAGGTAGGGAATTAATAACTGCTAAAT
Source organism: Dendrobium nobile (assembly GCA_022539455.1). Classification (NCBI taxonomy): domain Eukaryota; kingdom Viridiplantae; phylum Streptophyta; class Magnoliopsida; order Asparagales; family Orchidaceae; genus Dendrobium; species Dendrobium nobile. The sequence goes on from CM039734.1 coordinate 39,103,352, forward strand.
TGATCAATAAAATACTTCTTTATTTACCTATTACATATGATGCTAAGATAATTGTGATTATAGAGTAAAGATTTAAATGTTTACTCTATTGACAATCATCTTGGATCACTAATTTCTTACGAGCAAGGAGTGAGTCATAGAAAGATTGACATAGGAGAACAACAAAAGGAGAAGAACATAGCACTGAAAGTGGAGGACTCAAAGAGTGATCAGTCACAACCTGAGGATGAGGACGACTTACCTTGACGACTAGGTAATTCAGAAGTTTTCTTAAAAGGAAGCAGAGGAGACGCCAATAATGGAACAGAGGTAAGTTCAATAAAAATGATAAGGTTTCTAATAATGTGATTTGATACAAATACAGGAAACCTAGACATATAAAATTGGATTTCCCAAATCTAAAAGCCACTCCTAGCAAGGAGAAGGTAGAAGAGAAAGCAAACGTGAAAATGGTTAAGAAGAGATTTTAAAGGTTATTTTGGGCATAAATAAAAAAGGAGAAGGAAGTCACCAATTTGTGCTTAATGGTTGATAATCTTGGTCAGTCAGATCAAGAAGATGTATGTGACTTGACCAATAATGAAATTCTAGAAGTTTCTAAAATAATTCATGATGCATATAGAAAACTTTAGAAAATGCATGCTAGTTTAAATTTAGAAATGCAAGATATGTAAAGAGAGCATGAAATCCTTAAGAAAGATAACATATTAATAGATAACAGCCACATGAGCTTACTTGATGAATTCAATGAATTGAATAAAAATAATGATATTTTATTATCATCCTATACAAAATTGGAAAATTTTTTTTTAAGGATGAATCTAAGAGTAGAGAGCACTATTTAAATTTTAACAAGAATATGTTAGAAAACTTAAACACAATTTTAAAGTTAAAAGTGGAAGCTCTTTAGGAAAATAGGAAACCCCCAACACTTAAAGACTTTACTAATCCTATTTTGAGATAAAAAATTTTAGAACTCGGGAAGAGACAGAGTTATTATAAAAAATTAAAAAACCCATTTCCTGGAGTTAAATGTTATTCTTATGGGATGATTGGACATATTGTACACACTTATACTTTACATACAAAAACTCATATAGTGCGGAGACCTAAGATATATAAACGAAGTCATATCATACATGCATCTAATTTTATTTTGCCAAAATGAGAACCCAAATTTATTTGGATTCCCAAGTCTAACATTTGATTATTTTGCAGGAATGCTCTCATATAAGGCCTCATGAGAGAACTTGATAAGTGGACAGTGGTTGCTCGAAGCATATGATTAGAGACACTAAATAATTCATATCGTTGGAAGCCAGTAATGGAGGCAGGTTATATTAGGAGATAACACCACTAAGAAAGTGGTTGGCATAGGTATGATCGAAAACTTGCAAAAAAATTTCATAAAAAATGTGTTACTTATAGAAGGCTTAAAGCATAATTTGTTAAGTATTAGCCAGCTATGTGATAAAGGATATAATATAAAAAATTTTCCCACTAGCTGCATATTAAGCCTAAATGGAAAAGATGTTTTGCATGGAGTTACGATAAATAACATTTATATGATAGATTTGAATTGTAATAAATCTCGTAATTCTTTTTGTTTGAAAACTATTTATGCTGATTCGTGATTATGGCATAGGAGACTCTATCATGCAAGCGTTAAAAATCTTAGGAAAATTACTCAAAAGGACTTGGTTAGAGGTATACAAAAATTAAACTTTACTAAGAATCACCTTTGCGATGCATGTCAATTAAGAAAATAGGTGAATCTCTCATTTCATTCTAATAATGATCTTAGAACTAGTAAACCTTTGGATATTTTTCATATGGATCTTTTTGGACTGGTTAGCACTACAAGTTTAGGAGGGAAGGTATACGGATTTGTGATAATTGATGATTTCACTAGATTCACATGGGTTAAATTTTTATTTTAGAAAAGTGAATCATTTGAGGAGTTTAGAGATTTTTCAACTTGGATTCAGAGTAAACTAGGGTGTGAGATTTTAATAATTCAAAGTGATTACGGAGGTGAGTTTGAAAATAAAAAATTTGAAGATATTTGTAATGAAAAAGGAATTGATCACAATTTTTTTGCACCTAGGACCCCTCAGCAGAATGGGGCAGTAGAAAGAAAGAACAGAACATTAATTGAAGCCATTATTGGCATAATATTCACTTCCTAAATATTTTTGGGCTGTTGCATGTTATGTTCTGAATAGGGTGAACATAAGGTCTAAATGAAATAAAACACCCTACGAGCTTCTTAAGGGGAGAACACCTAATTTGTCACATTTGCATGTTTTTGGATGTAAGGTGTTCATACATAACAATGAAAAAGCTTAGGAAAATTTGATCCAAAATTAGATGAAGAAATTTTACTCGGATACTCTAGTGTTGAAAAATCATATAGAGTATTTAACAAAAGAACTTTGGTAGTTGAGGATACCATACATGTTGTATTTGATGAATCTGGAATATTGGAAGAGCCAAATTTGGAAGAGAATAAAATATAAAATAACTCCCAAAAGATTGAGGAAATTAATTTGGATAAAAATTTAAAGAGAAAACTCGTTGTCTAGAGATTTGAAATTTTTTAAAAACTATTCTAAGGTATTGATTTTAGGTGAACCCAGTGAGGGTGTTAGGACTAGACGTGGACTAAGCAAATAGGTCAATCATTCTACCTTTATTTTGATGATAGAACTCATAAATGTAAATCAAGCACTTTTGGATGAATTTTGAATTTTGGCAATACAAGAAGAATTAAATCAATTTGTAAGTATTGATGTTTGAGAATTAATTGAAAGGCCAAAAGATCAAAGTATAGTTAGAACTAAGTGGGTATTTAAAAATAAAATGAACTCAGGATTTGTTATTAGAAATAAGGATAGATTGGCGGTTAAGAGGTATAATCAAATTGAAGGGATTGATTTTGAGAAGAATTTTGCTTCTGTAGCGAGACTTGAAGCAATTAGAGTTTTATTAACCTTTGCATATTTTAGATGATTTAAGTTGTATCAAATAGATGTTAAAAATATCTTTTTAAATTGGGATATAAGAGGATGTTTATGTTGAACAACCTCCAAGTTTTAAAAATTCAAAATACCCAAATCATGTTTTAAAATTAAAAAAGGTATTATAAGGATTTAAATAGGAACATAGGGTATGGTATGAGAGGTTAAGCACTTTCCTACTTGAGAGATCTTTTGAAAAAGGAAGTTTGAATACCACTATGTTTTTGAAGAAATTGAGAGATGATATACTCATATTTCAAATTTATGTTAATGATATCATTTTTGAATCTACAAATAAATATCTTTGTGATTATTTTTCTAAAATAATGAGTAGTAAATTTGAGATAAGCCTAATGGGAGATTTAAGTTACTTTTTAGGTTTTAGCATTAAGAAAATTAAGGAGGGAACATTTCTTAGTTAGTCAAAGTATATTAAGGATATCCTCAATAAGTATGAAATGAATAATGCTAAACTAGTTAGTACACCTATGAGTTCTTAGTTCAGTTAGATAAGGACCCAAAGGGAAAATCTATTGATCAAAAGAAATTTAGACAAATCATTGGATCTTTGCTTTACTTGACTTTTAGTAGACCCGATATTATGTTTATTATTTTTTTGTGTGCTAGATTTCAATCAGATTCAAAAGAATCACATTTGATAGCAGTAAAAAGGATTTTGAGATTTCTCTTGGGAACTCAAAACTTAGGGATTTGGTATCTTAGGTTTACCTCTTTATTTGAAATAATTGGATATTAAAATTTAGACTTTGTAGGTTGTAAGGTTGATCGAAAGAGTACATCTGGAACTTATCAATTTATAGGAAATTCTTTAGTTTCTTGATCCAGTAGAAAATAGAATTTTGTAGCCCTATCTACTGCTGAAGATGAATACATCACCTTAGGAAGTTATGTGACATAAGTTCTTTGGTTAAAATAATTGTTGGTTAATTTAGGATTTACTATAGGAATAATTCTAATTTATTGTAATAATACTAGGGCCATTTGTATTTCAAAAAATCCTATTCAACATTCTAGAACCAAACATATAGACATAAGGCATCATTTCATTGATCCAAAGGAGAAATTTAATTGAACCATGTTTCAATTGAAAATCAACTTGCAGATATTTTTATAAAACCATTAGCCTTTGATACTTTTAGCGCATTAAGAATAAGGCTAGGTGTGATCGATCTTAATGCGTAAATAATTTTTTTTGCAAACTTGATATGTTTCATTGTGTATTTTCTATTTTATTTTCAATATTTGTTTTTGTATGAGTGTTTTTCAGTCTTTGGTTTTATTTTTATTTTTATGTTTTTTGTGTTGCACCACTTATCAAAATTTTTATTTTTGATCATTCATACTGAATTTTCTAATTGTTATATTCATACTGTACAAAATTATTTGTCCCGTACAAATTCTATAGCATGTCAATCATTATTTTGGACTGAATGCGTAAGGTTTTGGTTTTCCTATACATATCATACTATATGATATTTATATCATCCCAGACAATTTGTATTCATTCTTCTATACATACCTAGATGGTTATCCGGGCAAAATCAGTTATCATAATTGATTGTACGTATGAAATTATATTTCATACATACGAACCACATGTCATTCAATGTCGGGACAAACCTAACTGTCTTTAAAATGATCTTAAATAACTGTTTGTCCAGGACGAACACCTATTCATCTGTACGATTGTCTGGTCAAAAACTCTATACGAAAGGATGCTTCATAACTTGCGTGATTACAAAAAGTCATTTCATTTTAAATCTATATGTTTGTACATATGAAATTATTTTTGTCATGTATGAACCAACTATCGTACTATATGAATCCTTTTTCATACATACAAATGGTATTTTTTCCTTAAATAGGAGGGCTTTATAATTTATTTTCATTCACTTCAATAGCCTCTTCCAATCCTTATCATCTTAAGAAATCGCCAATTCTAGCAAGCGTGGTAGAGTCACTAAGGGTTTGTCTTCCAAGAGTGGAGACAAAAGCTTTCTATCTAGAGAAAATGAGAATTCTTACTTTAGGTTTGTATCTGCTAAAATCACTCCTTCTAGACTCTTACTCCAAGAAGAAATCCACTTTTAAGTAATGCCACTTTTTGCCTCAACCTAATTTGCCTTTATTCTGACTTTAATCCATACCTATCATTAGGAGACCTTTTACTATTTTTTAGCGAACATGAGTTTTAGTGATAGTGAGAGTAGGATAAGATCTTATGTCAAAAAAAAAAGGTAGAAATCACTAAGGAAGATCTATGAACTTTTCTACAATTAAGGAATTAAGGGATTAGAACACACACTATGACCTCCAAATCTGACTTTGATTGGTCTAAAATTAACCAATTTCTTAGAGGGGTTGCTCAAGTTGGTCATTTTCTTTGGGCCTACACCTTAAATCAAAATGCAAGGGTCATCAAGCATGTCCTTAGAACTTCAATCATTCCTAAGGCTAGTGATCACATAAATATTACTCATCTTCTATCCACTATTACTTATCTAGTCATGACTGGACAACCAATAGATGAAGCCAAACTCATTCTTGATTACATTTATAACCTTTTGAAAATTGGGCATGTATCTCATATGAGGAAGAAAATATTTCTTTAGGACATCTAGTGACCTATATTCTAGAAAATAAGTACAACATTATTCATCCTGAGCCTCCACTTGAAATTTCAATCTACTTCACCAAAGCTTTTTTTCGAGCACTTTTTGGAAAGAATGATAATTCAAGTGAAGATACTAAAGAAGAAGGGGGAGCACCTGCACCTGCTTATGGACCTGACTTTCAGAAGATTGTCCAATGCTTTGACCAATTGGAGAGTCATTTTGATCAACATTTTGATCAAATTCAGACTCACCTAATTCAGCAGGATGCATAGTACCAGCAAGGCATGGGTTGGATTTGAGGATAGTTTTAATCTGTGAACACTAATGCAGCTATGATGAATAGTTATTTTTTTGTCTTCAACCAGCCTCCTCCTCCAGACTATTACCCCTCATAGTTCTAGATGCACTTTATTTGTATTGTTTTTACTAGTCCATTGAGATGTGATGATCTTAGTGATAATTTCAGTGGTTTGTGTACTTGTGTTTATTTAGTGATTTTTGTACTTATCTCTATTTAGATTTTTTGTTGATGTTGTTATATTATTTTTGCTACTATTATTTGATATCAATTATTCTTCAATTTATTTATCTTTAAATTGATATCAATAAAAAATATCTTATTTTGATTAGTTTCTTCTGTTCATTGTGTGAAATGTAAGTTTAAATATATGTTAATCCTATCTTAATTGATCAAAAAAGTGTTACAAATTAAACTGCAATATAAAAATTAATTTAATTATGAAATCTAATTTTTTTCAAAAAATTAAGTTAACTTATAACTAGATGAAGTTAAGGCTATCAATTTTATGTTCTTTTTAGGCAAACATAATTTAAATATTATTATTGTAATTTTGATATCTTATTATTTTTTATTTTTATTTTCAATATAATTATCCTTGTAATTAAAGAAATTGGATTTTTTATATTATTAATTTTGGAAAGATCAATTAAAAAAAAGGTGCATAAAAAATAATGTACAAATATACAAAAATAAAAATAATGCACAATAGTTTGGAAATTGAAAAGAGGCACAAAATTAGCTTAAATATAAAAAGATGCATACAATGTGCCACATATATTTGAAAAGATAAACAATATTGCCAATTAAATATGATCTTTCCTCTATCATTTAATCTTAAAATTCAAATCAATTTAATCTTCAATTATGTTTTATATTGAAAATTGAATTTAAGTAATCTTCATTTTATCACTTTTACAATAATTCTCCTTATCTAATTATCTAGAATGTTTCATGACCTTGATTAATTTTTCTTGACTATGTTTTACTTTAATATAAATGTTTTGAATCTTTATTTTTATCTAATAGGCATTAACCATGTTATTGTAATCATAGTTCAATCAAAATCAAGATCAATTATTAAGGTTTTTTATATGACTTCTTTCATTTGAACTTTCCCTTCTTCCTTCTTTTTGATGTTGTCAAAAGGGGAAGAAATATTGTTTGTATTTGTTTGTTTGGTGTATTAGTGTTATTTTTTTGTGTGTTAATGTTGTTTTGTTTTTTTGTTTGTTATTTTATGTTTTGCTTTTATGCTTTGTCAATTAAAAAAAATTATAATTTGATTTGTTCTTAAAGGAATTATGTTATATTCACATGTTTATGCATTCAGGGGAGTGAATGAGAAATTTAGGGTATTCAATTTTATTCAAATAATAATTATTTTGCCATCATAAAAAAGGGAGAGATTGTCGAGATAGTTGCTACTTAGTTCTTATTTGTTCATATTCTTACAACTTGTATATTTTTTATTATTCCAAATATTATTATTTTGATTATTATTTCTCCTAACATATTTTGGAAGAATTATTGTACTCTTGTGTGTACTAACATTTTAGGGAAATCATAATCTGGATTGTTGAAGACTTCAAATCAAGATCAATTTAGAGTTTATTATAATTGAAGTCTATATTTTTCATTTTATTGAGTCTGAGAAAGTATGATTATAATTGAGTAATTGAGCACACACACACCAGGGGAGAGTTTAAAATATAAATTTTTTAAACTGATCGTATTGTACGATATCCGTTCGTACGGGATGATCTGATCAGTTATTTTCCCCAACGAGTAGTCAAATGAACAAAAATGAAATTTTTTGTAAGTATTTATCATACTTTAGGATTACAATTCGTACATGTTTTATAGAGTATGAAATGGACAGGTCCCTTTTTGCTCAAAAAGATTTTTTCTAAGTATGAATTGTACTGTACGATCATAGTTCGTACATGGCTTCCAGAGTATGAAATTGTGAGGTCCCTTTCATCCTAACTCTTTGTACCGACAACTTGAAATTTTTTGTTATTGATCATATCAGATGATGTTGTCATCATGCATACGCCATATAGGGAACAAAATTATGGGGTCCCTCTTCATCCCGATGAAGATGAAAAATTTTCTAATTGTTCGTACCAGACAAACTTGGTTCGTACCGGATGATGATCATATATGAAATGGTTTTTGTACCAATTCACAACAAGTTCATATGCAATAGTTTTTTAACTGTTTGTACGTATGAAATCTAATCGTACTGTATGATCGAGTATACTCAAAATTGAAAATTTTAGTTTTATGGATGGTTTTTCATGTCTGTAATATAAAAGGTCCACAAAAACTAACGTGAAAAAGTTTTGTCTTCATGATTTTTCAAGGGCAATTGAAAGAGAGACTGTGGGAAAGTATTTGAGAGAGATTTCTTAGAAGTGGAGTGTGAAGGGTTCACAAGGTTACTCAAAGGTAAGGATCTCTTTATGATTTTGGTGTTTACTCTTCCTTTCTTTTTTCTAATTGCTCGTAAGAAAATCTTTGGAGAAGATCCGGTACTCTGCCGACAGTTCAAGAGTGTGAAAGGATGACAATTCTCTACCAACACATAGAGAGTGTGAAAGGATGACGGTTCTCTGCTGACACTTAGAGAGTGTGAACAGACAATAATTTTCTGCTGACCCTTAAAGAATGTAAATAGATGATGATTCTCTGCCGACACTTGGAGAGTGTGAACAAATGATTGTTCTCTAACGCATTGAGGATTGGTGGAAGAGAGGTTTTGTAAAGGCTTCTCCACCATGTTATGGGGGGCGAAAGGAGAGACACTTTGGTAATAGTGCAATACCTGAAGAGGGAGTCTTTAAGGAGTGAATGTAGGTCATGTTTGATTGAACCACTATAAATATTTGTGTCTTTTTAATTTCCATATTTTTTTTGCAAGTTATTTGTTTTGGTTGAAAAGTTCTTTTAAAAACTTAAATTAACTTGCTACAAAATTCTAATCAGTTTTCTATCTAAAAATCTTAGAAAATTTTTAAATTACAAATTCACCCACCTGCTTGGTTTGCCTTAGAATAATAGCTTAGGTTTAACAACCTATATGAATTCAATAACTTTCACCTTCCATCCTACTATTTCGATATAATCACGTAGGTAGTTGGTTACTTATTTATCTGGTGGGGTGCCTAATAGGGTCCTTAGAGGCGTAACCCCCACTTAAATTACCTTTGCTTTTTCCCTTAGACTATTTTTTTTTTTACTTTTGTTAATTTGATCTCATGATAAAGTTGCCAAAGTAATTCAGCCGGTATTTGGATACTCATAGCCATGATGATTTATCCTCTACCACGTGGTAACTAAAAGTTGGTTCAGGAACTCTTAGAAAATTTTTTCCTTAAAATTCTTACAATTAACTTTACTTTTTCCCTTATATCCCTACACAGGCCTGTGTTAGGTTGGTGTTGAGATAACTTTCCCCTTATATCCTACTACCTCAAATGGGGTCAGGCAGGTTGTTGGACACTTAATTACTTGGTGGGGTGTCCAACAGAGACTTTAGGAGGCATACCCCACCACCTTGACTCTTTATTCACTTGTATGAAATAATCAAGTGAGTATTAAGTCCCTCTATATTTGTTAGGTCAATCAGATCAAACAAATGTATAAAATTACCAGGTTGACAGAGTCCGACAGAGTCCCTATGAATGTCCTATTGTGATCAGACAGGTGTCAGACCCTAACTCTTTATTCACTTATTTAAAATGGTCGAGTATTGAGCCCCTCTATATTTTTTAAGCCAAAATGGTAAGACAGATGTAGAAAATTATCCAATTGAGAGAGCCTGATAGAGTCCTTGGGAGGCATTCCTCATCACATTTTACTTTTCTCATATCCTTCTGTAATAAGGCTGGCATCACACCCTAAATCTTTATTCACTTATTTGAAATGATCAAGTAAGTATTGTGTCCCTCTACATTTTCTAAGCTAAAATGGTAAGGCCGATGTAGAAAATTACCCAATTGAGATAGCCTGACAGATTCCGTAGGAGGCATTCCTCACCACCTTTTACTTTTCTGATGCCTTATTGTGATCAGATAGGCATAAGATCGTAACTCTTTTTTCACTTATTTGAAATAATCAAGAGTTTTGAGTGAAATTTTGTTAGGGATGTTAAGCCCTAAAAAACTAATCCCAAGGCTAACTAAGAGGGGGGGGGGGTGTGAATTGGATATTAAAACTAAAAACACAATCACATCCAAAACTAAGATTCACCACAAAGAAAATCAAAGTAAGGAAAATAAATACATAAATAATAAAGGAAAGAACACACCAGATTTATAGTGGTTCAGTCAAATCTTGACCTACGTCCACTCCTCAAAGGCACCCTCCGAGTATTGCACTAAACTCAGTGTCTCTCCTTTAGCCACCACAGCTAGGCGGAGAAGCCCTAACAAAATCACCTCCATATTCCCCGGTGCGTAGGAGTAGCCAGGCCCTTTAACACCAAAGAGATATTCTTCTTCCCAAAACCTCTCTCAAGATGAGCCTTGAATTTAATGGTACTAAGGTGCAAGCTCGCTGGAGAAACCGTGTGGAACCCCCTCCATTTTCCCTTGAAACCCCCTCCAAGGATCTTCTCCCTCTCTCAAACTCCACCCTTTTCTCTCTCCCTTTCAAGCTCTCTCTTCAAGTTTCCTCTAGAAGAAAGAAGCTTCAATGGCTGCCAAAGATACTCTTTAAGAGAAAGCAAGAGGTCTTTAAATAGATTTTCAAAACTAACATTATCATCCAAAATAATCGCCGGACCGTCCCTTACGATATGCATAAAGAGAGAGCTTTCAAAAATCCTAAAAACTTAATTTTGGAGCCAAACATCATCTAGGACGATCACAGGATCGTCCCATACGATGTGCTTAAAAAAAGGGCTTCAGAAAATGCTAAAAACTAAATTTCAACGCCCAAAATTATCCTGGATGATCGCAGGATTGTCCAGTACGATGTGCAGAATTTGACCTGATAGTCCTGGACAATTAGTACAAAAAACGTACAAATTGCCCAGGACGATATTGTGGATCATCCATAATGATTAGAAGAAAAATTATGGTATTTCATCTTGGACGATTTGGGAAAATCAAGTATGTCGGCAAACATCGTCATATACGATATACAGATCGTCCAGGATGTTCAGATTAAAAAATTTAACCATAATTAGTTCCCTAATCACATGATCAATTTAGGTATCATTTATATTAATTGTTCGGGATGATCTGATCGTCCGAGACGATTAGAACAAAAATTTAAACTTAAATCTTTGCATAAACTGTCATTGGCGGCTATTTTCTAAGATCATAAAGGATCGTTCTGGATGATACAAAATCATCTAGTATGATTAGTTCAAAAATTGATCTTCTGGATTTGACTAGATCTCAATCCCTTGAGTGTGTGTGTGCATGGTCATCAAGCAAGCATACACTCTTATAAGACTTGACTCAAGAAATCAAAATTATATTAATGAATATTACAGACCCTTTTACAACATAACATTATTCAACCCAATCTTCAGCTCTGATTCTTTGTTTGATGTTGCATGATATTCCTGAAATGTTAATATACACACAAATAAACATATATTACAAATACAAGTAGATAACAAAAAGTGAGTCATAATATTTGTTATCATAAAAAACATAAACTCATAAGCTCGAGTTGTAACAATATCACCCTTTTTGATGATGACAAATATTACTAGTTGAATTTGTAAAATTAAAAAAACATTTTCTCATAATCTCCCCCTCACTAGAATTAAATTTAAAAATAGGGGAAGATAAAATTTTTGTTGTTGTTATTATTATTAAAAAAAAATAGAAAATAGATACAAATATAATAGTATGTTCTCCCCCTTTAACATTATCACAAAGAGAAGGGGCATAAACAATCAGAACAATAGAAATAAATAAAAAATAAAATGATACCTGATCTAGTAAAAAGAAAAAAAAATAAAATATTCTTAAAATCAGAAAGTTACATCTTGATTTTATTCAAAAACTTAGTAAGGACTGGATTGGCAACGCATAATCTAGAAAAGGTTAGAAATTCAGAAATCTTTAGTCCAAGCTCAAGTTCTTTTAAAGGCTCAAAAACTTTTTAATCTAATATCTAAATCAAGGAGCAAATTAGAAAAAAAAAACTATTTTTTTCAAAACTCCTTTCATAAAATATATCAAATAGAATATTAGTGCAAAAATTGGTGAATCAGGAATCATCATTTTTTAGCTCAAATATCAAAAATATCAAGGGTTTTCTTAAGCTTTAAGAAGTACAAGAAAGGTAAGCATTACTTTTTATGGGCTCAATTTATGCCTCTTGTTAGTTTTTTAGTGCACTTTGCGCCTCTTTTTCTTTTTGATACACTTTGTGTATCTTTCTCAATTTGGCGTCATTGCGCAACTTTTGATTTGGCATCATTAGACACTTTTTTGATTTGGTGTCATTGGGCATTTTTTAAATTAAATATGCTACCTTTTTTAAATTTTAAAAATAAAAGTAAACCCATTCTATTGATAAAATGAACTACTTGATTAAGAAAATTATGAAGTAGATTCAACAACTTGTAAAAGATCCCTATGCAAAAAACAAAATGTAGGGAGATGAAAAAAAATTAGTTTCAAAATCCAATTTATAATATGATGAAGATTTTAAATCAAAAGTAAAATAACCTCTTTAGGAAAAGTGATAGAGAGACAAAATTATGAGTTTTCTTCCTTTAACTATTTTTAGAGAAGTAAACCACAACTTATATAAGAATTCAAGAAAAATAGGAGGTAGGTTTTTCATTTTTAGAAAGGTGAACGTGTGTGTTGATAAGAGAGAACTTCACATAAAAAAATAAAGATAAGTTTAAAACTATAACGTAAAAGAAAAAGAACAAAAAATAAATATATAAATAAAAAAGAAACTACATAAAATAAATGAAAAGCAACAAACAACAACAAACAAATAAACACATAAATAAGGGTTTAAGCATAATCTTGCTCCTAATCTAATGATTTAGAAGCTAGGTCTGCCTAGGAGATATTTTGCTTTTCACTATTTACTATTTTTATAATTTACTTAGCTTTACCCTTTTCTTTTGCAGGAAGTGTTCTCAAATTAGGGCACTAATTTTTCATATGTCCAGGCTTCCTACAACTAAAATAAACAACGTCAGAAGAGATCTTAATATTCTTACCATCTTTACCTTTATTCCACTTTTCTTGTTACTTATACTTTGGTGAGCTTTTTAATTTGCTTGATAAGTCATTGCTTTCTTCATCAACTAAGCCCCTTTTCTCCATACTTTCCGCATTTAGCACATCATATCTCCTACATCTAAAAGTCTTTGGCCTAAACTTTGCTCGTAGGCAATGAGTAAGCTAATCAAATTATCAATATAATATTCTTTTAAGTTTTTTGATTAACAAATAGCAACAACTTTGGCATCAAACTTATCAAGTAGACAATGTATAATTTTATTGACTTTTTCAAAGTTTAAAAATTCTTTACCTAAATCATGTAATGATGTCATAATTTGAATAAGCCTAGTATATATGTCTAAGATCATCTCATAAGATTTCATGCAAAATAATTCATAATCCTGCATTAAAATATTTAATTTGGATTGCTTGATTTCACTAGTGCCTTCATATATAGTGTGTAATTTATCCCAAATTTTCTTGCCAATAGTGCACGTGAAAACAAACATAAAATCTTCAAAATTTAAAGCACAGAAAAACAATTTACTGATTTAGCATTCAATTAAGCATTGGTTCGTTCTTCTCTACTCCATTGATTAAAAGGAATATAAGTTTTAATTCCATCTATAATAGGTGATGGCATATAATAACCAGTTAAAATAATTTGCCACATTCAGAAATCAATGGATTGCAAGAAAGTAGACACGCAAATTTTTTATAAATCAAAAGAAATATTTTCAAATAAAGGTGGTCGGGTAATAGAATACCCTTCCGCAGTATTATGATTACTGTTGTTATCCATATATCAAAATTCAAAAAGTTTTCAAACTTTATTTTTATGAATCCCGCTTTGATACCACTTGAACGTTCGTTAGGGATGTTAAGCCCTTAAGAACTAGTCCCAAGACTAACCAAGAGGGGGGTGAATTGGATATTAAAACTAAAAACACAATCACATCCAAAACTAAGATTCACCACAAAGAAAATCAATGTGCAGAAAATAAATACGAAATAATAAAGGAAAGAACATAATAGATTTATAGTGGTTTGGTCAAACCTTGACCTACGTCCACTCCTCAGAGGCACCCTCTAAGTATTGCACTAAACACAGTGTCTCTCCTTTAGCCCCCACATCTAGGCGGAGAAGCCTTTACAAAATCTCTTCCACCTTCCCCGGTGCAACAGAGTAGCCGGGCCCTTTGACACCAAAGAGATTTTCTTCTTCCCAAAACTTCCCTCAAGATGAGCCTTGAATCCGATGGTACTAAGGTGCAAGCTCATTAGAGTAACTGTGTGGAACCCCCTCCACACTCCCTTGAAACCCCCTCTAATGATCTTCTCCCTCTCTCAAACTCCACCTCTCTCCCTTTCAAGCTCTCTCTTCAAGTTTCCTCTAGAAGAAAGAAGCTTCAATGGCTGCCAAAGACACTCTTTAAGAGAAAGCAAGAGGTCTTTAAATAGATTTGCAAAACTAACATTATCATCCAGGACAACTGTCGGATTGTCCCGTACGATATGCATAAAGAGAGAGCTTTCAAAAACTCTAAAAACTCAATTTCGTGCCAAACATCATCCAGGATGATCGCAGGATCATCCCATACGATGTGCTTTAAAAGAGGGCTTCAGAAAACCCTAAAAACTCAATTTTGGCTACCAGAATCATCATGGATGATCGCAGGAACATCCAGTATGATGTGCAGAATTTAATCTGATAGTTCTGGACAATATTAGGATAATCAAGGATGATTAGTACAAAAAAATAAAAAAATCATCCAGGACGATATTGTGGATCATCTAGGACGATTATAAGAAAAATTATGGTATTTTGGCTTTGACAATTTAGGAAAATCAAGTATGTCGGCAAACATCATCCTGTGCGATATACAGATCATCTAGGACGATCGGATTGAAAAATTTAATCATAACTAGTCCCCTATTCATAGGATCAATTTAGGCATGATTTGTATTGGTCGTCCAGGATGATCTGATAGTCCAAAATTGTCTAATATGATTAGTTCAAAGCTTGATCTTCTGGATTTGACTAGATCTCACTCCCTTGAGTGTGTGTGTGCATGGTCACCAAGAAAGCAAACACTCTTACAAGACTTGACTCAAGAAATCAAAATTACATTAATGAATATTACAGACCCTTTTACAACATAATATTATTCAACCCAATCTTGAGCTCTGATTCTTTGTTTGATATTGCATGGTATTCTTGAAATGTTAGTATACATACAAACAAACATATATTGCAAATACAAGTAGATAATAGAAAGTGAGCCATAATATTTATTATAAACAAAAACATAAGCTCATAAGCTCGAGTTGCAACATTGAGCCCCTCTTCAATTACTAAGCTAGTTGAGAGAGCCGACAGAGTCCCTTAGAGGCATTCCTTGCCACTCTTTACTTTTATTATGTCATATTGTAATCAGATAAGAATCAGACCCTAACACTTTATTCACTTATTTGAAATGATCCAGTTAGTATTGAGCCCCTTTGTATTTACTAAGCTAAAATGGCCAGGTAGATATAAAAAATTACCCAGTTGAGAGAGCCCAATAGAATTCCCGGGGAGGCATTCCTCACCACCTTTTACTTTTCTGATGACCTATTGTGATCAGGTAGGCATAAGACCTTGATTATTTATTCACTTGTTTGAAATGATCAAGTGAGTATTTAGCCCCTCTTTATTGGCTAAGCCAAAATGGTAAGATAGATTTAGAAAATTACTTGGTTGAAAGAGCCTGATAGAGTTCCTATGAGGCATTGCTACAACCCTTTACTTTTTTGATGCCCTATTGTGATCAGGCAGGCATCAGACCTTAAATATTTATCCACTTGATTAAAATTATTAAGTGAGTATTGAGCCCCTATTTATTTTTTAAGCTGAAATGGTCAAGCAGATGTAGAAAATTATTTATTTGAGAGAGCCTGATAGAGTCCTTAGGAGGCATTCCTCACCACCCTTTACTTTCTGATGTCATGTTGTGATCAGATATACATTAGACCTTGACTATTTCTTCACTTGTTTGAATTGATTAAGTGAGTATTGAGCCCATCTTCATTTGCTAAGCTAAAATAGTAAGTCAAATATGAAAAATTACCTGGTTGATAGAGCCCGACAGAGTCCCTGGGAGGCATTCTTTACCACCCTTTACTTTTCTGATGCCCTATTATGATCAATAAGGCATCAGGCCTTAATTATTTATTCACTTGTTTGAAATGATCAAGTGAGTATTGAGCCCCTCTATATTTATTAGACTGATTCGGTCAGGTAGATGTAGAAAATTACCTAGTTGAGAGAGCCTAATTGAGCCCCTAGAAGGCATTCCTTACCACCCCTTTCACCTTCTACCTTGCTGCTACGATATGGTCAGGCAGGTAGTTGGTTTACTTTACTTTTTTTCTTTTTTTTTCTCTCCTTGGCTCTTCCCTTGCTAAAGGGTAAGGCAATGAGAGAACCCCTACTTTGTGACCTTTTAGTGGCCTCTTACTTGGTTCTTCACTTTACTTGTCATATTTGGTCAACGCCATCATATGCGGTTCACTAGTTTGTTTGCTGCCCCTACTGGAGGTCCATTTGTTGACCCTATTTTTCACTTAGACTTAGTTCAAAGGACTGACCTAGTCAAATTGACCAAGATAGGCACTAAGACCACCTTCTTTGGGTTCTAAGGGTCAAACCAAGTCTCTTGAGCTCAAACCAATGCCCTGGGTCAACTTGGTTGACCATGTCAAATTGAGTTGACCCAAATTGACCCAAACTACTTCCATTTTATCTTAAACCAATTTCATGGCTTCTAGGCTCAATCTCTCACCTCCCTTGGACTCAATTGATTAGGTTGACCAAGTCAACCTTTGACTTGGTCAACCTAAGTCCTATTGGGTCAATTTGACCTATTTAAGTTAAATTAAATCACTTTTAATGCCTTTGATGGTTTCCTAGTCATTCGTTCACTCAAAGTTATGGCTAGGGAGATTAATTATCTCCTAATTAACCTTAGATATGGTCCTCACCATCCATTGGATGCTTGGGGATATAAATAGGAAACCTAGGAAAACCTTAGAAGAATCTTGCATTTTCTTCTCTTGAAGAGCTCTCCAAGCCCGAGACATGGCCTGTGTGAGTTGCTTGAGCTTCTCTCCACCTTCTCCTACACAAATCCACTGGTCGAAGGCCACCAGCGGTGAGATCTATGGCCAACCGAGACCAAATTTGTTCTAAGGCATTTTTCCGTCGGTCAAGGGCATTTCAAGGCTTGAGTTCTACAGGAGAATTATTTGTGGACAATTTATAAACTCAATTGTACAAAGATATCCCAAATCTTTAATGTGGATTAGGTAAAACTGTATACCCTAGTTAGAAACACCTAGATCTAATTAACTTTTTTATAGTGCATTTTAGGCCACACAGAAGGTCATCGAATATTTATATTCATCGATAGAATCTAGGTTAAAAATTTCATAAAAATCCATCGAGCCATTTATGAGAATGATCCCTAATCAACTTTAGGGTTTTGGAATGCATAGGGCTTGAGCCTCAAATGATACGGATCGTTGATCCTTCAATCAATGGTCCAAATCTCGCCTTCCAGAACATTTCATCCAACCGTGGAAGCCTTCAGTTGAATCGAGATCCTGTCCAACTCAATCTCCACTATTGATCCAACACCATGCAAGATCGAATGGCAGATACCCTATATTGACTCGTTTAAGAAAAAATGCATGGGTCCCACCATCTCGGCAATCACGGGGCAATGATAGGTGGCGGCGCCAATCATTGCAAATGATTAGGTGCCTCCATCACGATTTAAACGGACGAATTCGAGGGTGCCATGTGGTCATCCCATCCACCAACTATCGTTTATAATTTAAATTAATTTTTAAATGAAATTAAAATTTTTTTAAAAATATATTTAATGTAAATTCTTATTATAAAATATTTTTGAATTAAAAATATAAGCATTATATATAAAATTTTATAGAAAACTATTTCCTTTAATTTAAAAATAATATAATTTTAAAATTCTAATTATATTTTATTCTTTTATTATTATTATATTAATGTTATTATTATTATTACTATTATTATTATTATTATTATTATCATTATTTTTATTATTAATTTTGAATATTATTATTTTAACTATTTTAATTACAATTATTATTTTTAAAATTATCATATTATTATTATTATTATTTATTATTTATTATTTTATTTATTTTAAATTATTTTAAAAATCATTTTAATATTATCTTATTATTACTATTATTATTATTATTTCATTTATAAAATATGTTTATTTATTTTAAAAAAGAAAAATTATTTAATTTTATTTTAAATTAAATTTAATAAATATAATATGTTCTTACTTTATTTAATTTGTAATAATTTAAATAAGTGAATACTTATGTATTTAATTATCAATTAATTAAATATATATATTTTATAATAATTATATAATCATTATATTTAAAATTATTTTAAATTAAAAAAATATTTTTAATAGTTTATTTAAATTAATGATTCTTTCTCTATTTTAAAATTATTTTTACTTAAATAATTAGCTAAATGGTTTATTTAATAAATAATTAAAATATAATTATTTTTCAAAATTACAAAAATTATTTTTAAAAAAATTACTCTAAATTTAAAAAATTTAATATTTATCTTAACCTAATTTAATAATTATTTTTTTAAATGGTAATAATTTTAAATTTTTTTAGAATTACTTTTAATTACTTAAACTTCAAAAATTCATAATAATTTCATTTTAAATTGGATTTTCACATATAAACCTCATATTTTTCAAAAAATTATGAATTTTAATTTAAAATTGTTTTTAGAAGCTATAAATTATTTCTTGATTTATTTATTATTATTAGATTGTCTTCATCTTTTAAATACTATTTAGATAATTAATATACTAATTATTTTAAAATTAAAATTTACTTACAAATTATTATGAAACCTTCTTGATATGCCAGTGGATCTCTCCAATATTTATCTTTATGAATTAATTTATTTTTAATTACATTATTTTTAAAAATTTATATATTTATATGTATTTTTAAATTATTTAAAAATTACATATATTTTTGGGAGATCCACTAATTGAAAATTTTAACATAGATCATTCTTATGAACAACATTCATGGGGGAGTGATTAGTGGGTGGTTGAGTTCCATTCAACCACTAATCACATCAATAAACGTGCTTACTTTTCTTTTTACAATCTTTTGCATGTGTAGGACACACAAGCACTTAGTTTAGGCCCTCCTAGTTCATAGGATTGATGTGTTTACTTTATTTATGCCTTCAATGCATGTTATCCTAAGGGTTAGTCATTAACTATCATTTTAAACCCATTTAATGTAGCGACACCATAAGGACAATAATTAAGGACCCGTCTAAAAAACTTAGAAAAATTCTAGAAGCTAGGGTTGATCTCTGATTGACATGAAACTTTCAATATTAAAACTTAGTAATATCTTAAACCTCCCAGAATTTTCTAAGAATTTTAAGACCCTTTAGACCACTTAATTAATAAATCCTAATTTACCTATTAATTAGGCCTAGTTAACTATAGAAAATTTTAATAAATACATTTCAACTTAGAAAATTATTCATATTACCTCAAACTCTTTAGAATTCAACCCTTAACCTTATATAATTAGGACCACTAATTAGACTTTAATCTAAGCCTTAATTTAAATTTAATTAAAAATTATCTTTTTACCTTAATTAAATAATTAAAAATTATTAAAAATTCCAAATTTTCCCCAAACAGTTGGGAATACTTCTTTAGTTCATTTCTGACCTTTGGGGGGATTTCATAAGGTTTGGAGTTGATTTAGATCAAAACCTTTAAAATCCCCTTTTTAAAATAATTTCAATAATTCATTAATTGCCCAAAACTTCTAAAATATATAACACGACCTTGAAAGATCCAAATTCAGCAAACTAAAAGCCTAGCTACTCCTTGTAAGGTCTAATATTTAACTAAAATGCTAGAAACTCCAAACCTATCTTGTTTCTAATAATGGCGTTTTGGACCCCTTTAGCCTAGTATATAAGAGAACCCTTGACTGTCTAAAATCTTCTAATACAGCTTAAACGTTAAAGATTATTACCGTAAGCATTATAATGGATCAACAAACTAAAATTAACTAAAATTGATCCCAATTTATTAATATTTAAACTTTAATTAAAGTTTACTCTTTTAGCCTCTGACAAACTCTAACTCTACACAACTTGAATTAATTACCTGATATAGGACCTATCCAAAGCCACACAAACCTATTACACACACCTAGAATTTTTTGCTAGGTCACCATATCTAGCTCTAAGATTAGGGCCGATGTTTAACTTTTATTTCTACTTTTTATGATGCAATTATGTGTGGCACGCGTGCTGTTTAACTTGATTGATTTGTTGTGTTGTTTTTTTATTTTATTGATATGTTTTCCATACTCTGTTTATGATGTGATGTGTGCATTAGACTGCCCATAAGCTAGGGGTGCTTTTACTACTAATCTAGTCTTATGCAGGTGGCCATACTCATGCAATACTAAAATAAAGGGGGCAGTAATCATTAAAGCTTTAATATTAATGTTGTTTTCTATAGATGCTCCAGAGACTGCTCTTAGCCCCCTTTAAAATTAAAAGAGAGTGGCAATGCATGTTTATTTTTTCTATATAAATATTAACTGCTTGGGATATTATTTCTTGTGATTTCTATTAGGATAACCATGTAGGAGTTTGAGTCTAGATTTTTTATTTTTCAAATATAATGTAATTTGTTATGTATTGAGTTGTGAAAATCTTTAAAAGTCCAGCATTTCAAACACTAGGTATCCAAAGAGAAAAAGAAAGGCCCTTTAAAGGGAATTTCTTAATCATTTGGGAACCCTTCGGGAGGACGAACCATATGGAGCCCAAAGGAGATGATCTAAAGGAAGATGATCCAGAGAAGGATGATCCATTCAAAGAAGAAGACTTGAAGATGAAATGCCTAGCTTTTAAGACTTGTGTCAAGCATTCATTAGGATTAGAATCAAGGATGTTGTTGGTGGGGCCTGGCCACCATTACTTTTTTGTAGACCCTAGGTTATACTTATATGGCAGTTGACATGGACTTTCTTTTCTTACTTTTTTAGTTGGATTAATATTGATGAGTTTTCATTGATTGCATAGAAGAAATTGCATTCTTTTTTATATTTCTTTTCTTGCAAGTGTATGGCATGATTTATGTTAGGCCCTTTAAGGACTAAAATATTTTTCTACTCATAATTAAAAATTAATATTTTAGGAATTAAATAACTTAGAAATTTAATGACATAGGGAATCACCAGAATTGTCTAGGGTTGCATGAATATTATTACATTTCTCTCTCTCCTTCTATAAGATAGTTACCTGCCTACGGGTAGAGTCAAGATAATCTATCATATGAGGATGAGGCGTCAAACCTAGGGAAACCTAGTCTCTTCTAAAAATTATTTTTTATAAGCCTATTTTTAAAATCTCAAGCTTACTTGATTTGGACCTTTTTAACTATCAAGTATTGCATTAGAAATGAACTAAATTAAAATTTAATTGCATTAGATCTAGGAGCATTTACCCTATATAAATACGAGGCCAATTAGAAAACACTCTAGATTTCAACCTTATTTCAAAAAACTTACCTACCCACCAATATAGCATGGAATTTATATGTTTAATTTTTTAGATGGCTTTCCTTTTCAACCAGGATATAAGTCCAGATTACAATAGTCAGGACATGTATGAGTTTCTTTTTCTCCTCAACTGCCTTAGTCACTTCCATTGCTGAGATGAACCGTACAAGTTGACTAAGCTAGTTGGATCCTTTATTTACCTTTTAGTAGGATTTCTTAGTCTCCCTTTTGTGCCAATCCTTTTTTGGGAAGAATAATATTGGATCCTTAATCAAGAGTATTCTTGGGCTCTGGCCTGAGATATAATTAACCACTGGAGCTTATACCAATGGGAAATGGAAATCCATAATAAAAAAACCCCACTCAAGCTGATGTATCGGGTGGGGGACACCTTGTGATACTGATCAAGTTGTGCATATTATCACCCATTGGGGTGCGCTGGCAAGAGCCGTTATCCTCAACAGTTGATCGTATGTAGGATCTAATCTGCACTCCCATTGGCCTACTTTGTGAAGAGCACAGGGGCCTACGATAGTTTCTATCCCTCAGTGTGGTGTGGTCATATACCCTCTACACTCTACCGTTGTGGCGGATCCCTTCTAGAGGTCCACACTAACTATTCTCATGAACTGATGTTATATACTAATCGTGATATGAGAACTTATTTGGCTCTATATAATGATCCAAAATAGCTATTTGTTGACTTAAACCCGATTCCTATAACTGTACTCTTTTCTTTATAGGCAGGGAAGCTCCTCATCTTTCACTTGATTGTGGATGCACTTTAGTAGAGATAACATCTTTAATGCTTCTTAAAAAATCTATCTTAGATTGTCCATAACAAGTGGTACAATCATGAATCAAACCATTCATAGAGACTTAAACATTCTCTTTTTTTCAGATAAAGAGGGTAAGGAAGGACCTTCTTGGTATGAGATGGGAAGAGAATTAGTCATACGTGCCATGCTCTCTTCTCTAACAACAGTCGAGAGCGGTTGAAATCTGCTTCCTTGAAGCTGAGGAAAATTTGAAAGTTCGATATGGATGTTAAGCCTAAGTGAACTTGTCCCTACTCACACTAATATGAAAGTAATACTTTCTCTTAGTGCAGAATCTAATAAACTTTTCAAAAGTTACAATGATGGTGATGAAAATTTAATCAACATAATGTATTATAAACTATAGATTTTCACCAAGCAATTATCACAAAAATAAATCTATGATGTGATCTTAGCAAATTAAAAAGTACAAAAAAGTAGAATGCAAAAAATAAGAAATCAATAAAAACACACAAAAAATTTATAGTGGTTCAGTTAAACCATGACTTATTTCCACTCCACAGAGTCTACATCTCTGGATTATCATCCTGTATAATAAGGGATGATAAAATATAATCTAATACAAAGATCAGGTCATACAATATGATTTCTCCAATTGTACAGTACGATCTTATTGGACCAATTAATCTAACTTTAATCCCTAATTACATGATTAATTTAGGTAAGATTTAATTACATTATATAGTGTTATATCCATTATATATTATGATTATTACATAATTTGTATTTAAAAATATTGCCTAAATTATTATTAGTGTCAAAGATCATAATTTTAACTAATCATCTAGTACGATTAGTTTAAATAGCTTTAATATATATATTTTATATATATATATATAATATATATATATTTATATATATATATATATATATTATATAAAAATATTATATATATTATATATTATATATATATATATTTATATATATATATTATTTCTTATTTTGTATTTTTAAAAATACTTTTTTTTTTATTTAAAAAAAGAATTGAAACTAAGTAACATATAAACATATGTAAAATTTTGAAAAATAATTTATAGATGAGTAAATGCAACCAAATATCTTCTCCCCCTTTTTGACATCACTAAGAAGGAGAGAGAATACAACACAAAAATTTGAATCACATTCAAAAGTAAATGAGTGAGCCAATTAGATTTCAATAGAATAAGCATTCAACTCTTTGACTCACACTTTACTTGTACTCAATGAGTGAGCCAATTAGATTTCAATATAATAAGCATTCAAGTCTTTCGATTCACATATAGTAGTGACTTTTGCATCAAAATTATAAGGTAGATAATGTAGAATTTTTTTGACGTTTTAAGAGTTTGAAAGTTCTCTACCTAAAGCAAGTAATGATGTCACTATCTGAGTGAACCTAATGAACATGTCTGATATAGTCTAATAAGGTTTCATACAAAAAAGTTCATAATTATACAATAAAATGTTCGACTAGATTATTTGACCTCACTTGTACCTTTGTATGTAATGCATAATCTATCCCAAATTTCTTTGCCAATGAAACATGTAGAAATTCTCATATAACCTTCAGACTTAAGTGAATAGAAATAACTGTTTAGGTATTTAGCATTTAGCAATGCAAATGTTTTTTTCTCTACCCCATTCAATAAAAGAATGTTAGTTTTAACTATTTTAACAATTTGTGATGGTGAACAATAACTAGTTTGAATCATAGGCTGCATTTGAAAATTAATTGATTATAGAAATAGAAGACATGCAAACTTTTCAAAAATCAAATGGAATATTATCAAATAAAGGTGGACTTCTGGTGGAATAACCTTCCACAATGTTTTTATTTCCAAAATTTTCCATGGATCATTTTCCTTTAGGTTTTCTAACACACTATTTTGAGTACCTCTCTAATACCAATTGATAGTTCGATAAGGATGTTAAGCCTAAGTGAACTTGTCCCTGTGCATACTAAAATGAAAGAAATTTTATCTCATAGTGTAGAATCTAACAAACTTTTCAAAAGTTATAATAATGGTGATGGAAATCTATAAACCATTGATTTTCACCAAGTAATTTACACAGAAATAAATCTATCATGTGATCTTTGCAAATTAAAAAGTGTAGAAAAGTAAAATGTGCAAAATAAGAAATTTGAATAAACATGCCATAATTTTATAGTGGTTGAGTCAAACCATGACCTACACTCCTTGGAGTCCTCTATGGGTATTGCACTTTCATTATAGTGTCTCTCCTTTAGCCTGCATAACTAGGCAAAGAAGCCCTTACAAAATCTCTTCCACCAACTCGGTGCGCAAAAAACCCAAAATCATTTTCACCATCTTATTGAGATAGAGAACCTGGAATATTTTTCACCCTCTTGGCGAAGTAGAGAACTTAGAATCCTTTTCACCCTCCTGGTGAGGGGAAGAACCTGGAATCCTTTTTCACCCTCCTGATGAAGGAAGAGAACCTTGGAATCATTTTCACCTTCCTCGATGTGGCGGAGTTGACTGGTCCTTTATCACCAAGGAGATCTTCTTCCAAAAACTTCCTCAAGAAAAACCTTGATACGTAGAGGAACTCTAGTGCAAGTTTGTGGGAGAAACTGCATGGAACACCCTCTCACACTCTTTTGAAACCCACAAGGATCTTCTCCCTCTCTCACAAACTCTACCCTTCTCTCCCAAGAACAAGGCTCTCTCTTTAAGCTTTCTTCAAAAGAAATAACTCAGTGAATGGCAAAAAGACTCATACAAAGACTTATGAGAATGTTTAAATAGAGGGTTTCAAGAAATCCTAAAAACTCAATTTTATCAACTTTGATCGTATAATATGATCCGGGATCATAAAATATAATTAGTTTAATACATTCTTATTAGTATTGTATGAAGAGTAAGGAGCTATACTATTAGTTTAATTATTTGAGGTGATCATCTAATACAATAAGATCATCATCTAGTAAGATTAGTACAATCAAATTAAATTATCATTCTGTTTAATTAGCAAAGATAAAATATCATCCCATACAAAGATCAAATCAGAAAGTACGATTTGTCTAAACGTACAGTACAAACTTAGTAGATAAATTATTCCAACTTTGATCCCTAACTACAAGATTAATTTAGTTAAGATTTAATTACATCATACAATATGATACCTATTGTAAACTATAATTAAAAAATAATTTGTATTTCAAAATATTATCTAAATTATTATTGGTGGCTAAGGTCAATATATCAACTAATTGTCCCATATGATATTGATCATCCAATATGATTAGATAAAATAGATTTGGTTACATAAGTAGTTACTTTAATGGGTTTTTAATAAGCTAATTGTCTAATATTATACCTATCATATAGCATGATTAATTTAGAAAATTTCTCTTCTAATTTTTCTCTCTATTTCATTCCCATGAGTGTGTGTGTGCGCATGGTCACTAGGCTAGCATACCCCTTTACAAGACTTGACTCAAAAAATTTAAAAATATATAAATAAATTTTTCATACACTTTCATCACATCCTACTATTCCCAATCTTGAGCCCTAAATCTTCATTGAGTGGTGCGTGGTGTAACTAAAATATTAAAGAAAATATGCACTGTATAAGGAGACATAAAGATGCAATCAATAATGTTTGTTATCATCAAAAACCATAAACTTGTAAGTCCGAGTTTCAACAATCTTCCCCATTTTTATGATGACAAACATTAATTATTGAATTTGTAAATCAATATCATTTTCTCCTAATCTCTGCCTCTCTAAGAGAATTCTATTAAAAAAGTGGAATATATACATATATATATATATTATATATTTATATATATATATACATATATTATTATACATATTATATATATATATATAATATATTATATATATATACATTATATATATATATTTATTATATATATTATTAATAATATATATATATACATTATATATATATATATATAATATATTTTATATATATTATATATAATATATATATATTATATATAATTCTAAAAAATTGAAACAAGTAACACATAAACAAATGCAAATTTTTGAAAAATTAATTGTAGATGAGCAAATGTAACAAAATAACTTCCCCTCTATTGACATCACCAAAAAGAAGAGAGAATAGAGCACCTAAATTTGAACTACATGCAAAAGTTAATATAAACATACATTCATACATAAAACATAATTATTAAAAAGAAAAAAAAACAAATAAATAAACAAACACACAACCAAAACTTATACCTGATCAAAGTTAACAATTGAATCATTGACTATTTAACATAAGTTTGTTACCTCATCATCTTGCTCCTATTTTGATGAGTCAGAAGCTAAGTCTACTAAGTATATTTTTTACTTCCTTTCATTTATCCTTTTTACATTTGGCATATTCTCACCATCTTCCTTTATAGAGCATCTCTTAAAAGTCTTAGACTCACACTTTGCTCGTACGCAATGAGTAAGCTAATTAGATTATCAATAGAATAAGCATTCAAGTCTTTTGATTCACATATAACACTGATTTTGGCATCAAATTTATTAAGAAAATAATGTAAAATTTTATTGACCTTTTAGAGTTTGAAAGTTATCTATATAAAGCACACAATTTTGTCACTATCTAAGTGAACCAAATGCACATGTCTGATATAGTCTCATAAGGTTTCATCTAAATAAGTTTATAATCATACAATAAAATGTTCAACCTCAAATTTTTAACCTCACTAGTACCTTTATATATAATGAATAATCTATCCAAAATTTTCTTGCCAGTGGTACAGGTTAAAATTCTCATATAATCTAGAGATTTATGTGCACAAAAAAATAGTTTAAGCATTTAGCATTCAGTTGTGAAAAATATTTTTCTTCTCTACTCCATTCAATAAAAGGAATGTTAGTTTTGACTCCTTTATCAATTTGTCATGGTACAAAATAACAAGTTTTAATAATATGATAACATTTGAAAATTAATTTATTGCTAAAAACTAGGCATGCTAATTTTCCAAAATTCAAATAAAATATTATCAAATAAAGGTAGACGTATGATGGATTAACCTTTCATGGTGTTTCTATTTCTAAAATGTTCCATGGATTATTTTTTTCTACGTTTTCTAAAACACTATTTTGAGTACCTCTCTGATATAAGTTAAAAGTTAGATAAGGATGTTAAGCCTAAGTGAACTTGTCCCTATGCATAATAATACGAAATAAATAATATCTCATAGTTTGGAATCTAATAAAATTTTCAAAAATTACAATAACGGTGATGATAACTTAATCAACACAATGTACTATATGAAAGTTCGTTCGGGATTTAAGCCCTATGAACTTAGTCCCAAGCTAACCAAGGGGGGGGGGGGGGGGGGGGTGAATTGGTATTTTAAAAACTCTTTTCACAAAGAAGAAAATTGCATAAACCAAATCACACACAAAAATAAATGCGGAATTAAAAGCGCGGAAGCAAGAAAAGAACACAAAAATTTATAGTGGTCGGTCGAACTCGACCTACGTCCATCCTTGGAGGCACCCTCCAGTATTGCACTCAAAAACGTGAATCTCCTTTAGCCCCCACGGCTAGGCGGAGAAGCCCTCATAAGAACCTCCTTTTTGCTACCCCGGCAAGGCAGAGAACCTACCTCCTTTTGCTTCCTCCTGAAGCTGGCAGAGAACCAAAACTAAAAGCAAACTCCTTACCTGTACTGACCCTTCCACGGATGAGAAACTCTAGACGAAGACGAAGCTGAGCGATCCTTGAGGCAACCCTTGTGAATCCCCTCACAAGCTCCCCCTCACAAGATCCTCTCTCTCTCCTCTCTCTCTTTCTCTCCTCAAGGTCTTCTCAGGTCAAGGCAGCAGCCAAAGGTTTTCAAAAATGTTGAATAAGAGCTCTTTAAATAGAAGAGATTCAAAGGAGCTCATTAATTGCAAGTTGCCGATAATATCATCCAGGCCGATATGGACATCGGCCTGGCCGATTAGTACAAATCACAGAAGATCGGCCTAGGCATCGCCCTGGGAATAGTCCTGGATGATTAAATTTTGGCTTGATTGTCCAGGCCGATCTCACGATCGTCCTGGCCGATCCGTTCAAATCAGAGGAAAATCGTCCTGAGCATCGCCCTGTTTTTGAGCTGGTTGATATTTATCGTCCTGAAGTAACTTAAGGATTTTGAATATATCGTCCTGGCCGATCCTGAGATCGTCTAGGACGATATGATCGTATCAATCATCCTTAATTACTCCCTTGATTTCCTGTTCAATTAAGGCATAATTTGATAATTTCATCCAGGCTGATTCGTGGATCGTCCTGGCCGATAATTTAAAAATACAGTATACCTTAATTATCTATGGCGGCTACTTCTTTCTATTTTGAGCTTATCATCCTGGCCGATACACGTATCGTCTAGGTTGATATGTTAATGTCGGCTGCCTTAATTAAGAATCCTGATTAGTGTCTCTGGTTTTAACTCGATCGTCCAGGACGATCCAATGGATTGGCCTGGCCGATGTGAGCAAAAATAGAGATTCTAAATCTCTCAAGTGTGTGTGTGTAGGTTTACTTAGTATCAGTCTTTTGAATATTACAAACTGACTCAAGAAGAGAAAAAAATAGATTACAGACTGACTCAACCCTATACCTTCGCAATCCTGAACTTGGCTCCTTCTTGATCGTCCGATCTTCGATTCCTGAAAAGTTAGAAGCAACAAGTAGTCCAAGAGAAATAGTGTTTGTCAATCATCAAAATATAAGACATAAAAAATAGGTTTGCAACACTATAAAGCATAGATATTCACCAAGCAATTACTTTAGAAATAAATCTATCATGTGATCTTAAAAAAATAAAAGCATAAAAAAGTAAAATGGGAAAATAAGAAATCATAACAAACATAACAAAATTTTATAGTGGTTCAGTCAAACCATGACCTATATTCTATCCCCGAAGTCCTCTCAGGGTATTTCACTATCACTAGAGTGTCTCTCCTTTAGCACCCATAGCTTAGCTGATAATCCCTTTCAAAATCTATTCCCCAACCTAGTGTGATAGAGAACTTAAAATCCTTTTCACCCTCTTGGTGAGGCAGAGAACCTGAAATCCTTTTCACCCTAGTGGTGAGGAAAAGAACTTAGAATCCTCTTTCACCCTCCTAGTGAAGGTAGAGAACCTTGGAATCAGTTTCACCTTCCCTAATGTGGTAGAGTAGCTGGGTCCTTTATCAGCAATGATACCTTCTTCCAAAAACTTCCCTATAGAAAAACCTTGGCACTGGGAAGAACTCAAGTGCAAGTTCACTTGAGTAACCGTGTGGAACTCCCTCTCACACTCCCTTGAAACCCATAAGGATCTTCTCCCTCTCTCACAAAATCCACCCTTTTTCTCCCAAGCTACAAGATCTTTTTTCAAGCTTTCTTCAAAAGAAACAACTTAGTGAATGGAAAAATGACTCATACAAAGTCTTATGAGAAAGATTAAATAGTGGGCTTCAGGAAACCCTAAAAAATCAATTTAGTCATCTCTGATCATATAGTATGATCATGGATTGTACAATACAATTAGTTTAATACATCCTAGTTAGTAATGTATGAAGAGTAAGGAGCTGTACAATTAGTTCAAATATTTTAGGTGATCGTCTAGTACGATTAGTATAATAAAATTGGATTATCATCTCGTACAATTAGCAATGATAAAATATCATTCCATGAAAATATCGATTCATACAATACAATTTGTCCAATTGTATAGTACAATCTTATTGGATAATTAATTTAACTTTGATCCCTAAATAAAAGATTAATTTAGATAATATTTAATTATATAGTACTGTACGATACATATTTATAGTAAGATTAGTACATAATTTGTATTTAAAAATATTGCATAAATTATTATTAGATGCTAAGATCATGATTTTAATTGATCATCATGTATGATCTTGATCATTCAGTATGATTAGTTCAAATAGCTTTAATTACATAATTAGCCATTTTAATGATTTTCTAAAAAGCTGATCCTATAATATGATACCTATCGTACAATACAATTAGTTTAGAAAATTACTCTTTAAATTTTTATCCTTATTTCATTCCCATGAGTGTGTATGTACATAGTTATTAAGCTAGCACACCTTTAGAGGACTTGACTCAAGAAATTTAAAAAATTTATAAATTAATTTATATATACTTTCAGTATATCCTATTCTACCCAATTTTGAGCCCAAAATATACATTAAGTGGTGCATGATGTACATGAAATGTTAATGCACACAAAAGTAAATATGCACAATAAATATTAAGAGATAAAATATGCAATCAGTAATTTTTGTTATCATCAAAAACCATAAACTCGGAAGCCTGAATTTCAACACTCCCTCTTTTTTATGATGGAAAACATTTTTGGTTGAATTAAAAAACTAATATCATTTTCTCTTAATCTCCACCTCACTAAGAGAACTATATTAAAAAAATGGACAAAATATTATATTTATTTATTTACATATTCAAAAATCTATTTTTTTACTTAAAAAGAATTAAACTAAGTAATAGATAAACAAATGCAAAATTTTGAAAAATAAATGATAGATGAGCAATTGCAACCAAATATCTTCTCCTCCTTTTGACATCACCAAAAAGGAGAGAGAATACAAAACCTAAATTTGAACAACATGAAAAAGTAAATGACAATAAACAAACATACATAAAATTTTATTATTTAAAAAAAAAATAGACAAAACAAATAAATAAACACACAACCAAAACTTATACCTTATCAAAATTAATAATTGAATCCTAGAATGTTCAACATATGTTTGTTACCTCATCATCTTGCTCGTATTCTGAAGAGTTAGACACTATGTTTACATAGGAGATTTGTTTCTTCTTTTTATTCCCCATTTTTATATTTAGCTTATTCTCACTATTTTCCTTTATAAGATGTCTCATAAAATTGGGGCACTCATATTTCAGATGTCCTAGTTTCCTACACCCAAAGAAAATAACATTAGAAGAGAAATTATCACTTTTACCATTTTCACCTTTGCTCCACTTTAATTGATGCTTATGCTAGTGCTTCATGATACTTTTGAATTAGCTTTTTATTAATGTTATATTCTCTTTCTGTTCATTTCCAAAGCAATTTATATCTATGTCTTTGGCTTTTAGCACTATAGTATCACCTGCAATCTAAAATCTTTGACTCAGACTTTTCTCGTGTGCAATGAGTGAGCCAGTTAGATTATAAATAAAATAAGCATTCAAGTCTTTCATTTAACATATAGTAGTGACTTTGGCATTAAAATTATAAGCAAGACAATATAAAATTTTGTTGACCTTCTCGGAATTTAAAAGTTCACTACCTAAAGCTTGCAATGTATCATTATCTAAGTGAACCTAGTAAACATGTCTAATATAGTCTCAAAAGGTTTCATGCATAAAAGTTCATAATCATACAGTAAAATTTTTAGCATAGATTGTTTGACCTCACTAGTACCTTTGTATATAATGCATAATTTACATGTACAATTTCTTATATAATATTCAGATTTAAGTGCACATAAAAAATATTTAAACATGTAGTATTCAGTTGTGCAAAAAATTGATCTTCTCTACTACATTCAATTTCTCTACCACATTCAATAAAAGGAATGTTAGTCTTGACTCCTTTAATAATTCATGACGATACATAATAACCAGTTAGAATCATATGCTATGGTAAA
Organism: Dendrobium nobile; assembly: GCA_022539455.1. Lineage (NCBI taxonomy): Eukaryota > Viridiplantae > Streptophyta > Magnoliopsida > Asparagales > Orchidaceae > Dendrobium > Dendrobium nobile. The sequence goes on from CM039734.1 coordinate 39,135,721, forward strand.
AAATGAATTAATTACAGTAAAGTATACATATATATTTTTCAAAAATCAAATGAAATATTATCAAGTAAAGGTGGACATGTGATGGAATAACCTTCTGTGGTGTTTCTATTCCAAAAACGTTCCATGGACCATTTCCTTCTAGGTTTTCTAAAATACTATTTTGTGCACCTCTCTGATACCAATAGAATGTTTGATAAGGATTTTAAGCCTAAGAGCACTTGTGTGGAAAAAAACTTAGAATTCTCTTAACCCACCTGGTGAGGCAGAGAACCTAAAATACTTTTCACCCTTACGGAGAGGTAGAGAACCCAAAATCCTTTTCACCTTCCTAGTGAGGCAGAGAACCTGGAATCCTTTTCACCCTCCTATTAAGGCAGAGAACCTGGAATCCTTTTTCAATCTCCTAGTAAAAGCAGAGAACTTTAAAATTTCATTCACCTACTTGATGTAGTAGTGTACTCGAGTCCTTTAACACCAAAGGCATCTTCTTCCAAAAACTTCCCCTAAGAAAAATGTTGATGCATGGAGGAAATCATGTGCATGTTTGCTAAAGCAACTGTGCAGAACTCCCTCTCACACTTCCTTAAAATCTATAAGGATCTTCTCCCTCTCTCACAAACTCCACCCATTCTCTCCCAAGCTCTTTGTTCTCGCTTCAAGCTTTCTCCAAAAGAAATAACTTAGTGAATGACAAAAAGAATCACATAAAGTCTAATGAGAAATCTTAAATAAATGTCTTTAAGAAATCCTAAAATCCAATTTTATCATCTCTGATTGTATAGTATAATCTTAGATTGTATAATATGATTAGTTCAATACATCATTATCAGTATTATATGAAGAGTGAGGAGTTCTATGATTAGTTCAAGTATTTGAGTTGACCGTCTAGTATGATATGATTATAATATAGTATAATTAGTATAATCAACTTAGATTATCATCCTGTATGATTAGCGATGATAAAATATTGTCCCATGTTAAGATTGGGTCATACAATACGATTTGTCCAATCGTAAAGTTTGAACTTATTGGACCAATTAATTCAATTTTGATCCCTAATTATATGATTCATTTAGGAAATGTTTAATTACATCATATAGTATGCTACCTATAATACAGTAATACTTATCCTTAATTTGAATTTTAAAATATTACCTAAATTATTATTTATAGCTAAGATCATGATTTAAATTGATCATCTTTTACGATCTTGATCATCCAATATGATTAGTTCAATTAGCTTTAATTACACAATTAGTTATTTTATTAGTTTTTTGGTAAGCTGATCATATAGTATGGTACCTATTATACTGTATAATTAGTTCTAAAATAACTCTTCTAATTTTTCTTTTTATCACATTCCCTTGAGTTTGAGTGTGTACGGTCACTACGTCTGCATACACCTTTACAATTTGACTCAAGAAATTGAAAAATACATAAATAAATTTTAAAAACTTTCAACATATCCTTTTATACCCAATCTTGAGCCATGCATCTTAATTTAGTAGTGCATGACGTACCTAAAATGTTTACACATACAAAAGCAAATATGCAGTACAAATATAGGAGACATAAAGATGCATTCAGTAATATTTGGTATCTTCAAAAACCATAAACTCGAAAGCTAAAAATTAAACAATCTCCACCTTTTTAATGATGACAAACATTATTGGTTAAATTTGTAAACTAATATAATTTTCTTATAATCTCCCACTCACTAAGAGAATTATATTAAAAAATTGGGAAATTAACATTTTTATTTATTTATATATTCAAAAATCAAATTTTTTTAATTAAAAGAAGAATTAAAACTAAGTAATAGATAAATAAATAAAAAATTTTGAAAATAAATGACAGATGAGCAAATGCAACCAAATACCTTCTCCCCTTTTGACATTACCAAAAAGGAGAGAAAAATCAACACTTAAATTTGAACTACATGCATAAGTAAATGGCAACACACAATCATACATAACATATATTTATTAAAAAATCAAAAAGAACAAATAAACAAACACACAACCAAAACTTATACATGATTAGAATTATCAATTGAATCATTGATTGTTCAACATAAGTATATAACCTCATCATCTTGCTCCTATTCTAATGAGTTATAAGCTAAGTCTGCTTAGGAGATTTTTCACTAAGTAGAGAGAGAAAGTCTGAGAAATCGTAGAGAGAGGAACGGAGTTTTTAAAATTTCGTTCATCGTGGGTTTGGCGGAAGTAGGATGATGGCGGATTCTCGCCAGAATCCCATGGTCGGAGGCTTTCAATTTGATCGCCAGACTAGTTCTAAGCATCCGTCGATGGAGATTAATTCTTATCCATCTTCCCCACCAGCTTTTGGTGATGGAAAGATTAATCTGAAACAGGTGAACAGTTCTAAAGGTAGAAGTATGAGCTTGGTCATTAATGAAGGCGGATTGGTCGCTAAGAATGAACCAGAAGTTTTGGGCAAAGGCAAGGATATTTGCATGGAAGAGAAAGTTAAGAAAATCAAATTTGGTAAAGATTTGTTGATCAATGATAATTCTAAAGCATCTCCTTCAAATATGTTACCAATCCAGAAGATTTTTCAATTAGATGAGGATTGTGTTAAGGAACAAGCAGTTAATGATGTTCAAACCACTGGAGAAGTTTTATCTATAATAAAAGATGCAACGAGGATTCAAGAAGATTGTAATCATGATTCCGAGAAGCATGGTGATCTCCTTAAAGTAAGAGAGGTAGATTCAGCTGAAAATAATAAAGGTATGGAAGCATTTCTTATTCCTGAGCGTACCACTGATGCTAATCAATCCAATGCTTGGAGGAAGAGAGAACACATTCCGGTTTCAAAACTAGAATTGGGAGAATTCTTAGCAAAAGATGGTATTACTGTGAAGCTACATGAAAAGAATGAAATGGAGAATGCCAGGAGACTTAACAACTCTTTGGTAATTAAAATTTTTTGGAGGTGAAGCTCCTTTGTAAGCTATTAGTTCGGAGCTTAGGAGGCAATGTGCACAATATGGTAAGTTTCATCTAACCATGCTCAGTATGGGATGGATCCTCTGTTCTTTTCAGGAACCTCAAAGTGTGGAATCAGTCCTTAATAACGGACCTCGGTTTGTTAATGGTAAAATAATTGGGATGGAAAAGTGGTCCAAAAGCTTCTCTCCGACATCCTTAAAAGGTCTAACTTCTTCTATTTGGATAAGACTTTCAAATCTTCTTTTGCACAGTTGGGATAACATAAACGTATGCAGAATCGCTTCTATGGTTAGAAAACCAATTCTGTTAGATGGAAACATGTTCCAATGGGGGAGAAGAGAATTCGTGATGGTATGTGTCCGAATAAGACTTGATATGAAGCCCCCAGTTGGTGTTTGGGTGGAAGGATCTGCTGGTAAATTCTTCCAAAAAAAAGAATATGAACGCATTCCAAACTTTTGTTTCAAATGTGGATTAATTGGGCATGGCCAAGATGTATGCAGAGAAGGGAAAGATGCTTCAGAAAAATAGGAGAAGAATGTTGATGTGGATGTTTCAGTTGTAGCAAATGATTTACTAGACAAGGTACATGGAGAAGACAGGGCTGGTGATTCCAAATATGGACCTTGGCTGGTTATAAACCGTGGAAGGAAGAAAACTGTTAGTTTTTCCAAGAAAGAAATTCAAAAGCCTTTGGTGAAAAAGGTGTGGAGGAAATCAGAACCAAATTTCAAAACTATTAATGGAGAAGATTTGAATGAAAATCTTAGTATGGATACAACAAAAGAACCTAGGAACATGGTAATTAGGGCAAGCTCTGGCATCACTACTTTGGCTGATTCTCCCACAGCAGCTAACATTAGGAATAATGTTTCTATTCTGTTGGTTAAGAATAAATTCAGTGTTCTTAGTGAATCAATAAAAGATGGGGAAATTATTCAATATGATGATATCAACCCATCAGCTAAGAAGATTCCTCTAAATGAGGGAACAGACGATCTGAGAAAGGATGATGTATTTTTGTAGCTGAACATTGGAGAGAATTCCAGTTTGGTTAAGAAGAAGAAGTCTAAGCAATTAAAAGATCTTGGGCCTATTAGTAATAGCTCAAGAAGCTGAAGATCAGAGTTGGAAGCGAAAGGCAATGTGGGGACTTCCCCCACAAGTCTTCGACCATGAATTCCTTGTCCTTCTGGAATAGTAGAGGAGCCAGGAAAATGGGGCTTCTCTATACATCAAGGAGTTTGTTAAGATGTATAATGTAGTTTTTCTGGCATTATTGGAAACTAAAATATCCTCTTTCAATGTTGAAGAAGCTAAAAAGTTGATGGGTGATGGTTGGAAGCATGTTCTGGTACCCTCGGTTGGTCTCTCTGGAGGGATTATTGTCTTATGGAATGCTGACTTGGCAGATTTTTCATTGATTGGTTCTACTTCTCAATGTATTATAGGAGATCTATGCATTCATGGAAAAGATAAATGGAGAGTTGCTTCAGTATATGGAAGTAAAGACTTGCTAAAAAAAAGAGAATTTTGGGAATTATTGGAAATATACTCTTTGGTAGAGTATCCAATGGTGATAGGAGGAGACTTCAACTGTCTCACTTCTATGGAAGATAAGAGAGGCAGGAAAATTTTTCAATTCTCTCAAGGTATAAAGGAAATGGAGGCTTTCATCACAAATAATGATTATCATGAGGTGGGTTTCATTGGGCCTCGTTTCACATGGTGTAACAACAAAATTGGAGGAGCTCGAATATTGGAAAGGCTTGACAGGTGTCTCCTTAATTCTATGGCTATGATCTTTTCTTCTAACTTGGTTATGAGACATCTTGTGAGAATTTCATCAGATCATAGTCCTATTATTCTTCACATTAGTTCTCATGATGTTCCACTAAAAAGAAATTTGAAATTTGAAGATATATGGGCAACATACCCGACCTCATTTAATGTGGTAAAAAAGGAGTGGAGCAAAAATTATTTAGGCAATCCCTCACAAATTCTGAATTCTAAGTTCAAAAGATCCTTAAAATCTCTTTTTTATTGGAGTAAAGCAAAATTGAAAAATCTCAATTTGCTCAAAGATTGTCTCTTGGAAGACATTCTTAAAATCCAAATTTCAGAATCTGACAAAGGCTGGCTTACTGATGAAGAATGCTGGTTATTAAAAGCAAAGACAACTGAATTGAACGTCACTTTATCTCGTCTTAATGGTTGGTGGAAGCAGAGAGCCAAATCAAAGTGGTTATCTAATGGTGATGGCAACACAAGATTTTATCATTCTTTTGCAAATGCTAGAAGGAGCTCAAACCGTATTATCAAGAAAGATTAAAAATGAAATGGGAACGGTGGTGGAAGATTTAAATCAGGTAGAAGAGGCAATTTGGCATTTCTTTAAATCGAAATGGAGATAGAGGAAATGCCATACTGAAGGTTGGCCAGAGCCTAGGACAGCATTAAGAAATGAAGATAAAGATATGCTTTCCAAAGACTTTACAGTTGAAGAAATTGAATATGTAATCCATCATCTGGGAGGGAATATCGCACCTGGGTGCGATGGAATCACTTATTCATTTATCAAAAGTTACTGGAAAATCATTTTAGGAGATTTTATGAAAGCTATAAATCATTTCCTTTATTATGGGGAGATGAACAAGGATTGGAAGGATACGTTGATAGTTCTCATTCCAAAGATTTCTAATCCCATGTTGCCTTCCAACTACAGGCCCATAAGCTTGTGCAATTTTGTTTATAAGGTGGCTGCAAAAATTATTTTGAACCGAATGATACAGGTGATTCCTCCTCTGATTTTCGATGAGCAAGCTGCCTTTATTAAAGGAAGGTCAATATCCGATCATTTAATGATAGCTCAAGAGATATTTCACAAACTCAGATTTTCAAAGGCATCCAAAGGGATGGTGTCTTACAAAATAGACATGGAGCAAGCTTATGACTCCATGAGTTGGTTTACTCTTATGAAAATTTTGGATTATTTTGAATTCCCGCCCAAGTTTTCAAAATTGATAATGGAATGTGTTTTAAATCCAAAATTTTCTATCATCATAAATGGAAAGTTTACAGATTGGATAAAAGCTTATAGCGGATTTCGTCAAGGATGCCCATTGTCTCTGTTGCTGTTCATCCTTTGCTCTCAGATTTTATCAAATGCCTTTGAACAGTCTTCAGTTGGTATCAATTCCAGCACAAATGGTATCCGTATTTCCCATTTTCTTTATGAAGACAACATCCTCATTTTCTCTGAGGCATACAAAAGAGCTGATCGGGAAGTCAAGATCATTCTTTCCAATTTCTGCAATTGGACTGGTCAAACCATTAATACAGAAAAATCTATAATGATTTTTGGGAAGAATGTGAATAGAAGAAGGAAGAAGAGTATATCAAGGACTGTGGGCTTTAAACCAGTTAAGGAGTTTTTCTATTTGGGATTACAAATAGGCTTGAGGAGATTAGTAGCAAATGATTATTACTTTATCAATGAGAGGACTCTTAAGAGGCTTAACATTTGGGGAAGTAAACTGTTATCATTGGCTGGAAAGCTTACTTTAGTTAAATCAGTTATCCTTGCTATTCCAAATTTCTATAGCACCCACCCTTTGATTCCTATCAGAATTTTGAAAGAAGTTGAAAAACTTTGCAGAGGATTTATTTGGAATAAATCTGGTAGAAAGATGGGGATGCATTACATCAGCTGGGAGGATTTATGTAAACCCAAGAGAATTGGTGAAAATTTGGCTCCTAAATATGGAATGAGACCTGGGTTTGAAGATGTCAAAAAGAATTCCTCTTCCTCATGGAAAATTATTTGTGATGGTGGAAGAGTTCTTAATCCTTTGATTAAATGTAGTATTGTTGATGGCTCAGCTGTTGATGTATTCAAAGACAATTGGATACTTGATAGAAGTATTGACAAATGGCCAACTTATGTGGTTTCACATGCTGATGGTGATATCAGATTAAGCAAGTTTATTGAAGATAGAAGATGGAAGATAGTAGATCTGAAACAGTTCTTTGGTATTGAATTGATTAATCTGATTCAACAAATTATAATCAGTGAAAAATAGAATGTTGATGAACGGGAGCTTATTTATAATTCAGGAAAAACTATCTCAGGATTGATCATTGAATCCTTGTATCAGAATCAAGAAACTCTTAGGTGGACTGTTTGGATTAAGAAGGCAAAGGTCATTCCGAAGGTGCAGGTTTTCTGTTATAGGCTGTTCAAGAATGCTCTTCCTTCATTTCAATTCCTTAAGCATAGAAGATTATAAGAAGATGATATATGTCCCTGATGTGCTTCTGAAATTGAAGATACCGAACACATTCTTGTTAAATGCTTAAAAGTAAGAGAGGTCATTTTGTTACTGAATGTCTGGGGATTTCATATTCCCGTGTTTGGTAGATTTGAAGACTGTTGCAAATGGTTTGATACAACATCCAAGGTTAATGGTATGTTTATTAATCTTTATTATAATGTTGTGTACCTCTCTCGGAAAGCTAGGAACAAGTTGTTGCATGATGGAATTGTTGAAAGTGCAAACTTCATAGTTGCTAATGCAATTAGCTTGTCTTCTTTCTCCAATAAGATTTTTGACTTAAGTCCAAAAAAATGGGGATGTTAACCAGTCTTTTTGGATGTCGAATTCTTGGCATCCCCCACCACCTGGTTGATTGAAAATCAATGTAGATGCTGCCCTTTGTTCTTCTATAGAGCAGGAGTTGGTGGGGTTGTAAGAGATTGCAAAGGAAGATTCTTATTGGCTTTTGGTAAATCTTATACTCATTGGGACATATATCAATTGGAAATGCTTTCTATTAAATCCTTGAAAGAAGTGATAAAGGATTGTATGTTCAAGTACAAAGGAGCTATCATAGAAAGTGACAATTCAAATGTCATTAAAGCTATACATCGTGCTATGAACCAAGGGATCAAAGGTATAGAAGATTTGGATTTCTTTAAACAGTTTAACAATTTTATTATCAATTTCATTAAAAGGGAGGGTAATAAGCTACCAGATTTGTGTGCTAGTTATGCTATTGTTGGTAGTTTTAAATGGGAAGACTTAAGCTTGGATAAGGTTCCTACTTCATTTATTAAAATAATGAAGGAGGAATCTACTTTGTAGTTGTTTTTTTCTTTCATGTTTTTTCTTTATCAATGCAGTTGCTGCTTTTATCAAAAAAAAAAAAAATATGCAATGCTGTCACTATATGAGTGAACCGATTGTACATGTCTGATAAAGTCTCATAAGGTTTCAAGCAAAAATGTTCATAATTATGCAATAAAATGTTCAACCTAGATTATTTGACCTCACTTGTACCTTCGTATGTAATGCATAATCTATCCAAGATTTTCTTTTTAGTGGTATAGGTAGAAATTCTTATATAATCTTCAAATATAAGTGCACATAAAGGACAACTTAAGCATTTAGCATTTAATTGTGCAAAATTTTTTTCTTCTCTACTCCATTCAGTATAAGGAATGTTAAATTTAACTCCATTAATAATTTGTGATGGTAGAGAATAACTAATTTGAATTATATGCCACATCTGAAAATTAATTGATTACAAAAAAGTAGACATGCAAAATTTCAAAATTAAATGGAATAAAGTTGGATTTGTGATGGAATAACCTTCCATAGTGTTTCTATTTTTGAAATGTACTATGGATCATTTTCCATTAGGTTTTCTAAAACACTATTTTGAGTACCCCACTAACACCAATTGAAAGTTAGATAATGATATTAAGCCTAAGTGCACTTATCCCCATAGACAATAATACTAAAGCAATACTATCTCTTATTATGGAATCTAATAAACTTTTCAAAATTTATAATAATGGCAATGATAATTTAATCAAAATAATATACTATAAAAAGTTTGTATAGGTTGTTAGACCTAATCTAATTGTCCTAAGGCTAACCAAGAGGGGGGTGAATTGGTAATTAAAATTTTCCTCTTGAATGAAAAACCATTTTAAAAATTATTTTGCACAATAATTAGATTTCTTAATAAAATAAAACTTTTCAACCACTTAAATAAAAAAGTGCAAAAAAATAAAATTATGAAAAAATAAAGAGCACTAAAATTTATAGTGGTTCTGTCCAACTAAACCTACATCCACTCCCTAAAGGCTCCCTCTTCAGGAATTGCATAATTACCAAAGAGACTATCCTTTTGCCCCCACAGCAAGATGGAAAAGCCCTTACAATTACCCTCTCATCCACAAATCCTCGATGTGACAGAGTACCATTGTCTATTCACACCCTCTAAGAGTCGGTCGAGAATTGTCATCCTTTCTCACCCTCCAAATGTTGATAGAGTATCATCATCCTTTCACACCCTCCAAGTATTAGCAGAGTACCATCATCCTTTCACACCCTCCAAGTTTCTATAGAGTTCCATCATCCTTTTACACCCTTCAAGTGTCGATAGAGTACCGTATTCCTTTCACACCCTCTAAGTATCGATAGAGTATCATCATCCTTTTACACCATCCAAGTGTCAATAAAGTACTGTCATCCTTTCGCACCCTCCAAGTGTCGGTAAAGAACCAAAACTTCTCCAAAGAACTTCTTTCTAACAATTTGAAATAAGTAAGGAAGAGAATTGAGAACACAAAAAGAGATTCTTACCTTTGAGTAACCTTATCATTCATTCACACTCTCCACTTGCAAGAACTCTCTCACAAACGCTCTCCCAAAACTTACTTTCACTTGATTTTAAAGAAAATATTGATAAGACAAGCCAAATCAATTTCTAAGGACTTTATTTAGGTAAGATACGCAAAACCATCCAAAAAACTAAAAATTTCAATTTTGACCATTCATGATCATATAGTACAATCGATGATCGTAAGTACAAACAGTTAAAAATTTGCTCTTATGATCCTGTATGAACCATTTTAGTACACACTTATTGTATAGTATAAACTATATATCGTACTGTATAAAAAGTTCAAAAAAATTTTCTACTTCACTGGAACAACAAGATACCCCATAATTTCATACTCTAGATTTTGTCTACACGAACAAGTGATCGTACAGTACGATCAATTCAAAAAATAATTGTGTTCATCGGGATGAAAAGAGATGCAATATTTCATACTATGGATGTCGTATCTATGAAGCGCACTTTGTACAATACGATCAGTTCATAAAATATGGATGTTCATCGGGATGAAAAGAGACCCGATCTTTTCATACTCTAGACCTCATCTACATGAAGGGTACTTCATATAATATGATTAGTTAAAAATTTTTTTGATGATTGATGGGATGAACTTGTATGTATCTATTTCATACTCTAGACGTCGTCTTTATGAAAAAGACTTCGTATAGTACGAACAAGACTTAGAAAATTTTTATCACATGGTTTGATTAACTTCTTTCTGGAAGAAATAATTAGATATATTGTACTGTACGATCTGAAATAGTTTAGTATGATTAGTTTAAAAATTTACAAGTTTTAACCCTCCACTAGTGTGTGTGTGTGTGCATGATTACCCAATTACAATTATACTTTCTTAGACTCAATAAAATTGTAAAATATAGACTCCATTTGTAATAAACCCTAATCTAATCTGTCTTGAAGTCTTCAACAATCTAGAGTAAGATTTTTTTGAAATGTTATTACACACAAACAACAAAAGCAATATATTTAATATATATTAGGAGAAAATAATAGTCAAAACAATAATACTTGGAATAATCATAAACACACATAATATGAAAAATATAGTTATGAAAACTAAGTTACAATAATTTCCCCCTTTTTGATGATGGAAAATTAATTATTATTTTAGTTAATATTTAAAGCAAAAATTTCTCATTTGCTCTCTCTAAATGAATGACCAATGTAAATCTAGGGATTCCCATGAAGATCAAAATAAATAAACCCAAAAAAAAAAAAAAGACACCAAATCAAAAACTAGTCAAACAAAAACATGAACACAAAATACGAACATTCAAACATTTAAAACATATTCACACATGTAGAACATACAAACATTAAAACATTCAGACATGCATTTTTTTAAAATATACACATTACACACATGCATATATTATACAGATGTACACAAATATCAATCAATCAAATAATATTATTACTCCCCCTTTTGACAACAACAAAAAGGAAAGTAGAACTTGAAATGAAAGGTTTCAGTAGATAAACCAAAAGAATTGATCTAGAAAAAAGTTTTAAACCAATTACAAATATAATATTAATTCCATAATACTAAAAAGATAAAAATAAAATATTAAATCAAAGAACAACTAAGATAAGAAAAGTCAATCAAAGTCATGATTCATGCTAGACAAATTAAATAAAGATGATTATTGCAAAAATGATGAAAAGAAGATTAGTTATCTTCAAATTCAATATAGAATATATTTGTTAGTTAGATTGATTTGGATTTCAAATTAAATGATAGTGGAAATAATACAATAAAAAAAAAACAATTGGCGACATTCTACATCTTTTCAAATATTTGTTGCACACTTTATTCATCTTTTCTTTTTGGGCTAATTTTGTGTATTTTTTCACTTTGCGAACCATTGCGCATTCTTTCAATTTTAACACATATTGTGCATTTCTTTTAATTTACTTTTTGGGTCTTTCCAATATCAGTAATCTAAATTCAAATATCACTAATAAAAAATAAACGTATTAAAAAAATTAAAAATAATAAATAATAAGACATCAATCTTGCAATAATTATATTCTAGTAATGTTTGCCTAATAGAATATGAAATTTATCTCTTTATCTAAATCCAGTTATAATTTAATTTAAATTTTTGAAAAATTAGATTTTGTAAGGAAATTAGATTTTGTAAAGAAAAATAATTTATAGCTCATTTTAGATCAATTTCAGAAGGTTTTTTCATATTTTAGATACTAACATTTCAAGAACCCAAAAATAAAATATCTCATCAAAACATGGCTTTTTTCATTGATATCATAAAGATCACATACATTTATTTCAATTAATATCATATAAAACACTACCAAACATCATCACATAAAAACCTAACAATATATAATAAACACTACAAACATGAAAGAAAAATATCATAACATCACTCTCAAAAGCTTAGAAGAAGGAATAATAATAAAGTACACCTAGAAATTGGAGGGGCCGTGATCTGGAGGAGGAGGCTGATTGAACTATGAAAAATAGTTATTCATCATAGCTACATTTTGTTGCAAACCTATTTTCATGGCTTATGTTTTGATGATTGACAAACACTATCTCTCTTGGACTACTTGTTGCTTCTAACTTTTCAGGAATCGAAGATCGGACGATCAAGAGGAAGCCAAGTCCAGGATCGCGTAGGCTTAGGGTTGAGTCAGTCTGTAATTTTATTTTTTACCTTTTGAGTCTACTTGTAATAATCAAAAAGACTGATGCTAAGTAACCCTTCACACACACATTTGAGAGGCTTAGAAATTCTGTTTTTGCCCACATCGGCCCGGCCGATATTTATATCATCCGGGATGATCAGCTTAAAACAGAAAGTCTAATTAAGGATTCTTAATTAAGGAAGCCGACATTAACATATCGGCCTGGACGATACGTGTATCGGCCAGGACGATAAGCTCAAAATAGAAAGAGATAGCTGCCTTAGACAGTTTAGGCATACTGAATTTTAAATTATCGGCCCGGACGATTCCAGGATCGGCCTGGACGAAATTACCAAATTATGCCTTAATTGATCAGGAAATCAAGGGAGTAATTAAGGATGATTGATACGATCATATCGGCCAGGACGATCGTGAGATTGGCCTGGACGATCAAGCCAAATTTCAATCGGCCAGGACTGTTCCCAGGGCTGTGCTCAGGACGATTTACCTCTGATTTGAACTAATCGTCCAGGACGATCGTGAGATCGGCCTGGACGATCAAGCCAAATTTCAATTGTCCATGACTGTTCCCAGGGCTGTGCTCTGGCCGATCTTCCTTGATTTGTACTAATCGGCCAGACCGATGTCCATATCGGCCTGGACGATAAAGTCGGCTACTTGCAATTAATGAGCTCCTCTTGAGCTCTTCTATTTAAAGAGCTCTTCTTCAACATTTTTAGAGACCTTTTGGCTGCTGCCTTGACCTGCGAAGACCTTGAGGAGAGAAAGAGAGAGAGGGAGAGAGAGAGGATCTTGTGAGGGGGAGCTTGTGAGGGGATTCACAAGGGTTGCTCAAGGATCGCTCTGCTTGTCTTTTGTCTGAAGTTTCTCGTCCGTGGAAGGGTCGGTAGAGGTAAGGAGTTTTGCTTTTGGTTGTGGTTCTCTGCCAGCTTCAGGAGGAAGCAAAAGGAGGTAGGTTCTCTGCCTTGCCGGGGTGGCAAAAAGGAGTTTCTTGTGAGGGCTTCTCCGCCTAGCTGTGGGGGCTAAAGGAGAGTCACGTTTTGTAGTGCAATACTTGGATGGTGCCTCCAAGGAGTGGACGTAGGTCGAGTCGACCGAACCACTATAAATCTTGTGTTCTTATTTTTGCTTCCGCACTTTTAAATTCCGCATTTGGTTTTGTGGTGTGATTTGGCTTGTGAATTTATTTCTTTGTCTTAAGAATTTTTAAAATACCAATTCACCCCCCCCCCCCCCCCCTCTTGGTTAGCTTGGGACTAAGTTCATTGGGCTTAACATCCCGAACGAACTTTCAAGTGGTATCAGAGCGGGATTCGAAAAATTAAGTTTGAAAACTTTTTGAATTTGATCCATGGCTAACGTAGAAAATAGAAACACTACTGAAGGTTATTCGATTACACGACCTCCTCTATTTGACAACTTACCTTTTGATTTTTGGAAAACCCGCATGTCAACGTTTTTACAATCTACTGATTATCGCTTGTGGATGCTTATTCAAGAAGGTTATTCTCCACCTTCTCGTGAAATTAATGGTATTAAAACTGAAGTTGCTTTTACTGAATGGACTTTCGATGAACGTGATTTGGCTCAGTTAAATGCAAAATGTTTGAACTGTTTTTTCTGTGCTTTGAAATCTGAAGATTACATGCGTGTTTCAACATGCAAAACTGGTAAAGAGATTTGGGATAAATTATGCATCACCTATGAAGGTACTAATGAAGTTAAGCAATCTCGTTTGAACTTTCTCTTGCATGACTACGAACTTTTTCGTATGAAACCTCATGAATCGATTTCTGGCATGTACACTAGGTTTACTCAGATTGTTACTTCATTGCATGCACTAGGAAAAGAGCTTTCGAATTATGAAAAAGTTAACAAGATTTTGAGATGCTTGCCTTCATCTTATGATGCAAAAATAACTGCAATCACTGAATGAAAAGATTTGAATACTTATTCCATTGATAACTTACTTGGCTCACTCATTGCTTACGAGCAAGGTGTGAATCAAAGAAATCTTGATGCAGGTGAGAAGAAAAAGGAGAAAACAATCACACTAAAGGCGCACAAATCGGATTCTGAATCTTTCAGGTCTGAAAGCGATGAAGTTGCCTTCATCACAAGGCAATTCAAAAGCTTTCTAAGGAAGAAACAAAGGCATCATCAAAATTGGAGGAAAGGTAAGGATCACAAATATGTTAAAGGATCTTCTGATGTTGTTTGTTTTGAATGCAGGAAACCTGGACATGTGAGAGCCGATTGCCCTACACTTCAAGATCAATCAAGCAAAGAAAAGGAAAAAGGTGAGGAGAAAGCCAAGTCAAGGAAGGACAAGAAGAAAATTCAAAGAGGATTTTGGGCAGAATCTGGTACTGATTCCTTTGAGACTGAACCAGAGGAAGAGACTACAAATTTGTGTTTCATGGGAGAAAATCAAAGTGATGAAGAAGAGGTATGTAAACCAACTTATGATGAATTGTTTGAAATTTGTGAAAAAATTCATGCATCATACAAAAAACTTAAGAAAACTCATGCTAGCCTAAAATTAGAACATTCAAATCTATAAAAAGAGCATGAAGTATTTCTCAAAGACCATGCAACGATTGATTCAAATCACATGGCTCTCCTTGATGAATTTGATGAGTTGAACAAAAAGCATTTAGAATTAATTGATGAACATAATGCATTAAAAGTTTCACACACCTCACTTAGTTTTGATCTTAAGAAATCTAAAGATCTTAAGAAAAATTTGAGGATTGAGATTGATGCCTTAAAGAGAACAAATTTGAGGATTCAAAATGATCGGATGACTTCCACTGTTGATCTTAAGCCAAAACCTAGGAAGAGGCATTATAACTCAAATCATCTAAGAAATCCCTTTCCTGGAATTAGATGTTTCTCATGTGGCATGCTAGGACACATCTCACACACTTGCACCGTTCATCGTAGTACTCATTGGGTATGGAGACCTAAAATGCATGATTCACAGCATACCTTACCTGCATTACATTCTACTTTTTCTAAGAAGGATCCCAAACCTGTTTGGGTTCCTAAATCTGACTGTTATTGAGTTTTGCAGGTGTGCTCTCACCAAAGCCCTCGTGGGAGCATAGGATAACTGGACATAAGGAGGCTTGCAGCTCAAAAATTGCTTAAACTCGCTGCTTTATCACATGCATGAAACTTTTTACTTTCTTTTGTTTTTCTTTCTTTTGCTTTTGTTTCCTGTTTTGTTGTTTTAGTTCTTTTTTGTGTGTTTTATTTTTTTTCCTTTTTGTCTCCTTTTACTTAGTTTTCACATCAAAATTGCTTGTCCTTGCTTTTGGGAATTTGTAGTCAATATGCTTTTATCTACTCAATCTCTTTCTTAGATGGTAGAAATTTTTTGTGATTGTGTCTCTTTCTCTAACCTATTTTAGTGGCATAGTTATCTTCTTTAATCAAAAATCTCTCTCAAGTTAAAGATTATTTATGGAATTGAGATCTTTTCTTAAACTTGCTTAAAAAACTCTATCTTATACTTATAATGTTTAAAGTTTTTTTTTCACATCAAAATTGCTCGCTACTCTTGTCCTTGATTATTGATTCTGCTTGTGATAACTCTTCCTTTGGTTAGAGAGAGTGCTCCTATTCTCTAATATATGAGAAGATCTATTCACAACTTTGTCTTTAAAAGATCATAAAAGAGACTATAGCTTGCAAAAAAAAAAAATGGCCAATGATGCCAATAAAAGATGTGCAAAGCGCCAAATTGAAAAATATTGAATACACAAAGTGTATCAAAAGATGCGCAGTGCGCCAACCAATTATCAAGAGGCATAAAATGAGCCCACTCCAAAACAAGCTACTCTCTCTTTTTAAATCTTTTAGAACTTAGAAGTGTTGGTTATCAAAGACTTGACTCCGATTGTGATAAATTTACTCTACCTCATTATTGTATGAAGATAGTTTTTTCTTAAGCCAAGTGATAAGTAAATTCCTTTTTTCTCATAACCAATTAATTTCTTGAGTTAGGTCATTGATTTCAAAAGACAATTCTACCCTAAAAAATGTCTGAGCTAAGGGTAGCCATGATCGGATATTCTACTATTCTATAGATTGATGAGCTTATTAACACATTAACTCACAAATTTTTGAATCAATCACATGGAATGCTATATCATGTTCATGCCTTGGTTAAAAAAAAAAAAAAATAGGGGGTCTCTTCGCTTTGCTTTCTTGAATCCTCCTTTTTGATATGTCAAAAGGGGGAGAAGTTTATGAGGTTCTTTTTTACATCAATCCTGAATTTTTTCCATTAATTGTTTTCGTAGTGGTTTTCCATCATCAAAAAGGGGGAGATTGTTGCAAACCTATTTTCATGGCTTATGTTTTGATGATTGACAAACACTATCTCTCTTGGACTACTTATTGCTTCTAACTTTTCAGGAATCGAAGATCGGACGATCAAGAGGAAGCCAAGTCCAGGATCGCGTAGGCTTAGGGTTGAGTCAGTCTGTAATTTTATTTTTTACCTTTTGAGTCTACTTGTAATAATCAAAAAGACTGATGCTAAGTAACCCTTCACACACACACTTGAGAGGCTTAGAAATTCTGTTTTTGCCCACATCGGCCCGGCCGATATTTATATCGTCCGGGACGATCAGCTTAAAACAGAAAGTCTAATTAAGGATTCTTAATTAAGGCAGCCGACATTAACATATCGGCCTGGACGATACGTGTATCGGCCAGGACGATAAGCTCAAAATAGAAAGAGATAGCCGCCTTAGACAGTTTAGGCATACTGAATTTTAAATTATCGGCCAGGACGATTCCAGGATTGGCCTGGACGAAATTTCCAAATTATGCCTTAATTGATCAGGAAATCAAGGGAGTAATTAAGGATGATTGATACGATCATATCGGCCAGGACGATCGTGAGATTGGCCTGGACGATCAAGCCAAATTTTAATCGGCCAGGACTGTTCCCAGGGCTGTGCTCAGGACGATTTACCTCTGATTTGAACTAATCATCCAGGACGATCGTGAGATCAGCCTGGACGATCAAGCCAAATTTCAATCGTCCATGACTATTCCCAGGGCTGTGCTCTGGCCGATCTTCCTTGATTTGTACTAATCGGCCAGGCCGATGTCCATATCGGCCTGGACGATAAAGTCAGCTACTTGCAATTAATGAGCTCCTCTTGAGCTCTTCTATTTAAAGAGCTCTTCTTCAACGTTTTTAGAGACCTTTTGGCTGCTGCCTTGACCTGAGAAGACCTTGAGGAGAGAAAGAGAGAGAGGGAGAGAGAGAGGATCTTGTGAGGGGGAGCTTGTGAGGGGATTCACAAGGGTTGCTCAAGGATCGCTCTGCTTGTCTTTCGTCTGGAGTTTCTCGTCCGTGGAAGGGTCGGTAGAGGTAAGGAGTTTTGCTTTTGGTTGTGGTTCTCTGCCAGCTTCAGGAGGAAGCAAAAGGAGGTAGGTTCTCTGCCTTGCCGGGGTGGCAAAAAGGAGTTTCTTGTGAGGGCTTCTCCGCCTAGCTGTGGGGGCTAAAGGAGAGTCACGTTTTGTAGTGCAATACTTGGAGGGTGCCTCCAAGGAGTGGACGTAGGTCGAGTCGACCGAACCACTATAAATCTTGTGTTCTTATTTTTGCTTCCGCACTTTTAAATTCCGCATTTGGTTTTGTGGTGTGATTTGGTTTGAGAATTTATTTCTTTGTCTTAAGAATTTTTAAAATACCAATTCACCCCCCCCCCCCTCTTGATTAGCTTGGGACTAAGTTCATAGGGCTTAACATCCCGAACGAACTTTCACATTTATTTTGACCGTATCAAACTGACCACGGATCCAACCCATTTCCTCATGAAATATCGCATCCTACTGATTTAAATGAGTCTTAATTTGATCAAAATATTGATCAAAGTGAGTCTCCAAATGATCAAATCACTGGACTATTTCCTGAAAGTAGTTTTGGTTGGGTCCTTGTGTAGGTGCTGGAGCTCCCCCCTTTTTTTAAGAGTCATCACTCTCTGAACTGTGATCTCTCCCAAGTAGTGATAAAAAGAAACATCTATGAAGTAAATTAGTAGTTCAGTGGAAGGATCATGATGGATTAGGTTGTACGTTTTATCTAGGATATAGGCTACAAAGTATCCTAATGCCACTTTCTTTTTCCTCTTATGATGAGGAAGGCCAATTTCAGAAAGATTATAAATATAGTCCATGATGATTTGGGCCTCATCAAAGGGATTTTCAATCATAATCATATATATGACAATGGATAGGAGAGGAGTTATATTTATATGATCACCAGCTTTAGAAATAATTGAGGTTCATAAGACATGCTAGATGATCCGAGCATTTTTGGTGCAAAGTGTAGACTCTTGCTGAATGACAAACTTGAGAGACACCTTTAAGAACTTTAATAATTTCATACCAGTTAAAGTCAGATCTAGAAGTCAAGTGTGGGCTCTAATCCTCTGAGTTCTCAAGTGGAGGTAGTTGCCTAAATCTTCTTTGGTAATCTCTACTCTTTATTTCTAGACAAAAGAAGTGATCCTAGTATGGTCTTCACTTACTTTCATATTGGCTAAGAAATACTATATGGTTTCTTTGTAATAAGCATAAATGACTATCAAAATGAAGGAATGTTTGGTTGATGCAAACAGAGGCATTACAGGAAAGTGGAGATCACCCTGAATTATAAGATGGGAATGAGTGATTTTTGTAAAAGAATGCCTAAAGAAGGCATCCTTATTTACCCTGGACATAAAGTTGTCATCCCCACCACTCCTAAATGAGGAACCCTTGGAACCATGTGGACATTTTCTTGAGCTAACCATTCCAAAGATAAGGGTTCTAGAGGGTTTAGAAGTGAAATGAAAATGACTTCAACGACCCTTCTATTTAAAGGAAAATGACCTATCATATAGTACAAAATTTGGTTCGTACTTATGATTTTAAAATCATATGGGATGAAATTATTTTCGTACATATGAATGGAAATGACAAAAAAATAAAACGGCTTTTTGTAAGATGCCATTTCCGAGGCATCCTTTCATACACAGTTTTTGATCACGCAATCATACAGACAAAGAGGTGTTCGTCCGAGACGATCAGAATATTAAAGATCATTTTAAAGGCAGTTAGGTTTGTCCCTCATAGAAATTGACAATTAGATCGTACATATGAAAGATGATTTTGTATGTATGATCAGTAATAATAATTGACTCCAACTAGTAAACCGTCCCCATGCGTACAGACGAATATGTATAGATCATACTATATGATGACATCATTGTACAGTATAAAACCCATGAAAAAACTATATTTTGAGTGTTCAACTTAAAACCAATCATAGACATGAAATAGAATTCATACAATACAAAAATATTTCATAAAGTATAATTAATTCACTTAGAAAACAAAGCATGAAAATCAGAAAAACTTCTCAAAATCCATTATTCTTTAACAAGTGACATTCTTTACAATAAGAACAAAAATAAAACAAAAAACAAACAACTAAACATATAGAAATAAACAAAAGACAAGCAAAGACAAGCTAAACATATACAAATTTACACACATCAAGTTTGCAAGATTTTTAATTTAAGCATTAAGACCAATCACACCTAACCTGGTTCTTAAGGTGTTAAAAGTGTCAAAGGCCAGTGGTTTTGTGAAAATATCTACAAGTTGAATTTTTGTAATAATGTGATTCAATTCAATCTCTCCTTCAGCTACATGACCTCTAACGAAGTGATGCCTTATGTTTATATATTTGGTTCTAAAACATTGGATAGGATTCATTGAAATGCAAATGACATTAGTATTATCACAAAAAAATTAGAATTTTTGCTATTAAAAATCCTAAATCAATCAATTATTATTTCAATTAGAGTACTTATGCTACACAACTTCCTAAGGCAATATAATCAGCTTCAGTAGTAGATAGAGCTACAGAATTCTATCTTCTATTGTACTAAGAAACTAAGGAATTTCTTATGAATTGACATATTCTAGGTATGCTTTTTTGGTCAACCCTATAACCTGTAAAGTTTGAATCAGAATATCCAACAATTTCAAATAAGGAGTTTTACTTAGGATACCAAATCCCTAAGTTTTTAGTTCCAAAGAGATATCTCAAAATTCTTTTTACTACTTTCAAATGGAACTCTATGGATCAGATTAAAATCTAGCATACAAATAAATACTAAATATTATATATAGTCTGCTAGCAGTCAAATAAAGTAAAGATCCAATTTAACTCTAAATTTCTTTTGATCAATAAATTTTTTTTTTGGGTCCTTACCTAATTGAACTGAGAAACTCATTAGTGTAGTCACTAGTTTAGCATTATCCAATTAATATTTCTTGAGGATGTCCTTAACATACTTTGACTTACTAAGAAAAGTTCCTTACTTATTTTTCTTAATGTTAAAGCCAAGAAAATAACTCACATCTCCCATTAAACTCATCTCAAATTCACTTCTCATTATTTCTAAAAATTCATCACAAAGATTTTTATTTGTAAATTCAAATATAATATTATCAACATATATCTGAATAATCAGTATATCATCTCCTATTTTGTTCAAAAAGAGAGTGGTGTCCACACTTCCTTTTACAAATGATCTATCTAATAAGAAAGTACTTAACCTCTCATACCATGCCTTATGTATCTATTTCATTCCATATAATACATTTTTTAATTTAAACACATGATTAGGGAATTTAAAATTTTTAAAACCTAGAGGTTGCTCAACATAAATATCCTCTTATATCACCTCATTCAAATAGGAACTTTTGACATCCATTTGAAACAATTTAAGTCCTTTAAAATAAGTAAAGGTAAACAAAACTCTAATTGCTTCAAGTCTGTCTATAGGGGAAAAGTCTCTTCAAAATTAATCTCTTCTATTTGATTATACCTCTTAGCCTCCAATCTAGTCTTATTTCTCATCACAACTCATAAATCATTCATTTTATTTTTGAACACCCATTTGGTTCCAACAACACTTTAATCTTTTGGCCTTTCTATCAATTCCCAAATATCATTTCTTAAAAATTGATTCAACTCTTCTTGCATGGCCAAAATCCAAAACTCATCCGAAAGTGCTTGATTAACCTTTGTGGGTTTAATCATTGATATAAAAATAGAATGGTTCACCTCTTTGCTAACTCCATACCTAATCCAAACACCCTCACTAGGTTCACCTAAAATCAATTCCTTAGGGTAATTTTTAGAAAATTTCCATTCGCTAGGCAAAGGGTTTTTTTTCAACATTTTCTTCCAAATCTATCTTTTTAATTCATTGGGAGTTATTTTTAATATGATCCTCTTCCAAACTTGGCTCTTCCAAAATGTCAGATTCATCAAACACAACATGTGTGGTTTCCTTAACTATCAAATTCCTCTTGTTAAAAACTATATAAGATTTTCCAACACTAGAGTGTCCAAGAAAAATCCTTTAATCAAATTTATTAAATTTTTTTAAAAGAGTTTTCTCATTATTATGAATGAACACCTTACATCAAAAAACATACAGATGTGAAAAATTTGATATTCTCTCCTTAAGAAGTTTATAGGGTATTTTATTCAATTTTGATCTAATATTCACCCTATTCAGAACATAATAAGATGTACTGACTGCTTCAACCCAAATATATTTTGGAAGTGAGAATTCTATCAACATGGCTATAGTAACTTCAATTAATGTTGTGCTCTTTCTTTTGACTACCCCATTCTACTGAGGGGTCCTATGTGTTAAAAAAGTTATGATAAATTCCTTTTTTTATATAAAACTCTTCAAAAATTTTATTTTCAAATTCACCTCAATGATCACTTTGAATTGATAAGATTTCACATCCAAGTGTTCTTTGAATCTAAGTAAAAAAGTTTTTAAATTCTCAAATATTTCACTCTTATGAAATAAAAATTCAACCCAAGTAAATCTAGAAAAATCATCAACAATCACAAATCCAAAAACTTTCCCTCCTAAACTTACAGTGCTAACTGGACCAAAAAGATCTATATGAATAATCTCCAATAGTTTGCTAGTTTTATGATCCTTAATGGAATGAAAAGTGGACTTCACCTATTTTCTAGTTGACATACATCACACATGTGATCCTTAGTAAAGTAAAACTTTGGTATACCTCTAATAAGTTCTTTTTGAGTAATTTTCTTAAGTTTTTCATTCTAGTATGACAAAGTCTCCTATGCCATAACCATGATTCATCAGAAATTATTTTAAAACAAAAAAGCATTAAGAGATTTAATAAAATTCAAATCAAGCATGTATATATTATTTACCCTTATTTCATTCAAAACATTAATTCCATTTTGGCTTATTATGTAGCTAGTGGAAAAAAAATTTACACTATAACCTTTATCACATAGTTATTTAATACTCAACAAATTATTCTTTAAGACTTCTATAAGTAAAACATTCTAAATAAAAAAATTGTTCAAGTTTCTAATCATAGCTGTGCCTACCACTATCCTAGTGGTATTGTCTCCCAGTATAACCTTGCCTCCATTCATGGCTTCCAGTAATATGAATTATGTAGTGTATCCAATCATATACTTTGAACATCCACTGTCTAGATACAAAATGCTCTCACAAGGTCTTATATGAGAGCATTACTAAAGATAAACAAATGTTAATCTTGGGAACCCAAATAAGTTTTGGTTCTCCTCTTGGAAAAATTAATCTAAATGCATGTACGATATAATTTGTTTTATGTATCATTGGTCTCCACACTAGATATGATTTACTATGAATAGTGAAAGTGTGAGATATGTGCCCAATTATACCATAATAAAAACATTTAACTCCAAGAAAAGGATTTTTTAATTTATATGGGTAAACTTGTCTTTTCCTATGTTTTAAAATTTTTATTTTCTTCTCATGATTAAAAAATTGTTCAGGTGTAGGTGGTATCCTATTTTTCTCATATGCTTTCAATTGTGCTTTAAAAAATGAGTTTGCACTTTCTAACAAAATATTGTTAACTTTTAAATAGTGCTCTCTATTATCAGATTAATCCATAAATGTTTTAAAATCTTTGTTAAGTTAAGTGTGGGATGATTTCAATAATTCATGCTATTTATTCAATTTATTATACTCATATAATAATTTCATGTGGTTACTATTAATTAGTGCATGATTCTTCCTAAGGATTTCATGCTCTTTTTATAATTCAAGGAATTCTAAATTTAACCTAGCATGCATCTTTTTAGGCTTTCTATATGTCATATGAATTCTTTCAGAAACATCAACTAACTCATCATAGGTTAAGTCACATACCTCTTCTTGATCTGATTGATTAAGCTTATCATCCATCAAGTACAAATTTGTGACTTCTTCCTCTACCTCTATTTTTGAAGAGTTTGAAGCTGAGTCCCCCCAAAATGCTCTCTACAACCTCTTCTTCCCCTTCCTAATGTTTGTTTTCTCTACAACCTTCTCCTTACTAGGATTGCTTTTAAGATTCAGGCATTAAGATTTGATGTGTCCAGGATTTCTGCTTTCATAGCAAATTATATCATTAGAAGCCTTAAAATTTTGGTCACACTTACTTTTAGTCCACTAATGGCATCTCCTTTGCATCCTCTTTAGAAAACTCTTGAATTTCCAAGACGTCAAGGTATTGTCATCTACATCCTTGGGTTGACATCGATTACTCTGTGAGTCATCCACTTTCAAAGCTATATTCTTTTCCTTTTGCTTCTCACCTGCATCAATCTTTCTTTGATCACTCCTTGCTAGTAAGCAATTAGTGATCCAAAAAATTTGCCAATGGAATTAATAGTTAAATCTTTAGACTATATAATAGTATTCATTTTAGAATCATAAGCAGTAGGCAAACAATGAAGTATTTTATTCACTTTCTCTGCATTCATTAATTCCCTACCTAAAGTATGCAATGAGTTAATTATTTGAGTGATACATATGTATATTTTAGTGATTGATTCATTTGGTTTCATACAAAATAGTTCATAATCATGCAATAGAATATTTAATCTAAAATTTTTCACTTTATTAGTCCCTTCATATGTGAAACAAAGTCTATCCCAAATTTCTTTTCCACTTTTACAGGTAGAAACATGAATGTAGTCTTCATATTTAAGTACACATGAAAAAACTATTCAAACATTTTGCAATTAATTGAGCTAAGTCTCATTCATCCATAGTCCAGTTAGTAAACAGTGTTTTAGTTCTAATGCCATCTACAAGTTTAGTTGTATCCTTCTTATACTAAAATCCACATGTGACTGTCAAGCGATTGATTAAAAGTAGACATTCATGTTTTTTAAAAATTGAAAGGGGTATTATTAAACATTGGGGGTCTAGTGATTGAATACCCTTCAGGTGTGTTATGGTTTTTAAAAATAGCCATGATCATTTTAAAAAAGTTTTCTAAACCTTAACATTCGAAACAAGGCTATGATACCACTTAAAAAGTCTGTATAGGTTATTAGACCGAATGTAATTATCCCAATGTTAACCAAGATGGGGTGAATTAGTAATTAAAAATTTTCCTCTTGAATGAAAAATTGTTTTAAATTTTTTTTTGCATAATAATTAATTTTCTTAACAAAAACAAACTTTTCAACCACTTAAATAAAAATGTGCATAAAAATAAAATTGCAAAAGAATAAAGAACACAGGAATTTATAGTGGTTCAGTCCAACTAAACTTTCATCCACTTCTTGAAGACTCCCTCTTCAGGTATTGAACTATTACTAAAGTAACTCTCCTTTTTCCCCTACAGCAAGGGGGAGAAGACTTTACAATTACCCTCTCTTCCACCATTCCCCGATGCGGCAGAGTACAATTATCCTTTCACACTCTCAAAGTGTTGACAGAGAACTGTCATCCTTTTGTACCCTCTAAGGTCGGCAGAGTACCATCATCCTTTCGTACCCTGCAAGTGTCGGTAGAGTACCGTCATCCTTTCACACCCTCCAACTGTCAGCAGAATACTATCATCATTTCATACCCTCCAAGTGTTGGCAGAGTACTGTCATCCTTTCACACCCTCTAAGTGTCGATAGAGAACCAGGTCTTCTCCAAAGATCTTCTTTCTAATAACTTGAAATAAGGAAGAGAATTGACAACAAAAAAAGATATTCTTACCTTTGATTAACCTTATGATCCCTTCACACTCTCCACATGTACGAACTCTCTCACAAACACTCTCCAAAAACTTACTTTCACTTGTTCTAAAAAAAATACAATGACAAGGCAAGCCAAATCAATTTCTAAGGACTTTATATAGGTAAGACACAAAAAACCATCTGAAAAAATAAAAATTTTAATTTTCACCATCCAAGATTATATAGTATGATCGACGATCGTATATACAAATAATTAAAAATTTACTCGTATGATCCTATATGAAACATTTTCATACATGCTGATCATATAGTATGAACTATATATTGTACTACATAAACCATTCAGAAAAATTTTCTAGTTTGTTGGGATGAAAAGATACCTCATAATTTCATACTCTAGATGTCATCTATACGAACATGAGATCATACAATATGATCAGTTAACAAAAATTTTATGTTCATCGGGATGAAAAGAGATGCAATTATTTTATACTCTTAATATTGTTCGTACGAAACACACTTCGTATAGAATAATCAATTCAAAAAATATGGATGTTCATCGGGACGAAAAGAGACCCAATCTTTTCCTACTTTAGACATTGACTGTACGAAGGGTATTTCGTACAGTATGATTAGTTTAGAAAAATTTTCATGATTGTAGGGATAAAATTGTATGTATTTATTTCATACTCTAGACATCGTCTGTACTAAGATGACTTCATACAATATAAATAAGACTTAGACAAATTTCATCATATGGTTCAATTAACTACTTTCTGGAGGAAGTAAATAGACAAATTATCCTGTATGATCCAAAATGGTATAATATGATTAGTTTAAAAATTTACATAAGTTTTAACACTCCCCCAGTATGTGTGTGCACGGTTACCCAATTACAATCACACTCTCATATACTCAGTAAAAGTGTAAAATATATACTCTATTTATAAGAAATCCTAATCTAATCTATCTTGAAATCTTCAACAGTCTGGAGTATGATTTCCCTGAAATGTTAGTACACATAAACAACAAAAGTAATATATCTAATATATGTTAGGAGAAAATAGTAATAAAAACAATAATATTTGGGAATCATAATAATATAAAAAACATAGTTATGAAAAATAAGTTACAACATACTACACACAATAGATTTTCACCAAGTAATTATCACAAAAATTAATATATCACGTGATCTAATAGATTAAGAAGTACAAAAAAGTAAAATGGGAAAAATTAGAAATCAGAGCAAATACACGAGAATTTTTTAGTGGTTAGGTCAAACCATGACCTATGTCTACTCCACGGGTCTGCCTCTCTAGGTATTACACTATCACTATAGTATCTCTACTTTAACCCCCATATCTAGGCGGAGAAGCCTTTACAAAATCTCTTCAACCAACTAAGTATGGTAGAGAACCTTGAATTCTTTTGACCCTCCTAGTGAGGCAGAGAACCTGGAATTCTTTTCACCCTTATGAAATGGCACAGAACCTAGAATCCTTTTTAGCCTATTATTAAGGCATACAACCTAGAATTCTTTTCACCCTCTTACTAAAGTAAAGAACCTTAAATCCTTTTTCACCATTTTGGTGAAGTCAATGAACCTTGGAATCACTTTCACCTTCCCCGGTGCACCAGAGTAGTTGGGTCCTTTATCACCAAAGAGATCTTCTTTCGATAACTTCTGTGAAGACAAACCTTGATGCTTAGAAGAACTCAGGTGTAAGTTTTTTAGAGAAATCATATGGAACTCCCTCTCACACTCCCTTGAAACCCATAAGGATCTTCTCCCTCTCTCACAAACTCTAACCTTTCTCTCCTAAGATCTAGGCTCTCTCTTCAAGCTTTCTTCATAAGAAATAACTCAGTAAATGGTAAAAAGACTCATATAAAGTCTTATGAGAAAGCTTAAATACAAGGCTTCATGAAATTTTAAAAAGTCAATTTTATCATCTCTGATCATACAATATGATTAGTTCAATATATCTTTGTTAGTAATGTACAAAGAGTAAAGAGCTATATGATTAGTTCAAGTATTTGAGCTCATCATTCAGTTCATTATGATTTTCATCTAGTATGATTAGTATAATTAAATTGAATTATCATCCTGTATGATTAGCAATGGTAAAATATTGCCCCATACAAAGATTGGGTTGTATAGTGCAATTTATCCAATCGTACAGCATAATCTTACTAGACCAATTAATCTAACTTTGATCCCTAATTATAGGATTAATTTAGCCAAGATTTAATTATATTATATAGTATGATACCTAACATATAGTATGTTTAGTGCATAATTTGTATTTCAAAAATTTGCCTAAATTATTATTGTTGACTCTGATCATGATTTCAATTGATCATCTAGTATGATCTTGATCATCCAGTATGATTTGTTCAAATAGAATTAATTATAGAATTAGCTATTATAATGATTTTTTGATAAGCTGATAGTAAAGTATGATACCTATCAAATAGTATGATTAGTTCAAAAAATTACTCTTCTAATTTTTCCATCTATCTTATTCCCATGTGTGTGTGTGCATGATCACCAGGCTAGCATACACCATTATAGGACTTAACTCATGAAATTAAAAAAAATACATAAATGAATTTTATAAATCTTTTTGCATGTCCTATTCTATCCAATCTTGATCCCTGAATCTTCATTGAGTGGTGTATAATGTACCTAAAATATTTGTAAACACAAAAAAAAAAAAATGCACTACAAATACTAGGAGACATAAAAATGCAACCAGTAATATTTGTTATCATAAACAACCATAAACTCAAAAGCCCATGTTTCAATAAAATTAACATACAATCTAGGAACTTTAGAGTTTTCTTTCCTTACAGCTTTGTTGCAGTAGCAATCAAGTTATTTTCTTCTAATAATTCAACATTCTCAGCTCTTCCACTCATGTGACAATTCATATTATAATGTATAGACTTAGTCATCTCCTGCACTCTAGAAGATGAACCAAGATTTCAAAGTTCTTAAATAGAAGGATTTCAGAATTAATAACAGACTTTCCCTTGGTCATGCAAGCTGAGAGTTTAGTAGCTACGGGAGAAATTATAAACCCACCTTTGACGTTGACCTGAGAGGAGCTGATTAATAGACTCAACAATGGGTATAACCACTTAAAACATGGTCCAAACTTGATTTGAGTTCTCTAAACACACTGGTCATCGATGATGTTGAGGTTTAAGATTAATATTCCAAACATTTTTTGAAAAAAAAGGGGAAAACCAAATTAATAACTAAACTTGTTGAACTCAAATTAAAAGTTAAATATGGTTGAAACCTAAGGTATGTTCTAAATGATGGATAATTAGAAGGTAAAGGAATCTAACAAAGGACCCAAATCACATAAAGGGCTTGATTGTGAAGTGCAGATTTAGAAGAATGATTTATTGAAGATTGATTAAAAATTGAAGTTGAATTTGTTGATCGAGAAGGCAATTAATTGAAATGAGATTTTGAATATAATGCATGAAAATAAGCAGTTTGCTTATATAAAAAAACATATTATAGATTTAAAATCTAATCTCCACTAAATATGGAATGTAAACCCAATCCCCAAAGAATTCACCAAAAAAATATGTAGACAAAATATAAAGAATGTAATTATGACCACTCGATTTGGTATCTAATATTTCTTTAGACAAGTTTGAATAATTAGTGTTAATTAATTTGAAGAAAAAATTAATAGGTGTATTATCGATATGAGTAAACAAATGATTTTATTTTCATACTCAAACTCGGTGTAGAGAATGCAACAATTATCCTAAAGGATAAAAGTCATATTCAACTATCATTTTAAAAATGAAATTGACTTAGGATAATCTTGATCGACATCCAGAGATGTTTCCCCTCTCGTAGAAAGCTAAGATAGGTTTTATTTTAAACTCAGATCTTGAGTTCTGATAGAGGCAATCCTCTACACTCAATTACATATACAAAGAGAAAAATTTTGATTAAAGTGTATATTAGATTCTAAACTTATAATATAATTATGTATAAAAGCATGCTAGATTCAATAATCCCTTCTAAAATATTATTAGATTTTATTATATATATATATATATATATATATATATATATATATATATATATATATATATATATATTAGGAATAGGAGGTATGTAGATACAATTAGGCTTATGCCTGCTTGGAAAGAGTAGCCAGCTAACAACCTATTTCACAAGCAATTTTCTAGATGAAATGTAGGATAAAGATAGTTCAATCCTAAAAGTTTAAAGGAGTAAATCAAACTTTAAATTTGTAACTCAAAATGAATCTTCAATTTATGTTCAAGTGGAACTATTGAGAAGACTAACTAAGAACTCTAACATTTATCTTATTTAATTAGCTTAACTAAATTTTCAAAGAAATTTTAGTAGCATAATGACCCTATACTAACAAGAATAACGCAACATCTACCAGGCAGAAGAGGACCCCGCTACCTTGTTGTAGGCTTGTGTGCTAGGCTAGTGTACGTTAAAGAAAATAAGATACATGCATGTATGCATGATAGGGTAAAAATGTTCATGTATACAATACCCAGAACTATATCATTCTAGAACTAATGTATGTATATTCCTACAAAGATTGGAACTATACACTGAGAAAACCTACAAAAATTCTATCCATTTTTTTTAATCTATCATTCATATAATGCAATACATGTATGCAATATAAATAAAAGAGAGTTTTACATAAAATAAAAGAGTCAAGGGAATGGATTTGGTACATGAGTAATTGAGTCCATATGTTATGAAGTTTGACCAATTTTTAAGGGTTTGACCAAGTCACATCAAGGGCGATTTGACTTATTGGATATCTAGGGGGTATTTAAGCCATATAATGAAAGGGTTTAGAAGGTTTGGATATATTGATTTAGGTATATGGAAGGATTTGACCCTATGTTATCCTTATTTTACCAGACATGGCTCCACTTGACTAGGTTAATTGATGACTCGGTCAGGGTGACCGTACATATCCATTTCACTAGGATAAAATTAAAAATAGTTTGATGAAGTTTATGTTTGATTTAAGGTTTGATTGAAGGTTATTAGTGTGTATAGTCAGTTGAGGTAGCTTGAGTTAGCTTAACATATCATATGGATCAAATGTTAGTTAGAGGGTGTATTGATTAATGATTTACGCTCTAAAGCTCCTAGTGAATTGGGTTGAACATTATTGAGGTTATAATGTTAATGCATTGAGCTACATAATTATAAGATAAGGCTAAAGGTTGATTGAATGTTTGAAAGTTTGATATATGATTGGTAGTTGAAGGTTTTTAAAATGATTGATGTATAGTATGAATATATATTGGATGATTAATTGTTGGACTTGAATAATTTCTATTTGAATGTATGATTGATTGATAATGATTATAGAGTGCAAGCTATATGGATGAAACTTTATTGGATGTATACATGCTAGTTAGTTATAGATTTGAATGATTGTAGAATTGATGAAATCTTAGTGATTGATGGCTAGCTAAATGATTGACATGTGGCTGACTATCAACCATCAGAGGTATAATCAATAGTTTGGATAGGTCCAGATGACCTCATATAAAAATGAGGTCAACAACTTGTTTAGAAAAATTTACTATAAAATACACTCTAAAATATGCAAAGGCTAATAGAACACTAGTGGGTTATAGTATAGTAACTTATGCAAATGTCTCCTCAAAATCTATTCCTTTTATCTAATTACAACCCTTGGCCACTAGTTATGCTTCGTTTATAAGTATGAATCCCATCTTATTTAACTTATTTTTGAATACTTATTTTTTTCCAATGACATGCTTATTATATGGTCTAGAAATTAGCTCACATACAACATTCCTAACAAATTAGTTTAACACATCTTGTATAGCCATAACTCAAGATTCATCTTTTAAAGCTTTATATATGCTAGTGGGTTTAATAATTAAAATAAATTTTGTATGGCTAATCTCCTATCTAATTTTATATCTATTCCTAATTCTTATAGATGAATCTCCTATGATCATGTCCTTGGTATGACTCGAAGAAATTATCCAATCCCTAGATTATGACTCATGGCTTTCAACTTTATCCTCTTAGCTTAATGTTTCCTATTATACTAGTAATATCTTCATTTCCATCTTCCTCTCTAAGATTAACAACCTAATCCATCTCATCAAAGGTATAGTTAACTCTTCTATTATAAGTGTCCTTTTATTGAATAACCTATAAGCTTTTCCTATTAATTTCTCTCTAATACACATCCTATTCAACACATAATAGGTTATTTTTTGTACTTTAACTCATAAATACTTGAATAACCTATACTCATTTAAAAATATATAATTTCCTTAATCAAAGTCCTATTCTTACTTTCTTCTATACCATTTTGTTGTGTGATTATAGGGGCTGATAAATTATATTCCATTCTTATCTCTTAATAAAATAACTCAAACTTTTCATTTCAAACTCTCCACCATGGTCACTATGGATAGTGGAGATGGAGTACCCTTTTAAACTAAATTGAGAAAATGTTAAATTTATCAAATGATTCACTTTATTTTCTAAGAGCTTAACCTATGTGAATCTAGTGTAATCATCAACATTTATAAATCCATTTAACTTCCCTCCTAAACCTCAAGGAATTAATTAGTCTAAACATGTCTATTTAAAGTACTTTTAAAGATCTAATGGTAACTTCATATGATAGCCAAAATTTTTGAAATGATTTTGTTTTTAATGAAAAAATCTAAATTTTAGCACCGTACCTTACTAAAGAAGGAAGAGGAGGAAGGGAAGGAAAGAAGAGTGGGAGAAAAAGCGAAAAACAAATTTCAGCTGCTGGATCGCTTCGCCATTTTTCTGAAACTTGCTCAAATTATGATAGGAGACTCTAATTTTTTTTTTAAATATTTTGATTTTAACTATTTGATTCACCCCAAAACTAATTTTATTGCATTTTCTTCAAATTTATTTAGCTTATATTGTGCAAGCATTTATCTGATAATGTAATGATTATTCTAGAGATTTTGGCTGTAACATTTCTTAATTTCACTAGGGTAAAATAAAGTGATTGAATTTTGTATATTTTTTTATGAATAGAAGTATTTTTTTAAGCACACTGTTAATACAAGAATTATGAACTAATATAAATATGTGATTGAACAATAGCTATTCACTTTTACTATTTAAAAAATGTTATACTAATATGTGTGAAAAATAAGTAAAAGGTTAGTTTCACTAGCTTTGGCTAGAAACTGATTGACCTATATAGGATGGTGGGCTGATAGGCCTTTCTTTAAATATATTGTTTGGTGTTATCAGGAGTTATTACTATATCGATAGGCAAAAGAGTAATGACTTTGGTTACTAAGCCATAATTGATAAGTATGGATTACTAATACAAGAAAACACCGCTTAAGCCAGGACATCTTACTTGATTAATATGATTAGTGAAATGCATGTTACTGATTCATTATTCTATACTATTTTAATGTTTACTATTTAATTATTTATTATTACTATATGAATTTAATGTTATTGTATTATTTTAATACTACTGCCATTTGTTTTACAGCTACTGTTATTGATACTAAAACTGATGCTACTACTAGTGTACTATTAATATTACTTCTACTACTATTAATTAACTATATTGTTTACTGATTAGCAGGTTATGTGACATACTGAATATGTGAGTATGATATTGCATTGATACTGATATTGAATTTGAATACTATTATTAATTTGTTGCATTAATATTAGTGCGCCCCTTTCTACATTAATATAATTTATGATAGTTTTTATCTATGCTTTAGTTTTATCAATCTATATGATTCCTTTATTGATTATAACTGATTAATAATACTGATATGATGACTGTTTTAAGGTTTTTACACTTAAACTAATTTATTATTTTTCACACTTTACTACTTTACTAGTTCATGTTTCATACTATAATATTATTTATTAACTCTTCTACTACTGTATGTGAGTTCTATTATTTTTATGTTGATTTATGATTATATAACTATTACTGGTATTAAATTGATTAGGCATGCATATTGCTTCTTTATCATACTTTAGCTCAAATGTAGGATTTGGTGACAAGTTGGGATATTTAACATATTATATATGGTTTAAATAATTTTAAGTCAGGGTAGAGGATCATGACTGTAATGCTGATCAGATTTCTCCATATTTATTATTAGTCATTTCTTTATGTATGTAGTTATTCAGGATGGATGTCATAGACTGTATATTTGTGATTTTTTAGTATCATATATAATTTTGGAGAAATGAATGCATATGCTTATATTGATGTTTTGATTAATAGAATATGATTCTTTGGATATTGGATTTTATTATTGATAAATGAAATTAGATAGAACTAATTATTTTCTAATTAAAGATAAAAGAAATACTTCTTCAAAACTAGATTTTGGGTGTCACAAAATTGGTATTTGAGAATATGTTAGAAGATTTTTCTGAATTGTTACCATAACTATAGGAAATTGATTATGTGTCGGGTAGATTAGGTATATTAAGGTGCATTATCTTACATTCATAATTGATTGCATAAGTGAATGATATATGATTGAATGAACTATATGAGTGAATAATAAAAATTGCTTGAGTTCAATGACTTTTGATTCATGATTTGATTTCAATTCAATTTGAGTTTTAATTGTATGAAATTTGTGTATTAATTTTATGCCTGAATCCTTAAGGGGAAGATGACTAACACATCAAAACATAGAAACGGTAGAGAGAGAAACTCTGGGATTTCAAAATTCTATTTTTTTTTTAAATCTAATTTTGCGGCTTCGTCGTCGGAGGGATGACGACTGAAGGTCGTCGGCCATCTGCGGCCGGCGGTCTATTGAAAGATAGGTATTCCTCGGGAAGGCTTATCGTTGGAAGTGCTCGTGATGTTTCATCATCACCACCAGCTTTTGGAGATGGAAAGTCAAGGTTGTTTCCTGGATTAAAATCTACTTCTTTGATGAACACACCTTTAATCATTAACGAAGGAGGACTGCTGATGAAGAAGCAAGCCATGGAAGTGCCTGATAAGGGAAAAAGCAAAATATCAGAGGGAATTCATGAGAATTCTGGTTGGCTATTTCAGAAACATACAGAGAAGGAAATTGATGTGATTCCTAGTTCCACTTTTGAATCAATATCCACTGATGTTGTGAAGGAGGCGAAAAATAAGGTGAATTCCGACAACTGGTTGAAAAGGACTACTGCTGTGAATGATATGAATTGTTCTATAGTGAAGAAGAATGCTGTAGAAGAAAGTAATTTAAGGTCGGAACTGGAGAAAGTGCGTGCTTGCGCTACTGGAGAACTTGGGAAATGTGATGAGGTGCTTGAGGAATTGCCTAAAAGACCTAATTCTGGTAGTATTCAGAATGCTTGGTCTAGAAATAAAAACATAAATGTTGCTGATCTGGATTTTGGAAATTGCATAGCTGAAGATGGTTGTACTGTTAAACTTCATATGGAAAAAGTTTGTGAGAATACCAACAAACTTAACAAATCTTTGGTGGTTAAAATTTTTGGAGAAGATATTCTATTCTCTTCAATCAGCTATGAACTGAGAAGATAATGGGACGTTTTTGGCAAATTTCATCTCACCATCCTTGGGAAAGGCTGGGTTTTATGTTCATTTTTTGAAATAGAGCATTTGGAAGTAGTACTCAATAATGGCCCATGGTTTGTTAACGAAACATTGTTGGTATAGAGAGATGGAATCAAAGGTTTGATCCAAATTCACTTGAAGGGCTTTTTGCTCCTATTTGGATCAGATTGCCAAATTTACCTCTATTTTGTTGGGATAAAATAAACATATGTCGTATAGCTTCGATGGTTGGGAAGCCAAACTTAATTGATGGAAATATGTTCCAATGGTCGAGAAGAGAGTTTGACCGGGATTGTGTCTGTATAAAGTTGGATGATAAACTTCCTACTGGTGTGTGGGTGGAAGGAGAAGAAGGAAAGTTTTTCCAAAAGATAGAGTGTGAAAGACTGCTGAACCTCTGCTTTGAATGTGGGAAGATCGGTCATAACAAGAATGAGTGTGCCAAAAGCATTTTGTTGAACAAGGGAAATTCTGATCGGTTGAAGATGGATATGTCAAAGAACTTGATTGAGAAAAAAGCAGTAAAAGTGAATCTAACTACATATGATAAGGAGGCTAATTTTGAAGGTTATGGTCCGTGGATGATGGTTAACTATGGGAAGAAGAATTTCAACAATAACTGGAATAGAAGACCAGCTGTCTAAGTGAATAAAAGTAGCAAAATTTCTCAACCTAAGAAGTATGTTGCGGTAAAGAAGAGAACAAATGATGGTTATGGCTTGGTAGAGCAGACTTCTGTAAAACAGAATGATGCAGTTTCAGCTGAGAAGGATTATAAAGATGGCACATTGGAGGTAGGCTCTATATTAGGTGTTAATAACAGCTTTAATGCTCTGGTGGAATTGGAGGAAGGGGAATTAAGGGAATCATTATTGGATAATAAGCTGGGTGAAAAAATTGCTGATAAAGAACTCAAGGATTCCTCTGTGATTGAAGATAATAAGAAAAGTCTGGAAGAAACAGAGTCAGGTGGCATTATTTCAGCCAGTGCTGGGACTAATGGGATTGAGCGCTCTACTCAATCCTCCAAAAAGAAGAAAACAAAATAGCTGAAAGACCTGGGTCCGATCAATGCATCTACAAGGAGTCATAGAATGGAGTTGGAAGGGAAAGGTAATTGGGGAATAATCCCCATAATCCTTTTAAATGAATTCCATATGTTTTTGGAATTGTAGGGGAGCAAGGAAGAGGAGTGCTTCCCTCTATCTAAAGGAGGTTGTAAAAAATAATGGTGTTTGTTTTGTGGGTTTGGTTAAAACCAAAATTTTTTATTTTGATAGGAATGAAATTGATGCCTTAATTGGAAGTAATTGGGACTTCCACTGTGTCCCATCTTCTGGGCTTTCGGGTGGAATACTGATTTTGTGGAATACGAATTCAGTGAGATTCTTAGTGGAGGAGAGTTCTACTCAAATGGTGATTGGTGAAATCAATATGCTCAATAATGTTAGTTGGAAAGTGATAACAATTTATGGAAGCACTGAAGTGAGCAAGAGAAGAGAACTTTGGAATATGCTAAGATAGATGTTCCAACTATGATTGTCCTATGGTGGTAGGTGGGAATTTTAATTGTCTTATGTGCAAAAAAGACAAATTTGGTGGAAGGAAATTTGTTTATCATCAAGGATCGAGGGAGATGGAAGAATGCTTGCTGAACAATGATCTTCATGAAGTTAGCTTTATTGGTCCTAGATATACTTGGTGTAACAACAAAGTTAGAGGAGCGAGAATCCTTGAAAGATTGGATAGGTGCTTTGTAAATTCAGTGGCTCTAAGCTCCTCTTTTCAATTGATTGAGAAACATTTGGCGAGAATAGCCTCGGGTCATTGCCCAATCCTTCTCCAATTCCAGTCTTTCAACAAAAATTGTAGCAAAACTATCAAATTCTAAAATTGTTGGGCTTCTTACCAAGCCTCCTATGGAGTGGTAAGAAAGGAATGGTGCAGGAATTATCATGGTAGTTATTCTCAAATCCTCAACAAAAAATTCAAAAGATCCTTGAAGTCATTATTCTATTGGAGCAAGTTTAAGCATAAAGAATTGAACAAGTTGAAAGATGATCTCATGGAGGAGATCATGGAACTTCAAATTAAAGAATCATCCTTTGGGAACCTCTCGGATCAAGACTATTGGATCCTTAAAGAGAAGGTTTTGGAACTTAATACTACCTTGGCAAGATTGAATACATGGTGGAAGCAAAGGGCTAAAGTTAAATGGCTCAATGAAGGTGATGGTAATTCCAAGTTTTTCCATAATTATGCTAGTGCTAGAAGAAATGCCAATAAAATAATAAAGGTCAAAGATGAAAATGGAAGTATGGTTGAAGATCAAGAGCATATGGAGGAAGTTTTTATGCGGTTCTTTCAAAATAAGTGGGAGTATAGATGCTGTAAATTGGATGGTTGGCCGGCTCCTACTATTTGCTTGAATGATCAGGAAAGAAGTCTGTTGGAGGCGGATCTTTCTATGGCTGAAGTTGTAGATGTCTTGAAACAATTGGAAGACAATACTTCTCCAGGTAAGGACGGCATATCTCATTCTTTTATCAAAGTTTATTGGAATATTATCAAGGATGACTTTTGGTTAGCTTTAAGTCATTTTTTTAAACATGGTGAACTGAGCAAAGATTGGAAAGAAACTCTTATAATTCTTATTCCCAAGATCTCAAATCCCATTCTTCCTTCAAATTATAGGCCCATTAGTCTATGTAACACTGTGTACAAAGTGGCGGCAAGGATAATTCTGAATAGACTTAATTTGGTTGTTCCTAAACTTATCTCTATGGAGCAAGCGGCTTTCATAAATGGGAGATCATTATCAGATCACATATTGCTTGCAAAAGAAATCTTCCACAAACTTAGAATTTCTAAAGCTACTTCGGGCCTTGTTTCTTTTAAAGTGGATATGGAGCAAGCCTATGATTCTATGGCTTGGGCTTCTCTTAAAGGAGTATTGGAATATTTTAAAATTCCTCCTAAATTTTTTGAGCTAATCATGGAGTGTGTTGTAGATCCTATGTTTTCTAATATCATTAATGGTAATTGTTCAAATTGGATCCATGCTAGGAGCTGTTTTCGGCAAGGCTGCCCCTTATCTCCCATTCTTTTCATTCTTTGCTCACAACTTCTTTCTAATGCTTTTTTCATAGCTCTTATGGTATCAAGATTAGTCCTGAGGGATCTCGTATCTCCCATTTATTATATGCGGATGATGTCATTATGTTTTCAAAAGCTAATAGGAAGGAGGTGTTGGGAGTGAAGAGAATTCTTCATAATTTCTGTGAATGGACAGGGCAAAAAATCAATTATAGAAAATCTCTTATTATGTTTGGAAAACATGTGGAAAGAAGTATGAAGAGAAGTTTATCTAAAATCATGGGATTTAAATATGTTAAAGAATTCCATTACCTTGGACTAAAGATGGCTCTGAGGAGGCTCAAGAGAGATGACTTTCAATTCATCATTGATAAAGCTTTGAATAAGCTTAATCAATGGGGGAGCAAATGTTTATCACTTCCTGGCAAGATTATTCTGGTTAAATCTGTATTGCTTGCTCTTCTTATCTACTACTCAACTCATGCATTGGTTCCGAAAAAACTGTTGGTTGAACTGGATAAAATTTGCAGAGATTTCATATGGAACAAGAAAAATGGCTCCAAAGGAATGCATTATGTGAATTGGACGGATATGTGTAAACCAATTGAGTATGGTGGTCGTGGCTTGCATTCTAATATAACGAAAGCACCTTCTTTGCGTGCTAGATTAGCATGGAGATTCGTTCAAGATGATCATTCCCTTCTACACTCTGTTATGGAAGCAAAATACGGGAACAATTTGCTGAAAGGAAACTACAGTGGAAATAATTCTGCTGCTTTTAAAATTTTGAATGAAGGATTTAAAATGTTAAATCCTAATGTTAAATGGGCAATTGTTAATGGTAGATCTGTGGATGCTTTCAAAGATAATTGGATACTAGACAAATGTATTAACAAGTGGCCTACGTTTGTTATTCCTGTAGATGACAGCCCGGTCCTTGTTGAGGAGTTTATTTCTGAAGGCAATTGGGATGTACAGAATCTGAGCAAATTCTTTGGTAAGGATCTTATTGACATCATCATGAAGACCCAGATTTTCCAAGAAAAGGAGGTTGATTTCTTGGTTCTGATCAATCAAAATTCTGGTATGACTATTCCTAGATTAATCAGGAAATCGGAGGCTATTGGCTTTGAAATTGATCTGTTATGGAAGTGGATTAAGAAGGCAAAGTTGAATTCTCGGGTGGAGAATTTTTGGTGGAGATTGAAGAGGAATGCTATCCCGTCTATGCATTTCTTATGTAATAGAAGGATTGTTCAAAATGCTAAATGTCCAAGAGGCTGTGAGAATATTGAAGATATCGAGCAGATTGTGTGTGGATGCTTTAAAATCAAAGAAATTATTCAACACTTGAACCATTGGGGCTTCGGTTTTCCTTTGTTCAATTCTACTGAACATTGTTTTAGTTGGCTGGAAAATAATGTATCCAGAAAGGGTATGATGGTTAAACTTTACTGTATTTTGGTGTTTCTATCTTGGAAAAGTAGAAACAAGAGGATACATGGTGGAGTTGAAGATAATTCCAGCTTTATAGCCGCTGAAGCCATTTTTCAAGCTTCGGTCTCTAACAACTTTAGCCATTTTAATTTGGGCTTTTGGGATGTTAATCAGTCGTTAAGACTGTCTAATGCTTGGCATCCTCCCCCACCAAATTGGCTAAAAGTTAATGTTGATGCTTCTCTTATTTCATCGTACAAGGCGGGTATAGCGGCTGTTTTTAGAGATAGTAAAGGGAGATTCCTTTATGCTTATGGTAAATCATTTATACATTGGGATATTGCTCAATTGGAGTTACTTTCCATCAATTAAATTAAAGAGGAGATCAAGGATTGGATGTTCAAATTCGATGGCATTTTCATTTAAGGTGATAACTCAAACATTATTTCTTACTTCAAAAAGGCTTGGAATAAGGGGGAGCTCAAGGATGATGGTATGGAATTTCTTGAAAAATTCAATTTTGTTATTTTTATTTGCATTAGTAGAGAATGCAGTAAGTTAGCAAACTTATGTGCTAACTATGCTTTAGTAAGTAACTTTACTTGGAATGATTGCTTTGTGAATAAGGTTCCTCCTTTTTTTAGCATTTTGAAGGAGGAATCTAAATTGTAGTTGCTCTTTCTTTTTAATATTAATCTAGCTTTGGCTTCTTTCAAAAAAAAAATCCTTAAGGGGAACATTAGGGATGATATTTTTCTAAGGTGGATAGATTGTTATAGCCCAAATTTATAAAATGGATTTCTTAAATGAAAATTTTGAATTTTAGCACTATGGCTTATCGAAGAAGGAAGAGGAGGAAGGGAAGGAAAAAGGAGTGAAAAAAAAAAGAGGAAAGGTCATTTTTGCTGCTAGATAACTTTTCCATTTTTGTGGAACATGGTCATATTGTGGTAGGTAACTCTTATTCTACTTCTATTTTTAAAGATTTTGATTTCAATCATTTAATTCTCCCAAGAATTAATTTTATTGCATTTTCCCCATATTTATTGAACTTCTACTGCATAACTTTTTATATAATATCTTATTAATTATTCTGGAGATTTTGACTGTAGCATTTTTTATTTCATAAGGTAAAATAGAAGTTATTAAATTTTATATACTTTTTTTTAATAGAAG
Organism: Dendrobium nobile; assembly: GCA_022539455.1. Taxonomy (NCBI): domain Eukaryota; kingdom Viridiplantae; phylum Streptophyta; class Magnoliopsida; order Asparagales; family Orchidaceae; genus Dendrobium; species Dendrobium nobile. The sequence continues at coordinate 39,176,553 of CM039734.1, forward strand.
TAATTTTACATATGTATACTATTAATAAAAGCTTTACGAATGAATATAAACATGTGTTTGAGCAACAACTTATCATTACTATTGTTAAAAAATGATATTAATTTGTGTGAAAAAATAAGTAAAAGGTTGGTTTCACTAACGTTAGATGGAGATTGACTAACTTATAAAGGATGGTGGGAAGATGGGCTTTCTTTTAAATACATGTTTGATGTTATCCTTAATTAATTCATGTGATACTGATTGAGAGTTGTAATGAGTTATTACTATGCTACTATGCTAACGGGCAAAATAGTGATAACTTTACTTACTGAGCTAATGGTTACTAACTACGTATTACTGAAATGTATGTTACTGATTTGTTATTATTATACAACTTTATTGTTCACTATTTACTAATTTATTATAACTGTACGAATTTATTATTAATGCATTATTTTACTCCTACTACTTTGGTTTTACTAATACCAATACGAATATCGTTAATATCATCAATACTAATATTGATGCTACTATTGATATATTATTAATATTATCTATATTTTTATTGATTTACTATATTGTTTATTGATTGGCTAATTATGTGACATACTGAGTATGTGATTATGATACTACACTAGTACTAGTATAGAATGTGATTATTATTATTAGTTTACTACATTAATATTACTGCTCCCTTTTTACTTCATTTATATAATTTATGATAGTCTTTATCAATACTTTGGTTTTACTAACCTATATGATTCTTTTACTGATTATCGTTGATTGATAGTACTGATATGATAACTATTTTATTATTTTGGCACATGTACTAGTTTACTAGTTTCACACTAAACTACTTTATTGGTTCCCATACCATACTATTTTGTTATTTATCAACTCTACTGCTACTCTATGTGAGTTTTATAATTTTTGCATTGATTCATGTTCATATGATTGTTTTAATATTGAATTGATTAGACATGTATACCTCTTCTTTACCATGGGTTCAGTTGTAGTATTTGGTGACTTATTGGGCTATTTAGATCATTATATGTAGTTTAAATGATTTTGGGTTAGAACAGATGATTAGGAGTGTAAGGTTGATCAGGTTTCTTCATGTTTACTATTAGTTATTTCTTTCTATACATAATTGTTCTTTTGTACTTAGGAATAAAATGAAATATTATATTTGAATAATTCTTGAGTATTATATATGATTTTGGAGAAATTACTACAAATGCATATATTGATGTTTTGATCAATTCAATTTGCTTCTGTTGATATTTAATTTTATTATTGATAAACAAAATTAGGTATATCTTATTATTTTCTAATAAAAGATAAAAGAAAAAAATCTTACAAATTTGATTCAAGGGTGTCACACTTCATGTGATAGCTCCCATTTACATTAAATTTATGAAGTATAAATGATCCATATTTAAATTATTACATGCATGAAAGCTCCCATGATATTGTAATGGAAAGTATAGGGCGCTTGTCTGTCTATGTGAAGGGTTTTGCCTGTGCGAGCACAGTGACACCGGAGGACGATGATATTTCTCTATATCTTCTATTATATAGTTTTTTGGTGGATTTTAATAGTGTTGCAGTCATAGGCACATGGTGATGGGATAGAATGTTTTTTAATATCTAAATCCACTCATCCATTTATGTAAATCCAAACCCATCCCTTTGACGTTCCTTTTTATTTGGTCACGAAGGAGAGGAGATAGGGGAGAGAAGATGGGAAAGAAAGGAGAAAGTAGAGTTTGAGCTTGTATTTTCTATGGCTCGAGTTACAAAAGTTGTTGTAATTATGGTAAGTAACCTTTTCCCTACATTTATTCTAAGGATCGAAGCTCCGTCCATCTTAGCTAGTCAAACTCCTTATTCAGGCTTCCTCTGAGCTTGCTATCTTCTATGAACTTGAAGAGGAGCTTCAAATAAGGAGAATTAGCCCTTAAGCATCTATAGAGATGATCCATATACTCCTAAAACTTAAACCTATCTATTTACCTAGGTTTCTAAAAAACATCTGAACCATTATAACAAAATACTTTAAAAAACCATTCCCCATTATCTCTTCAATCATTTTTTATCTCTATTTGAAAGTGTGTATTAACCAAGCCACTACATGGAGAGTTTGAAAAGAAATGTGAGTTTGGGGTTTCGGGTTGATGGAATAGGAAGATGACCAAGCGGCCATTTGAATTATTCTTTGTCATATTAACAGTTATGATGTCGTCAATTTAGCCACTTTATTTGAACTAGTTAGACTATGAGATGAACCAATCTCCATCCGACTAGATTAGGATTTTCCATTTCAAAATGCATTAATCAAATAGTTAAACCTTCCATCGTATTGGTTAAGAGAGCTGACTCACTTAACTATTGCGTCTTATGCAACCCTACCACTAATTATTGCGGGTAATGTCCCTGTACAATTAACTATGACGACCGACTTTATAATAAAAAAACCCTTCAAATAATTACATAAAGTAAGTAAACTTTAAAAAGTCATATAAAATTCATTTCTTATCCAAATAAAGCATATAATACCTTTATAGATTCATGGTGAAGAGCAAGATTTATAAAAATTAAGATCAACTCAATCCAAAAAATAGTTTGTGAACAAAACAAACTATTATTTTATCTATTTTTAATTAATTACTCTACAACCACTCATTGGATTAAGTTGAGCTTTGCAGAGAGTAGTTATAGGATGATACACATAATCTATAAATTTCTTAGGCCTAATTGATCAACATATTAAGTTCAAGTGAATTTTTAAATATATTGGTTAATTTTTAACTGTAATATTTTAAAAATATTACACCCTTTGAATGTAGAATTAGTTCTTTTTTCTATGGCATGATTTTACATGTGCAAGGGTTAGTCACACCAATTTTTAAACCCATCAGAACCTTAGTGACACCAAAGGAAAATAATTAAGATTTGTGTCTAGTGAATTTAGGAAAATTTTAGAAATTCATGCACACATCCAATAGGGATGAAACTATAAACTAGTGAACTTAGACACATTGTACACACTAGGAATTAAAGTTACATTGATTTGACCTTAATTGACTATGGAATTAAAATAATCAAAATTAGCCTTTATTTAAGGGCTGGATTTCCCAAAAATTATAACAAATGAAGAAAATTCATAAAAATAAAAAATCATTTTTCATCAACTCTAAATCAATCCTAAAGTAATTGAAAAATAAAATTCATAACCAAATTTGACTAAATTTAAATAATAATTAAATAACTTATAATTCAATTTTAATTAAATAAATTTATTAAAAATGCAATATATATCAAATTAATCTAATACTTTCAGAGATTGATACATTTGTCATCCTAAATAAATGTAATCAATTTTATAAAGTTTGGAGTTAATTTTATATCAATACTAAATAATCCAAGTTATGTTAGCAATTAATTCATTTAAATAATCCATTAAAAACCTAATTTCATATATAATTAAATAAATATAATAAATATAAATCAAATGTACATAATAAAATAAAATAAAATAAAATAAAGAAGTTAAAATTTTAGTTCAAATAAAATTTAATTATAATTCATTAATAATTAGTTAAAATTCATAAAAATACAATAATTGATTAAAAGTTCCAAATAATTTGATAAAAATATAAATAATTCAAAAGTATATATAAAACATAGAAAAAAATCAATTTAAAAATTTATTTAATTAAAATTATTTTAATCAAATAGATTTGATAATTAATCTTAGTTAAATAATGTTAACCTTTCATGCTTAATGATTACTTCCTTTTGGAGGGCATTTTGGCATTAATTTTCAAGGTCCTTAATGCATCCTAAGTAACTCAATAATCCCTTTATTTGGTGATTGATTCCTTTCAAGTGGGTACAAACATATTTCCTTAAGGGGTCTTAATAAATTTTTATAACTAATTAAGGGTTCTATGCACCTTGCTAGCCTCTACTTGTAGAATGCATAGTTGTATAAAATTCATAACCTTTAATCAAACTTTAATAATCTATTGACCTTATATATCATGCTTAATTCCATTTGAAGGGAATGTGTATTGATTAGAATGGCTCCTTCTCTATCACTTAATAAATCATTAATAAATCTTTAAAGGCTTTATGTGGTCATCTATCCTATATGGGTATGATTACATTTCATTTATAAACCTTAGAGCTATACGTTTTTAGCCCTTATACTTGAGGTTATTAACCTACAAATTCTTTAAAATGAAATAATCAACTTTAATCATTAAAATTAAATAATAAAACTCAAATTCATACAATTTAAACTTCAACTAAATGACCCCTTTTGACCTTAATAAACAAGCCCTTTAAATGCAAGAAATTTGAACAATAAATTCCTATAAGATATACCAAAAAATATAGCCCCCTTAACACACTTAGATAGTTTTCTAGACAACCAACTCTAGCCTAAGCTAGTTCAGTGGCTTGAATTGCTTGCTAGGTGCTTTGCTTGGAGAGTACACTATGTTTGTTTATTTATTTTCTACAACACGGAATGTCATATATCTTAATTTCTATCAGTGCACTTAGGCTTTTTACATATCGCATTATAAGCATTCTGTGATTACAAAACTATTCTACACATTTTATATTTCTATATGCTTATTTTTTCATACAATCCATTATATTCCCATAAGAGTCAAACTAGAATATATATAAGAATGATGCATTTGTTCAAGTCCTTGTAAATTATATATTATATATAGGTTGAGTTGTACAGTGTCATGAGCTGTAAAAGAGATAAATTCACCTACTTATACATGCAAGTGGGGCTCCAAAAGATGATATCTTCTCCTTTAGAGGATAATTTCTTTTAGAATTCTATAGAAGACATAGAAGTCAAAGACCTTGAGAAGATGTATCTGATTCTATACATATGATAGGCTTAAAAGCCATGTTTTATATGGTGGAGCCTACCCACCTTACTCTATTTTAGTGTCAAAGTTTATTGTAAACATTTAAATCAATAAATGAATAAAATTTTCTTTTATTTATTCAGCCTTCTCTTTTATTTATGTAATTTCATATGCTACATTCATATTTGTGTAGCTTACATTAGCAAGTACCTAATTTTCTTAGATTTTTCTAATTGTGCATGTTCAAAACTTTATCGAAATATGAATGCTAGTTCTAAGATGATAGAGCATTGGGTATTATAGATACCAACCACTTTACCAAATATACATACATACTTGCATATTTTTATTTCTATTACATACACTAGAGCCTAGGACTTTTATGCCCAATGTGGGTAAGGTAGCAGTGTCCTCGTTACACTCAGAGGATGGTACTCTTTTACTGTTAGAATAGGGTTGTTATTCTCTCAAAATTTCTAAAAAAATTTGGGAGTTAAACTATTTAGTTAGGTAAATAAAATAAAATAGAATGTAGATTTTTTAGCAAGTTGTGATTTTAGAGTCATTTAAACTTAAAGTTAAAATTACATGTCTAGAATCATTAATTCAGAGTCTAATTCATTCTTTGATCTCTTACGATAGAGATGATCTTACCATGCACTACATCTAGGATAATTGCTTATGTATTAGATTGTTAGCTAGCAGTTCTTTCTATTCAATCGTAAGGCTAGAAGTATTTACACACTTTATTTCTTATTTATATATATATATATATATATATATATATATATATATATATATATATATATATATATATATATATATATATATATATATATATATATATATATGCATTTCAAATGCCATTTCTATAAAATTTAATTATATTTGTGTGGGAATGATTGATATTTTAAAAAAATAATAAAGCAACTTTCTTTTATTTTAAATTCAAAATGAGTCTAATATCCAGTTTAATCAAAAGTTTTATCTTTGGGCATGTAACTGACTATAGAGGCTTTCCTCTATAGGAACCCAAGATCCCAATATAAAATAAATTCTATCTTAGTTTGCTAAGGGAGGTGAAAGATCTTGTATATGTTAACTTAATCTAATCATGGGATAGTTATGTATTTGAAATAATAGGTGAATGTGAAATTTATTATGTAGGATACTTTTTACATTTCTTATGCCAAATTTGAATACAAAAAAAATTGTTGTCTTTCATCAACTCAATTATGCATTTTTAGTTTATTTTTTGAGATAATTAGCGTTAATTAAAATTTGTATAAAGAAATATGAAATATCAAATAAGTGGTATAATTGAATTAATTTTGTTGATATTATTTTTCTGGTGACCCCATTGGGGATTGGATTTACTTTTCATCTTTAGTGGATATTAGACTCTAAGTTCATAATACATTTATTTACATAAGCAAGTTATCTACTTTCAATCATTTCAATTAAAATTGCATCTCAATCAGTCATCTCTTCAATCACAATTTCAACTTCAATCCTCATGTAATCTTCATTCTATGTCTAGACTTCACAATTATGTATTTCCTTGGGTTTGGGTCCTCAGTTAGGTTCATTTCATCATCCATTATAAATCATATAGAACTTACCTTATAGATATAGTAAATTCAGTTCCATATAACCTTCTAATTCAAGATCCAGTTTGAGTTCAATAAGTTCAATAATTGATAATTTCAAAGAAAATGTCGAGTAATTTGATCTTCAATTTCAACATCACTCCCACTCAATCTGCTAAGGGCTCTTGGATCGGATTTGGAAATAGATTTGATAACATATAGTTTATATTCACTATAACATAGCCTAAAGTGGTGCAAACTATTAATGATTCCATCAAGTTAATTCTCATTCAAGTTAATATTGAGGGAGGGTATGTAGCTGCTCTAATATTTACTAAACCACCGATCATATTTCCACTTAATTTTCCATCAGTCAACTGTCATGAATAAAGGAAAGTCTACTATCAAATCTAAAATCCTTGCATTTAGAAACTTTAATATAGTTTCATCTCTAGAGTGAAGGAGATGACTAAGTCTGAACATTATAACACGAATAATCATATGATGAGAAGGGTCGAGAGAGCATAACAACTAAAGGATGATGCTCTAATCATTGCTACTAATGAGGTTACATTGAATATAGAATTGAAGTCCCTAAAGTAGTGGTAAATTCTACGTGGCTAAGCCAAAATCACTTCCATCCATTTTTAGTTGCTGTTAGAGAGGAAAATCTTGTTATGATAGCAAATTCTCCTCCTCCTTTTTATAAAAATCCTATCTTACATTCTCTATCTAAAATGAGGAGGAAGTTTAAATCTCTATTAAATCGATTAATTCATAATTGTGCCACTGGTTACTGGATGTCAAAGGGTGACTTCTAAGAAGTCTTAGAGATAATATTTCTACTAGATTATGACCACATAGGGGATGAGAAGCATCCTCTCCTACGAGAAGAGAGTAGTTTCAAGAATCAGGTTCAAGTTGAGTGGCTACTTTTATAGGCTATCATCTAGAAACAATGAAGTTTTCACACCATAATCATCATGCAACATTAGCCCATGAATAGAGCCAACAAACTCTTGTCAGATTTTTGGGATGTGGAACATTATCCCATCAAGGGTATAATCTCATATATCATCCATCATCAAAGAAATCTAGGAACTTTATAGTTAGAACTTCTGGTCATTCTTTAGGTAAACATCTATTAAGGGTTTATCGACGTCATTGATAAGGTAGCAAATCATCTTCTCAGTTTTATAGGAGGAGGCTGAAGTTCACAAATTAGCTAACCTTATTATCTGATGGGGAGAAGGTTTGGTGGCCCAAAATGGTTGCTACTCCAACATTTTTAATGACTCATAAAAATAATATAGTGGAGGAAAGATTAAGGAAACAAAAAGTTGAATCATCATCTATTAAAGGGCTTAATCTGGTAGATCTGTATCATGTGGAAGGAAAGTCAATCAAAGAGATGGTGGATCTTCTAAAAGAAAGAATCCATCAAATCAATGAATAAGAAGCTACAAAAATTGTAAAAGCAAATTTGTAAGATGAAGATATATATGGTAGTGTCAATATGGTAGACACTCATTCATCTCTATAAAAAGAGAAAGAAAAGGGTAAAGGTGAAGCAAGAGGTGCTGCTGATGATGATGAAGATGATATAATAGATTTAACTCGTCAACTCTTACTACAACTAAGTGAAAAATATGAGCAGATCTTGAGGATGGAGAAGAAGTTAAAATGGATCATGGTTATAATTTCCATCATGTAAGGTAAAGTGCCTCTTGCCCTGCATACTCAAATCAAATCTCCTCCTGATGAATTAATACAACTTAATAATATGAATAAAGAAATTAGAATAGAAGAACATGAGAAACCAATGAATAAATGAATAAAAGTAGAACCACCATAAATATAATATGTAGAAATAAAGCAAAAGGTAGAGAAATAAGTGAAACAAGCACTAGCTAAATCTCACAGTACTTTATCTATTTTGAAGGGTAGACCATATTAAGAAGAATATGACTTGGTCCCTTATATGAAAAGATTTCTACCTCCTTCATTAAAATTTTTTTTATTGTATGGGGAATCCTAAACAACACCATGCACATTTTAGAGCTAGTTGCTCAAATGTTGGAGGTAAAAATGCACTATTTTTAAGATACTTTGTCAGCACCTTATCTGATATTACATTTGATTGATATGTTGAACTGCAATGGGTTTGTCTATACTTTAAGGGACTTAGAAGGGTTATTTTTAAGAAGGTTCATCAGAGTAATGTATCACATCAAGGTAAGTGATCTGGTAGAAGAGAAGCAAAAATAGGGTGAAAGTTTTGTAAAACATATCCTAAGATGGAAGAATCTCGGTAAAAGGTGTGAGTCACAACTGCAAGAACAACATGCTATAGAGATTCTGCTAAAAAATATTCATGTTTCACTTGCCTTTTCAATGAAAAGTTTTATAATTAAAAATTTTAAGAAGTTGTTAAATAGAGCACCTAATCTCTAAGGGGAAGCTTCTTAGATACCATTCCTGAAAGATCAATCCTCTTCAAAAATGAAGAAATTGAATCCTCAAAAAGTTCTAAAAAAATTAGAACTAGTGTCTACAGTTGATAAGGGAAAACATTTGATGCTAATTTGAGTATAGAATTAGAAGTGACCTCAGTAGTATCAATAATACAGTAGACCACAGAATGAGCAAAAGTTTAGAGCTCAATATAATATATCCTACAAAGATAGAAGAGAGAAGTTTAAAGAATTTAAAAATAAAATTTATCCATTTAAAAGATAGGTTATCAAAAGAATATTCAAAAGTCTTTTAAAGAGACCAGAGTTCAAGATCCCAGATCCTAGAAGACCAAAGGAAGCAAGTAAATTGGGACAACTAAATTATTGCCCATACCATAGAATGCTCAGTCATGAATTGGAAGATTGCATAACTTTCAAAGAATTTCTTGCGAGGAATATTAGAGATGGGGCAGTTATAATAGCCAAGGAATATTTAATTGATTTTAATCAAGGATTAGCTAAATAAATAATTGGTGAGGCTTTTGTACCTTCATCCACAATAAAATATAATAATAATTATGATGTAGCATTATCCCATTCATCTAAAAGAATTTTAAATAAGATATAGCATTAATCATTTTAGAAATATCTAGGAGCATAGTGTCCCATCCAGGTTGAATTGGTATCTCCTTATGGAGATTAAAATAAAATTCCTATCGAAGAACCTAAGGAAGTATGAGTCAATCAAGCTTTTGTAATCTCAAAGAAGGAAGAAGAGAATAAAGTTAATATTGCATCTAATAAGATAGTTGTCTCTACAGATGGAGAGTATAAAACTCTTAAGCCTTTAACATTGTATGAATTTTATTTCATTTATCATGGGACTAAGAAAGTAATGAAAATTATGCATACATCTTGTTTATTTATGTTGATGAATATTCAGATCAAAATATATATAATAAAGAAAATAATTCTTAGGAAATATATAAAAATGAATTAGAACAATATTATCAATATTTTATTAATAGTGGTTCCCTATTCTTAGTATTCAAGGTGATCCAATAAATACCAAATTATAAATATTTAATTTAGATAATTGATCATGATAAAATGCCTAAATAATTGATAAGCATAATGTAAAGCAAACTGACTCTTCTTTTTCTTGAAGATGTGGTCAAAGTTAACCTCCATAGTGGTAAAGTTCTGCCTCTATGAACTTCAACCACAAATAAAGGAAAATAACGTGCAAATAATTTAGAAGCTCCAAATCAACCTCAACAAATTCAAGATTCAGATACAATAAATCTAAAAGTTTGAAAAGTTGATTACAACATCTTAGCACATCTTAGAAAGCTACCTGTGAAACTAAGTATTTATGATACTCTAGTTCTTTCTAATGAAATAAGGCATGCTTTAATCAAATATTTACTCAACATAGAGATTTGTATGGCTCAGGCAGCTGAAAGTTCATTAGGGATGTTAAGCCCTTATGAACTAACTTGAGGCTAACTAAGAGTAAGGGGGGGGGGGGAATTGGTGTTTTTAAAAATTTCTCAAACAAAGTCACAATCACAACTAAACAATCACCATAAAAATAAAGTGCATAAATTAAATACATAAATACAATAAGAAAGAACACACCAAATATTATAGTGGTTCGATCAACTTAACCTACGTCTACTCCCTGGAACCTCTCCTTCGGGTATTGCACTCAACTCAGTGTCTCTCCTTTTGCTCCCACAATAAGGTAGAGAAGCCCTATACAAAAACTCCTTTCCACCAACCTCAGTGAGGCAGAGAACCCAACTACTTTCACTTCCTTCTAAAGCAAGCAGAGAACCCAACTCCTTTCACTTGCTCCTGAAGCAGGCAGAGAACCTCAATCAATTATTGAACTAGACCTCTCTTAAACTGCCAAGGAATTAGGGATGATGACAAGAGAAGATGACTCAAATCCTTGGTTGAAGTAACCTTTGTGAAACCCCTCATAAACACCCCTCATAAGATCCTCTCTCTCTCTCCCCTATTCTCTCTCTCTTTTTGGCTCTCTCAGGTCAGGACAATAACAAAAGATCTCCTCTTGAGTAAATAAGAGATCTTAACAAGAATGACTTCAAAATTGCCATAATTTTTAATTAATTATCAAAGATCATCCAGGATGATATACCGATCATCCTGTACGCTCAGATCAATCACCCAAGACAATTTGGGAGATTTTAGAAGATTAGAAGGTTTCTTTATTCTTATCATCCAAGATAATAGTACATTGTCATGTATAATTAGTTCAAGAAGTCAAATTTCATTAGACAATCACTCTGTTCGGCCAGACATTACCTGGCTTGGACGATGGAAAAATCACTAATCGTCTAGGAGGATTTCACGATCACCCTGGATAATTAGTTCAAAATGTCAAATATCATCTAGAACAACGCTCTAGTTATATATTAGGATGATGAAAAAACAACTGATCGTCTAGGAAAATTTATGGATCATCTAGGACGATGTCCTGGACGATGTCCAAAAATAAAAATACTTAAAAGATTTGCCAGCTAATTCTTTCTTATTTGAGCTTATCATTCAAGATGATTTACTTAATTATGGCTGCCTTAACTAGGATGCCTTAATTACGGTTTCTTTTTTTAACTGGTCATCCAGGATGATTTGGTATCATCCTAAACGATATGATCAAAAACAAAAAACTCTAAATAGATAGAATGTTTCCCCATGAGTGTGTTTGTGCAAGGTTTCTTAGCATCAGGACCCACTTTATTACATTTGACTCAAGAAAAGGAAAAGACCCTTCACATACACTTACATACTGACTCAGTCCTAATCTATCCAACCTTGAGCTGGCTTGATTTGCAATTTGATCTTTTGGACCTAAAACATTAGTAGGCAAGGCAGTCATAGAAAAATAGAAGTATCATAAATGTTTGCTATAATCAAAATTATAATTCCTGAATCCAGATTCGCAACAATCTCCCCCTTTTTGATAATAATAAATATTTGTTAAAAAAATCAATTTAAGCATTTTAATTGAAACATCATAAGAAAAAATAATGTGAATAAAAAATTTTAAATATTATAAAAAATAAATAAATGGTACAAACACTAAATAGAACATAGCAAAACAAAACAACATAAATCATTACCACTACTCCCCCTTTTGACATAACAAAAAGGAGGAGAGAACTATAAAAGAAAAAATAAAATAGAAACTACCAAAAAGAAACAAGCTACATCACAAGAAATTGACACGAGGAAAATAAATTATAAGTACGATGGGCCTTGATCATCAAAAGGAGGTGGTGTGAAGATATCATCTAGGATGATAGGAATATCATCCAGGACGATGAGATCAAAAATTGAAGATTTGGGGATGGATAGAGATGATCAGATAAGGCCCAAAAATAAGAAAAACCAGAAAAAAATAAAAATAAAACAACAAAAAAGAAGATAAAAATGACAAAAAGAATGAAAATAAAGTATTTTTTATATCAAAGCACAAATACGATAAATTCTCCATGTGATTGAATTAAAATTTTATAAGAATGAATGACTTAACATCATAAAAATTCAAAAAATGATAGAATAACCGATCCTGTTAGCCCTAGCTCAAACTTCTCATAGGAAAAACCATCTTTTAAAAATAAAGATCTAACTCAGAAAAATTAATTTGAAGAGAAAAAAAAAGATCTATTCAAAACTTGGTTCTAAAAAATATCTTATAGAATAATATACCAAAGTTATTAGTCACAATCATGAAATTCAAAATCAAGCCTTTCATAATATCAAGTGATATATGAATTCTTCTAAGATTTAAAGATTTGGAAGAGAAGGAATCTTGCTTTGTTGTGAGCTCATTTTATGCCTCTTATAAATTAGTTGGCGCACTTATGCATCTTTTGATTTTTGATACACTTTCTATATCTTTCAATTTTTTAGGCGGTTATTACACATCTTTTCTATTTTTCTTCTTTCTGGGCTTAGTTTATGCCTCTTGTCATTTTTGTAAGCCAGATCCCTTTTAAAACTTATAAATATTCTCAGTTGTGAGATTATCATCCAGATATAAAAAAAGAAAAACCCACTCTCTAATATAAGAAATTGTAAACCACAAAGCATAATTAAATTCATATGATTAATACAACGACAAGATTACAAAATTTTGAAGGTGATTTAATGACTTTGAACATTATTTATATAAGATAGATTACTGTAGCAAGATAGAAAAGATCTCAATCCTAAAGTCCAGTTGTTAATTTGAGATAGACTTTTATTTAGAAAAGAAAAATACACTGCTAAAAGAAGTTAGATGAAGGGAAACAATCAACGTTGTTTCTCCCTTTAACTGATTTTAGGGATGTCAAACATTGACTATAAATTTTCAAAAATAAAAACAAGGCACAAAATATCATTTTAGCAGTGATCAAACAAAAAAAAAGAAAAAAATAAAAAAAGAAGAAAAATTAAAACAGCATAAATGAAAAAATGAAAAGAATAATAATAAAAAAATAAAAACTAAAGTCAATAGAAAGAAAAGAAAATAATAAACAACAAATTGAAAAATAAAATTTAGAATTCAGTAAGCATCAATTTCATGCATTTATGTCAATCACACCCAATTTAGTTCTTAAGATGCTGAATGTGTCGAAGGCCAGTAGCTTAGTAAAGATATTAGCTAGTTTATTCTCAGTTGCCACATGGTGTAACTTAATGTCTCTTTTGGTCACATGGTCTCTAATAAATTGGTGCCTTATGTCAATGTATTTTGTTCTTGAATGTTGGATAGGATTATTAGAGATGCAGATGGCACTAGTTTTGTCACAAAGGATTGAAATTATGCCTACATGTAATCCTAATTCCAGAATTTGTTGCTTCAACCAAAAGACTTGGGCCACACAACTCCCTAAGGTAATAAACTCTGCTTTAATAGTGGAAAGTGCAACAGAGTTTTATTTTCTACTAGACCAGGAGACAAAACTATCCTATGAATTGGCAAGTCCCCAAAGTGCTCTTTCTATCCACCTACATCTTATAAAATCATAATCAGAATATTCAATAATCTCAAAAGAAGTGTTATGCCTCAGATACCAAATTCCTAAGTTTTGGGTCACTGAGAGATATCTAAGAATGGGATTCTTTAGTCAAATGGGATTCTTTAGGATGAGCTTGAAATATAGCATAGAGACAAACACTAAATACTATATCATATCAGCTAGCAATAAGGTAAAGCAGTGATCCAATCATTCCTCTATACTTCTTTAGATAAATAGATTTTCCATTTGGGTCCTTATCCAACTGAACATTGGAGGTCATGGGAGTATTTATTGGTTTGGCTTTATCCATTTCATATTTCTTCAAGATGTCCTTAATGTACTTTGATTGATTTAAAAAGATTTCATCATCCAATTATCTTATGCTAAACCCCAAAAAGTAGGACAACTCTCTCATCATACTAATCTCAAACTCCTTACTCATTCTTTTAGAAAAATCATCAAATAGATTTTTATTAGAATATCTAAAAAGTATATCATCAATATAGATCTGAACAATGAGTAACTCATCTCCTACTTTTCTCAAAAAAAGGTGGTGTCTATGCTCCCCTAAACACTCCCTCACTAGTAAGAATGTACTAAGCCTCTCATACCAAGCTATGGGTGTCTGTTTTAATCCATATAAGGTCTTTTTTAATTTGTAAACATGATTTGGAAATTAGGAACTCTTAAAACTTGGGGGTTGCTCTACAAACATATCCTCTTTTATTATCCCATTTAAAAATGCACTCTTTATGTCCATTTGAAAAAGCTTAAATCTCTTATAATAGGTAAAGGCTAGTAACACTCTAATGGCTTCCAATCTAGCTATAAGGGCAAAGGTCTCCTCAAAATAAATTTCTTTTATTTAGTTGTACCCCTTAATCACCAATCTTGCCTTATTCCTAACCACCACACCAGAATCCTTCATCTTTTTTTTAAAGACCCATTTGGTTCCAACTACACTTTGTCCCTTTGGTCCTTCTATAAGCTCCCAAACAATATTCCTAATAAATTGATTTAATTCCTCTTTCATGGCTAAGATCCAAAACTCATCTAATAGGGCTTGATTGATGTTGGTGGGTTCAGTCATTGAGATAAAGGAAGAGTGGTTCACTTCCTTCCTAAGTCCATGCCTAGTTCTAACACTTTCAGAAGGGTCTCCTAAGATAAGTTCTTTAGGACGACTCAAAGAATATCTCCAATCTCTAGGCAAAGTGTGTCTAGGTTTTACCCTTTCCTCTAGATTTGCATTTTCTACTCCTTGGATAATCTCACCAACTCCTTAGTGTTTTGGAGCTCTTCCCTCTTCTCCAAAATTTTAACTCCTTTAGTAATCTCTCCAACTTCATCTTCATCCTTAACTCTATACTTCTTAGGATTAGATTCATCAAACACTACATGAGTTGTCTCCTCCACCACCAATGTCCTCTTATTAAACACTCTAAAGAATTTCCCCACACTTAAATATCCTAAGAACACTCTATCAAATTTTGGGTCAAATTTTCCTAAGTGTGACTTACCTTTATTAAGAATGAAAACCATATAGCCAAAGACATAGAGGTGGGAAAGATTGGGTGTCCTACCCTTAAGAATCTCATAGGGTGTCTTATCTAGTTTGGCTCTAACATTCATCCTATTTAATACATAACAAGCTATATTTAGCACTTTAGCCCAAAAGTATTTTGGAAGTGAATACTCAGCAAGCATGGCTCTAGCAGCCTCAACTAAGGTCCTACTCTTCCTTTTAGCTACCTTATTTTACTTAGGGGTCCTAGGAGCTGAGAAGTTGTGACTAATCCATTTATCCCCATAAAAGTCTCCAAATCTCTCATTTTCAAACTCTCCACCATAGTCACTATGGATGGTCAAAATCTCACAACCTAACGTTTTCAGAATCTAAGTGAAGAATGATCTAAATTCATCAAAAGACTCACTCATATGTGATAAAAATTTAATCCAAGTGAACCTCGAGTAGTCATTAATAATCACAAATCCATAGACTTTTCCCCCTAAGCTGGTAGTGCTAATAGGTCCAAACAAATCCATTTGAAGGACTTTTAAAGGTCTAGAGGTGCTAATGTCCTTAATGGAATGAAAAAAGGATTGGACTTGCTTCCCTAGTTAACATGCATCACACAGGTCGTCTTTAGTGAATTTAAGATTGGGGACACCTCTAACTAGGTCTTTTTAGGTCACTCTCCTAAGGGTTTTCATATTGGCATGACATAATCTCCAGTGCCACAATCATGACTCATCAGCAACAGTTTTTAAGCAAAATGAAGCAGCATATCCAATATTATTTAAATTAACTATGTAAATATTATTAATTCTCTTTCTCTGTAAAATAATATTATTATTCAAGCTAATAATGTATGTATTTTTCAAAAAATTTATAATGAAGACCTTATTGTATAGCTGATTGATGCTTAGTAAGTTGTATTTCAGTCCATCTATAAGCAAAACATTTTCAATCAAAAGGTTCTTGGAGTTTCTAATTATACTTGTGCCCGCCATTTTCCTGGTGGTGTTGTCTCCAAGAGTGACCTTGCCTCCAGCCCTGGTCTATAGTGAAACGAATTAATTAGCATCTCTAATCATATGTTATGAGCATCCACTATCCAGGTACCACATGCTCTCACAAGGAGAGTATTCTTACAAAATTATCAAACGTCAGATTTAGGAACCTAAATAAGTTTGGGCCCCTTCTTATGGAAACAAAAATGCAATGTATATGTGTCATGTTGTGAATCATGCAATTTGAGTCTCCACACCCAATGTGTACTATAATGAATAGTGCAAGTGTGTGAAATGTGTTCAAGCATGCCACTGAAAAATATCTAACACCAAGAAAAAGGTTTACTAATCTACTCGAGTGGTGATGCTTCTTCTTAAAGTTATGTGATGCATGCAATGATGTTTTATCATTTTCAAATGCTTTGTGTTTTACTTTAAATGCTTTATTTCCATATCCATAAGCTGCCACTTTCACTTTTAATTGATGTTCATTATTATCTATTTCTCATGTAAGTTCCTCTAATTTCTTAAACTATTTTTTTAACTCAATATAAGATGACTTCAAGGAATTATGAGCATCAGATAATTCATTATTCTTTTTGTTTAATTCATCAAACTCATCAAGTAATGATATGTGATTGATATCAATTATAGAGTGATCTTTAAGTAAAAATTCATGCACTTTTAGCAAATTTAAAAATTCAATTTTTATGCTTACATATAATTTCGTAAGTTTCCTATATGATGCATGAATTTTCTCAGAAACTTTTAGTAGTTAATTGTAGGTTAGTTCACATATCTCTTCTTGGTCAGACTGACCAAGATGATCGTCCACCATCAAACACAGATATGCAGTCTCCTCTTCAACTTTGGTCTTAGAGGAGTTAGATGTAGAATCTACCTAGAATGCTTTTTTGAACTGGTTCTTATCCTTTTTGAACTTGGGTTTCTTCTCGCCTTTCTCCTTTCTTGGGTGAGTCTTAAGTGTAGGGTAATTAGCTTTAAGATGTCCTAGCTTCCTTCATTTAAAACAAATCATATCATAAGAACTTTTAAATTTTTTGCTACCTTACCTTTATTCCACTTCTGATGGTGCTTTTGATTCTTCCTTAGAAAGCTTTTGAAATGTCTAGTGATTAAGGCAATATTATTGCATTTAGACCCAGAAGAATCAGTATCTGTATTGTTAGCCTTCAACGTCACAGTCTTCTCCTTCTTTTTCTCACCTACATCAAGTTGTCTTTGGTTCACTCCTTGCTCTTAAGCAATGAGTGATCCAAGTAAGTTATCAATGGAATAAGTATTTAAATCCTTAGACTCTGTTATTATAGTAATCTTATCTTCAAAGGAAGAAGGCAAGCTTCTAAAAAAATTATTAAATTTTTTATAGTTAGTGAATTTTGTTCCTAAGGCATATAGTGAGGTGACAATTTGATTAAATCTAGTATAGATGTCAGATATTCATTTAGTAGGTTTCATACAGAGAAGTTTGTAGTCATGAAGTAAGATATTCAATCTAGATTTCTTAACTGCATTTGTTCCTTCATAAGTAATACACAATCTATCCCATATTTCTTTACCAGTTGCACAGGTTGAGACAAGTATGTAATCTTCATATTTCAAGGCACAAAAAAATAGTTCAAGCATTTTGCATTAAGTTATGCAAAATACATATCATTAAAAGGAAGTTTAGTTTTTTTGCCATTAATTTTACGTGATGGAGGTGAATAACCTTCTTTAACAAACATACACATACGATTGTCAATCGATAATAAAAATTTGGACATGCTAGTTTTCTAGAAATCAAAAGGTATATTATCAAACAAAGGTTGTTGGGTAATAGAATATCCTTCTATAGTATTATGATTATCGTAGTTAGCCATGGATCAAAATTCAAAAGTTTTCAAAAACTAGATTTTATGAATCCTGCTTTGATACCACTTGAAAGTTTGTTAGGGATGTTAAGCACTTATGAACTAGCCCGAGGCTAACCAAGAGGGTGGGGGGGGGGGGGGGTGAATTGGTGTTTTAAAAATTTCTCAAACAAAATCACAATCACAACCAAATAATCACCATAAAAAAAGTGCGGAAACTAAATGCAAAAAATTCAATAAGAAAGAGCACACCAAATTTTATAGTGGTTCAGTCAACTTGACCTACGTCCACCCCCCAGAGCATCTTCTCAAGGCATTGCACTCAACTCAGTGTCTCTCCTTTTTCTCTTATAGTAAGGCAGAGAAGCCTATATAAAAACTCCTTTCCACCGACCCCAATGAGGCAGAGGACCCAACTCCTTTCGCTTCCTCCTGAAGTAGGTAAAGAACCCAATTTCTTTCGCTTCCTCCTGAAGCAGGCAGAGAACCTCAATCAATTACTGAAGTAGACCTCGCTTGAACCTCTAAGGAACTAGGGATGGTGACCAGAGAAGATGACTCAGATCCTTGCTTGGAATAACCTTTATGAAATCCCTCATAAACTCCCCCTCACAAGATACTTTCTATCCCTTATTTTCCCTCTCCTCTCGGCTATCTCAGGTCAGGACAACAATAAAAGATCTCCTCTTGAGTAAATAAGAGATCATAAATAGAAGGGCTTAAATTTTTCCATAATTTGCAATTAATCATCAAAGATTGTCCATGAAAATCTACCGATTGTCATTTACGATCAGTTTAAAATAGCTTAATCACCTAGGATAATCTGAGAGAGTCTGGATGATTATAAGGTTTCTTTGTTCTGATCATCCAGGATGATAGTACATCACCCTATATGATTAGTTCAAGGTGTTGAATATAGTCCAAACAGTTGCTCTATTCAGCTAAACTTTACCTAGCATGGATGATGGAAAAATAACTGATTGTCTAGGATGATTTCATGATCGTCCTAAATGATTAGTTCAAAACATCAAATATCATCCAGAAAATAGCCCTGGTTACATGTTTGGATGATGAAAAAATAACTGATTTTCTAGGATGATTTATGGATCATCCTAGATGATTAATACAAAAAATCAAGTATCATCCAGAACATCGCCCTAGTCATCTAGGAAGAAACTAAGGTTTATTTAACTAATCTTCTTGGATGATCCTATAATTATCTAAGATGATATGATTGAGCAATCAAACCTTAATTGCATTCCTTAATTTTTTGACTAATTTAGGCATAATTATAATGCATCTTCAAGGATGATGTCCTGGATGATGTACAAAAATAAAACATGCCTAAAAGATTTATCAACAAATTTTTTTTTGAATTGATCCTATCATCCAGGACGATGCTAATATTATCCAGGATGATTTGCTTAATTACGATTGTATTGGTGGAATTTTGAAAACATGTTTTGAAAAATATTGGTTTTCTTTAGAAATTTTAAAATTAAAGTTCAATTCTAATTCTAAAATTGAATTATCCTATTAGAAAAAGTATATCACCTTGAAAGGTGAAAAAAGAATTTCAGGATGAGATTCAAATTTAGAATTATGAATCTCATCTTGAATATTATGACCGAATTTGAAAGAGAACTTCATATGGCCCCGAAGGGTCAAAGTGAGGTTCAACTAAATATCCAGCTACAATAGTCAAGAAGTGTGATCGTTAAGTTCATATCCAAAGCTTTATCAACAAAAGGTATATCTCCGCAAAGGGAGAAAATATCATTCAATGATAATTCTTCGAATACAATGATAACGATCATCTTTAATCTTTTCAAAAGAAATCCAATATAAATTCTGAAAAATAAATTTTTTAAAATCAGGTGTGTGTGTGTGTGTGTGGTTCTAAATCTCCTATGAGTGCAAGCCCTCATAGTTAATTACATCATAGGGAGACAGAATCTCCTACGAAAACTCTCGATTAAAATAGTGGCAAAATTTTGTTAGATTTTTTAGGAGTGATATGAAAGAGAGGTGGATTTTTTGGAAATTCAAAAGGGAATGGATCAAGATTGAATAGTTATTAACGAAATCAATGGAAGAAAAGTAGGGGACACTTTGAGATTCCGGAACCATCCAGAAGTGTCCCAACTTATTCTAAATATTAGGCTTTACATTTTAGATTGAAATGAGATTTAATTAAAGTTGAGCATTTAATTAAAATTTTAGGATTATATTATCAGAGGTTGGGGTCTTATAATCAAAGATTTGCCCTGGATCCTAAAACTAATTTTGGACAATGGACCACAGTCTTCCGAACCTAACTAATGTAGTACAAGATCTAAACTTGCCCTGGTATGGATTGGGGAGCCAGCTAACCACCTAATCGATTTAAAATACATAAATATAGGTTTTTTATGAAAGAGTGGTAGGAAAATTTTCTTTAAAATTTTGAAGAGCTGGGGCCGACATCTAGAGATTTTCCTAATTAGCCTCTTTGACTTATGTTGGATGAAAAATGCTAAGGACTAATGAAATTAAATTTTTTGACTCTTTTAAATATGTTTCTAATACAATGCATGCTAGTTGACAACTTAAAATTAGATATGCTTGAAAGTTAAAAATAGGCTTAGAAAATAATTTTTTAGAAGACTGAGCTTCCCCAGGTCCGGCACCTCATCCTCATAGGTCAAACTATTCGGACTCTACCCGTAGGCGGGGAAGGGTCTAAAGTAAGAAAAGAATAAGTGCAGAAATATGCATGTGATCCCGGGGTCTATCCCTGGCTAATTTCCTATATTTGTTATCATTCTATGTTATTTAGACCCACTAAATTTTAAACTTTACAATTATGACTATAAAACTTTCACACCCTCGTGAGTCTCACATATCTAAGTGAAAATAAAAGCGGCACATAAACGTCAAAAAATTAGAAAAAGTAGGTAATCCTAAAGGCAATTATATCAACACATTAAATATAAATAAATTATTTAATAAATTCCATAGGCTAAGTTGCCTTGCTTATTACAAACTAGGGTATTGCAGAAAGTAAAGTGGCCAAGCACCACTGACAATAACCTGGATTCTAAACCTAATATAGATGCAAGTGGTTTTGAGTGGGATACTTTTATCTTCAAATTTTCAATCTTGTTCTCCTTCGGGTTCCTTTCCTTCAAGCTCCTTGGATTCTTCCTAGTAGGCTACCCAAATGGATAAGATCGCACTTCCTTTGAGGGGAAGGCCTCTCTTTCCTCTTTGGGGAAGGGGGTAGTGATCTAAATTTGGATTTCCAAATATAAAAGGACTACTCCTCTAAGGGGTGTCCACTTCTCTTTGGAATCCAACCTTTGGATCTAAGTATCCCAACTCAGAACTACACTTTTATAACAATTAACACTTGCATAAATTATATTTTTATAAAAATAAAAAAATCTATACTCTCCTACAGGGCTATCCTAAGTAATTGATAAATCAAAAATACATTCCCAAGTGTTAAGAGAGTTGCTAATTGCATGTTTTACATTCTTGCAACTTATATAGTTTTTATGATTCCAAATATTATTATTTTAAGTTTTGTTATCTCCTAAACACTTTTTGGAAGATTTGTTTTTTTGCACTTGTGTGGACTAACATTTTAGGAAATTCAAACTCTAGACTAATGAAGACTTCAAATCAAATTCAGCATAAGATAGTTTGTAAATGGAAGCTTGTATTTTTCTTTGAATTGAGTTTGAGAGGGAGTGATTGTTAACACACACACACACACACACACATTTAGGGAGATCTTTAAAAAATTATATTGATCGTACGGGACAAACACAATTCATACGGGACGGTCAAGTTAGTTATCTTCTCGAAAGAGCCATGGAACTAACAGGAAGCCAAGAAAATTTTTCTAAGTCCTGATCATCCAGGACGAATTTCTTATTCATCCCAGTACGAAATGGGCTCTGGAAAAATTTTGTTCAGACAAAATTCATATTCGTGCCAGGATGAAATGCTCTTTGGAAAATTTTTGTCAAAACAAATTTCCAATTCGTCCCAGGACAAAATGTTCTCTAGAAAATTTTCGTTTAAATGAAATCCATATTTGTTCCAGGATGAAATGCTCTCTGGAAAATTTTCGCCCATACGAATTTCCAATTCGTCCTAGGAAAAAATGCCCTCTGGAAAAATTTTGTCCAGACGAACTCATATTCATCCCAGGACGAAGTGAACCGACTCTTGAAAATTTGGCGACTTCATGCAAATTTTGGAACCGACCTATAGTATATCCGTTCTTACCAGACGAACCTTGTTCATACGGGACGATTATCGTGTACGAAGTCAATTCATACCAATATACATTAGGTTCATTTCCAATTGAATTAAGTAACATCGTCCGGGATGATCCACGATCGTACGAGATGATCCACTGCTGACAATCTTGAATTTTAGCAGTTTTTGGACAGAATTTTGTGTCTTCTCTATATAAAGTCCAATATAAACTGCCACTTAATCTTTTTTCCTACTGATCTTCATGCCAATTGAAAGGAGAGACAAGGAGAGAGTGTGAGAGAGTATTTTAAGGAGAATTCTTACTGCTGGAGCGTGAAGGTTTCACTTGGTACTCAAAGGTAAGAGTCTCTACTTTTGGTTTTTGATTACTTCACTCTTTTCTCTCTTCCTTCTAGATTTCTTATGAAGAAGATATGTCAAGGAGATCCGATTCTCTGCCGACACTTGAAGAGTGTGAAAGGATGAAGGATTCTCTACCTACACTAGGAGAGCGTGAACAACCAAAGGGTTCTCTGCCCACACTAGGAGAGTGTAAAAGGATGACGGTTCTCTGCCGCACCGGGTAGTGGTGGAATAGAGTTTTGTAAAGGCTTCTCTTCCTTGCTGTGGGTGCAAAAGGAGAGTCACTAGTCGTATTAGTGCAATACTCGGAGGGTGCCTCTGGGGACTGGATGTAGGTCATGTTTGACCGAACCAATGTAAATCTCGTATCTTTTATTTTTTTTCTGCTGCTTTTATTTTTGTTTTGCTATTTCTAACTTGTGGTTAAAAAACATTTTCTATAAAATTCACTAAAGTTAAATTCTATTTTGTAAATCTTAAAAAGAGAGTAAAAGTTTTTAAATACCAATTCACCCCCCCCCCCCCCCTCTTGGTTTGCTGCTAGGACATAAGCTTAAATTTAACAACCTAATTCATAGTGAACAAGATTCAACAAGTGGTATCAGAGCTTTATTTCAAAATCATAAGTTTAGACTACTTTTTAATTAACATAGATGGCTACATTTGGAAACCGAAATACACCTGAGGGTTACTCTATAACTGGACCTCAATTGTTCGACACTATTCCTTTTGATTTTGAAAAACACGTATGTCTACATTTTTACAGTCACTTGATTATCGTATGTGGATCTTAGTTCAGGAAGGGTATACAAAACCAACTAGACTAGTTGACGGAGTTAGAGTTGAAACACCTTTTGTGGACTGGACAGTAGAAGAATGTGACTTAGCACAACTAAACGCCAAATGCTTGAACAGTTTCTTTTGTGCACTTATATCAGAAGATTACATGCGGGTTTCTACTTGCAAGAGTGGAAAAGACATATGCGATAAACTTTGTATAATATATGAGGGGACTAATGAGGTTAAGCAGTCTAGACTTAATATCTTGTTGCATGATTATGAACTGTTTCGCATTAAACCTAATAAATCCATTTCTCATATGTACACAAGATTCACACAAGTAGTCACCTCATTACATGCATTAGGTAGGGAACAAACGAATGCTAAAATGGTTAATAAGATTCTTTGTTGTTCACCTACTGCTTATGATGCTAAAATTACTACAATTACAGAGTCTAAAGATCTAAATATTTACTCTATTGACAATCTTCTTGGTTCGCTAATTGCTTACGAGCAAGGAGTTAGGCAAATAAAGATTGATGCAGGTGAACCAAGAAGGGAGAAGAATATAGTACTGAAAGTGGAGGAGTTTGGGAGTGAACACTCACAACCTGAGGATGAAGATGACATATTATTAATGACTAGACAATTCAGAAACTTTCTGAAGAGGAAGCAGAAGAGACGCCAGCAATGGAATAGAGGTAAATTTAAAAGAAATGCAAAGGTTTCGAATGATGTTATTTGCTATGAGTGCAGGAAACCTGAACATATATATAGACAGATTGCCCAAAACTCAAAGCCACTCCTAGCAAGGAGAAGATAGAGGAGAAACCTTTTGTGAAGAAGGGCAAGAGAAAATTCCAAAGAGCCTTTTGGATGGACTCAGTTTCGGACTCGTCAGAGATAGAAAAGGAAGAGAAAGTCACTAATCTGTGCTTAATGGTCGATAGCCTTGATCATTCAGATCAAGAAGAGGTATGTGACTTAAGTTATGATAAACTTTTTGAAGTTTCTGAACACATGCAAGATGCATATAGGAAAATGAAGAAAATGCATGCTAGTCTAAGTTTAAAATTTGAAGAACTACAAAAAAATCATGAAATTCTTAGGAAAGTTCATGATTTAATTGATGACAACCACATAAAATTACTTGATAAGTTTGATAACTTGAATAAAAATCAAGAAAATTTAAAATCATCCTATGCAGAACTTGAAAAAGATTTTAAAAATTTTAGGAATGAATCGGAGAGCAAGATTTATAGATCTAATTAAACAAATCAAATTTTGGAAGATAGGAATTCATTTTACAAATTAATGATAAAATCTCTCGAGGATAATAGGATACCCCCTAAACTTGAAGATTTCACTAATCCTATTTTGTATCCTAAATTTATGCAATTCCTAAAAAGACAAATGAATAGTAGTAGTAGACTTAGGAATCCTTTTCCAAAAGTCAAACGTAACAATTGTGGATTGATTGGACACATAGCTCACACCTATACTTTGAAGAAGAAAACTTATTTGGTGTGAAAACCTAAGATGCATAAACCTAGACATATCATACATGCATCTCTTTATAAATTGCCAAAAGGAGAACCCAAACTTGTTTGGGTTCCCAGGTCTAACGTTTGATAATTTTGCAGGGTCGCTCTCACACAAGACCTCGTGAGAGCATATGGTACTTGGACAACGGATGTTCAAAGCATATGACTGGAGATACTGCACAATTCATATTGCTAGAAGCCAGGAGTGGAGGCAAGGTTACACTTGGAGATAACACCACAAGGAAGGTGATTTGGACAGGTATGATTGGAAATCTAAAGAATTTTTATATTGAAAATGTGTTATTGGTAGAAGGCTTAAAGCATATTTTGTTAAGTATAGGCCAGTTATGTGACAAAGGATATTGTGTAAAAATTTTTCCTACTAGCTGCATTTTAAGCTTAAATGGAAATGATGTTTTAAATAGAAAAAGGGTAAATAATGTTTATATGCTAGATTTAAATTGCATTGAAACTCCAACTATTTTTTGTTTAAAAACTATTTCTGATGAGTCATGGCTTTGGCATAGGAGACTTTTTCATTCTAGCATGAAAAACCTTAGAAGGAATACCTAAAAGAATTTAGTGAGAGGTATACCAAAACTAGACTTTACTAAAGACCACCTTTATGATGCATGTCAATTAGGAAAAACAAGTGAAGTCCTCTTTTCAGTCTAAAAAGGATCTTAGAACTAGTAAACCATTGGAGATTTTGCATATGAATCTTTTTGGACCAGTTGGAACTGTAAGTCTAAGCGGAAGGTATACGGATTTGTGATTGTGGATGATTACTCAAGATTCACATGGGTTAGATTTCTATTTCATAAGAGTGAATCATTTGAGGAATTTAGAAATTTTTCAACTTGGATTCAAAGAAAACTTGGGTGTGAAATTATTTCTATACAAAGTGATCATGGAGGAGAATTTGAAAATGAGAGATTTGAGGAATTTTGCAAGGAGAAAGGAATTGATCACAATTTTTCTACACCTAGAACCCCTCAGCAGAATGGGATAGTTGAAAGGATAAACAGAACATTAATAGAAGCCGCCCGAGCAATGTTGGCAGAATACTCACTTTCAAAATATTTTTGGGCTGAGACAATTAGTACTGTATGTTATGTTCTGAATATGGTGAATGTGAGATCTAAATTAAATCAAACACCCTAGGAGTTGCTAAAAGAAAGAACACCTACTTTTTCTCATTTGCATGTTTTTGATTGCAAGGTGTTCATTCATAACAATGGAAAATCTGCCTTAGGAAAATTTGATCCAAAATCAGATGAAGGAATTTTTGTTTGATACTCAAGTGTTGGAAAATCTTATAGAGTATTCAATAGAAGAACTTTGGTAATTGAGGAGACCACACATGTTGTATTTGATGAGTCTAGAAATTTGAAAGAGCCAAATGTTATAGAAGATGAGATTGAGGTTAACTTCCAAAAGATTGACAAAATGAAATTGGAAAAAAATTTGGAAGAAAATTTGGAAAAAGAAAACCCTTTGCCTAGAGATTTGAGATTTTCTAAAAACCATCCAAAGAAGTTGATAATTGGTGAACCTAGTGAGGGTGTAAGGACTAGGCGTGGATTAAACAAAGAAATCAATCATCCAGCCTTCATTTCAACTATAGAACCCACTAATATTAATCAAGCACTTTCGGATAAATTTTTGATGTTGGCTATGCAAGAAGAGTTAAATCAATTTATAAGAAATAAAGTTTGGGAATTAACTACAAGGCCAAATGATCAAAGTGTAGTTGGAAATAAGTGGTTATTCAAAAGTAAATTGAATGACTCAGGAGTAGTCATTAGAAATAAGGCTAAATTTGTTGCTAAGGGTATAATCAGATTGAAGGGATTGATTTTGAAGAGACCTTTGCCCCTGTAGCTAATCTTGAAGAAATTAGGGTTTTGCTAGCCTTTGCCTATTTTAGAGGATTTAAACTGTACCAAACGGATGTTAAAAATACCTTTTTAAATGGGGTAATTTAAAATGATGTTTTTGTAGAACAACCTCCAGGTTTTGAAAATTCTAAATACCCAAATTATGTTTTCAAATTGAAAAATGCATTATATAGATTGAAACAGGCACCTAGGGCTTGATATGAGAGGTTGAGCACCTTCCTACTTGAAAGATCTTTTGAAAATGGAAGTGTGGATACAACTCTCTTTTTGAAGAAATGTGGAAAGGATATTCTCATTGTTCAAATTTATGTGGATGATATCATTTTTGGATATAAAAATAAAAATCTTTGTGATGATTTTTCTAAAATAATGAGTAGTGAATTTGAGATGAGTAGGAGATTTAAGTTACTTTCTAGGCTTTAGCATTAAGCAATTTGAGGAAGGTGCATTTCTTAGTCAGTCAAAGTATGTTAAGGATATCCTCAAAAAGTATTAAATGGACAATGCTAAACCTGATAGTACACCAATGAGTTCCTTAGTTCAGTTGGATAAGGACCCTAAGGAAAAATCTGTTGATCAAAAAAAAATTTAGAGGGATAATTGGATCTTTGCTTTACTTGACAGCTAGTCGCCCCGATATCATGTTTAGTGTTTGCTTGTGTGCTAGATTTCGATCAGATCTAAAAGAATCACATTTGACAGTAGTAAAAAGGATTCTAAGATATCTATTAGGAATTCAAAACTTAGGAATTTGGTATCCTAAGTTTAGCTCTTCATTTGAAATAATTGGTTATTCGGATTCTGACTTTGCAGGTTGTAGGGTGGATAGAAAAAACACTTCTGGATCATATCAGTTTATTGAAAATTCTTTAGTCTCTTGGTTCAGTAAAAAACAAAATTCAGTAGCCCTATCTACTGTTGAAGCTGAATACATTGCATTAGGAAGTGGTGTGGCATAAGTACTTTGGTTGAAACAATAGTTGATTAATTTAGGATTAACTATAGGCACTATTCCAATTTATTGTGATAATATTAGTGCTATTTGCATTTCTAAAAATCCTATTCAACATTCAAGAACCAAACATATCGACATTAGGCATTATTTCATAAGGGATCATGTATCCAAAGGAGAAATTGAACTCATTTATGTTTCAACTGAAAATCAACTTGCAGACATTTTTACAAAACCTTTAGCTTTTGATACTTTCAGTACATTAAGGACAAGGCTTGAGGTAATCGATCTGAATTCTTAATAAAAATGTTTTTTCTGCAACATTGATGTGTGTTTTTAGTTAGTATTTTTTTTCTGTTTATCCTTGTGTTTGTGACTTTTTCTGTATTGTATTTTTTTTAATTTTTCATTATGTTTTTAATGTTCTTGTGTTTTAGTTTTGATTGAGTGCATGATTTGAAATTTTTAAGTGACAATCATCTGGGATGAAATGTTTTCGTACGGGACGAATTACATAGTGGGTCAAACTGTCGATTTTGAATCATTTGCGTACAGTTTTTCTTTTATTTTTTCTTTTTCACTTTGTTTATACAATCGTCCAGGATGAACATGTGTTCGTCTGTATGATCATTTTGGTCAAAAGTCTGTACGAAAGGACGCTTCGTAAATTATGTGATTACGAAAAGCCGTTTTATTTTGGACTCATTTGTTCATCCATACAAAAAGTTTTTGTACGGGACAAACTAAAATTCGTACGGGACCAAAGTGATTTTGTCTGGTATGAACAGTCATTATTTTTAATAAATAGACGGGCTTTTGAACTCAACAGTCACACTCTCACTTCACTTTCAAACTTTTTCATACTTTGGTCATTTTTCAATGGCAAGTTCTAGCAAGCGTCAAAAGATTGTGTCCAGGGGTCCACCTAAGAATTCTTCTGAGAACTTTCTTTCTAAAGCCAATGAAGAATCCTTCCCTAGGTTTGTCTCTGCTAAGATCACACCCTCTAGAATTCTTGTCCAGGAGCAACTAACCTTTTAGGTGATGAACTTATTTGCATCAACTCAGTTTGGTTTTATCCTCACCCTAGTTTATCTCTACAACAAAGAAACCTTTCACTACTTCTTGGCAAACATGTCTTTCAACTCCGACCATACTGTTATCTGTTCCTTTATCTTTAAGAGAAAATTTGAAATCACCAAAGCTGACTTAGGAGCCTTTCTGAACTTAAGGACTGAGGGAGCTAGAGCACATACCTTGATCACCTCAACTGAATATGAATGGTCTGAAATTAATAAAGTGCTTAAAGGAAACATTTTTAACGAGCATATACCTAAAGTATCTGGTCTCATTCGTAATGCTCGTATCATCCAGCATGTTCTTAGAACTTCTATAATTCCTAAAGCTGGTGATAGAATCAACATTACTCCTCTTCTTTCTATGGTGACCTTCTTGATCATGACCAAAGAACCTATGTGACTTAAGTTATGATAAACTTTTTGAAGTTTCTGAGCACATGCAAGATGCATATAGGAAAATGAAGAAAATGCATGCTAGTCTAAGTTTAGAATTTGAAGAACTACAAAAGAATCATAAAATCCTTAGGAAAGATCATGCTTTAATTGATGACAACCACATGAAATTACTTGATGAGTTTGATAACTTGAATAAAAATCATGAAAATTTAAAATTATCCTATGTAGAACATGAAAAAGATTTTAAAAATTTTAAGGATGAATTGGAGAGCAAGAATTATAGATCTAATTATACAAATCAAATTTTGGAAGATATGAATTCATTTTATAAATTAATGATAAAAGCTCTCAAGGATAATAGGATACCTCCCTAAACTTGAAGATTTCACTAATTCTATTTTGTATCCTAAATTTATGCAATCCCTAAAAAGATAAATGAATAGTAGTAGTAGACTTAGAAATTATTTTCCAAAAGTCAAATGTAATAATTGAGGATTGTTTGGACATATAGCTCACACCTGTACTTTGAAGATGAAAACTTATTTGGTGTGGAGACCTAAGATGCATAAACCTAGACATATCATACATGCATCTGATTATAAATTGCTAAAAGAAGAACCCGAACTTGTTTGGGTTCCCAGGTCTAACATTTGATAATTTTGCAGGGTCGCTCTCACACAAGACCTCGTGAGATCATATGGTACATGGATAGCGGATGCTCAAAGCATGTGACTATACTGCACAATTCATAACGCTGGAAGCCAGGAGTGGAGGCAAGGTTACACTTGGAGATAATACCACAAGGAAGGTGGATGGATCAGGTATGATTGGAAATCTCAAGAAATTTTACATTGAAAATGTGTTATTGGTAGAAGGCTTGAAGCATAACCTGTTAAGTGTAAGCCAGCTATGTGATAAAGGATATTATGTGAAATTTTTTCCTACTAGCTGCATATTAAGCCTAAATGGAAATGATGTTTTGAATGGTAAAAGGGTAAATAATATTTATATGCTAGACTTGAATTGCATTCAAACTCCTACTATTTTTTTGTTTGAAAAACTGTATCTGATAAGTGATTGCTTTGACATAGGAGACTTTATCATTCTAGTATGAAAAACCTTAGGAGGATTACCCAAAAGAACTTAATGAGAGGTATACTAAAACTAGACTTTACTAAGGATAACCTTTGTGATGCATGTCAATTAGGAAAGCAAGTGAAGTCCTCTTTTCAATCCAATAATGATCTTAGAACTAGTAAACCATTAGAGATTTTGCATATGGATCTTTTTGGACCAGTTGGAACTGTAAGTCTAGGAGGAAATGTATACGAATTTGTGATTGTGGATGATTACTCAAGATTTACATGGGATAGATTTCTATTTCACAAGAGTGAATCATTTGAGGAATTTATAAATTTTTTAACTTGGATTCAAAGAAAACTTGGGTGTGAAATCATGACTATACAAAGTGATCATGGAGGAGAATTTGAAAATGAAAGATTTGAGGATTTTTGTAAGAAGAAAGAAATTAATCACAATTTTTCTGCACCTAGAACCCCTCAGCATAATGGGGTAGCCGAAAGGAGAAACAGAATATTAATAGAAGCCGCCCGAGCAATGTTGGCAGAATACTCACTTCCTAAATACTTTTGGCCTGAAGCGGTTAGCAATGCATGTTATGTTCTGAATAGGGTGAATGTGAGATCTAAACTAAATAAAACACCCTCTGTGTTGCTAAAAGAAATAACACCTAATTTGTCTCATTTGCATTTTTTTGGTTGTAAGGTGTTTATACATAACAATGGAAAATCTGCCTTAGAAAAATTTGATCCAAAATTAAATGAAAGAATTTTTTATGGATACTCAAGTATTGAAAAATCTTATAAAGTATTCAATAGAAGAACTTAGGTAATTGAGGAGACCACACATGTTGTATTAGATGAATCTCAAAATTTGGAAGAGCCAAATATTGTAGAAGATGAGATTGAGGATAACTCCCAAATGATTGATAAAATAAATTTGGAAGAAAATTTAGAAGAATATGTGGAAGAAAATTTGGAAATAGAAAACCCTTTGCTTAGATATTTGAGATTTTCTAAAAACCACCCAAAAAAGTTGATAATTGGTGAACCTAGTGACGGTGTAAGGACTAGGCGTGGATTAAATAAAGAAGTCAATCATTCAGCCTTCATTTCAATAATAGAACCCACTAATATTGATCAAGCACTTTCGAATGAATTTTGGATTTTGGCCATGTAAGAAGAGTTAAATCAATTTATAAGAAATAAAGTATGGGAATTAACTACAAGGCCAAAGGATCAAAGTGTAGTTGGAACTAAGTGGGTATTCAAAAATAAAATGAATGACTCAGGAGTAGTCATTAGAAATAAGGCTAGATTAGGTTCTAAGGGGTATAATCAGATTGAAGTGATTGATTTTGAGGAGACTTTTGCCCCTGTAGCTAGACTTGAAGAAATTAGGCTTTTGCTAGCATTTGCCTATTTTAGAGGATTTAAATTGTATCAAATGGATGTAAAAAGTGCCTTTTTAAATGGGGTAATTCAAGAAGATATTTTTGTAGAACAACCACCAGGTTTTAAAAATTTTAAATACCCAAATCATGTTTTTAAATTGAAAAAGGTGTTATATGGATTTAAACATGCACATAGGGCTTGGTATGAGAGGTTGAGCACCTTCCTGTTTGAAAGATTATTTCAAAAAAGAAGTGTGAACACAACTCTCTTTTTGAAGAGATTTGGAAAAGATATACTCATTGTAAAAATTTATGTGGATGACATCATCTTTGGATCTTCAAATAAAAATCTTTGTGATGATTTTTCAAAAATAATGAGTAGTTAATTTGAGATGAGTCTAATGGGAGATTTAAGTTACTTTCTAGGATTTAGTATTAAGCAAATTGAGGAGGGTACATTTCTTAGTCAATTAAAATATGTTAAGGACATCCTCAAAAAGTATGAAATGGATAATGTTAAACCTATTAGTACATCTATGAGTTCCTCAGTTCAGTTGGATAAGGACCCTAAGGGAAAATCTATTGATCAAAAGAAATTTAGAGGGATAATTGGATCTTTACTTTACTTGATAGCTAGCCGGCCCGATATCATGTTTAGTGTTTGTTTATGTGCTAGATTTCAATCAGATCCAAAAGAATCATATTTGACAGCAGTAAAAAGGATTTTAAGATATCTGTTAGGAACTCAGAACTTAGGAATTTGGTATCCTAAGTTTAGCTTTTCATTTGAAATAATTGGTTATTCAGATTCTAACTTTGCAGGTTGTAGGGTGGATAGAAAGAGCACTTCTGGAACATATCAATTTATTGGAAATTCTTTAGTCTCTTGGTCCAGTAGAAAACAAAATTTAGTAGCCCTATCTACTGCAGAAGCTGAATACATTGCATTAAGAAGTTGTGTGGTACAAGTACTTTGGTTGAAACAATAGTTGATTGATTTAGGATTAACTATAGGAACTATTCCAATTTATTGTGATAACACTAGTGCTATTTGTATTTCTAAAAATCCTATTCAACATTTAAGAACCAAACATATTGACATAAGACATCATTTCATAAGGGATCAGGTATCCAAAGGAGAAATTGAACTCACTCATGTTTCTTCTGAAAATCAACTTGTAAATATTTTTACAAAACCATTAGCCTTTGATACTTTCAATGCATTAAGAACAAGGCTTGGAGTAATTGATTTGAATGCTTGATAAAAATGTTTTTTCTGCAACATATATGTGTGTTTTTAGTTAGTAATTTTCTGTATATCATTGTGTTTTGTGATTTTTTTTTCTATATCTTGAGTTTTTCTTTTCATTTTCATTGTGTTTTTAGTGTGCTTATGTTTTAGTTTTGATTGAGTGCTTGTTTTTAAAAATTTGAGTGACAATCATCCGGGATGAAATTTTTTCTTACGGGACGAATTGTGTCGTGTGTCAAACTGTTGGATTTTGAGCAGTTTGCGTGTAGTTTTTCAGTTTTTAATTTTCACTTTGTCTGTAAGATCGTCACGATCATCCATGACGAACTTGTTCAAACGACGGGATGATTGAATGTCAGTTAAATGGATAAGGTAGTTTTTAATGCTATATTTCATACGTACGATCCTTTGGTTTGTCCGGATGAACAAATGTCGATTCAATGAAGGGGACAGTTTCAACTGCCATTAAAATGATCATAAGTTCTGATCATCCAGGATGAACACGTGTTCATCTGTATGATCGTTTTGGTCAAAAGTCTGTATGAAAGGACGCTTCGTAAGTTGTGTGATTACGAAAAGCCATTTTATTTTGGACGCATTCATTCGTCCATACAAAATTTTTTCGTACAGGATGAATCAATTTTGTACAGGATGAAAGTAAAATTTCATCTGTACGAATAGTCGTTTTTCAATAAATTGGGAGGCTTTTGAACTCAATAGTTATCACTCACACATCACTTTCAAAACCTTTTGACCTTTAGATCCTTTTCAATGGCAAGTTCAAGCAAACAACAAAAGACTCTAGCCAAGAGACCACCTAGAAACTCCTCCGATAACTTTCTTTCCAAAGCCAATGAAGAGTCTTTTCCCATATTCGTGTCCGCTAAGATCACCCCCTCTAGAATTCTTATCCAGGATCAATTGACATTTCAGGTAATGAACTTGTTTGCTTCAACTCCGTTTGGTTTCATCCTCACCCTAGTTTATCTATACAACAAAGAAACCTTTCACTATTTCCTGGCGAACATGTCTTTCAACTTCGACCATTCTGTCATCCGTTCCAATGTCTTTAAGAAAAAAGTTGAAATCACCAAGGCTGACCTAGGAATCTTTTTAAACTTAAGGACTGAGGGAGCTACAGCACATACCTTAACCACCACTTCTGAATATGAATGGTCTGAAATTAATACACTGATTAGAGGAATCATTTTGAACAAGCATATGCCTAAAGTATCCAGTCTCGTTCGTAATGCTCGTATCATCCAGTATATTCTTAGAACTTCTATAATTCCTAAAGCTAGTGATAGAATCAACATTACTCCTCTTCTTTTTATAGTAACCTTCTTGATCATGACTAAACAACCTATAGATGAAGCCCAACTAATCCTTGACTATCTTTATGGACTCTCTGAAATTGGTCATGACGAACATAAAAGAAAGAAGAACATTGCCTTAGGATATCTGGTTGCCTACATTATGGGTAAGAAATATAATTTGGTTCATCCTGATCAAGATTTTGAAGAACCATTCTACTACAACGATGGATCATTTAGTGCAATCTTCAATAAAGAAGAACCAAGTAAAACACATGTCATTAGTGATACTGAGGAAGAATATGAAGCTGCACCTGCACCTACTAATGAACCAAATTATCAAGATTTTGTTCAAAGATTTGATCATTTAGAGACTCACTTTCATCAAAGGTTTGATCAAATTGAAGCTCATATGCAGCAGCAGGATATACAGTACACTCAAGATATGGGATTTATGCGAGAACAGATAAATGATATAAATTCCAATATGCTTATGATCAGTAGCTATTTCAACTTCTTCGGTGCTGCACCTCCTCCTCCTCCTCCTCCAAATCAGGGTCCATCAAAATGATTTCATGTACTTAATTATGTGTTTTCTTTAGTTGATGTGTTAGTTTTGTGTTTTAAAAAAATGTGATGTATTTTCTTTTCATTAGATGTTTTTGTTTTTTGAATCTTATGTCGTGTTGATATCATTTGGTGAGATTGTAATATCATTTATTTTGATATCAATATAAGTTATCCTGTTTTTTATTTAACCTTATTTTTGAAATGTGTGTTAGTCCATATGACAATCTTTATAATTTTTTATCTTAAAAGTGTTATACTTTGAAATGCAAGTTAAAATTAAATTCATTAGAAAATCTAATTTTTCTAAATTTAAGTTTTGCTTATAACTTAATGTAACTAAGATTGTAAATTTCATGTCTCTTATTTAAACTACATTAATGTCTAAAATTATTATTGCAATTATGATATTTTCTTATTTGGTATTTCACTTATAAATAAATATTTATGCACTTAGAAAAATTTGAAATTTTTTATTATTGATTTTGGAAAGAATACGATTACTCTTGAAAAACTGTACAAATGTACAAAAATTAAAAGGAATGTGCAAAGGTTCGTAATTTGAAAAAGAGGCACAAAATAAGCCCAAAAATGAAAAGATGCACAAAAATGTGCCACAAATTTGAAAAAGATGTGCAAAGCTCCACATGTGGTAGTTATTTCTTTATATAATCTTTTAATCTCTTAATTCAAATTGATCTTCGGTATATTTATATTCCATATTGAAATTTAAAATATATAAATTTTCTATTCATCCTTTTTGAAATGATTTTCTCTATTTTAGTGTCTAAATTGACTCATGTTATTTTATATATACTTTTTATTATCAATATTATATCTCTTTTTAAATTCTATGAATTACTATGATTTGCCTAATGTTTTGATTTTATTTGCAAAATTTATTTCAATCACTTTCAAAGATCAATTATCAAAGGATTATCATATGACTGCTTACATTTCTGGTCTTTTTCTTCTTCTTTTTTTGCTGTTATCAAAAAGGGGGATAAAATATTATTTGTTCGTATCTTTTCACTCTTTTTTTTATCCTTGTTCGTATCGTATTTCTGTTTTGTTGTAGTGTTTTTGTTGCATTTTTAAAATTAAAAAGAAGGGAGAGACAAAATTATTGTTCAAAGCCTCATTATTTTTAAATGTTCATCAATTCAGGGGTAGTTTAGGAGATTCTTAAAATTTAAAAATTATACAAACAATAATTATTTTGCCATCATCAAAAAGGGGGAGATTGTTAAGAGAGTTACTAATTGCATGTTTTATATTCTTGCAACTTATATAGTTTTGATGATTCCAAATATTATTGTTTTAAGTTTTGTTATCTCCTAAACACTTTTTGGAAGATTTTTTTTTCTCTTGTGTGGACTAACATTTCAGAAAATTTGAACTCCAGACTAATGAAGACTTCAAATCAAATTCAGCATAAGATAGTTTGTAAATTGAAGCTTGTATTTTTCTTTGAATTGAGTTTTAAAGGGAGTGATTGTAAACACACACACACATTTAGGGAGATCTTTAAAAAATTATATTGATCGTACGGGACAAACACAGTTCGAACGGGACGATCAAGTCAGTTATCTCCTTGGAAGAGCAATGGAACGAATAGGAAGCCTAGAAAATTTTTCTAAGTCCTGATCGTCAGGAAGAATTTCCTACTCATCCTAGTACAAAATGGGCTCTAGAAAATTTTCGTTCATATGAAATTCATATTCGTACCAGGATGAAATGCTCTCTGGAAAATTTTTGTCGAATTTCCAATTCGTCATAGGACGAAATGTCCTCTAGAAAATTTTTGTTTAGATGAAATTCAAATTCGTTCCAAGACGAAATGCTCTCTGGAAAAGTTTCGTCCATATGAGTTTCCAATTCGTCCCAGGACGAAATGTCCTCTGGAAAAATTTCATCCAAACAAACTCATTTTCTTCCCAGGATAAAGTGAACCGACTCTTGAAAATTTGGCGACTTCTTGCAGATTTCAGAACCGACCTATGGTATAACCGTTTGTACCGGATGAACCTTGTTCGTACCGGACAAACCTTGTTCGTACGGGACGATTATCATGTACGAAGTCAGTTCGTACCAATATACATTAGGTCCATTTCCAACTAAATTAAGTAACATCGTCTGGGATGATCCACGATCATACGAGACGATCCACTGCTGACAGACAACAATTTTAGCAGTTTTTGGATGAATTTTTGTGTCTTCTCTATATAAAGTCCAATATAAACTGCCACTTAATCTTTTTTCCTACTGATCTTCATGCCAATTGGAAGGAGAGTCAAGGAGAGAGTGTGAGAGAGTGTTTTAAAGAGAATTCTTACTACTGGAGCGTGAAGGTTTCACTTGGTACTCAAAGGTAAGAGTCTCTACTTTTAATTTTTTATTACTTCACTCTTTTCTTTCTTCGTTCTAGCTTTCTTGTGAAGAAGATCTATTAAGGAGATCCGAATCTCTGCCGACACTTAGAGAGTGTGAAAGGACGAAGGGCTCTCTGCCCACACTAGGAGAGTGTGAAAGGACGAAGGGTTCTCTGCCAACACTAAGAAGAGTGTAAAAGGACGACGGTTCTCTACCGTACAGGGTAGTGGTGCAAGAGAGTTTTGTAAAGACTTCTCCGCCTTGCTGTGGGTGCAAAAGGAGAGTCACTAATGGTATTAGTGCAATACTCGGAGGCTGCCTCCGGGGAGTGGATGTAGGTCGTGTTTGACCGAACCCCTATAAATCTTGTGTCTTTTATTTTTTTCCGCTGCTTTTATTTTTGTTTTACTATTTTTAACTTGTGGTTGAAAAAATTTTTCTATTCAATTCACTAAAGTTAAATTCTCAATTTTAAATTTTAAAAAGAGGGTAAAATTTTTTAAATACCAATTCACCCCCCCCCCCCCCCCCCCCTCTTGGTTAGCCGCTGGGACATAAGCTTAGGTTTAACAACCTAATTCATAGTGAACAAGATTCAACACCAAGCAGTTATATATGTGCAGAAAAATAAATAAACACACTGATCATGCTCTTTTTATCACTTGGGGGCTTAGTAGCTGAAGCACCTATGCAAGCATTTTTTTATAATTGATTTTTATTAAACCCCTTTTTTATTTCCCTACATGAGTGTGACCACCTACAAAAAAACTATGTAAACATCCATATCACTCCTATCCTAAGGGTAATCATGTTTCCAAATAAATCAATCATCTATAGAGTACAGTAAAAGTAAGCATACACATCAAGGAAATTTCATCCACAACATGTAATAAAATCACAAAAAATCCGACACACAACAAAAAAGTAAACACCTTCCTAGCCTAGATCTAGAGTTGGTTGTCCTAGCAAACCATCTAAAGTGTGTGTAGAAGGTCGTGTGGCTAGGGTAGATCCTAAGCTGGGAAGTTAATTAAATTTATATAATATTCTGAGGTTGTTAAGGTTTAAAGGGGAGATTTAGATTAGAGTTTAAATATTAATATATTAAAAACTTTATTTAAATATATTTTAAGGCTTAAATAATTACTACCTTTATTTCAGACCAAGACCGTGAAGTTTATTTCACTTTCCTTGGGGCTAAGTTAATAGCCTTGTAGGCCTGAGTTGCCCAGTAATAATTGGGATTGATTAAATTAGTTTAATTAATTGGAATTAAAATATATATTAATATTAAAAATTTTAGTTTGTAACTAATTTTAAAAAGTTGGTTGAGAATTTTATTATTCAAGTTTGAAAATTCTTAAATTTTAATGAATTATCGAATTTTAAGAATTATCTAAGTTTGTGAACTTAAAGGTTGAAAGTTGACTTTAAAATTAGAGTGAATTATGTAATTTTCAGGTTTTTAATAAATATTAAACCTTATTATGAGTTGTTAGACTATTAGTATGCTTAATTCTAAGTTTTTTATGAAAAGTTATGATTTTTCAAAGTTTGAGCCTAGATTTAAACTAAGGTTGACTGAAAAGTTGACTTTTTGACTTTAACCTAATTTTGAAGGTTTGAAATTTTTAATAAATACTAGATTTTACTTGAAAGTCATTAGCCCTTGAGTTTGACTGATTTGAAATTTTCTATAATTAGTTATGAATTTTAGAAATTTGGGCATTTTAAGGGATTATTCAATTATCTTAATTAGGGGGTCCTTTTAAGGATTTGAACCCAAACAAATCCCAAACCCCTTGAAATCACCTCCATGCCCTTAGAACTTAATTAGGGTCTGTTAGAGGTATTTTGATTAATTTTAGGAATTAATCTTTATTTATTATAATTTTATTAAAGCTAAAGGATCAATTAAAGGGATTAATCCTAAGTAAATTGATTAGGAAGCCTAATGATCTCCAAAAATCAGTGAAAAAATTACTAAATTTATTTGATCAAAGCCTCAAGTCAAAGGAACATGCATCCTAATTATCAAAAATTTCTAAGTTTTCTATACAAGTCCTAAATTTTTGTCTTTAAAATGTCACTAAATTATGTAGGATTGAATCAAAGTCACTAACCCTTACACATCACATTTTTTGTTTTAATTAAAAGCCCCGAAAGGGATTACGTGTTAAAAAGAAGAACCAAGTACAGCGAAATAAAACAAGGGGCCACGGCTCACTAAAGCTCAAAGAGCAACAAAACCAAGCAAAAAGGAAACCTATCAAACCCAAGGACACCCCAAGACAAAAAAAGAAGAACCTAAGTACAAACTACTGATGCTAAGGGAAAGCATCCAAAAAAGAAAGATCAGAATAACCGAATGAAGGCCAGTCTTTCTCCCAAAATCCAACAGCTGCACCAAGCAACGCTCCTCCTGCAATTAAAAGAAAAAGAGACCAAGAACCTACACCACCAAGAATAAGTGAGATAAACCAAATAATATAAAAAAGAGATGATGATGAAATTAAAACCATAAAGATTAAGCCAAGGAAGGCCAACATTGGAATTAGGACTAAACGAGCTCAGATAAACATAACAAAAAGCTTCATTTGGATCCTCCACAAGCCATTCAATCCTACCAACAACAACAGCCAAACCCCCCCCCCCCCCCCCCCCCCCCCCCCACACACACACACACACAAGAGTCAAGCCACTGAATACGACGGTCCTCCACAACAAACCAGTTAATTAAAGGAAGAGAAAAACTACATCAACAGAGAAGGCACCAAAACAACCACAGCCACATAAGCAGAATGAAGGGGAGGCCAACCAAATAAAAACCCCCAGAAATTGAAAAAAAGAAAGAAGCTCCACCAGTGAGCAGACAACCAACGAAGTCCACCACCGGACAAAACCAAACGAGCCATAGTACCACCGTCTCCCCCACAATTCCACCAAGCGAAGGTAGGAGAGCAACTACGAGTTGAAACATCAGCATAAGAACCAGTAAAATCATCGCTCAAGCCATAATTCACAATGAATTTAACCTTCATAATGGCCACAAAAAACAAGTTGAAATTAAACAATAGAAAAGACCACGCCAAAATGCTTCTCCAGAAAACCAGCAAAATAAGAAGCCACGGCAGCCAAAAAATAGAATAACCATTACTCACAGACATAGTGGAAACTACAAGCATCCAGATGAAGAAGACCCTTAAGATGACCAGGGAGGTTAGAAGAGGTAAAATCATTAAAACCAGCAAGGCTACTACCAAAGTCAGCCAGCCATAAAGCACAAGAGTTGGCATTCATATCAACATGGCCGAAGGTGTGCTTCACAAATAACAACTATTTTTTAATCTCCCTAACCACATAGAAATTGTTTGGGTCAAAACAAACCTCAACCAGATTCTTAAAAGGAGAAATATTAAAACTATAGGTCACTTCAATAAACAAGTTGGTTAAATTCAAAGTAATGCAAAGTTGGATACCATAAAGGATAGCTAAACCAATAGCATAATCCTTATTACCATTATGAATCGACCCTGTAAAAGCAATAATCAGATGGCCATAACTATTACGAATCAGACCACCACAACCGGTATCAGAACCATGCACATTAAGTTTAAAACCGTTAGAAGGAGGCTTAATCCAGTACAGAACCTTAAGAGCATTAGGAGGCTTCAACCAGCTAATCCCCAAAGAGGAAGTAATATGAAAGTAATTGCTGAAGCTCTTAAGTGTAAACAAATTAACATTCACAAGGGCCAAAATCTTATCCTTAATCCGTTGGATAACATTGATACGATTCATCTTAACCCCATTAAAAATAGAGTTATTCCTCTCCAACCACAAAAACCAAAGGATAAGGCAAGGAATACAATTCCGAATGT
Organism: Dendrobium nobile; assembly: GCA_022539455.1. Lineage (NCBI taxonomy): Eukaryota > Viridiplantae > Streptophyta > Magnoliopsida > Asparagales > Orchidaceae > Dendrobium > Dendrobium nobile. The sequence goes on from CM039734.1 coordinate 39,218,027, forward strand.
GACCTTTAGAGTTAATAAACCAAGCTTTAAGTAACATGTTAAGAGAGAGATGGATATTAAAACAATTTAAATTAAACAGATCATCAAAATAAATCCAAGTCCTCACAGCCACCGGCCCAGAAATGAAAACATGATGCATACTTTCAATGTGAAAACAACATTAACATTTAGAAGCAAAACTAAAACCTTTTTTGGTAAGATTATCTTTAGTAGGGATGAATTTATGCAGAGTTCTTCACACAAAAACAGAAATCGTAGAAGGAATACTATGATGCCACATATTCGAAAAAATAATATTCGCATTACCTTTAAACCTAAAGGATTACCAAGCCTTCTTAATATTAAACACCCCATCCTTAGAAAGGTTAGACAAGATAATATCTTTAGATAGAGTATTAATAGACACATTAAGAATACGAGAAGTAATGCAATCCGGAACCATACAAGATAGTTTCTCATAATCCCAGCAATTGTTAGTGAAAAAAGAATTAACTTTAACATAATTAGTAGAGGTAGTGTTTAAAATAGAGTCAATAGAATCCATACCAATCCATTTATCCTTCCAAAAAAAGATATCACCTTCACCAAGCCCCCACATAATATGAGGCTCCACTTCCCACTTGATTTTACAAAGCCTTTTCCAAACTTTAGAATCCCTAGGTTTAGGATAGATATTAGTCGGGTGCTTACCCAAACAATATTTGGCATCCATAAAAGTAGCCCAGAGACTCTGTTTAGAACGAAAAATATACCACAATTTAAACGAAAAAGCTTTAGCAAGATCAAAGAGGTTTTTACAACCAAGCTTACCTTCATTCAAAGTACTACAACAGTTAACCCAGGAAGCCCAAATAATTTTAGAGGATGTGCAATTACCTTTCCAAAAAAACTTATTAATAATCTTATGAACCCTTACACATCACATATGCAAGTGCAAATTTATAACACTCATGTCCTTAAATCTAGGAGTTCCTAAACTAAGTGGTGTGTGTAATCCTACACATGAAAGAACTAAAATAAATAGAAAATATAACAACACTAAGTACCAAATTAGTGAACAGATCACAATTGTTTATAATCATTCCCCATTGTTCCTATTGAAGTAGCCTAAATCATGTTTAAGATTTCATGAGACCTCTCAATATTAAAATTTATGTGTATGTAATTTCAAAATAGGTTTTAAAATATTTAATTAGGTTTATAAAACCCATATATAAGGGTGTATAGTTCAAAATAATAAAGTTTTAAAATATTATTAGGAGTTAACTGTTTAACTTGAGAGGTCCTTCAGTTCAAGAGATCTCTCCCTCCCTCCTTCTAGGTAAATAAATAATAAATAAATAAATTTTAAGTAAATATAACTTAAATGAATATAAAAATGAAAGAAATTCAAATAACTCAAATAAAACAATTCTAGAATATGTCCTAAGAAAAATAGGTTTTAGGATTAAAATGATTTTAAAATAAACATTTCTCTCTTTTCTAAAAAAAATTGATATTGTTATCATCCTAATTATTCAAAACTTAATTAACTATTTAGATATTTAAATAACCTAAGCTAATTAAGCTATATTAAATTATAAAAGAATAATCATTTAAAAATAAGGGATTAATTTAAATATTAATTAAAAGAGGCCTAATTAAAAGAATTTATTTTTAAATTAAATTTAGAAATTGAACTCCATATTTTAATTAATTTAATTAATACTTTTAATTTAAAATATCCTAAAGATAATATCAATAATAATTTAAAATACACTTAGTTAATATTTTAAATTAATTATAATTTTAAATTAAAGTATTGATGATTCTAAAAATATTAAAATATATTTTGATAATTTTAAATTGGTATTTAATTTACTATAATTTATTTCACTAAAATGGCTTTAAAATCAATTTAAAATTAATTTAAATAAATAAATAAAAGAGCTGACGACGTCGGCCTAACCGAGTACACAATGCGGCCTCTAGAGCGTCAAATTCGTTCCACGGTAACGGGGGAGAGACGTGGCGCGATATCGATCGCAGGTTCGAAACCACGTTAATGGCCGACCATTTATGGCCAATGATTGCACTGCGGAAATTATTAGCAATCATTGCTGGATATGGCACCACGACTGTGCAGTCCACTTATTCGAGTCAACATGGTTTTGTAACTGTAGGATCATTTGTGTTTTGATCCGACGGCTGGGATTAAATCCCGTTGTTCAATCTCGATCAAAATAGATTGAACAGTGGAAATCCATCTCTGCCATTTAGAATGGATGGTCCAAATCAAATCGAATGGAGATCTCATCAGACTGCGAGTTACACGAGTGGAGCAAAGCGCGGTGTGACAAAATCTTAGTCATTGATCATGAGACCAACTGCCGAAATTTTGTACGCCTGGACTAGGTTACAAAGACGCCCTTGGAAGTGCTTTTTCGTTCGTTCTCTCGATCGGATGGACCAAAATGCACGAGATTTTAAACCTAACTTAATAACATTAATAGAAACAATGGGAGCGTATTCATTTGTTCTAAAACACTCTGGATATAAAGATAAATAAACCTAACTATTATGAGCTATATCTAGGGTTTTTAAGAGATTATAATGTTGGATCTTTAAAGGCTTCAAACAGTTGAGTTTGTAGACTGTCCACGTATAGATCTCTAGCAAGAATCCATGCCTGAAAAATCTTGGATTGTTTGCTACAAGACTAGGACATACTAGGTGGTTGGTTTGCCGGAGAACTCACCGTCGGTGACTTGCAACTACTTGGGTTTGGTAGTGGGGAGGTAGAGGAGGATCTGGAGAGTTGAAATGAACAGAGAGCTTGATTTGGGAGGCTGGAGGGAGTGAGAGAGGATGAGAGTTTGAATGAATCTCAAAAATAGGGTTTTTCCCTATTCAAAATGGTCTGGATCAAATTAGATGGATTTGATGCATCAGAAGCCTTATCCTGATGGAGGACAAGTGTGCCAAACCATTGGAAGGCTGCCCTAAAGGTTGGACTTGCCTTGCTCCCATTGGGTGGACTTAGGATGAGTGAGGGGCGACAATTGCCACTTAAGGCTAAATAAAGCCCTGAGCCTAGTTAGGAGAGCTCAAAGTGAGCTTTAGGATATAAGTAGGTCAACCTAAGGCAGCCTAAATCAAGGGAAAGTGGTTCAGGGGCTGATTATGACCTTTTGGAAGGGTTTGAGGCCTTGAGTTGACTATGTTGACCAGTCAATGGGTCAAGGGAGGCTGAGGTGGCATGGAGTGGGTATGGGAGGTAGGTTGGAATAGTTTGGTCAAGGGTAAAAGTTCAAAGCCAAGGCTACGAGGAATGGGAGCAAATGCCATAAGGGTTTGACCAAAAATTGAGGGTTGACTTGGTCAACTCAAGTTGGGTTGGGCTGACCAAGTGTCAAGTCATGCTTAGGCCATATCTAAGAATTAATTTGAATGGGTGATAGGGGTTGAAGAGCTAAAATGGGTTAATTTGACCCATTTAAACCCTTTAAAAGCTAATAGGTCAACCTAGGTTGACCCCAGGGTTGGACTTGAGTCAAATGGATTTGTTTGATTATTTGGAGTCTAATGGATGTGGTCTCAAGGTATAAAAAGTTCATTTGGGTCAAAAGACCTATTTAGGGCTCTTAATGGGTCCTTAGGTCAACCTAAGTTGACTTGGTTAGCCAAGTTAACCCAAGGGAAATGATCAGGGTCAACAGGTTTGGAATGATATTTTGAGTGTGTTGGAAGAGATTCCAAGGCATGGGGAGGTCATTTCAGTCAAAAATGACTATTTTGACCCTTAAGGGGTCTTTAGGTCAAACTAGGTTGACTTGGTCAACCTAGTTGACCCAATGTTTAATTTGGGTCCAATAGGTCCTAAAAATTATTTGAAAATATTTGGATAAGATTTCAAAGATTGATGGTTAAATCAAGTTGAGTTTAGGCCAAAAGTCCATAAATCCCCCTTTAAGGACATTTTGGTCATTTTGGTCTCAGGTCAATTCTGGGTCAAATTGAATATAGAAAAGTGCAGGTTAATGCTTAACATAATGATATCAAAGGACTGGAGAGGATCAAAAGGTTTGCAAAGAGCCCCTAGGTCAGTTTCTTCTATGTGATAGGTCTAGTGGCATGAGTCATAAATATTTGAAGGTTTTGCAACCTTCGAAACTGAATTTAGTTTAAGGGGTTAGAGCCCTCCAAATGAGCTCAAATTTGGCGGGTTGGCACCAGAGACATGTCACATTAACATGGAATTGACAGACCCTAAATCAAATATCAATTGATTGGGTTTCAAGCTTTTGGAAGAATCATACAAAAAGGGCTTTAGGACCTGAGTCCTTAACCCAAAGATTTTGAGTTTAGAATGAATCAAGATCTAGATTGAGCCTAGGGTTTAGGGACTAGGAATATCCTAGGATCTAGAGTCCAAAGAAACCTAGGGTTCAAAGCTTAGTAAGGGTTCAAAAGTGACCTCATACAAAAATGAGGTCAATAAGTGGACCCCCAATGTGTATAGTAGAAGGAACTTCTGCTGCACACATTGGCGTTGACTGAATGACAATTTTGAATAAGATTTTAGAAGTCTAAGGAAGGGCATCAGATGCCACAAAGGGCATATGATAGGGTTCCACGAAGGGCGTACTCCATTACTAGCGAGAGAGAACTAGGATGGTGCTACGAAGGGCGTACTCCACTTGTCAACATGTAAAAGCCAGGATGGTTCCACGGAGGGCATACTCCATTACTAGCCAATCTAATCTTAAGGGAAGGAAGGACCTAACCTTAATGTTGAGAAGCAAAAGAGAGCATCCTAGATTGGTTCAAAGTTGCGAGACAAAAGAGAAGAGAATTTTATTAATTGATAAAATGAGCTACATCAAGCATAGTACTTCTTAAGGAAACGCCAATTGATAGGAAATATTGGTAGATTTTCCTTACAATCCACTAGCTGATACGAGCCTCCTTTGTAGAAAGTCTCTACAATGAAGGGTCCTTCCCAAATTGGTTCAAACTTCCCACCAATCTTTTGGTGGGCTAAGATAGGCCTCCAAAGGACCAAGACCAAGTCTCCTACTTGGAAGGTCCTAGGTCACACTAACTTATCATGAGCTTGAACCATTCGGGATTTATACAACTCTAGACTTTGTTGAGCTTGGAGATGTCGCTCTTCAAGGCCTTCAAGTTCTTCTAATCAATGTTTTGCATTTTTCTCATTTGTGTGATTTGGAACTACAATTTTAAGTAAGGGAATTTGTATTTCCAAGGGTAGAATGGCCTCAGATCCATACACTAGTGCAAACGGAGTGGATTGGGTCGGGGTTCTATAAGTGGTATGATAGGTCCATAGAGCTTCCACTAACCACTCATCCCATTGTCGTTTGTTATCATTGAGGGTCTTTTTAATAATTTGTACCAATGTCTTGTTGAAGGCCTCAGCCAATCCATTCGCCCGGGGGTAATAGATCATTGAGTATCTCCAATCAATGTTATGGGATCTTACAAAGCTATTGATTTTTGTATACTTGAAAGCAGACCCATTATCGGATATAATTCTATGGGGTACACCGAATCGATATACGATATGGTCACGAAAGAACTTTAATACATGGTGAGATGTTACATTATGTAGGGGAATTGCCTCTGCCCACTTTGAAAAGTAATCACTCGCAGCTAATATGAAGCAATGACCTCTCGAGGAAGGAGGGTCAATCAGCCCGATAATATCCATGCCCCAACTCTTGAAGGGCCACGAAGCTATCGTGGGGTGCAACACATTAGGCGGCTAATGTAAAACTACACCATTGACCTAGCATTTGTGACAATACTTTGCAATATTCATGCAGTCGTCAATCATTGTAGGCCAATAATACCCAAGTCTTTTGATTCTTAATTTTTTTTGGACCCAATTGATCTACACCGCATAGTCCAGAATGGACCTCATTAATGATCTTAAGGGCTTCTCGCTTGTCTAAACAACGTAGCCACATCTGATCGAATGATCGACGGTATAACACATTATTCACTAGTGCATATGATAGGGCACATTTCATAACCAGGTTAGCGAGAGACTTATCCTGGGGAAGTTTTCCCTCCTGAAGGTAGTCAATCAACAGTTGTCTGCAATTGCCTTCTTCATCAGTTGTCAAATAGGTAGAAAGGATTTAAAGAGGTTTCTTATTGATATATACCAAATCTATAGGGGAAAGGGCTTGGCGACCCTGAATCTCTATAGGGTTGGAATCTTCCTCTGGATAAGCAAATTCCTTTGCAAGCTTTGCTAAGGTATCCGCCGTAGAATTACTTCTACGGGGAACCCTATACAGAGTTACAATGGGAATCTGCTCAAGCAAATGAAATGCGTACTGGTGGTATTTTAAGAGATTATGATTCAAGACCTTATAGGTTCCTGTGATCTGGTTAATCACCAGTTGAGAATCACCAAAGATCTTAATTACTTTAATCTCCATTAAAATTGCAAGTTCCAAACCGGTTATCCTAGCTTCATACTCAACCTCATTATTCGTGCAAGGCTTTGATAGATGGTAGGAAAAATGCATCATTCTGTTTTCTGGCATTATAAAAATTAAGCCAACTCTGGCCTTTTTGGGGATCACAGATTGTTGGGTTGCATCCCAGCGATAGGATGCTGCACCATCAAAATACAACTCCTAGACGACGTCTTTATATTCCCTTAAACTCATAATTTGTTCGTCAGGTAAATCATCATTCAAAGGAGAATTCGCCGATAGTGGGTGTGCTGCCAGGAAGTCAGCAATGGCCAGCCCTTTTACAGCATGGAGGGGAGTGAAAGTAATCTCAAATTAGAGTAATATTATAAACCATCGAGCCAAGCATCCAGATAATGTAGGTTGGGTCATAAGATATTGCAAAGGATTAACTCTAGAAATTAGATTGATCGAGTGGGAGAGCATGTAATGCCTTAGTTTTTGAGTTGCGAAAACCAAAGCGAGGCGGTGCTTTTCAATTGATGGATATCAAATTTCAATGGGCAAAAGTGTTCGGATGAGGAAGTAGAGTGTATTCTCCTTCCCTTCATCATTGACATGGGCTAGCATGGCACCTAAGGATTCATCTAAGGATGCAGTGTAGAGGATCAAAAGTTTCCTTGTAACAGGGGCTGTTAAAATAGTCGGGTTAGAGAGTTACTTCTTGATATCATCAAAGGCATTCTGACACTTATCGTCCAATATGAATTTAGTGTATTTCTTGGCAAGGATAGAGAATGGTTTACATCTCCCGTAAATATTAGAGATAAACCTCCTTATATATGCTAATCTACCTTGAAGGGACCTTAAGTGAGTGACGCTTCTATAAGGTGGCATATCTAAGATGGATTTAGTTTTGGCAGGGTCGATCTCAATTCCTCAGTGCCTCACTACAAATCCTAAGAATTTCCCTGAAGTGACACCAAAAGCACACTTCAAGGGATTCATTTTCAAATCATAGCGGCGCAATCATTCAAAAATAACCCTTAAGTCATATAGGTGAGCCTCTTTGACTTTACTCTTGATAACTAAATTATCAATATAACATTCAAATTGATTATGAATTAAGACATCAAAGATGTGAGTCATGGCCTGCTGGTAGGTTGCCCCAGCATTTTTTAGGCCGAATGGCATTACCTTATAACAAAAGATTCCTATGAGAGATCTGAATGTAGTATTTCTCTCATCTTCTGGGGCCATCTTGATTTGGTTATAACCAGATGAGCCATCCATAAAGAAGAAAATAGCATGTGAAGAGGCAATGTCTACCATGAGTTCATGTATGGGTAGGGGAAATTTGTCTTTAGGACATGCCTTATTCAGATCCCTATAATCGACACAAATTTGAATCTGATCATTCTTCTTTTGAACTGGCATGACATTGGTCACCCATGAGGGATATTGTTCCTCTCAAATAAATCTAGCTTCGGCCAATTTCTTAATTTTAGAAATGGCTTGTTGTTCGATCTCTAAGCGCATACACCGAGGAGCTTATTTGATAGGAATGGCATCATGTCGAATTCCAAGTTTGTGTACTGCTGCATCAGTGAATAAACCCGACATTTCATCGTATGTCCAGGCAAAGTAATCTCTGAACTCAAATAATAGCTGAATCAAGTCATGGGTTTCACCCTCATTTAGTAAGGTACTTATAAAAGTGGGGCGAGGGTCATCATTGGTTCCCAGGTTAATTTATATAAACTTGTCGACTGTTGACTTAATTTTTTCTTCAAATTCAGGGGTGCATCCCGAACTTGAAGTTCATCGGGACCATCTAAAGTCTCCAAACCGAGCCTATCGAGGGGACCGATGGCATCCGTAGGGACATTCTGAGATTCAAGATGGTATGTTATCATTAAGCAATATTCATCGTCATCAAACGAAATAACGGTTCCAAAGCCGATACCACTTGTTGGATTTTTCTTAATCTTAGTTTGTCAAATATTTTTGTGGTATCTGGCTTGACCCTTAGTCCATCGATACGGTACAGGAACTTTGGAGAAAGAATTATTTATATAAATAGAGAAGTAACCGAAAGGTAATTTCATTAATTCATTAAAATCTGCCTCCTCAAGGGTTACATCTCACCTTCATCCCTTGCAGAGGAGGAGCCAGGAAAGAATTTTTGAACTTTATTTACTTCATCATTTAGGTTAGGAGCCACTTTAACTTCTAACCATGCAATCCTGCAAGCTGACAGTGGGGTCATAGAAAGGGCCTCAATACCCTATTAAGATTTTCATATATTGTTAATTCAGGCTCGTCACTTTTAACTTTTGAGACATCTACCTCAGGATCACTGTCTTGGTCTAAGGTGAGATTAAATTTTGGAGGATCATTTATGTTATGGTAGTTGAGAGGGATTGCAACACCTTGATTTTCTGGTTCACTATCAGAGTCTGATTATGGATCAATATACACAGGTGTTGTTATCCTTTCTAGTGAAACACGGCCCCGACCCCGTGCCCTTAGAGCCATCCTCCTACTTCTTTTAGGTAATTTGTTTGGAGGCCTAAGGACAACGATATCAAGGTCTTCTTCACTACTCGACTCTATCATTTCTTGATTTTTATCTTGATATTTCTCTTTTTCTTTTTCTTGGTTGGAACTTTGTCCAACTATTTTCTCCTCAATTTTGATCTCAATTTTAGAGCGGGACATGGTCCCTTTAAGTATAAAATATGTGGCATCCGCATAGATCCCAATTTCTTGAATTGAGTGAAAGTTCGATGGGGATGTTAAGCCCTATGAACTTAGTCCCAAACTAACCAAGAGGGGGGGTGAATTGGTATTTTAAAAACTTCGTTTTTTTTTTAAACAAAGAAATAAAGTTGCATAAACCAAATCACACAACGGAAATAATGCGGAATTTTAAACGTGCGGAAGCAAGAAAAGAAACACAGAGATTTATAGTGGTTCGGTCGACTCGACCTACGTCCACTCCTTGGAGGCACCCTCCAAGTATTGCACTACACAAAAAGTGACTCTCCTTTAGCCCCCACGGCTAGGTGGAGAAACCCTTACAAGAACCTCCTTTTTGCCACCCCGGCAAGGCAGAGAACCTCTCTCCTTTTGCTTCCTCCTGAAGCTGGCAGAGAACCAGAACCAAAAGCACAACTCCTTACCTCTACCGACCCTTCCACGGACGAGAAACTCTAGACGAAGACGACGCAAAGAGATCCTTGAAGCAACCCTTGTGAAACCCCTCACAAGCTCCCCCTCACAAGATCCTCTCTCTCTCTTCTCTCTCTCTCTTTCTCTCCTCAAGGTCTTCTTAGGTCAAGGCAGCAGCCAAAGGTCATTGAAAAACGTTGAACAAGAGCTCTTTAAATAGAAGAGCTTCAAAAGAGCTCATTAATTGCAAGTTGCCGACTTTATCGTCCAGGCCGATATGGACATCGGCCTGGCCGATCAGTACAAATTAATGAAGATCGGCCAGAGCATAGCCCTGGATGCCAGAGTGGACGATTGAAAATTAGCTTGATAGTCCAGGCCGATCTCACGATCGTCCTGGCCGATCAGTTCAAATCAGACGAAAATTGTCCTGACAATAGCTCTGAATATGGTCTGGCCGATATTGATCGTCCTGAAGTAACTTAAGGTTTTTGACTAGATCGTCCTGGCCGATCCTGCGATCGTCCAGGACGATATGATCGTATCAATCATCCTTAATTACTTCCTTGATTTCCTGAACAATTATGGCATAATCTGTTAATATCGTCCAGGCCGATACGAGGATCGTCCTGGCCGATAATTTAAAGATATGTTATACCATACTTGTCCATGGCGGCTACTTCTTTCTGTTTTGAGCTTATCGTCCTGGCCGATACACGTATCGTCCAGGCCGATCGGTTAACGTTGGCTGCCTTAATCAAGAACCCTTAATTAGACTTTCTGTTTTAAGCTGATCGTCCAGGCCGATATAAGATATCGTCCTGGACGATATGAGTAAAAACAGAATTTCTAATTCTCTCAAGTGTGTGTGTGAAGGGTTACAAAGTATCAGTCTTTTTGACTATTACAAGTGGACTCAAAAGGTAAAAATAAAAGTACAGACTGACTCAACCCTAACCCTACGCATTCCTGAACTTGGCTCCTTTTTGATTGTCCGATCGTCGATTCCTGAAAAGTTAGAAGCAACAAGCTGTCCAAGAAAAGCAGTGTTTGTCAATCATCAAAACATAAGACATGAAAAAATAGATTTGCAACAATCTCCCCTTTTTTGATGATGACAAAACACAAGTAGAGAAAAAAAACATTAGAAAAAAAAAACAAGGTTACAACATCATCTTTTCCTTACCACATCTATCCTACTCCCCCTTTTTGTCATCACAAAAAGAGAGTCCAGAAAACAGAAAAAAAAAAAAAAAAAAAACAACAAACATCACGAAAGACTACTACAGAAAGACAAGAAACAATAACTCAAAGTACAAACTAAAAGAACGAGGGATCCTGATCATCAGATGGAGGAGGTGGAGGTGGCTGCTGAAAGTGACTGGCAAGGGTAGTAAACTGAGCAGTGAACCAGGCGATGTCCTGGTCATGCTGCTGCTGCTGGTGAGTGAGAAAACTGTCAAAACGAGCTAGGTCCTCAGCGCGGTGATGCTCGTAGCGGGCGATGTCCTCAGAGTGTTGTTGCTCTTGGGCAGCAACATATGCATCAAACCTGGTCTCCCAACGATCAAATCTTGCAATCAACTGATCTACCGGAGAATGTTGGTGAAGAGGGACAGGGTCAGGAAAGGAAGCTGGAGCGGGAGCCTCCTCCTCTCTAGCCTCCCGTGGTTCATCCGGGTGGAGACGAGTACTGTGCAGGGTGCTGAAGGAATTGTTTGAGTAGAGAGTTGGGAGATCTGGTGGATTGGGATATTGAATTTGGTATTTGGTTTCTAGAACATAGGCTATGATATGTCCTAAGGCTAGATTTGGCTTTCTTCTGTGGCCTGGGTTGCGAATTGTTGTGAGGTGATCAATGTAACGAAAAAATAGATCTGCAGTGTTAAATTCCCTATGTGCCATGATGTAGAAGGTAGTGAGGGAAAGTAGAGGGGTAATGTGGACACGGTCGCCGGCTTTTGGAATGACAGATGTGCGAAGGACATGTTGGATTGTCCTAGCATCTCTGACTAAAGAGCTAGTCTCTCCAACATGGTAACGGGCATTGGTCTGGCGAAGAAAGTGGTTTGCCGTGGACCAGTCAAAATCAGGGTCAGAGGCAATAAGGTGCAGCTTATCTCCGGTGGTGGATAGTTGTAAAAGTTCAACACAGTCTTGATATGTGATTTCGACAGGGCGTCGATTCACATAGGAGGACAGGGCTGTGAAGGTAGAGTTTATGCGGAGGTTTGCAAAGAATTCTAACAGGAACTCAGAATTGAAAGGAAAAACAAGTGATAGAATGAAACAAAAAGAAGTGTGTGCGAAGAGATCCATTACCGGGTAGGAAATGTGGGTCGGATTGATAATTCTGGAGACCGTAATTCCACAATCCTTATAGCGATGATAAGCAGCTTCATCTTCTGCTTCACGGAACCGAGGGTCAACCCTTGCCCTCGAGGAACTTCCAGAGGTCTGACGGACGCGCTTCCCACCAGCCATATGAGAGAACTTTAAGCAGAAAATCAAAGGAGAAAGGATAAGATGTGAGAAAACATGGCTGGATCGGCCTGAATTTAAAGAAACGTTCATATCGTCCTGGCCGATAGCAGAATCGTCCAGGCCGATATGTGTCAATAATTACGTACAGGCCGATTGGTCAAAAAGGCGGTCCAATCGTCCGGGCCGATCAGATATCGGCCAGGCCGATTAGACACAGGCTATCGGCCCGAGGAGTCAGTCCGGACGACCGTTGAAAAAGCAGATCGTCCGGGCCGATTAGGTGTATCGTCCAGGACGATGCACAATAATTGATCGTACCGGCCGAAGTTAAAACGTTTTAAATGCTTGCCACGTGTATCGTCCGGGACGAACAGTGGATCGGCCCGGCCGATGGTCCAATAATGGATCGTCCGGGGCCGAATTTAAAGATCAAAACGTACTGACACGTGGATCGTCCGGGACGGTCCAGTGTATCGGCCAGGACGATGCACATAGAATGCATCGGCCAGACAAATATACTATCGGCCAGGACTATTATCATGAGTTTTGATCAAATCGTCCAGGACGATAATGTATCGTCCAGGACGATGATTTTCATTAAGCACAGAAAAAGGTCAGCAGATGGATTTTGGAAAGAATTTGTCCTATCGGCCAGGACGATATAAATATCGGCCAGGCCGATCTGACTTGAAATTGAAATCAAGAAAGGAATGGTGATGATCAAGACCCTCAAAAATAAAACAAAAGAAAAGACAGTCAAAGACACAAAAATAAAACAAACATCGAATATTTTTGGATTTTAATTTTTCTATTTTTTTTTGTTTTATGAAGGCATCATATGAGAATTCTTTTCATGAATTTAAACATTTAAGGTTTTTAGGAGATCAAGAGGTTTAACAAAATCTAATTAGAAGAAGATTGAAAAACTGATTCTATTAACCCTAGATCGGACATTCTTCAGGGTACAAAAATCTTTTAAAAACAACAGAGTCCTAACATGGAATAACACAAGAGGTTTTAAGAAGATCCAATCAAGACTTGTTAACAACTAAAGAATCTTATAAATAATAAACCAAAATAGTTTTTCTCAATCATGGAATTTGAAATCAAATCTTTGAACGTATCACCTAATCAATGAGTTTTCTAAGTTTTAAGAGTTTTATCAAAGAGATGATAGCTTGCAATTAGTGGGCTAATTTTATGCCTCTTTTCACTTTTATTGGCTCTTTGAGCATCTTTTGATTTTTGATACACTTTTGTGTATTTTTCTTTTCAATTTGGCTTCATTGGCCTCTTTCCTTTTTATCTTTTGCAAGCTAATAACTCTTTTAATATACCCTTAAGGAAGATACTTAGTTGTGAGTATATCCTCCAAATATTAGAGAATAGGGGCTCTCTCTCTAACATAGGGAAGAACAATCCACAACACAAAAATCAAGATCACGTGATGACAGCAATGATAAGATTTCAAAAGCTTGAATGATATCAAAGAATTTTGACTATTATGCATAAGATGACTTAATGTAGCAAGATTAGAAGGATATCTTAAAAAGCCATTGGTTAAACTGAGTTTAGACTTTTTGTTTTATAAAAGAAAAATCATGCCACTAAACAAAGTCAGAAGAGGAAAAACATCACCAGTTTACTCTCTTTAACCAATTTAGAAAAGCTAAACCCTATCAAAAGAAAAAACTCTAATATTTAAAAGCTTGAGAAGTTTTATCATATGGAAGCCCAAAAAATAAATAAAGACCAAAATGAAAAACAAAAACAAACAATAAGCAAACTAAAAGACAACAAAAAATAAACACAAAAACTAAAAATAAAAGTCACACAAAAACTAAAGATATCAAGCAAGTGATAAAACAACAGATTTTAGCAATTGAGCTGTAAGCCTCCTTATGTTCAGTTATCCTATGCTCCCACGAGGTCTTTGGTGAGAGCACTCCTGCAAAATTCAACAACAGTTAGTTTTAGGAACCCAAACAGATTTGGGCTCCTTCTTAGGAAATGTAGAGTGCAATGCAGATGTGGTATGTATTGAATCATGCATCTTAGGTCTCCATACCCAATGTGTACTGCGGTGAACTGTGCAAGTGTGTGAGATGTGTCCTAACATGCCACAAGAAAAACATTGAATTCCAGGAAAAGGTTTTCTTAAATGGTTTGAGTAAAAATGCCTCTTCCTAGGTTCTGGCCTTTGATTAAACATTGGTGTCATCCTAGCTTTCTTACATGTTTCCAAATTATTTTGAATTCTCAAGTTAGTTCTCTTTAATGCATCATTCTCAATCCTCAGATTTTTCTCAATCTCTTTAGATTTCTTAAGATCATCATTAAGTGAGGTGTGTGAAGCTTTTAATGCATTACTTTTATCAATTAATTCCAAATGCGTCTTGTTTAATTCATCAAATTCATCGAGTAGAGCCATGTGATTTGAATCAATCGTTGCATGATCTTTGAGAAAAACTTCATGCTCTTTTTGTAGATTTGAATGTTCTAATTTTAGGCTAGAATGAGTTTTCTTAAGTTTTTTGTATGATGTATGGATTTTTTCACATATTTCAAACAATTCATCATATGTTGGTTTACATACCTCTTCCTCATCACTTTGGTTTTCTCCCATGAAACACAAGTTTGTTGTTTCTTCCTCTGGTTCAGTCTCAGAGGAATCAGTGCCAGATTCTGCCCAGAAGCTTCTTTGGATTTTCTTCTTGTCCTTCCTAGACTTTGCTTTCTCATCACCTTTTTCCTTTTCTTTGCTTGAATGATCTTGAAGTGTAGGACAATCGGCTCTTACATGTCCAGGTTTCCTGCATTCAAAACAAACAACATCAGAAGATCCTTTAATATGTTTATGATCCTTACCTTTTCTCCAACTTTGATGATGCTTTTGTTTCTTCCTTAGAAAGCTTTTGAATTGCCTTGTGATGAAGGCAACTCCATCGCTTTCAGACCCAGAAGATTCAGAATCCGATTTGTGTGCCTTCAATGCAATTGTTTTCTCCTTTTTCTTTTCACCTGTATCAAGATTTCTTTGATTCACCCCTTGCTCGTAAGCAATGAGTGAGCCAAGCAAGTTGTCAATAGAATAGGTGTTTAAATCTTTAGATTCAGTAATTGCAGTAATTTTTGCATCATAGGTTGAAGGCAAGCATCTCAAAATCTTGTTAACTTTTTCATAGTTCGAAAGCTCTTTTCCTAGTGCATGTAATGAGGTAGCAATCTGAGTAAACCTAGTGTACATGTCAGAAATCGATTCATGAGGTTTCATACGAAAAAGTTCGTAGTCATGCAAGAGAATGTTTAAACGGGATTGTTTGACTTCATTAGTGCCTTCATAAGTAATGCACAATTTATCCCAAATTTCTTTACCAGTTTTGCACGTTGAAACACGCATGTAATCCTCAGATTTTAATGCACAGAAAAAACAATTCAAACATTTAGCATTTAGTTGAGCTAAATCTCGTTCATCAAAAGTCCATTCGGTAAAAGCAACTTCCGTTTTAAAACCGTTAATTTCACGAGAAGGTGGAGAATACCCTTCTTGTATAAGCATCCACATGCGATAATCAGTAGATTGTAAAAAAGTTGACATGCGAGTTTTCCAGAAATCAAAAGGTAGGTTATCGAACAGAGGAGGTCGGGTAATAGAATACCCTTCCGTAGTGTTGCGATTCCCAAAGTTAGACATGGATCAAATTCAAAAAGTTTTTAAACTTTAATTTTCGAATCAGGAGCTCTGATACCACTTGAAAGTTCGATGGGGATGTTAAGCCCTATGAACTTAGTCCCAAACTAACCAAGAGGGGGGGGTGAATTGGTATTTTAAAAACTTCGTTTTTTTTTTAAACAAAGAAATAAAGTTGCATAAACCAAATCACACAACGGAAATAATGCGGAATTTTAAACGTGCGGAAGCAAGAAAAGAAACACAGAGATTTATAGTGGTTCGGTCGACTCGACCTACGTCCACTCCTTGGAGGCACCCTCCAAGTATTGCACTACACAAAAAGTGACTCTCCTTTAGCCCCCACGGCTAGGTGGAGAAACCCTTACAAGAACCTCCTTTTTGCCACCCCGGCAAGGCAGAGAACCTCTCTCCTTTTGCTTCCTCCTGAAGCTGGCAGAGAACCAGAACCAAAAGCACAACTCCTTACCTCTACCGACCCTTCCACGGACGAGAAACTCTAGACGAAGACGACGCAAAGAGATCCTTGAAGCAACCCTTGTGAAACCCCTCACAAGCTCCCCCTCACAAGATCCTCTCTCTCTCTTCTCTCTCTCTTTCTCTCCTCAAGGTCTTCTTAGGTCAAGGCAGCAGCCAAAGGTCATTGAAAAACGTTGAACAAGAGCTCTTTAAATAGAAGAGCTTCAAAAGAGCTCATTAATTGCAAGTTGCCGACTTTATCGTCCAGGCCGATATGGACATCGGCCTGGCCGATCAGTACAAATTAATGAAGATCGGCCAGAGCATAGCCCTGGATGCCAGAGTGGACGATTGAAAATTAGCTTGATAGTCCAGGCCGATCTCACGATCGTCCTGGCCGATCAGTTCAAATCAGACGAAAATCGTCCTGACAATAGCTCTGAATATGGTCTGGCCGATATTGATCGTCCTGAAGTAACTTAAGGTTTTTGACTAGATCGTCCTGGCCGATCCTGCGATCGTCCAGGACGATATGATCGTATCAATCATCCTTAATTACTTCCTTGATTTCCTGAACAATTATGGCATAATCTGTTAATATCGTCCAGGCCGATACGAGGATCGTCCTGGCCGATAATTTAAAGATATGTTATACCATACTTGTCCATGGCGGCTACTTCTTTCTGTTTTGAGCTTATCGTCCTGGCCGATACACGTATCGTCCAGGCCGATCGGTTAACGTTGGCTGCCTTAATCAAGAACCCTTAATTAGACTTTCTGTTTTAAGCTGATCGTCCAGGCCGATATAAGATATCGTCCTGGACGATATGAGTAAAAACAGAATTTCTAATTCTCTCAAGTGTGTGTGTGAAGGGTTACAAAGTATCAGTCTTTTTGACTATTACAAGTGGACTCAAAAGGTAAAAATAAAAGTACAGACTGACTCAACCCTAACCCTACGCATTCCTGAACTTGGCTCCTTTTTGATTGTCCGATCGTCGATTCCTGAAAAGTTAGAAGCAACAAGCTGTCCAAGAAAAGCAGTGTTTGTCAATCATCAAAACATAAGACATGAAAAAATAGATTTGCAACATTGAGTATGGTTACAAATCACCTCTAATCACATGTTCAATGCTGTCTCATTAGTACTTGTCGCACTAGTGTAGGATAGATGGAACCATTCTGTACTCATGAATCTAAGGCCTACCTAGGAGGGCATTAAAGGATGTTGCTAAATCAATTATATGAAACTTAGCTTCACTATTGAGTTCTCCTATTTCTAAGAGTAGAGTGATCAATCCTAAAGCCCTCTCGCCCTTTTCGTTAAACCTACGAAGCACTAACTTGTCAGTTGAAAGCTTGCTAGTATCAACTCTAAGGTAAACGAGGGTCTTTATATTCATCATGTTGATTGATGAATCTGGATCAATAAAGACTCTTGATAACTTGAAGTTTCCCAGGGGACGGTTGTGGTCGACAGTTCCCAAAAGCAGGTCTTCATCTATAAAAGTCACTCTAGGGACCTCTTTGAAGTAGAGTGCCTCATCTTTTGAAGTTGAAGCCAATTGGGTTAAGGAAATCTCTGGGTTGAAAAGAGCTTTAATTAAAGACTCCCTCATTTCTTTAGAAAAAAGGAGGGCGTTATAGATGCTTAATTTGGCTAGAAACTTTCTGAGATGGGCCAAGATGTTATAATCAACCTTAAGAACGACGGACTTAAAACCCGAAGGAATTAAAGGAAATTCAAATTGTTGAGGAGAATTTGCATTTAAATCTTCAAAGATGGGTTGCTTGCCTTTATCCTGAGGGGGAAGCCTAGGGGGTAAGACTTTACCACCATGGAGTTGCACCTACTCGATATCCTCGGGAGGGCAAACTAGAGAGATGTCTACGCTCACTGTAGGCATTGGAACATCATTTCCTAAAAGGGAGTTTGTATCTAAAAATTCTATCACGATAGGACTTCCCTGAAATTCAACTTTGGGGAAGTCACTTTCTAAAAAGGTTTCAAATTCAACGTCTCCTTGAAGGGTCGACTCGGGGGGGGGGGGGGGGGGGGGGGGGGGGGGTCATGTTGCTTAACATTAAGATTAATTTCACCAGAATTTTGATTTGAAATAGAAGAGTTATCAACTTGCATTTCAAATATATGGCTAATCATCAAGATAGAGGTAAAGTATATTTTTTATTCATCTTTTGACCCTTTTCCTTTGATGGGGCAAAGTAAAACTTAGATAACATGAGTGGGGAGAGGTTTTCACACCACCATATGCCACTTGGATACATCTCTCATCAACACACTTCCTCTCTACAAAGTCATCTATCTTTTCTTTTTCATGTTTTACAGTAGTTCCTATGACTACTAGAGAGTGAAGTGGCTCAACATCCTCCTGCAAAGCGTCCAGGTCAACTTCCCATATCGGGCACTGGACTGTCATAGTCAGCTGTTGAGAAAGATAGAAAGATTTCTTAATTGAGTTTTTAAATGCATGGGATAGAGCAATGTCCCAACCATCTTCAATAAAAAGAGAAGAGTTAAGGAGGTTACCAGAGATAGTTTTGACTAAGGCCTTTTCTGGATCTACCAAATATTCCCTAGGAATTATGATATTACCTTGATTATAGTTTCTTTCAAGCCAATCTTTGAACACAACACAATCTTCGAGTGGGTGACTAAGCATTCAGTGGTATGGGCAGTATTTATGATCTTCTTTCTTACTCTCATCCTCTAGTATCCTAGCTTCTGGCAACTGAAAATCTAGCATCTTTAATAGACTCTTAAAGAGCTTCCTTACCGACTCCCTCTTAAATGGATAAGGTTTGCCAATCTCTCTCTAAAATGGATGAAGGCAGGATCTTTAACAAATTGAGGAGTTATCTGGAATGGCTGCTTCTGGTGTGCCTGTGGCGATGGCAGAGCACTAGGCTGACTAATAACTAGCCTCTTATCTTTATCAATTGCTGAGACCACAACTTTTTTCTTAAAAGTTTTTACCAACATAGAACTGAAAGTTTGTTCGGGATGTTAAGCTCTATGAACTTAGTCCCAAGCTAACCAAGAGGGGGGGGGGGTGAATTGGTATTTTAAAAACTCTTTTCATAAAGAAAAAAATTGCATAAACTAAATCACACCACAAGAAATAAATGCGGAATTAAAAGTGCGGAAGCAAGAAAAAGAACACAGAAATTTATAGTGGTTCGGTCGACTCGACCTACGTCCACTCCTTAGAGGCACCCTCCAAGTATTGCACTACAAAACGTGACTCTCCTTTAGCCCCCACGGCTAGGCGGAGAAGCCCTCACAAGAACCTCCTTTTTGCCACCCCAGTATGGCAGAGAACCTACCTCCTTTTGCTTCCTCCTGAAGCTGGCAGAGAACCACAACCAAGAGCAAACTCCTTATCTCTACCGACCCTTCCACGGATGAGAAACTTTAGACGAAGAAAAAGCAGAGCAATCCTTGAAGCAACCCTTGTGAATCCCCTCACAAGCTCCCCCTCACAAGATCCTCTCTCTCTCCCTCTCTCTCTTTCTCTCCTCAAGGTCTTCTCAGATCAAGGCAGCAGCCAAAGGTCTTGAAAAACGTTGAACAAAAGATCTTAAATAGAAGAACTTCAAAGGAGCTCATTAATTGCAAGTAGCCGACTTTATCGTCCAGGCCGATATATTCATCGGCCTGGCCGATCAGTACAAAAATCAGAAGGTCAGCCAGAGCATCGCCCTGGATACACTTCTGGACAATTGAATTTTAGCTTGATTGTCTAGGACAATCTTACGATCGTCCCGGCCGATTAGTACAAATCCCATCAGATCAGCCAGAGCATCGCCCTGGATGGACTCCTGGATGATTGAAATTTGACTTGATCGTCTCGGCCGATATCACGATCGTCCTGGCCGATCAGTTCAAATCAGAGGCAAATCGTCCTGAGCATCGCCCTATTTTTGAGCTGGCCGATATTTATCGTCCTGAAGTAACTTAAGGTTTTTGACTAGATTGTCCTGGCCGATAATGCGATCTTCCAGGAAGATATGATCGTATCAATCATCCTTAATTACTCCCTTGATTTCCTGATTAATTAAGGCATAATTTGATAATTTTGTCCAGGCCGATCCGTTGATCGTCCTGGCCGATAATTTAAAAATACAGTATGCCTTAATTATCTATTGCAGCTACTTCTTTCTATTTTGAGCTTATTGTCCTGGCCAATACACGTATCGTCCAGGCCGATATGTTAATATTGGCTGCCTTAATTAAGAATCCTGAGTAGAGTCTCTGTTTTGAACTCGATCGTCCAGGACGATCCAAGGGATCGGCCTGGCCGATGTGCAAAAATAGAGATTCTAAATCTCTCAAGTATGTTTGTGTAGGGTTACTTAGCATCAGTCTCTTTGATCATTACAAGTAGACTCAAAAGGTGAAAAACAAAAGTACAGACCTACTCAACCCTAAACCTACGCAATCTTGAACTTGGCTTCTTCTTGATCGTCCGATCTTCGATTCCTGAAAAGTTAGAAGCAATAAGTAGTCCAAGAGAAATAGTGTTTGTCAATCATCAAAACATAAGCCATGAAAAAATAGATTTGCAATAATCTCCCCCTTTTTGATGATGGCAAACACAAGTAGGAAAATTTAAAAAAAGGTTTATTAGAAATTCAAAGTTATAAACCCCAAACCCAACAGCTTTTTCCTACCACACCCTACTCCCCCTTTTGTCATCACAAAAAGAGGGTCCATATACAAAAGAAAGCACCACAAAAAATAAAGACTAACTAAAAAAACCAGGAAACAAACAACAGAAAGTACAGACTAAAACAACGAGGGATCCAGATCATCAGATGGACGTGGTGGAGGTGGCTGCTGAAAGTAGGTGGCAAGTGTATTGAACTGAGCATTGAACCAGGCGATGTCCTGGTCATGCTGCTGCTGCTGGTGAGTCATGTAACTATCAAAGCGGGCTACGTCCATTGCGCGATTCTGCTCGTAGCGGGCAATGTCCTCAGAATGTTGCTACTCCTGTGCAGCAATGTAAGCATCAAAGAGGGTCTCCCAACGATCAAACCTCTCTATCAACTGATCAACCGGTGAGTTCTGGTGGAGAGGAATAGGATCAGAACGAGAGCGAGAGCGGGAGCCTCCTCCTCTCTAGCCCCCCGAGGTTCCTCAGGGTGAAGACGAGTACTGTGAAGGGTACTGAAGGAACTGTTTGAGTAGAAGGGAGTTGGGAGGTTTGGTGGAATAGGATACTAAAGTTGGTATTTGGTTTCAAGGACATAGGCTATGATGTGTCCTAAGGCTAGATTGGGTTTCCTCTTGTGACCTGGATCGCGAATTGTGGTTAAATGATCAATGTATCAAAAAATTAGGTCCGCAGTATTAAATTCTCTATGAGCCATGATGTAGAAAGTAGTGAGGGAAAGTAGAGGGGTGATGTGGATTCGGTCCCCAGCTTTTGGAATTATGGAGGTGCGAAGGACATGTTGGATTATCCTAGCATCTTTGACTAAAGAGCTAGTCTCTCCAACATGGAAAGGTGCATTGGTCTGGCGAAGGAAGTGATTTGCCGTGGACCAGTCAAGATCAGGATCAGAAGCGATTAAGTGTGGCTTATCCCCGGTGGTGGATAGCTGTAAAAGATCAACACAATCCTGATATGTGATTTCAACAGGGCGTCGATTCACATAGGAGGTCAGGGCTGTGAAGGTAGGGTTAATGCGAAGGTTTGCAAAAACTTCTCGAAGAAACTCAGTATTGAAAGGGAAAGCAAGAGACAGAATGAAGCAAAGGGAGGTATGAGCGAAAAGATCCATTATCGGGTATGAGATGTGGGCAGGATTGATGATTCTGGAGATAGTTATCCCACACTCTTTGTAACAATGGTAGGCGGCTTCATCTTCTGCTTCCCTGAATCGAGGGTCCAGAGTTGCCCTCAAAGAATTCCCGGATGCCTGACAAACACATTTCCCACCAGCCATAGAAGAGAGTTAGCAAGAAAACACAAAAGGAAGAAGAGTGGAGAGTGAGAAATCATGGTTGGAACGGCCAGAATTTAAAGAAACGGCCATATCGTCCTAGCTGATCGTAGAATCGTCCAGGCCAATATGGCTCAATAATTATGTACAGGCCGATTGGTAAAAAAGAAGGTCCAATCGTCCGGGCCGATCAGATATCGGCCAGGCCGATTAGACACAGGCGATCGGCTCGAGGAGTCAATCCAGACGACCGTTGAAAAGGTAGATCGTCCGGACCGATTAGGTGTATCATCCAGGACGATGCACAATAATTGATTGTACCGGCCAAAGTTAAAATGTTTTAAATTCTTGCCACGTGTATCGTCCAGGAAGAACAGTGGATCGGCCAGAACGATTGTCCAATAATGGATCGTCCGGGGCCGAATTTAAAGATCAAAATGTGCTAACACGTGGATCGTCCAGGACGATCTAGTGTATCGGCCAGGACGATGCACATAAAATGCATCGGCCAGACGAAATATTCTATCGGCCAGGACTATCATCATGACAGAGTTCGATCATATCGTCTAGGACGATATAGGATCATCCAGGACGATGAGTTACAGCAAGCACAGAAAAGATCAGCAGATGGATTTTGAACAGAATTTGTCATATCGTCCAGGACGATAAAAGTATCGGCCAGGACGATGTGACTAGAAGTTAAAATTAAGGAAAGAATGGTGATGATCAAGACCCTCAAAAATAAAACAAAAGAAAAACAGTCAAAACACAGTAAAGAAAAACAAAAACACAAGGAAAATAAAAAAATGAATATTTTTGGATTTTAATTTTTCTAATAATTTTTTTTGTTGTTTTTATGGAGGCATCATATGAGAATATTCCAAAAAGTTAAACTTTAAAGTTCCAAGAGATCAAGGAGTTTAACAAATCTCAATCGAAAGAAGGTAGACCATCTGATTTTGTTAACCCTAGATCTGACATCCTTCAGTGTACAAAATTCTTTTGGAAAACAGAAATCTAACTCAGAATAACTAAATATGATACAAAGATCCATTCAAAACTTGTTTACAAAGAAAATATCTCATAATTAATAAACCAAAGTAATTTTTCTCAATCATGAAAATTGAAATCAAGTTTTTGAAAGTATCACATAATCAATGCATTCTCTAAGTTTTAAGAGTTTTAGAAAAGAGAGGATAGCTTGCATCTAGTGGGCTCATTTTATGCCTCTTGTCATTTTGATTGGCTCTTTTGAGCATCTTTTGATTTTTGATACACTTTTGTGTATATAGCTTTCTTTTCAATTTGGCTTCATTGGCCTCTTTCCTTTTTAACTCTTGCAAGCTAAAAACTCTTTATTATACCCTTAAAAAAACTTATTTGTGAGTATATCCTCCAAATATTAGAGAATAGGAGTTCTCTCTCTAACATAGGGAAGAACAATCCACAACATAAAATCAAAATCATGTGATAAATGCAATGGCAATATTTAAAAAAACTTGAAAGATATATGAGAACTTTGGCTATTATGCATAAGATAAATTAATGTAGCAAGATAAGAAAAGGATCTTAAATAAAAAGCCATTGGTTAAACTAAGTTTAGACTTTTGTTTAGAGAAGAAAATCATACTACTAAACAAAGTCAGAAGGAGGGAAAACATCAACAGTATTACTCCCTTTAACCAATTTAGAAAAGCTAAACACTATCTCCAAAACTCCAAAATCTAAAAGCTTTAAAAGATTCATTTTATGGAAGGCCAAAATTAAAGAACAACGTGAAAACAAAACACATAAAAACAAAACAAAAGAAAATGAAAATAAAGCAAACTAAAATAACACAAAGTAAGGACAAAAACAAAATAAAAGATAACACAAAAACTAAAAATTTCAAGCAAGTGATAAAGCAGTGAGTTTAAGCATTTATGAGCTGCGAGCCTCCTTACATCCAGTTATCCTATGCTCCCATGAGGTCTTTGGTGAGAGCACACCTGCAAGGCTTAACAACAGTCAGATTTAGGAACCCAAACAGGTTTGGGATCCTTCTTAGGAAAAATAGAATGCAATGCAGGTATGGTTTGTTGTGAATCATACATCTTAGGTCTCCACACCCAATGTGTACTACGGTGAATGGTGCAAGTGTGCTAGATGTGTCCTAGCATGCCACAAGAAAAACATCTAACTCCAGGAAAAGGGTTTCTTAAATGATTATAATGCCTCTTCCTAGGTTCTGGCTTAAGATCAAAAGTGGAAGTCATCCTATTTTTCTTACATGTATCAAAATCATTTTGAATCCTCAAGTTAGTTCTTTTTAATGCATCATTCTCAATCCTCAAATTTTTCTCAATCTCTTTAGATTTCTTAAGATCAAAAATAAGTGAGGTGTGTGAAACTTTTAATGCCTTTTGTTCATCAATTAATTCTGAATGCATTTTGTTCAACTCATCAAATTCATCAAGAAGAGCCATGTGATTTGAATCAATCGTTGCATGGTCTTTGAGAAGAACTTCATGCTCTTTTTGTAGATTCGAATGTTCTAATTTTAAGCTAGCATGTGTCTTCTTAAGTTTTTTGTATGATGCATGAATTTTTTCACAAATTTCAAACAATTCATCATAAGTTGGTTTACATACCTCTTCCTCATCACTTTGATCTTCTCCCATGAAACACAAGTTTGTAGTCTCTTCCTCTGGTTCAGTCTCAGAGGAATCAGTACCAGATTCTGCACAGAAACCTCTTTGGATTTTCTTCTTGTCCTTCCTAGACTTAGCTTTCTCCTCACCTTTTTCCTTTTCTTTGGTCGAGTGATCTTGAAGTGTAGGACAATCGGCTCTCACATATCCAGGTTTCCTGCATTCAAAATAAACTACATCAGAAGATCCTTTAACCTGTTTATGATCCTTACCTTTTCTCCAACTTTGATGATGCTTTTGTTTCTTCCTTAGAAAGCTTTTGAATTGCCTTGTGATGAAGGCAACTTCATCGCTTTCAGACCCGGCAGATTCAGAATCTGATTTGTGAACCTTCAGTGCAATTGTTTTCTCCTTTTTCTTCTCACCTACATCAAGATTTCTTTGATTCACCCCTTGCTCGTAAGCAATGAGTGAGCCAAGTAAGTTATCAATAGAATAAGTGTTCAAATCTTTAGATTCAGTGATTGCAGTGATTTTAGCATCATAAGATGAAGGCAAGCATCTCAAAATCTTGTTAACTTTTTCATAGTTCGAATGTTCTTTTCCTAGTGCATGCAGTGAAGTAACTATCTGAGTAAATCTAGTGTACATGTCAGAAATCGATTCATGAGGTTTCATACGAAAAAATTCGTAATCATGCAAGAGAATGTTCAAACGGGATTGTTTAACTTCATTAGTACCTTCATAGGTGATGCACAATTTATCCCAAATCTCTTTACCAGTTTTGTAAGTTGAGACACGCATGTAATCCTCAGATTTTAAAGCATAGAAAAAGCAGTTCAAACATTTTACATTTAATTGAGCTAAATCACGTTCATCGAAAGTCCATTTAGTAAAAGAAATTTCAGTTTTAACACCATTAATTTCATGAGAATGTGGAGAATAACCTTCTTGAATAAGCCTCCACATGCAATAATCAATAGATTGTAAAAATGTTGACATGCGGGTTTTCCAAA
This sequence comes from Dendrobium nobile, assembly GCA_022539455.1. Lineage (NCBI taxonomy): Eukaryota > Viridiplantae > Streptophyta > Magnoliopsida > Asparagales > Orchidaceae > Dendrobium > Dendrobium nobile. The sequence continues at coordinate 39,243,882 of CM039734.1, forward strand.
AATCAAAAGGTAGGTTTTTGAACAGGGGAGGTTGGGTAATATAATACCCTTCCGTAGTGTTGCGATTCCCAAGGTTAGCCATGGATCAAATTCAAAAAGTTTTCAAACTTAAATTTTTGAATCCCGATCTGATACCACTTGAAAGTTTGTTCAGGATGTTAAGCCTTATGAACTTAGTCCCACGCTAAACAAGAGGGGGGGTGAATTGGTATTTTAAAAACTCTTTTCACAAAGAAAAAAATTACATAAACCAAATCACACCACAAGAAATAAATGAGGAATTAAAAGTGCGGAAGCAAGAAAAAGAACATAAAAATTTATAGTGGTTCGGTCGACTCAACCTACGTCCACTCCTTGGAGGCACCCTCCAAGTATTGCACTACAAAACGTGACTCTCCTTTAGCCCCCACGGCTAGGCGGAGAAGCCCTCACAAGAACCTCCTTTTTGCCACCCCGGCAAGGCAGAGAACCTACCTCCTTTTGCTTCCTCCTGAAGCTGGCAGAGAACCACGACCAAGAGAAAACTCCTTACCTCTACCGACCCTTCAACGCACGAGAAACTCTAGATGAAGAACAAGTAGAGCGATCCTTGAAGCAACCCTTGTGAATCCCCTCACAAGCTCCCCCTCACAAGATCCTCTCTCTCGCCCTCTCTCTCTTTCTCTCCTTAAGGTCTTCTCAGGTCAAGGTAGCAGCCAAAGGTCTTGAAAAATGTTAAACAAGAGCTCTTAAATAGAAGAGCTTCAAAGGAGCTCATTAATTGCAAGTAGCCGACTTTATCGTCCAGGCCGATATGTCCATCGGCCTGGCCGATCAGTAAAAAACTCAGAAGGTCGGCCAGAGCATCACCCTGGATACACTTCTGGATGATTGAATTTTGGCTTGATCGTCTAGGACGATCTTACGATTGTCCCGGCCGATTAGTACAAATCCCATCAGATCGGCCAGAGCATCGCCCTGGATGGACTCCTGGACGATTGAAATTTGGCTTGATCATCCCGGCCGATCTCACGATCGTCCTGGCCAATTAGTTCAAATCAGAGGCAAATTGTCCTGAGCATCGCCTTGTTTTTGAGCTGGCCGATATTTATCGTCCTGAAGTAACTTAAGGTTTTTGACTAGATCGTCCTGGCCATTAATGCGATCGTCCAGGACGATATGATCGTATCAATCATCCTTAATTACTCCCTTGATTTCATGATCAATTAAGGCATAATTTGATAATTTCGTCCAGGCCGATCCGTTGATCGTCCTGGCCGATAATTAAAAAATACAGTATGCCTTAATTGTCTATGGCGGCTACTTCTTTCTATTTTGAGCTTATCGTCCTGGCCGATACACGTATCGTCCAGGTTGATATGTTAATGTCGGCTGCCTTAATTAAGAATCCTGATTAGAGTCTCTGTTTTGAACTCGATCGTCCAGGACAATCCAAGGGATCAGCCTGGCCGATGTGAGCAAAAACAGAGATTCTAAATCTCTAGAGTGTGTGTGTGTAGGGTTACTTAGCATCAGTCTCTTTGATCTTTACAAGTAGACTCAAAAGGTGAAAAATAAAAGTACATACTAACTCAACCGTAAATCTACGCAATCCTGAACTTGGCTTCTTCTTGATCGTCCGATCTTCGATTCCTGAAAAGTTAGAAGCAACAAGTAGTCCAAGAGAAATAGTGTTTGTCAATCATCAAAACATAAGCCATGAAAAAATAGATTTGCAACAAGAACCCTTCTTATCTTCAGGCTGCTCCTGTAAGAATGGCATCCTTGAAAGTTTGTTATGGATGTTAGGCCCTTATGAACTAGTCCCAAGGCTAACCAAGAGAAAGGTGAATTGGTATTTTAAAACTTCTTTCGGCTATCAAAACATAATTACAATCAAGATTCAACACAAAGAAAACCAAAGGTTGGAAATTAAATGTGGAAATAATAAAGGAAAGAACACACCAGATTTATAGTGGTTTGGTCAAACCTTGACCTACGTCCACTCCTCGGAGGCACCCTCCGAGTATTGCACTAAACTCAATGTCTCTCCTTTAGCCCCCACAGTTAGGCAAAAAAACCTTTACAAAATCACTTCCACCTTCCCCGGTGCGCCGGAGCAACCGTGTGGAATTCCCCTCCACACTCCCTTGAAACCCCCTCCAAAGATCTTCTCCCTCTCTCAAACTCCACCCATTCCTCTCTCCCTTTCAAGCTCTCTCTTCAAGTTCCCTCCAAAAGAACGAAGCTACAATGCCTGCCAAAGACACTCTTCATGAGAAAGAAAGAGGTCTTTAAAAAGATTTGCAAAACTGATATTATCGTCCAGGCCGATATGAATATCGACCTGGCCGATCAGCATAAATTTTACTCAATCAGCCCAGTCAGTTTGGGATGATTAGAATATTTTTTAGTCATATTATCCTGGCCGATCCTACAATTGGCCCAACCGATGTGATCATGCAATCAGCCTTAATTGCATTCCTTAAATACCATATTAATTTATAAAAAATTATGCTGGATTGGCCAGGCAGATGCCCGGGATGATGTCCAAAAATAAGTAACATCTAAATAGATCTAGCGGCTGATTGTTTCTTATTTGAGCCTATCGTCCTGGCCGATACAAAATTGTCCAGGATAATATGCTTAATGACGATTGCCTTAACCATGATGCCCTGATTAAGGTTTTTATTTCTAAACTGATCGTCCAGGCCGATATAAATATCAGCCCGGTCAATGTTACCAAAAATAATAATCTCTAATAAACAGTTTGAAAATCTTCCAAGGTGTGTGTGTAAGGTTACTTAGCATCTGGAACCACATTATTTATAATAGAGTCAAGAAAGGAAAAAAGACAAATTGACTCAGACTTAATCTACCCAATCTTGAGCTGGCTTGAGTTGCACTCGATCTTGTGGACCTGAAAAGTTAGTAGGCAAGGTAGTCGTAGAAAATCATGAATGTTTGCTATAATTAAAATTCTAATCCATGAAAACATATCCGCAACAATCTCCCTCTTTTTGATGATGGCAAATTTTACTGGTTGAATTTACAAAAATGAAAAGATTTTCTCCTAATCTCCCCCTTACTAAAATAAAACTTTAAAAAAAAGGGAAATCAAATTTTTGTTGTTTTTTACTTTTATAAAAAAAGATATAAATATAATAGTATGTTCTCCCCCTTTGATATTATCAAAAAGAGAAGATGCACGAAAAAGTCTTAAAAAGAAAACATTACATTTTATTTTATTCAAAAACTTAGTAAGGAATTGATTGACACCGCATAATCCAGTAAAGGTAAGAAATTCAAAAATTGATAATCTAAGCTCAAGTTCTTTTAAAGGCTCAAAAACTTTTTAATCCAATATCTAAATCAAGAAATAAATTAAAAAAAGAAACACTAATTTTTCAAAACTCGTTTCATAAAACATATCTAATAGAAAATTAATGCAAAAATTTTTGAATCAAAAAACATGATTTTCAAGATCAAGTATCAAAAATATCAAGTGTTTTCTTAAACTTTAAGTAATACAGAAAAAGTAAGCATACTCTTTGTGGGCTAATTTTATACCTCTTGTCAATTTTTTGGGTACTTTGTGTATCTTTTACTTTTTGATACACTTTGTGTATCTTTCTCAATTTGGCATCATTGCGCATCTTTTAATTTGGCATAATTGGTCACTTTTTTTTTAGCGTCTTTGGCTATTTTTTTGAATATGCTACTAAAAGTTTGTTAGGGATGTTAAGCCCAATGAACCGGCCCAAGAATAACCAAGAGGGGGGAATTGTTATTTTAAAAATTTTTATAATCAAAACACAAAACTCAAACCAAGATTCACCACAACGTAAATCAAAGTGCGAAAAACTAAATACAGAAGCAGAATAAAAAGAACATAAGAATTTATAGTGGTTTAGCCAACTCGACCTACGTCCACTACCTGGAGGTGCCCTCCGAGTATTGGACTACAAAAGTGACTCTCCTTTTTCTCCCACAGCAAGGTGGAGAAGCCCTCATAAAAACTTCTTTCTGCCAACCCCGGCGAGGCAGAGAACCTAACTCCTTTTGCTTCCTCCTGAAGCAGGCAAAGAACCTTGATCAATTGCTGAAGTTCATCTCTCTCAACACTTCCAAGGATAAGAGATTCTAGTGGAAGAAGAAGTGGAACAATGCTTGGAGCAACTCTTGTGAATCCCACTTATAAGCTCCCCCTCAAAAAATCCTCTCTCTCTCTCCCTCTCCTATAGCTTTCTCAGGTCAAGACAACAGCAAAAGATCTCCTCTAAGGTAGAGCAAGAGATCTTAAATAGAAGAGGTTCAAAATAGCTCTTATTTTATACAAACAGACTTTATCGTCCAGGCTGACAGGGGTATCGGTCTGTCCGATCAACGTAAATTTCGCTCAATCAGCCCGGTCAGTTTGGGATGATTACACTAATTTTGGTCACATCGTCTAGGCCAATAGGATATCATCTTAGATGATTAGTTCAAATCTGAGCCAAATCATCATGGACATCACCCTGAATTGAAGTAGGCCAATGTCAATCATCCACGCCATCGACCCGGTCGATCCTATAATCAGTCAGGCCGATGTGATCGTGCAATCAGCCTTAATTGCTTTCCTTAATTACCAGATCAATATAGGCATAATTATGATGCATCGTCCATGTCGATAGTATATCGTCCTTTCTGATATCCTAAAATAAAGAATACCTAAATAGATCATGATGGCTAATTCTTTTTGATTTGAGCCTGTCATCCCAGCCGATACAATATCATCAAGGTCGGTCGGCTTAATGACAGCTGCCTTAATCATGATGCCCTGATTAGGGCTTCTATTTTTGAACCGATCGTCTAGGCTAATAAAATATCGGCTCGGCCGATGTTACCAAAAATAGTAAACTTTAAGAAACAGTTAGAAATTCTTCCAAGGTGTGTGTGTGCAAGGTTACTTAGCATCAGGCACCATAAGGATTACATTTGACTTAAGAAAGTCTTTGCAATCGTCAAAATTCTATTTCTGAAAAATAGATACGCAACAATCTCCCCCTTTTTTATGATGGAAAACACACAAGAAAAAATCTAAGGAGTTCAGTCAGTTTAATGAAGATAGTGTGAATGAAAAGAACACAAGTCAACTATCAAAGCATAAAGTATAAAGCAACTAGTAGTACAAAACATAACTCCCCCTTTTGATATCAAAAAAAGGAGGGGGAAAAGTAAAATAGAAAATAGAAACTACCAATAGAAAAATAGAAACAAACTACAACAAAAGAAAGACTAGTAAAATGATGGGCCCTGATCATCTGAAGGTGGAGGAGGTGGTGGTTGAGGCTGCTGAAAGTAACTAGTCAGTGTAGCAAACTGAGCACCAAACCAGGCTATGTCCTGGTCGTGTTGCTGCTGCTGGTGAGCAACATAAGTGACAAAATGGGCTAAGTTCTCAGCATGTTGCTGCTCCTGTGCAACAACAAATCCCTCGAAGAGAAGTTCCCACTGGTCAAATCGCTCCACCAACAGAACCAGCTAAGAGTGCTGGCAGAGCAGAACAGGTTTAGGAACAGGAGCGGGAGCCTCCTCCTCGTCGGCCCGAGCTTCCCCATCCCCTGGGTGGAGATGAGTACTGTGAAGAGTTTGAAAGGAAATGTTGGAGTAAAAAGCAGTGGGGAGATCTGGTGGAGTAAGATATTGGAGGTTATATTTTGTTTCTAGAACATATGCAATGAGATGTCCTAGGGAAAGATTTGGTTTCCTCCTATGACCTGGATCTCAAATTGTAGTCAAGTGATCGATGTAGCTAAAGATCAGATCGGTTACATTGAATTTGCAATGGGCTAGAATGTAAAAAGTGGTGATCGAAAGAAGAGGAGTAATATGGACACGATCACTAGCCTTTGGGATTATAGAGGTGAGAAGGACATGTTGAACATTCCTAGCATCTTTGAGTAAAGGGCTAACCTCTCCAGCATGAAAGTGGGCTGTGGTGTTCCAAAGGAAATGATTGGCCGAAGCCCAATCATAATCAAGATCAAAATACAGGGTATGGAGTTTGTCCCCTGTGGTGGAAAGTTGTAGAAGTTCTTGGCAATCCTAATATGTGATCTCGATGGGGCTTCGATTCACATATGAGGCAAGAGCAGTGTAGGAAGAATTAATTCTAAGGCTTGTGAAGAATTCAAACAAAAGTTCAGAATTGAAGGGGACAGCTAGAATCAAAAGAACGCACAAGGAGGTATATGCAAATAAGTCGAGTACTAGATAAGAGAAATAATCTTGATTGACAGTCCGGGAGACTGTGATTCCAGCCTCCTTGTAGCGCTGGTTGGCGGCTTGAGCATCCGCCTCCAGGAATCGAGGGTCCAGAGTGGCCCTCGAGGAATTGCTAGAAAGATAACATGAGCACTTCCCTCCTACCATTATCAGAGAATAGAGCACTAGAGCAAGAATACAAAGAGTTTGAGAAAGCTTGAGTGAAGAAAAATGGCTGGAAGGCTCTAAGTTTGAAGGATCTGCCATATCAGCCAGACTGATCACAGGATCGTCCAAGCCAATAAGGATCAATAATTGCATACAAGCCGATTGGTCAAAAAGGTGGCCCAATTATTTTGGCCGATCAGATATCGGTCGGTACGATTAGACACAGGTGATCGTTCCGAGGAGTCAAGTCGGACGACCGTTGAAAAAGCAGATTATCCGGGCCGATTCGGTGGATCGTCGGGGATGATGTCCAATAATGGATCGTAGTGGCTGAAATTAAAACATTTAAATCATGTGTCACATGTATCGGTCGGACTGTACATATGGATCGTTTGGGCTGATTTTCTAAAAATGGATCATCCTAGTCAATTTTAAAGATTTTAAACGTATATCCATGTGTATCGTCCAAGACGAACACGTGGATACGTAAGGCCCATTTTCCATAAAGAGGAGAACATCATTTGGGCCACAAAACCTATCGACTAGGATGATAAAAAATGATTAAAATAGAAGATGATCAGATCGTCCGAGCCGATTATGGATTGTCTAGGTCGATCTGAAGTAGAAAATCAAATTAGTCGGCAGAGGGGAGTTTTCATAGTAAATTGATCAGATCGTCCTGGCAGATAGGGGTATCGGTCGAGATAATGTGAATAAAAATTTAAGAATCAGAGGATGGATGGAGATGATCAGATAAGGCCTAAGAGACTTAACAACAACAAAAAGGACAGACAAAAATACAAACAAAAACAAAAACAAATATATATATATATTGAGTTTTAGCAAGGCATGAATATGATAAATGCTCCAAGTAATTGAATTTTAAATATTTATAAGATCAATGAGTTAACAATGTCAAAATCTAAAAATGGTAGAATATCTAATCCTGTTAACCCTAACTCGGACTTCTTTCAGGGAAAAATCATCTTTGGAAAACAAAAGACCTAACTCAGAACAAACTAATATAATATCATAAATTAAAAAAAGAAAGCCAAAGTAAAAACGACTATAATAACTAATATAAAAAAGCTAACACAAAAAAAAAGACATATAATACAATAATCAACAAATGCAATTCTAAAAATTATTAAGCAGCAGGTTTAAGAAATTATGAGCCACGAGCCTCCATTTGACCAAGTATCATATGCTCTCATGTGGTCTTTGGTGAGAGAAACCCTACAAAAATCATCAACCATCAAATTTAGGAACCCAAACAAGTTTGGTTCCCTCCTTATGAAAAGAAGAATGTAATGCATTTATGTTATGCTGTGAAACATACAGTTTTGGTCTCCAAACTCAATGTGTACTATGGTGAATGATGCAAGTGTGTGCTATGTGTCCTAACACTCCACATGAAAATTATCTAACACCAGGAAAAGGATTTCTTAATCGGTTCGAGTTATAATGCCTCTTTCTAGGTTTAGGCTTTAAATCAGGTATTGATGTATTCCAACTTCTCTCAAGTGTATTCAATTTTGCTTTAAGCCTCAAGTTAGCATTTTTTAAATCAACATCCAAACAGTGCTTTTTATGCTCATATTCTTTAGTATAAGCTTTAAAATCATATTCAAGCGAGATGTAGAAAGCTTTCAAAGAATCATGCTCAACAATTAATTTAAAATGCTTTTTATTTAAATCATCAAATTTATCAAGTAGATACATATGATTGCTATCAATTTGGAGGTGATCTTTAATCAAAATTTCATGCACTTTTTGTAAATTCAAAAACTCTAATTTCAAACTAGTATGAGTTTTCTTAAGTTTTCTATATGATGCATGAATTTTCTCACATATTTCAAGCAATTGGTCATAGGTTGGTTTACATACCTCTTCTTCATCACTTTGATCAAGATGATCATCTACCATTAAGCACAAGTTTATTGTCTCTTCCTTAGCCTGAGTCTTAGAGGAGTCAGATGCAGATTCAGCCCAGAATGCCTTTTGGAATTTCTTCTTGTCTACCTTGAACTTGAGTTTCTTCTCACTCTTTTCTTTGCTTGAGTGATCCTGAAGTGTAGGACAATCAGCTTTCACATGTCTAGGCTTCTTGCATTCAAAACAAACAACATCAGAAGAATTCTTAAAAAATTTATTTTCCTTACCTTTGTTCCACTTTTGATGATTCTTTTGCTTCTCCCTTAGAAAGCTTTTAAATTGCCTTGTAATGAAGCTAACATCATCACTTTCAGACCCGGAAGAATCAGTATATGAGTTATTAGCCTTTAACTTTAGTGCCACAGTGTTCTCCTTCTTTTTCTCACATGCATCCAGATTTCTTTGATTCACTCCTTACTCATAAGTAATGAGTGAGCAAAGTAAGTTATCAATTAAATAAGTTTTTAAATCTTTAGATACAGTGAATGTAGTAATTTTACCGTCTAAAGAGGAAGGCAAGCATCTCAAAATTTTATTCACCTTTTCATAGTTAGTGAGTTCTCTTCCTAAGGCATGCAAAGAAGTTACAATTTGAGTAAACCTTGTATACATTTCAGAAATTGATTCATGATGTTTCATATGAAAAAATTTCATAATCATGCAACAAAATATTTAAACGATATTTCTTAACTGCATTTGTTCTTTCATAAGTAATGCACAATCTATCACAAATCTCTTTACCAGAAGCACAAATTGAAACATGTATGTAATCTTCATATTTTAAAGCACAGAAAAAATAGTTCAAACACTTTGCATCAAGTTCTGCTAAATCTCTTTCATCAAAAGTCCATTTAAAAAAAAGTACTCCAATTTTAATTCCATTAAGTTCACGAGAAGGTGGAGAATATCCTTCTTTAATAAGCATCCACATGCGATAATCATTCGATTGAAAGAAAGTAGGCATGCAAATTTTCCAAAAATCAAAAGGAAGATTATCAAACAAAGATGGTCGTATAATAAAATATATTTCCGTTGTATTACGATTCCCAAAGTTAGCCATGGATCAAAATTCAAAAAGTTTTTAAACTTAATTTTATAAAAATAGCTCTGATACCACTTGAAAGTTCGTTAGGGATGTTAAGCCCAATAAACTGGCCCAAGACTAATCAAGAGGGGGGTGAATTAGTATTTTAAAATTCTTACAATCAAAACACAAAACTCAAACCAAGATTCACCACAACGTAAATCAAAGTGCGGAAAATTAAATGTAAAAGCAATAGAAAAAGAACATAAGAATTTATAGTGGTTTGACAACTCGACCTACGTTCACTCCCTGGAGGTGCCCTCCGAGTATTGCACTACAAAAGTGACTCTCCTTTTGCTCACACAGCAAGATGGAGAAGCCCTCACAAAAACTCCTTTCCACCAACCCCGGCGAGGCAGAGAACCCAACTCCTTTTGCTTCCTTCTGAAGTAGGCAGAGAACCTTGATCGATTGCTGAAGCTCACCTCTCTCAACCCTTCCAAGGATAAGAGACTCTAGTAGAATAAGAAGTTGAACAATTCTCGGAGCAACCCTTGTGAATCTCCCTCACAAGCTCCCCCTAACAAAATCCTCTCTCTCTCTCCCTCTCTCTCTCTCTCCCTCTCCTCTAGGATTTCTTAGGTCAAGACAGAAGCAAAAGATCTCCACTAATATAGTGCAAGAGATCTTAAATAAAAGAGCTTCTAAATAGCTCTTATTTTATATAAACCGACTTTATCCTCCAGACCGATAGGGGTATCAGCCTGGCTGATCAGCGTAAATTTTGTTTAATCAGCCCGATCGGTTTGGGACGATTACAGTAATTTTGGTCACATCATCCAGGCCGATAGGATATCGCCCTGGACAATTAGTTCAAATCCGAGCCAAATCATCTTGGACATTACTATAAATTGAAGTAGGCCGATGTCAATCGTCTACGCCATCATCCTGGTCGATCCTACGATCGGCCCGATAGATGTGATCATGCAATCAGCCTTAATTGCTTTCCTTAATTACCAGATTAATTTAAGCATAATTGTGCTGCATCATCCAAGCTGATAGTATATCATCTTGGCCGATGTCCTAAAATAAAGAATACCTAAATAGATCATGGCAGCTAATTCTTTCTGATTTGAGCCTACTGTCCCGGCCGATATAATATAATTAAGCCGATCGGCTTAATGATGGCTACCTTAATCATGATGCCCTGATTAGGGTTTTTATTTTTGAACTGATCGTCCAGGCCGATATAAATATCAGCCCGGCCGATGTTAAAAATAGTAAACTCTAAGAAATAGTCAGAAATTATCCCAAGGTGTGTGTCTGCAAGGTTACTTAGCATCAAGCACCATAAGGATTACATTTGACTCAAGAAAGGGAAAAAGTACATTACAGATTGACTCAGACCTAATCTACCCAATCTTGAGTTGCTTCAACTTATAGTATCGATCCTGTGGTCCTGAAACATTAGTAGGCAAGGAAGGCGAAGTAAAATAGAAGTGTTTGCAATCATCAAAATTCTATTTCTGAAAATAGATACGTAACAGCTATCTTTCTAAAATTTTAAAAACAAAAGCAAACACATTCTATTGAAGAAAATTATGAGGTAGATTTAACAACTTGTAAAAGATTCCTATGCGATAGATAAAATGTAGGGAGATGAAAAAGTTTAGTTTCAAAATCTAATTTAAAACATGATGAAGATTTTAAATCAAAAGTAGAATAACCCCTTTTAGGAAATAGAGATTGAGAGTCAAAATCATGAGTTTCCTTCCTTTAACTATTTTTAGAGAAGTCAACCACAACTTACATAAGAATTTAAGAAAAACATGAGGAAATTTTTCATTTTCAATTTTTTTTAAATATAGAAAATACTACATAAAAAGAAAAAGTAAAAATAACATTAAAAATTTTAACAAAAAAGAAAATAAAGAAAAAAGTGAAAAAAATATAAAATACATAAAAAATGAATAAAACTTGCAAACACAGAAAAAGAAAGCACACAAATAATTGTTTAAAGATCATCTTATTCTTGGTATGATAATTCATAAGCTAGGTCTATCCAGGAGATTTTTTTCTTTTCATTATTTTTCATTTTTATAATTTGCTTAGCTTTACCCTTTTCTTTTGCAGGAAGAGTTCTTAAATTTTGGCACTAATTTTTCATATATCAAGGTTTCCTACATCAAAAGTAAATAACTTCAGAAGAAATCTTAACATTCTTACCATTTTTACCTTTATTCCACTTTTGTTGATGCTTATATTTTAGTGAGCTTTCTAATTTACTTGTTAACTCATTATTTTTCTCACCAACTAAGCCACTTTTCTCTGTCTTCAGCTTTTAGCACTATCATTTCACCTGCATCCAAAAGTTTTTGAACCAAACTCTACTCGTAGGTAATGAGTCAGCCAATCAAATTATCAATAGAATGTTCATTCAAATTTTTTGATTCACAAATAGCAACAACTTTATCATCGAACTTATCAAGTAGACAATGTAGAATTTTATTAACTTTTTTAAAGTTTGAAAACTCTTTACCTAAAGCATGCAATGATGTCTCAATTTGAATAAACCTAGTATACATGTCTAAGATCGTCACAAAAGGTTTCATGTAAAATAGTTCATAATCATGCATTAAAATATTCAATCTCGATTACTTGATTTTACTAGTACCTTCGTATATAGTGTGTAATTTATCCCAAATTTCCTTACTAGTAGTGCACGTGGAAACAAACAAAAAGTCTTCAGAATTTAAAGCACAAAATAAACGGTTTAATGATTTTGTATTCAATTTAGCATTAATTTATTCTTCCTTCATTGATTAAAAGAAATTTGAGTTTTAATTCCATCTATCGTACGTGACGGTACAGAATAACCAGTTAAAATCATTTGTCACATTCGAAAATCAATTGATTGCAAGAAAGTAGACATGTAAATTTTTCAAAAATTAAAAATAATATTTTCAAACAAAGATGGTCTGGTGATTGAAAAACCTTCCGCAATATTATATTTATAAAAATTAGCCATGGATCAAAATTCAAAAGTTTTTTAAAAACTAGTTTTTATGAATCTTACTCTGATACTGATACCACTTGAAAATTCATTAGGGATGTTAGGCCCTTATGAACTAGTCCCAAGGCTAACCAAGAGAGAGGTGAATTGGTATTTTAAAACTTCTTTTGGCAATCAAAACATAATTACAACCAAGATTCACCACAAAGAAAACCAAAGTATAGAAATTAAATGCAAAAAGAATATAGGAAAGAAAACATCGAATTTATAGTGGTTCGATCAAACCTTGACCTACGTTCACTCCTCGGAGGCACCCTCTGAGTATTACACTAAACTCAGTCTAGCCCCCAGAGCTAAGAGGAGAAGCCCTTATAAAATCACTTCCATCTTCCCCGGTGCGGCGGAGTAGCTGGGTCTTTTGACACCAAAGAGATCTTCTTCTTCCCCGAACTTCCCTCAAGACAAGCTTTAAATCTGATGGTACTAAGGTGCAAGCTCACCGGAATAACTGTGTAGATCCCTGTCCACACTCCCTTGAAAACCCCTCAAAGGATCTTGTCCCTCTCTCAAACTCCACCCTTTCCTCTCTCCCTTTCAAGACCTCTCTTCAAGTTCCCTCCAAAAGAATGAAGCTACAATGGCTGCCAAAGACACTATTCATGAGAAAGAAAGAGGACTTTAAATAGATTTACAAAACTGACATTATCGTCCTGGCCAATATGAATATCAGCCTAGCCAATCAGCGTAAATTTTGTTCAATGAGCCCAGTCGGTTTGGGACGATTAAACAATTTTTTAGTCATATCGTCCTGGCCGATCCTGTGATCGGCCCGACCAATGTGATCGTGCAATCAACCTTAATTGCTTTCCTTAAATACCAGATTAATTTTGGAAAATTTGTGCTGGATCGACCAGGCCGATGCCCGGGATGATGCTCGGGATGATGTCCAAAAATAAGTAATATATAAATAGATATGGCAGCTGATTCTTTCATATTTGAGCCAATCGTCCTAGACGATACAAAATCATCTAGGACGATGTGCTTAATGATGGCTGCCTTAACCATGATGCCCTGATTAGGGTTTCTATTTTTGAACATATAATCTAGGCCGATATAAATATCAGCCTGACCAATGTTATCAAAAATAGTAAACTCTACGAAACGGTCAAAAAAACTCCCAAGGTGTGTGTGTGTAAGGTTACTTAGCATCAGAAACCACATTATTTATTATAGACTCAAGAAAGGGAAAAAATACAAACTGACTCAGACTTAATCAACCCAATCTTGAGCTAGCTTGAGTTACACTTAATCTTGTGGACCTAAAAAGTTAGTAGGCAAGGCAATCGTAGAAAATCATGAATGTTTGCTGTCATCAAAATTCTAATCCATGAAAACAGATCCGCAACAATCCTAGGAGCCTCTTCCTACAAATTTCTAGCCTTGTTTAAAAGTTTTTCAAAAGTTTTGATAGTGAAACCCTTCAGGAGAAAAGCAATCGGGCCATGAATATTCTTTAAAAGAATCTCCATGGCATGTTGCTCTTACAACTGGGTTCACACTTCAACAGGAGGTTTCTCCACCTCATGATGTACTCAACCATAGACTCCCCGGGCTTTTGCTTTCCAACAACATGATCACCCACAGTAGTGCGTTGTTGCGCTCCAGAAAATCTCTTTAAAAAGAAGTTTTCTAGATTGCTAAAGGTTCTTATAGAACTGTTGGGCAGATCAACGTACCATTTAAAAGTAATGCCGGAAAGACTACTTATAAATTGATGAAAGAGTGGAGCATCCGACCCTCCTACATTGCAACAAGTTGCTCAGAAGTGGGCTAGAAGCTATCTCGGGTTTTCAATTCTGGTAAAAATTTTAAATGATGGTGGAATAAAGCCTTTTGAATAAGGAACTGAATCATATTCTTTGGGGTAGGGTCTACCCTTTAGAATAGATGCGGTCCCTTGCAAAAAAGCTAAGGCCTCCCTTACTTGTTCCTCAATTAATTGCTTAATATCTTTCTGAGGCAGAGTTGGAGGGACAGTGGGAATTGTAAGTTAAACTAAGGGTGATTTTGGTAGACAGAGAAGAATCATTGGTGCTGACTCAGGGGGCTTAGAACTAGATTCTGCCTTTTAGCCCTTTCTGCAATCTCTTAAGATGACTATTAGATTTTGAGAGATGCTTCTTGTGACTTATCCATTCATTCTTGCATCTCTCTGACTTGTGACATCATGATTGCAAGTTGCATCTCCAAGTTTTTTTATGTGTTCTTCATCTCTAACTTTTATGCATTCATTTGAATTTGACTCGACAGCAGGTGAATCTTGTTCTCTACCAGATCGACGTCTACTCGGCTCAATTTCCTTGTTAGACCCTCTAGTCTCAACCATACAAATGCTACAAGTATAGTCATCCTCCTCCCCAAGGAGGTCATCCAAATCCGAATCAAAGGTGGATGTCCCTTCCTTATTTAATAAAATGTTTCTTATCTCCTGTACTACCTCCTCAACTGGTCTGTTCCTAATTAATTTAGGATCGAGGGGTAAGTAACCTTTGTATTCAGCCATGTCATAGAGTTCCTCAAAGTAATCTAGAAATGATTTTTGTGAGCTTTGCATTATATCTGGCTAAGACTCTGAAATTAGTTCATCCATCATTTCTTGATCTTGGTCAGTTCTTTCCTCTTCAATTATCCTAGAACTGGTAGTCAAAAGAGTGGCATCCTCCACTGGGTGAGGGACACATACCTCGGGGGCCATGCAATAGCCTGTAGAGTAATAGCTCCTACGTCAGGCAAGGTAAGGTCCTCAGATCCCTGAGTAGGGAGCCTAGGAATGACACATAGAGACTGGGGGGCATCAAGTAACATAATAACAGGAGCGATAACTAGAGCATCAACTGAATTGACAACGGGGGTACTATCAACTATTATAACTAGAGTAATTACACAAACATCTATCGGATCAACTGATACTAGGGGTGGATCGACTGGAACTCGTTGGAGTTGGAGGATGAATTTAGAAGTTCTGGGTAGTGGAGGCAAAATCTCCAACTTGGTTCTCTTAGGCATAAATCCCTTTTCAGAGGACTTGGGCCTCTTGCCCCTAACATTGACAGATCTCTAAATCTCAGTTTCATTAGGCCTGACGACCACTGAGGCCAACTTTAGAGGTCTAGGAGGGGGTTGTTACGAGAGTTGTTATTTGCATGTTTTACATTCTTGCAACTTGTATAGTTTTGATGATTCCAAATATTATTGTTTTAATTTTTGTTTTCTCCTAATAGAGTTTGGAAGATTTGTTTTTTGCTCTTGTGTGAACTAACATTTCAAGAAAATCGAACTCCAGATTAATGTAGACTTCAATTCATATTCAGCATGAGATAGTTTGTAAATTAAAGTTTATACTTATCTTTGTATTGAGTTTGAGAGAGAGTAATTGTAATTGTGTAGATAATCACACACACACTTGGGGAACAAGAAATTTATATTAATCGTACGGGACGAACATAGTTCGTACTGGATGATCAAGTCAGTTATCCCCTCGGTAGAGTAATGGATCGAACAGGAAGTGAGAAAATTTTTCTAAGTCCTGATCGTCCGGACAAAATTCCATATTCGTTCTGGGATGAACTCTTCTGGATTCTCACTTTACACTGTTCGTTCAGACAAAATGCATGATTCATCTCTTGATGAAATCCTCTAGATTTCCAATTTGGTCTATTCGTCCAAACGAAATGCATGATTCCTCTCTGGACAAAATCCCATAGATTTCCAGTTTGTTCTGTTCGTCCAGACAAAGCCCAAGTTCTGTTGCGGATATATTTTCATGATTTATGTTTTTGATGATAGCAAACACTTCTATTTCTCTACAACGGCCTTATTTACTAAAATTTCAGGTCCACACGATCAGACTACAATTTGGAACCAGCTCAAGATTGGGTAGACTAGGTATGAGTCAGTTTGTATACTTTTTCCTTTCTTGAGTCTATTGTATTTGGTGTGGCTCCTGATGCTTTGTAACTTGGAAGATTTTCTAACTGTTCCCTAGAGTTTACTATTTTTTGGTAACATCGTCCGGGACGATATTTATATCGGCCTGGACGATCTGTTCAAAAGCAGAAACCCTAATTAGGGCATCCTCATTAAAGCAGTCGTCATTATGCAAAATACATCGTTCTGGACAATTTTGTATCGGCTAGGACGATAGGCTCAAAACAGAAAGAATTTACCTCCAGATCTATTTAGGAAATACTTATTTTTGGACATCGTCCAAGTGGATCATCCAGGACTATAAAATATCGTCCAGGATGATCAAGGACAATTTTTCCAAAATTTCTCTAAAATTTAAGGATAGCAATTATGACTTGATTGTACAATCAAATCATCCTGGATGATCGCCAGATCGTCCTGGCCAATCGCCAGATCGTTCTGGCCGATATGCTGGACGATTGGACATCGGACAGCTCTTTTTCAGGGCGATGTTCAGGAAGATATTCCATGACTTGTTCTAATCATCCAGGATGATATATTATCATCTTGGACGATATAAACAAACTTCTTCCGATCGTCTCAAATCGTCCCGGCTGATTGGGCATAAATTGCACTGATCGTACAGGACGATATTTGTATCATCCTGGACGATAATATCAACAACTTGCATTAATGAGCTCGTTTTGAGATCTTCTATTTAAGCTAAGACATGACACTTTGTAAGTGTCTTTGGCAGCTATTGTAGCTTCGTTCTTTTGGGAGAAACTTGAAGAGAGAGCTTAAAAGGGAGTGAGGAAAGGGTGGAGTTTGAGAGAGGGAGAAGATCCTGTGAGGGGGGACTCAAGAGAGTGTGTAGGGGGTTCCACACAGTTGCTCTAGCAAGCTCGCACCTGAATATCATCCGATTTAAGGCTTGTCTCGAGGGAAGTTCACCAAAGAAGAAGATCTCTTTGGTGTCAAAGGACCCGGCGACTCCGCCGCACCGGGGAAGGTGGAAGTGATTTTGTAAGGGCTTCTCTGCCTAGCTGTGGGGGCTAAAGGAGAGACATTTAGTTAGTGCAATACTTAGAGGGTGCCTCCAAGGAGTGGACGTAGGTTAAGGTTTGACTGAACCACTATAAATCTGGTGTGTTCTTTTTTATTATTGCTTTCGCATTATTTTCTTCCGCACTTGTTTTTCTGTGGTGATTTTGGTTTGAGTTTTATCTTCAGTTTTAAAGTTATCCAATTCACCTCTCTCTTTGTTAGCCTTGGGCCAGTTCATAAGGGCTTAACATCTCTAACAAACTTTCAAGTGGTATCAGAGCACTTTCTAGTGCCATCTAAGCACTTTCAAGTTCGTCCCTGGATGAACTCCTCTAGACTTTGAGTTTACACTAATCATCGAGAAAAAATTCACTATTCATCTCTGGATGAAATCCTCTATCCAAAAATTGTCCAGGACGAAGATACGTTCGTCCTAGGACATAGTGAATCAACACTTTAAATTTTGAAGTAATCCTGCACTTTTTGGGAACTGACCTACGGAATAACCGTTCATACCAGACAAACCTAGTTCGTACGGGATGATGATCGGGTACGAAGTCAATTCGTATCAATATACATTGAGTTCGTTCATAAGCTTTTAAGTAAATTCGTCCATCATGATACACGATTGTATGGGACGAGCCACTGCGTGTTGACTTGAATATTTGCAATTTTTGGACGGTTTTTCTTGTCTCTTCTATATATTAAACTGCCACCAAATCTTTTTGCTCATTGATCTTTGTGCATATTGAAAGAAGAGTCAAGGAGAGAGTGTGAGAGAGCATTCGAAAGAAGATTCTTACTACTGGAGCGAGAAGGCTTCACTTGGTTGTTAAAGGTAAGAGTCTATACTTTTGATTTAGAATTACTTCACTCTTTTCTTTCTTCCTTCTAGATTTCTTATGAGAAGTTCTGTCAAGGAGATCTAGTTCAGTGCCAACACTTGGAGAGTGTGAACAGCCGAAGGGTTCTCTGCTCACACTAGGAGAGTGTGAAAGGATGAAAGGTTCTCTGCCCACACTAGAAGAGTGTGAATAGCCAAAGGGTTCTCTGCCCACACTGGGAGAGTGTGAAAGGAAGGACGGTTCTCTGCAACCACTGGGGATAGTGTAAAAGGACGACGGTTCTTTGCTGCACTGGGTAGTGGTGGAAAGAGTTTTTGTAAAGGCTTCTCCGCCTTACTGTGGGTGCTAAAGGAGACTCACTAGTGGTATTTGTGCAATACTCGGCGGGTGCCTCCGGGGAGTGGATGTAGGTCTAGTTTTGACCGAACCACTATAAATTTGATGTTTTTTATTTTCTACTGTTTTTATTTTAATGTTTACAACTTGTGGTTAAAAAATTTATTTCTATAAAACTCACTAAAGTTAGTTTTAATTTCCAAATTTTAAGAGGGTAAAAAAAATTTTTATTATCAATTCACCCCCCTCTTGGTTAGCCATGAGACATAAGCTTAGGTTTAACAACCTAATTCTCAATGAACGAGTTTCAACAAGTGGTATCAGAACTTTGTTTCAAAATCATAAGTTTAGACTACTTTTTTATTAACGTAGATGGCTACATTTGGAAATTGAAACACACCTTAGGGTTACTCTATAACTAGACCTCCACGGTTTAACAATATACCTTTTGATTTTTGGAAAACACGCATGTCTACATTTTTACAATCACTTGATTATCGTATGTGGATCTTAGTTCAGGAAGAGTATACAAAACCAACTAGACTAGTTGATGGAGTTAGAGTTGAAACACTTTTTGCAGACTGGATAGTTGAAGAACGTGACTTAGCACAACTAAACGCCAAATGCTTGAATAGTTTCTTTTGTGCTTTAAAATTAGAAGACTACATGCGGGTTTCTACTTGCAAAAGTGGAAAGGACATATGGGATAGACTTTGTATAATGTATGAGGGGACTAATGAGGTTAAATACTCTAGACTTAAAATCTTGTTGCATGATTATGAATTGTTTCGCATGAAACCTAATGAACCCATTTTCGATATGTACACAAGATTCACACAAATAGTCACTTTTTTGCATGCAATAGGTAGGGAACTAACGAATGCTGAAATGGTTAATAAGATTCTTCATTATTTGCCTACTGCTTATGATGCTAAAATTACTATAATTACAGAGTCTAAAGATCTAAACATTTATTCTATTGATAATCTTTTTTGTTCGCTAATTACTTACAAGCAAGGAGTTTGCCAAAGAAAGATTGATGCAGGTGAACCACAAAGGGAAAAGAACATTGCATTAAAAGTGGAAGAGTCTGAGAGTGAACACTCACAACCTGAGGATGAAAATGATATAGCATTGATGACTAGACAATTTAGAAGCATTCTAAAGAGGAAGCAGAAGAGACGTCAGCAATGGAATAGAGGTAAATTCAATAAAAATGCTAAGGCATGAAATGATGTGATTTGCTATGAGTGTAGGAAACCTGAACATATCATGACTGAATGCCAAAAACTCAAAGCCACTCCTAGCAAGGAGAAGGTAGAGGAGAAACCAACAGCAAAGAAGGGCAGAAAGAAGTTTCAAACAGCTTTCTGGGTGGACTCAGCTTCAGATTCATCAGAGACTGAAAAGGAAGAGGAAGTCACTAACATGTGCTTAATGGCCGACAGTCTTGATCAGTCAGATCAAGAAGAGGTATGTGACTTAACTTATGATGAACTATTTGAAGTTTCTGAACACATGCATGAAGCATATAAGAAGATAAAGAAAATGCATGCTAGTCTAAGGTTAGAATTTGAAGAACTTAAAAAGGAACATGATATCCTTAGGAAAGATCATGCCTTAATTGACAACAACCACATGAATTTAGTTGATGAGTTTGATGACTTGAATAAAAATCATGAGAATTTAAAATCATCCTATGTAGAACTTGAGAAAGATTTTAAGAACTTTAAGGATGAATCAGAGAGCAAATTATATAAAATCAATTATATGAATCGGATCTTGAAAGATATGAATTCTTTTTATAAATTAAAATAAAAGCTCTCGAGGATAATATGATACTACCCATACTTAAAGATTTTACTAATCCTATTTTGTATCCTAAATTTATGTAATTCTTGAATAGACAAATAAATTGAAGAAGACTTAGGAATCCTTTTCCAAAGTCAAATGTAATAATTATGAATTATTAGGACATATAGCAAACACCTGTACTTTGAAGATGAAAACTAATTTGGTGTGGAGACCCAAGATGCATAAACCTAGACATATCATACATGCATCTGATTATAAATTGCTAAAAGGTGAACCCAAACTTATTTGGGTTCCTAGGTCTAACATTTGAAATTATTGCAGGGTCGCTCCCACACAAGACCTCGTGAGAGCATATGGTACCTGGACAGCAGATGTTCAAAGCATATGACTGGAGATACTGCTCAATTCATAATGCTAGAAGCCAGGAATGGAGGCAACGTTACACTTGGAGATAATACCACAAAGAAGGTGGTCGGATCAGGTATGATTAAAAATCTTAAGAACTTTTTTATAAATAATGTGTTATTGGTTGAAGGCTTAAAGCATAATTTATTAAGTATAAGACAACTATGTGATAAGGTTTATTGTGTAAAAGATTTTCCTACTAGCTGCACATTAAGCCTAATAGGTAAAGATGTTTTGAATGAAAAAAAGGTAAACAATGTTTATATGCTATATTTGAATTGCATTCAAACTTCTACTACTTTTTGTTTGAAAATTGTATCTGATGAGTCATGGCTTTGACATAAGAGACTTTATCATTCTTGCATGAAAAATCTTAGGAGGATTACCCAAAAGAACTTAGTGAGAGGTATACCTAAACTAGACTTTACTAAGGACCACCTTTGTGATGAATGCCAATTAGGGAAGTAGGTGAAGTCTTCTTTTCAGTCCAATAAGGATCTTAGAACTAGTAAACCATTGGAGATTTTGAATATGGATCTTTTTGGACCAGCTGGACCTGTGAGTCTAGGAGGGAAGGTATACGGATTTGTGATTGTGGATGATTACTCAAGATTCACATGGGTTATATTTCTATTTCATAAGAGTGAATCATTTGAGGAATTTAGAAATTTTTTGACTTGGATTCAAAGAAAACTAGGGTGTGAAATTATTTTTATATAAAGTGATCATGGAGGAGAATTTGAGAATGAGAAATTTGAGGAATTTTGTAAGGAGAAAGGAATTGATCACAACTTTTCTGCACCTAGAACCCCTCAGCAGAATGGGGTAGTCGAAAGGAAAAATAGAATATTAATAGAAGCTGCTCGAGCAATGTTGTCAGAATACTCACTTCCTAAATATTTTTGGGCAGAGGCGGTTAGCACTGCATGTTATGTTTTGAATAAGGTAAATGTGAGATTTAAATTGAATAAAACACCCTATGAGTTACTAAAAGGGAGAACACCAAATTTATCACATTTGCATATTTTTGGCTGCAAGGTGTTCATTCATAACAATGGAAAATCTGCCTTAGAAAAATTTTATCCAAAATCAGATGAAGGAATTTTTGTTGGATACTCAAGTGTTGGAAAATCTTATAGAGTATTCATAGAAGAACTTTGGTAATTGATGAGATCACACATGTTATATTTGATGAATCTGGAAATATGGAAGAGCCAAGTATTGAAGAAGATGAAATTGAGATTAACTCCCAAAAGATTGATAAAATGAATTTGAAAGAAAATTTGGAGATAAAAAACCCTTTGCCTAGAGATTTGAGATTTTCTAAAAACCACCCAAGGGAATTGATTATAGGTGAACCAAGTGATGGTGTATGGACTAGGCGTGAATTAAATAAAGAAGTCAATCATTCAGCCTTCATTTCAACTATAGAACCCACTAATATTGATCAAGCACTTTCTGATAAATTTTGGATTTGGCCATGCAAGAAGAGTGAATCAATTTGTAAGAAATAAAGTTTGGGAATTAACTACAAGTCCAAATGATCAAAGTGTAGTTGGAACTAAGTGGGTATTTAAAAACAAAATGAATGACTTAGGAGTAGTCATTAGAAATAAGGCTGGATTAGTAGCTAAGGGGTATAATCAAATTGAAGAGATTGATTTTGAGGAGACTTTTGCCCCTGTAGCTAGACTTGAAGCAATTAGAATTTTGCTAGCCTTTGCCTATTTTAGAGGATTTAAATTGTATCAAATGGATGTCAAAAGTGTCTTTTAAATGGGGTAATTCAAGAGGATGTTTTTGTAGAACAACCTTCAAGTTTTGAAAATTCTAAATACCCAAATCATGTTTTCAAGTTGAAAAAGGCATTATATGGATTGAAACAGGCACCTATGGCTTGGTATGAGAGGTTAAGCACCTTCCTACTTGAAAGATCTTTTGAAAAGAAAGTGTGGATACAACTCTCTTTTTGAAGAAATGTGAAAAGGATATACTCATTATTCAAATTTATGTGGATGATATCATTTTTGGATCTTCAAATAAAAATCTTTATGATAATTTTTCTAAAATAATGAGTAGTGAATTTGAGATGAGTTTAATGAGAGATTTAAGTTACTTTTTAGGCTTTAGCATTAAGCAAATTGAGGAAGGAACATTTCTAAGTCAGTCAAAGTATGTTAAGGACATCGTCAAAAAGCATGAAATGGACAATGCTAAACCTGTTAGTACACCTATGAGTTCCTTAGTTCAGTTGGATAAGGACCCTAAGAGAAAATCTATTAATCAAAAAAAATTTAGAGAGATAATTGGATCTTTGCTTTACTTGACAGCTAGTGGCCCCAATATCATGTTTAGTGTCTGTTTGTGTGCTAGATTTCAATCAGATCCAAAAGAAACACATTTGACAGCAGTGAAAAGAATTTTAAGATATCTGTTAGGAACTCAGAACTTAGGAATTTAGCATCCTAAGTTTAGCTCTTCATTCGAAGTAATTGGTTATTCAGATTTTGACTTTACAAGCTGTATGGTGGATAGGAAAAGTACTTCTAGAACATGTCAATTCATCGGAAATTCTTAAGTCTCTTGGTCTAGTAGAAAACAAAATTCAGTAGCTCTATCTACTACTAAAGCTGAATACATTGCATTAGAAAGTTGTGTGGCACAAGTACTTTGGTTGAAACAACAGTTGATTGATTTAGGATTGATTATTAGCACTATTCCAATTTATTTGGATAACACTAGTGATATTTTCATTTCTCAAAATCCTATACAACATTCAAGAACCAAACACATAGACATAAGGCATCATTTCATAAGGGATCATGTATCCAAAGAAGAAATTGAACTCAATCATGTTTCTACTGAAAATCAACTTGCATACATTTTTACAAAACCTTTAGCCTTTCATACTTTCAGTGCATTAAGAACAAGACTTGGTGTGATTGATTTGAATGCTTAAATAAAAATATTTTTGTAACATTGATGTTTGTTTTCTAGTTAAATGTTTTTGTGTTATTTATAAGTTTTTTATTTTGTATGTACGATTTTTTCTTTTAGAGTTTGTGTTTTTACGTTGTTTTATGTTTTTAGTGTGTTTTGTGTCTTAGTTTTGATTGATTGCAAAAAATTTGAAAATTGTTTGAGTGACAATCGTCCAGGATAAAATTTTTTTGTACGGGATGATGTATGTAATGTGTCAAAATGTCAAATTTTAAACCGTTTGCGTGCAGTTTTTAGTGTTTAATGGTCACTTCGTCTGTACGATCGTCACGATCGTCCGGGACAAATTGTTTTTCAAACGACAGGATGAATGAATAAAGTGGTTGAATGGATAAGGTAGTTTTTAATACGAACTTTGTACGTACGAACCTTTGGTTCGTCTGGACAAACACATGTCGGTTCAATGAAGGGGACGGTTTCAACTGGCATTAAAATGATCATAAGTTCTGATCGTCTAGGACGAATACGTGTTCATCTGTACGATCAGTCTGGTCGAAAGTCTGTATGAAAAGAAGCTTCATAAGTTGTGTTGAATACAAAAAGCCGATTCATTTTGACGCTTTGGATCGTCCAAATGAAATTTTTTCGTACAGGACGAATTGAAAATTTTGTACATGACGAACTTTTTTTGTCTAGTACGAACATATTATTTTCAATAAATGGAAGGGCTTTTTAACTGAACAGTCACAGTCACACATCACTTTCACACCTTTCTTTCCTTAGATCTATCAATGGCAAGTTCTAGCAAGCGTCAAAAGAGTTTGGCTAAGGGTCCACCTAGAAATTCGTCTGAAAATTTTCTGTTTAAAACCAATGAAGAATCTTTTGCTAGATTTGTCTCCGCAAAAATCACCCCGTCTAGAGTACTTCTTAAGGAACAGTTAACTTTTAAGGTAATGCACTTGTTTGCCTCTACTCAATTTGGGTTAATCCTTACTTTAGTCTACTTTTTCAACAAAGAAACCTTTCATTACTTTTTAGCAAACATGTCTTTCAACTCCAACCATTCTGTCATTAGTTCCTTTGTTTTTAAAAGGAGAGTTGAAATTACTAAGGCTGACCTAGGTATCTTTTTGAACTTAAAGACTGAAGGAATAAGACCACACACCTTAACCACTTCTAATTTTGATTGGACTAAAGTAAATCGAGTGATTAGAGAAGTTAATTTTAAGGATTATCTGCCTAAGGTAGCAACTCTAGTTTGCGATGCTCGTATCATCCAGCACGTTCTTAGAACTTCCATAATACCTAAAGTTGGTGATAGAGTCAATATTACTCCTCTTCTTTCTACTATTACCTACTTAATTATGACCAAACAACCTATAGATGAGGCCCAATTCTTAATTGACTACATTTTATGGACTCTCTGAAATATGTTATGTCGCATATAAAAGAAAGAAGAACATTGCCTTAGGACATCTAGTAGCCTACATTATGGAAAAGAAGTACAATTTAATTCTTCCAGACCAAGAATTTGAAGAACCGCTCTACTACAATGATGCATCCTTTAGATCAATCTTCAATAAGGAGGAACCACAAAAAACTCATGTTATTATTAGTGAATCAGAAGAAGAAGCTGAGCCTACACCTACTAGTGAACCAAATTATCAGGATTTGGTTCAAAGATTTGACAGTTTAGCGACTCATTTTGATCAAAGGTTTGATCAAATTGAAGCTCATTTGTAGCAGCAGGATATACAATACAATCAAGATATGGGATTTATGCGCGATCAGATAAATGACATAAATTCCATTATGTTTATGATCAGTAGTTATTTCAACTTCTTTGGTGCTGCACCTCCTCCTCCTCCAGATCAGGGTCCATCTTAGTGACTGTTGCATTTATTTTGTGTGTTTTTCATAGTTTATATGTTAGTTGTTCTCTTAAGAAAGTTTATTGTATTTTCTTTTCTTTAGATGTTTTGTTTTTATATTGATATCTTGAGTTAGATTGTAATTTCATTACATTGATATCAATATATGATCTTGTGTTTTTGGCTTTAATATTATTAAAATGTGTGGTAGCATTATGAAAATCATTAGATTTTTTATCTTAATAGTGCTATATCTTGAATTGTAAGTTAAAATTAAATTCATTAGAAAATCTAATTTTTCTAAATTTAAGTTTTGCTTATAACTTGATGTTATTAAGATTATCAATCCATGTCTCTTATTTAGACTATTTTATTGTTAATATTATTATTGCAACTGTGATATTTTTTCTTATTTTGTATTTCACTTATCAATTAATATTTATGTACTTAGAAAGATTTAAATTTTATATTATTATTTTTGGAAAGAATACGATTACTCTTGAAAATTGTAAAAATATACAAAAATCATAAGTAATGCGCAAAGGTTCGCAATGTGAAAAAGAGGCACAAAATAAGCCCAAAGTGAAAAGATGCACAAAAATGTGCCACAAATTTGAAAAAGATGGGCAAAGCGCCACATGTGGTAGTTATTTCTTTCCATACTCTTTTAATCTCTTAATTAAAATTGATCTTATGTTCATTTATATTTCATATTAAAATTTGAAATATACAATTTTTTATTCATCCTTCTTATAACAATTTTCTCTATATTAGTGTCTAAATTGAACCATGCTTTTGATAAATTCTTTTTATTATCTAAGTTATATCTCTTCTTAAATTCTATGAATTTTTATGATTTGCCTAATGTTTTAATTTTATTTGCATAACTTATTTCAATCACTTTCAAGCTTAAATTATCAATTACTTTTCATCTCTTCTTACATTTCACATCTTTTTCTTCTTTACTTTTTGCTGTTATCAAAAGGGGGAGAAATTATTTATTTTGTTAGTTTGTATGTTATTGATGTGTGTTTTTGTTTTGTTTTGTTTTTGTATAAAAAATTTTGAAAAATAAAAAATTTTGATTCAACTGCCTCCTTATTTTCACGTGTTCATCAATTCATGGGGAGTTTAGAAGATTCTTAGAATTTGAAATCCTATAAACAATAATTATTTTGCCATCATAAAAAAGGAAGAGATTGTTAAGAGAGTTGTTATTTGCAGGTTTTACATTCTTGCAACTTGTATAGTTTTGATAATTCCAAATATTATTATTTTAATTTTTATTTTCTCCTAACACAGTTTGGAAGATTTATTTTTTGCTCTTATGTGAACTAACATTTCAGGAAAATTGAACTCCATATTAATGTAGACATCAATTCATATTCAGCATGAGATAGTTTGTAAATTGAAGTTTGTACTTATATTTGTATTGAGTTTGAGAGGGAGTGATTGTTGTTGCAAATCTATTTTCATGACTTATATTTTGATGATTGACAAACACCATTGATCTTCTTGGACTACTTGTTTCTTCTAACTTTTCAGGAATCGAAGATCGAACAAACAGACGAAGCCAGTTTAGGATTGCGTAGGTCTAGGGATTATGTCAGTCTGTACTTTGTTTTTCTCTTCTTGAGTCTTTTTGTAATGGTCAAAGAGACTGATGCTAAGTAACCCTACACACATACACTTGAGAGAATTAGAAATTATGTTTTTACCCATATCGGCCAGGACGATATTTACATCGTCCTGGAAGATGAGGCTTAAAACAGAAAGTCTAATTAAGGATTCTTAATTAAGGCAGCCGACATTAACATATCGGCCTGGATGATACGTGTATCGGCCAGGATGATAAGCTCAAAACAGAAAAAAGTTGCCGCCATAGACAGATAAGGTATACTGTATTTTTAAATTATCATCCTGGACGATCATTGATCGGCCTGGACGATATTCACAATTATGCCTTAATTGAACAGACAAATCAAGGAAGTAATAAAGGATGCTTGATACAATCACATCATCCTGGACGATCGTAGAATCGTCCAGGACGATATATTCAATATCCATGGTTACTCCTGGACGATCGGGATCAGCCAGCATGAAAACAGGGCGATGCTCAGGACGATTTTCTTCTGAATTGAACTAATCGGCCGGGACGATCATGAGATCGGCCAGGATGATCAAGTCAAATTTCAATCGTCCAGCACCCAAAATAGGGCGATGCCCAGTCCGATCTTCTGAGATTTGTACTGATCGGCCAGGCCGATATCCATATCGGCTTGGACAATATAGTCGGCAACTTATAATTAATGAGCTCCTTTGAAGCTCTTCTATTTAAGAGCTCTTATTCAACATTTTGAACCTTTGTGCTGCTGCCTTGACCTGAGAAGGCCTTGAGGAGAGAAAGAGAGAGAGGGAGAGAGAGAGGATCTTGTGAGGGGGAGCTTGTGAGGGGATTCACAACGGTTGCTTCAAGGATCACTCTGCTTCTCCTTCGTCTAGAGTTTCTCGTCTGTGGAAGGGTCGGTAGAGGTAAGGAGTCAGCGTTTGGTTGTGGTTCTCTGCCAACTTCAGGAGGAAGCAAAAGGAGATAGGTTCTCTGCCTTGCCGGGGTGGCAAAAAGGAGGTTCGTTGTAAAAGCTTCTCCGCCTAGTTGTGGGGACTAAAGAAGAGTCACGTTGGTAGTGCAATTCTCGGAGGGTGCCTCCAGGGAGTGGACGTAGGTCGAGTTGACCGAACCACTATAAATTTCTGTGTTCTTATTTCTTGCTTCCGCACATTTAAATTTCCGCATTTAATTTTTTTCCTCGTGGTGTGATTTTGGTTTATGTGTTTTTCGTTCTTTATGAAAAGAAATTTCTTAAAATACCAATTCACCCCCCCCCCCCCCACTTGGTTAGCTTGGGCCAGTTCTATAGGGCTTAACATTCCTAACAAACTTTCAAGTGGTATCAGAGCAGGATTCAAAAATTTAAGTTTGAAAACTTTTTGAAATAGATCCATGGAAAACTTTGGGAATAGAAACACTACTGAAGGTTATTCAATTACACGACCTCCCTTGTTTGACAACTTGCCTTTTGATTTTTGGAAAACCCACATGTCTACTTTTTTGCAATCTACTGATTATCGCATGTGGATGCTTATCAAAGAAGGTTATTCTCCACCTTCTCGTGAAATTAATGGTATTAAAATTGAAGTTGCTTTTACTGAATGGACTTTCGATGAACGAGATTTAGCTCAATTAAATGCAAAATATTTGAACTGTTTTTTCTGTGCTTTAAAATCTAAGGATTATATGCGTGTCTCCACTTGCAAAACGGGTAAAGAAATTTGGGATAGACTATGTATAACTTATGAAGGAACCAATGAAGTAAAATAATACCGTTTGAATATTCTCTTGCATAATTACAAACTTTTTCATATGAAACCTCATGAATCTATTTCTGATATGTACACTAGGTTTACTCGGATTGTCACTTCACTGCATGCACTAGGAAAAGAACTTTCTAACTATAAAAAAGTAAACAAGATTTTGAGATGCTTGCCTTCTTCATACGATGCTAAAATCACTGCAATCACTGAATCTAAGAATTTGAACACTTACTCTATTGATAACTTACTTAGCTCACTCATTGCTTACGAGCAAGCGGTGAATCAAAGAAATTTTGATGCAGGTGAGAAGAAGAAGGAGAAAATAGTTCAGGCGCACAAATTAGATTCTGAATCTTTCGGGTCTGAAAGCGATGAAGTTGCTTTCATCACAAGGCAATTCAAAAGCTTTTTAAGGAAGAAACAAAAGCATCATAAAAATTGGAGAAAAGGTAAGGATCATAAACATGTTAAAGAATCTTCTGATGTTGTTTGCTATAATTACAGGAAACTAGGACTCGTGAGAACTGATTGCTCTACACTTAAAGACCACTCAAGTAAAGGAAAAGGTGAGGAGAAACCTAAGCAAAGGAAGGACAAGATGAGAGTACAAAAAGCATTTAGGGCGAATTCGGCATCGAACTCATCGGAGACGGAACCAGAAATGAGACATCAAAATTGTGCTTGATGGCAGACGACAATCCTGATCAAGAAGAGGTATGTGAATTTTCCTACGATCAACTTCTTGAAGTTTTAGAAAAAAATCATGCATCATATAGGAAATTAAAGAAAACACATGCTAGCTTGAAATTAGAATTTTTAAAACTACAAAAAGAGCATGAAATTTTGATTAAAGACCATCAAACGATTGATTCAAATCATATGACTTTACTTGATGAATTTGATGAGTTAAATAAACATCATTGTGATTTAGTTGAAAAATATGATGCATTAAAAGTTTCACACACATCACTTGAATCTAATTTTGTGAAATCTAGAGAGATGGAGAAAAATTTGAGGATTGAAAA
Source organism: Dendrobium nobile (assembly GCA_022539455.1). Taxonomy (NCBI): domain Eukaryota; kingdom Viridiplantae; phylum Streptophyta; class Magnoliopsida; order Asparagales; family Orchidaceae; genus Dendrobium; species Dendrobium nobile. Next base: position 39,273,872 of record CM039734.1, read on the forward strand.
TAAATCTTATAGAGCACAAATTTGAAGATTCAAAATGAATTAGAAGCATGTAAGAAAACTAGGATGACACCTACTTTTGATTAATTGCCAACATCTAGGAAGAGGCATTATAACTCAAACCACTTAAGAAATCCCTTTTCTGGAATTAGATGTTTTTCATGTGGCATGCTAGGACACATCTCACACACTTGCACAATTCACCATAGTACACATTGGGTGTGGAGACCTAAGGTGTATGATCCACAGAATACCACACATGAATTGCATTCTTCTCTTCATAAGAAGGAACTCAAACCTGCTTGGGTTCCTAAATCTAACATGTGGTAATTTTGCAGGAGGGCTCTCACAAAAGTCCTCGTGAGAGTATGTGGTACCTGGACATTGGATGCTCTTGACATATGACTGGTGATGCCAGCCAGTTTATTGTATTAGAGTCCAGGAATGGAGGCAAGGTTACTCTTGGAGACAACACCACCAAGAAGGTGATAGGCACAGGTATAATTGGTAATTCTAAGAATCTTATTATTGAAAATGTTTTGCTTGTAGATGGATTGAAGCACAACATGCTCAGCATCAGTCAATTCTGTGACAAAGGCTTCATCGTGCAATTCTTTATAAATTCATGCATTGTAAGTTTAAGTAACAACATTATTTTGCAGGGAAAGAGGATCAACAACGTCTACATGCTTGATTTAAATAACATTGAATGTGCTGCTTCATTTTGCTTAAAAACTGTGATTGATGATTCTTGGTTGTGGCACCGGAGACTTTGTCATGCAAATATGAAAACCCTTAGTAAAGTGACCCAAAAGGACCTAGTTAGAGGTGTCCCCAAACTTAAGTTTTCAAAAGACCACCTTTGTGATGCTTGTCAACTAGGAAAGTAAGTCCACTCCACCTTTCACCCCATTAAGGATATTAGCACCTCTAGACCTTTAGAAGTCCTTCACATGGATTTGTTTGGACCCATTAACACTGCCAACCTTGGAGGGAAAGTTTATGGTTTTGTGATTGTTGATGACTACTCGAGGTTCACTTGGACTAGATTTCTTTCACATAAAAATGAGTCTTTTAAGGAGATTAAAATATTTTCTACTTGGATTCAGAAAAAGCTAGGTTGTGAGATTTTAACCATCCATAGAGATCATGTGACTAAGGGAGACATTGAGTTACACCATGTGACAACTGAAAATCAATTGGCTGACATCTTTACTAAACCACTGGCCTTCGACACTTTCAGTTCCTTAAGGACCAGATTGGGTGTGATTGACATAAATGCATGAAACTTGATCTTTTAGTTACTTTCTTTTGCTTTTGCTTTTTTATTTTCTCTTAGTTTTTGGTGTGTTATATTTCTCTTTTGTTTCTTTTTACTTAGTCTTCAAAATCATCGCTAAAATGGTAGTATATTCCTTGTCCTTATTTTTGAAAATTTGTAGTCAATGTGGTTTTCATCTCCTAATCTCTTAGATGGTAAAAATATTTTGTAATTGTGTCTCTTTCTCTAACCTATTTTAATGGCATAATTTTCTTTTCTAATAAAAAATCTATCTCAAATTAAAGATTGTGTATGAAATTAAAATCTTTTCTTAAGCTTGCTCAAGCAAATCTATCTTGTATTTATAATGTTTAAAGTCTTTTTGTCACATCAAGACCCCTCGTTACTCTTGTCCTTGATTATTAATTCTGTTTGTGGTAATTCTTCTCTATGTTAGAGAGAGAGAGCTCCTATTCTCTAATATCTAAGAAGATATACTCACAACTAAGATTTTTTTTAAGAGGTTGTAAAAGAGAATGTAGCTTGCAAAAATTAAAAAAAAAATTTGGCCAATGATGCCAACAAAAGAAGCGTAAAGACGCCAAAATTAAAAATCTATAAAAAGATGTGCAAAGTGCCATTCAAATTGACAAGAGGCATAAAATGAGCCCACTCAAAAGCAAGCTATTCTCTCCTTTTAAATCTCTTAAAACTTAGAAGTTTTGGTTCTCAAAGGCTTGATTTCGATTGTTTTGCGATCGTGACAAATTTACTTTGGTTCATTATTTTATAAAAATAGTTTTTTCTTGAGTCAAGTGATGGATGGATTATTTTTCTCATATCCAATTAATTCTTTGAGTTAGGTCATTGATTTAAAAAGATGATTCTGCCCTAAGAAAATGTCTGAGTTAAGGGTAATCATAATCGGATATTCTACTATTTTATGGATGGTTGAGATTGTTAACTCATTAACTCACAAGTTTTTAAATCAATCACATGGAATACTATATCATTTTCATGCCTCGGTTAAAAAAAAAATCTTTGCTATTGTTCTTTTGTGTTCCGTCCTCCTTTTTGATATGTCAAAAGGGGGAGAAGTTTATGATGCTCTTTTTACTTGTTGATCCCGTACTTTTACTACTAATTATTTTCGTAGTGTTTTGCCATCATCAAAAAGGGGGAGATTGTTGCAAATCTATTTTAATGACTTATGTTTTGATGATTGACAAATACCATTGATCTTCTTGGACTACTTGTTTCTTCTAACTTTTCAGGAATCGAAGATCGGACAAATAGACGAAGCCAGTTTAGGATTGCGTAGGTCTAGGGATTATGTCAGTCTGTACTTTGTTTTTCTCTTCTTAAGTCTATTTGTAATGGTTAAAGAGACTAATGCTAAGTAACCCTACACACACACACTTGAGAGAATTAGAAATTCTATTTTTACCCATATCAGTCAGGATGATATTTACATCGTCCTGGACGATCAGGCTTAAAACAGAAAGTCTAATTAAGGATTCTTAATTAAGGCAGTCGTCATTAACATATCGGCCTGGACGATACGTGTATCGGCCAGGACGATAAGCTCAAAATAGAAAGAAGTTGCCGCCATAGACAGATAAGGTATACTATATTTTTAAATTATCGTCTCGGACGATCATTGATCGGCCTGGACGATATTCAAAATTATGCCTTAATTGAACAGTTAAATCAGGGAAGTAATTAAGGATGATTGATACGATCTCATCGTCCTGGATGATCGCAGGATCGGCTAGGACGATATATTCAATATCCTTGGTTACTCCTGGATGATCGGAATTGGCCAGTATGAAAACAGGGCGATGCTCAGGACGATTTTCTTCTGAATTGAACTAATCGGCCGGGATGATCGTGAGATCGGCCAGGACGATCAAGTCAAATTTCAATCGTCCAGCACCCAAAACAGGTCGATGCCCAGGTCGATCTTCAGAGATTTGTACTGATCGGCCAAGCCGATATCCATATCGGCCTGGACGATATAGTTGGCAACTTGCAATTAATGAGCTCCTTTGAAGCTCTTCTATTTAAGAGCTCTTGTTCAGCGTTTTGAATAACCTTTGTGCTGCTGCCTTGACCTGAGAAGGCCTTGAGGAGAGAAAGAGAGAAAGGGAGAGAGAGAGGATCTTGTGAGGGGGAGCTTGTGAGGGGATTCACAAAGGTTGCTTCAAGGATCGCTCTGCTTCTCCTTCTTCTAGAGTTTCTCATCCGTGGAAGGGTCAGTAGAGGTAAGGAGTCAGCATTTGGTTGTGGTTCTCTGCCAGCTTCAGGAGGAAGCAAAAGGAGATAGGTTCTCTACCTTGCCGAGGTGGCAAAAAGGAGGTTCATTGTAAAGGCTTCTCCACCTAGCTGTGGGGGCTAAAGGAGAGTCACGTTGGTAGTGCAATTCTCGGAGGGTGCCTCTGGGGAGTGGACGTAGGTCGAGTTGACCGATCAACTATAAATTTCTGTGTTCTTATTTCTTGCTTCCGCACATTTAAATTTCCGCATTTATTTTTTTTCCTCGTGGTGTGATTTTGGTTTATGTGTTTTTCGTTCTTTGTGAAAAGAAATTTTTTAAAATACCAATTCACCCCCCCCCCTCTTGGTTAGCTTGGGCCAGTTCTATAGGGCTTAACATCCCTAACAAACTTTTAATTGTAATTGTGTAGATAATCACACACACACCTGGGGAACTAGAAATTTATATTGATCGTACGGGATGAACATAGTTCATACGGAACGTTCAAGTCAATTAACCCCTAGGTAGAGCAATGGATCGAACAGGAAGTGAGAAAATTTTTTCTATGTCTTGATCGTCCGGACGAAATTCCATATTTGTCTCGGGACAAACTCCTCTGGATTCTCACTTTACACTATTTGTCCAGACGAAATGCATGATTCATCTTTGGACGAAATCCTCTGGATTTCCAATTTGGTCTGTTCGTCCAGATGAAATGCATAATTCATCTCTGGATGAAATCCTCTAAATTTCCAATTTGGTTTGTTCGTCCAGACAAAGTCCAAGTTCATCCCTAGACAAACTCTTCTGGACTTTGAGTTTACACTAATCATTGAGACAAAATTCACTATTCATCTCTAGACAAAATCCTCTGTCCAAAAATCGGCCAGGACGAAGATACGTTCGTCCCAGAACGTAGTGAATCAACACTTCAAATTTTGACGTCGTCCTGCACTTTTTGGGAACCGACCTATGGAATAACCATTCGCACCAGACGAACCTAGTTTGTATGGTATGATGATTGGGTACGAAGTCAATTCGTATCAATATACATTGGGTTCGTTCATAAGCTTTTAAGTAAATTCGTCCAGGATGATACACGATCGTACGGGATGATCCACTGCATGTTGACTTGAATATTTGCAGTTTTTGGACGGTTTTTCTTGTCTTTTCTATATATAGTCCAATTTAGACTGCCACCAAATCTTTTTGCTCATTTATCTTCGTGCCTATTGAAACAAGAGTCAAGGAGAGAGTGTGAGAGAGCTTTCGAAAGAAGATTTTTACTACTGGAGCGAGAAGGCTTCACTTGGTGGTTAAAGGTAACATTCTATACTTTTGATTAAGAATTACTTCACTCTTTTCTTTCTTCCTTCAAGATTTCTTGTGAGAAGATCTGTCAAGGAGATCTGATTCTCTACCAACACTTGGAGTGTGAACAGTCGAAGGGTTCTCTGCCCACACTAGGAGAGTGTGAAAGGACGAAGGGTTCTATGCCCACACTAGGAGAGTGTGAATAGCCAAATGGTTCTATGCCCACACTAGGAGAGTGTGAAAGGAAGGACGGTTCTCTGCAACCACTAGGGATAGTGTAAAAGGACGACAGTTCTCTGCTGTACCGGGTAGTGGTGAAAAGAGTTTTTGTAAAGGCTTCTCCGCCTTACTATGGGTGCTAAAGGAGACTCACTAGTGGTATTAGTGCAATACTCGGCGGGTGCCTCCGGGGAGTGGATGTAGGTTTGGTTTTGATCGAACCACTATATATTTGGTGTTCTTTATTTTTCGCTGTTTTTATTTTAATGTTTATAACTTGTGGTTAAAAAATCTATTTCTATAAAACTCACTAAAGTTAGTTTTAATTTCCAAATTTTAAGAGGGTAAAATTTTTTTTTATTACCAATTCCCACCCCCCCCCCCCTCTTGGTTAGCCATGGGACATAAGCTTAGGTTTAACAACCTAATTCTTAATGAACGAGTTTCAACAAGTGGTATCAGAGCTTTGTTTTAAAATCATAAGTTTAGACTACTTCTTTATTAACGTAGATGGCTACATTTGGAAACCGAAACACACCTCAGGGTTACTCTATAACTAGACCGCCACTGTTTGACAATATACCTTTTAATTTTTTGAAAACACGCATGTCTACATTTTTACAGTCACTTGATTATCATATGTGGATCTTAGTTCAGAAAGGGTATACAAAACCAACTAGACTAGTTGATGGAGTTAGAGTTGAAACACTTTTTGCAGACTGGATAGTAGAAGAACGTGACTTAGCACAACTAAATGCCAAATGCTTGAATAGTTTATTTTGTGCTTTAAAATCAGAAGATTACATGCGGGCTTCCACTTGCAAAAGTGGAAAGGGTATATGGGATAGACTTTGTGTAATGTAAGAGGGGACTAATGAGGTTAAATAATCTAGACTTAAAATCTTGTTGCATGATTATGAATTGTTTCGCATGAAACCTAATGAACCCATTTCTAATATGTACACAAGATTCACACAAATAGTCACTTCTTTGCATGTATTAGGTAGGGAACTAACGAATGCTGAAATGGTTAATAAGATTCTTCGTTGTTTGCCTACTGCTTAAGATGCTAAAATTACTGTAATTATAGAGTTTAAAGATCCAAACATTTATTCTATTGACAATCTTTTTGGTTCACTAATTACTTACGAGCAAGGAGTTTGCCAAAGAAAGATTGATGCACAAAGGGAAAAGAACATTGCATTAAAAGTGGAAGAGTCTGAGAGTGAACACTCACAACCTGAGGATGAAGATGATATAGTATTGATGACTAGACAATTCAGAAGCATTCTGAAGAGAAAGCATAAGAGACGCCAGCAATGGAATAGAGGTAAATTCAATAAAAATGCTAAGGCTTCAAATGATGTGATTTGCTTTGAGTGCAGGAAACCTGGTCATATCATGACTGAAGGCCAAAAACTCAAAGCCACTCCTAGCAAGGAGAAGGTAGAGGAGAAACCAACTGCAAAGAAGGGCAGAAAGAAGTTTCAAAGAGCTTTCTGGGCAGACTCAGCTTCAGATTCATCAGAGATTGAAAAGGAAGAGGAAGTCACTAATCTGTGCTTAATGGCCAACAGTCTTGATCAGTTAGATCAAGAAGAGGTATGTGACTTAACTTATGATGAACTGTTTGAATTTTTTGAACACATGCTTGAAGCATATAAGAAAATAAAGAAAATACATGCTTGTCTAAGGTTAGAATTTGAAGAACTTAAAAAGGAATATGATATCCTTAGGAAATATCATACCTTAATTGACAACAACCACATGAATTTAGTTGATGAGTTTGATGACTTGAATAAAAATCATGAGAATTTAAAATCATCCTAGGTAGAACTTGAGAAAGATTTTAAGAACTTTAAGGATGAATCAGAGAGCAAATTATATAAAATCAATTATATGAATCGGATCTTGGAAGATATGAATTCTTTTTATAAATAGAAAATAAAAGCTCTCGAGGATAATATGATACCACCCATACTTAAAGATTTTACTAATCCTATTTTGTATCCTAAATTTATGCAATCCCTGAATAGACAAACAAATGGTAGAAGACTTAGGAATCCCTTTCCAAAAGTCAAATGTAATAATTATGAATTATTAGAACATATAGCACACACCTGTACTTTGAAGATGAAAACTAATTTGGTGTGGAGACCCAAGATGCATAAACCTAGACATATCATACATGCATCTGATTATAAATTGCTAAAAGGTGAACCCAAACTTATTTGGGTTCTGAGGTTTAACGTTTGATATTATTGCAGGGTCGCTCCCACACAAGACCTCGTGAGAGCATATGGTATCTGGACAGCGGATGTTCAAAGCATATGACTGGAGATACTGCTCAATTCATAATGCTGGAAGCCAAGAATGGAGGCAAGGTTACACTTGGATATAATACCACAAAGAAGGTGGACAGATCAGGTATGACTGAAAATCTTAAAAACTTTTTTATAGACAATGTGTTATTGGTTGAAGGCTTAAAGCATAATTTGTTAAGTATAAGCCAACTATGTGATAAGGTTTATTGTGTAAATTTTTTTCCTACTAGCTGCATATTAAGCCTAATAGGTAAAGATATTTTGAATGGAAAAAAGGTAAACAATGTTTATATACTAGATTTGAATTGCATTCAAACTCCTACTGCTTTTTGTTTGAAAATTGTATCTGATGAGTCATGGCTTTAAAAATAGGAGACTTTGTCATTATAGCGTGAAAAACCTTAGGAGGATTATCCAAAAGAACTTAGTGAGAGGTATACCTAAACTAGACTTTACTAAGGACCACCTTTGTGATGCATGTCAATTAGGGAAGTAGGTGAAGTCTTCTTTTCAGTCCAATAAGGATCTTAGAATTAGTAAACCATTGGAGATTTTGCATATGGATCTTAATAGACCAGTTGGAACTGTGAGTCTATGAGGGAAGGTATATGGATTTGTGATTGTGGATGGTTACTCAAGATTCAAATGGATTAGATTTCTATTTCATAAAAGTAAATCATTTGAGGAATTTAGAAATTTTTTGACTTGGATTCAAAAAAAACTAGGATGTGAAATTATTTCTATACAAAGTGATCATGGAGGAGAATTTGAGAATGAGAAATTTGAGGAATTTTGTAAGGAGAAAAGAATTGATCACAACTTTTCTGCACCTAGAACCCCTCAACAGAATGGGGTAGTCGAAAGGAAAAATAGAATATTAATAGAAGCCGCCCGAGCATTGTTGGCAGAATACTCACTTCCAAAATATTTTTGGGCAGAGGCGGTTAGCACTGTATGTTATGTTCTGAATAAGGTAAATGTGAGATTTAAATTAAATAAAACACCCTATGAGTTGCTAAAAGGGAGAACACCAAATTTGTAACATTTGCATGTTTTTGGTTGCAAGGTGTTCATTCATAACAATGGAAAATCTGCCTTAGAAAATTTTTATCCAAAATTAGATGAAGGATTTTTTGTTGGATAGTCAAGTGTTGAAAAATCTTATAGAGTATTCATAGAAGAACTTTGGTAATTGAGGAGATCACACATGTTGTATTTGATGAATCTGGAAATATGGAAGAGCCAAATGTTGAAGAAGATGAAATTGAGATTAACTCCAAAAAGGTTGATAAAATGAATTTGGAAGAAAATTTGAAAGAAAATTTGGAGATAAAAAATCCTTTGCCTAGAGATTTGAGATTTTCTAAAAACCACTCAAGGGAATTGATTATAGCTGAACCAAGTGAGGGTGTATGGACTAAATGTGAATTAAACAAAGAAGACAATCATTCAGCCTTCATTTCAACTATAGAACCCACTAATATTGATCAAACACTTTCTGATGAATTTTGGATTTTGGCCATGCAAGAAGAGTGAATCAATTTGTAAGAAATAAAGTTTGGGAATTAACTACAAGCCAAAGGATCAAAGTGTAGTTGGAACTAAGTGGGTATTTAAAAACAAAATGAATGACTTAGGAGTAGTCATTAGAAATAAGGCTAGATTAGTAGCTAAGGGGTATAATCAAATTGAAGGGATTTATTTTGAGGAAACTTTTGCCCCTGTAGCTAGACTTGAAGCAATTAGGGTTTTTCTAGCCTTTGCCTGTTTTAGAGGATTTAAATTAAATCAAATGGATATCAAAAGTGCCTTTTAAATGGGGTAATTCAAGAGGATATTTTTGTAGAACAACCTCCAGGTTTTGAAAATTTTAAATACCCAAATCATGTTTTCAAGTTGAAAAAGGCATTATATGGATTGAAACAGGCACCTAGGGCTTGGTATGAGAGGTTGAGCACCTTCCTACTTGAAAGATCTTTTGAAAAGGAAGTGTGGATACAACTCTCTTTTTGAAAAAATGTGGAAAGGATATACTCATTGTTCAAATTTATGTGGATGATATCATTTTTGGATCTTCAAATAAAAATCTTTGTGACGATTTTTCTAAAATAATGAGTAGTGAATTTGAGATGAGTTTAATGGGAGATTTAAGTTACTTTCTAGGCTTTAGCATTAAGCAAATTGAGGAAGGAACATTTCTAAGTCAGTCAAAGTATGTTAAGGACATCCTCAAAAAGCATGAAATGGACAATGTTAAACCTGTTAGTACACCAATGAGTTCCTCAGTTCAGTTGGATAAGGACCCTAAGGGAAAATCTATTGATTAAAAAAAATTTAGAGGAATAATTAGGTCTTTGCTTTACTTGACAGCTAGCCGCCCAATATCATGTTTAGTGTCTGTTTGTGTGTTAAATTTCAATCAGATCCAAAAGAAACACATTTGACAGCAGTGAAAAGAATTTTAAGATATCTGTTAGTAACTCAGAACTTAGGAATTTAGTATCCTAAGTTTAGCTCTTTATTTGAAATAATTGATTATTCAGATTCTGACTTTGCAAGCTGTATGGTGGATATGAAAAGCACTTCTGAAACATGTCAATTCATTGGAAATTCTTTAGTCTCTTTGTCCAGTAAAAAACAAAATTCAGTAGCCCTATCTACTGCTAAAGCTGAATACATTGCATTAGGAAGTTGTGTGGCACAAGTACTTTGGTTGAAACAACAGTTGATTGATTTAGGATTATCTATAAGCACTATTCCAACTTATTGTGATAGCACTAGTTCTATTTTCATTTTTCAAAATCCTATTCAACATTTAAGAACCAAACACATAGATATAAGACATCATTTCATAAGGGATCATGTATTCAAAGGAGAAATTGAACTCAATCATGTTTCTACTGAAAATCAACTTGCAGACATTTTTATAAAACCTTTAGCCTTTGATACTTTCAGTGCATTAAGAACAAGACTTGGTGTGATTGATTTGAATTCTTAAATAAAAATGTTTTTGTAACATTGATGTTTGTTTTCTATTTAAATGTTTTTGTGTTATTTATAAGTTTTTTAATTTGTATGTGTGATTTTTTCTTTTAGAGTTTGTGTTTTTTCATTGTTTTGTGTTTTTAGTGTGTTTTGAGTCTTAGTTTTGATTGATTGCAAAAAATTTGAAAATTGTTTGAGTGACAATCGTCCAGGACAAAATTTTTTCGTATGGGATGATGTATGTAATGTGTCAAAATGTCAAATTTTAAACCGTTTGCGTGCAGTTTTTAGTGTTTAATGGTCACTTCGTCAGTACGATCATCACGATCATCCGGGATGAATTATTTTTCAAATAACGGGATGAATGAATAAAGTGGTTGAATGGATAAGGTAGTTTTTAATATGATCTTCGTACGTACAAACCTTTGGTTCATCTGGACGAACACATGTCAGTTCAATGTAGGGGAAGGTTTCAACTGCCATTAAAATGATCATAAGTTCTGATCGTCCAGGACGAACATGTGTTCGTCTGTACGATCAGTCTGGTCAAAAGTCTATATGAAAGGACGCTTCATAAGTTGTGTTGATTACGAAAAGCCGATTCATTTTGACGCTTTGGATCGTCCAAATGAATTTTTTTCGTACAGAATGAATTGAAAATTTCATACGGGACGAACTTTTTTTGTCTGGTACAAATATATTATTTCAATAAATGGAAGGGCTTTTTAACTTAACAGTCACACTCACACATCACTTTCAAACCTTTCTTTCCTTAGATCTATCAATGGCAAGTTCTAGCAAGTGTCAAAAGAGTTTGGCTAAGGGTCCACCTAGAAATTTGTCTGAAAATTTTCTGTTTAAAGCCAATGAAGAATCTTTTGCTAGATTTGTCTCCGCAAAAATCACCCCGTCTAGAGTACTTCTTCAGAAATAGTTAACTTTTAAGGTAATGCACTTGTTTGCCTCTACTCAATTTGGGTTAATCCTCACTTTAGTCTACTTTTACAACAAAGAAACCTTTCATTACTTTTTAGCAAACATGTCTTTCAACCCCGACCATTCTATCATCAGTTCCTTTGTTTTTAAAAGGAGAGTTGAAATTACTAAGTCTGACCTAGGTATCTTTTTGAACTTAAGGACTGAAGGAATAAGACCACACACCTTAACCACTTCTAATTTTGATTGGACTAAAGTAAATCGAGTGATTAGAGAAGTTAATTTTAAGGAACATCAGCCTAAGGTAGCAACTCTTGTTCACGATGCTCGTATCATCCAGCACATTCTTAGAACTTCCATAATACCTAAAGCTGGTGATAGAGTCAATATTACTCCTCTTCTTTCTACTGTTACCTACTTAATTATGACCAAACAACCTATTGATGAGGCCCAACTCTTAATTGACTATATTTATGGACTCTCTGAAATATGTTATATCGCACATAAAAGAAAGAAGAACATTGCCTTAGGACATCTAGTAGCCTACATTCTGGAAAAGAAGTACAATTTGATTCATCCAAGCCAAGAATTTGAAGAATCGCTCTACTATAATGATGCATCCTTTAGGGCAATCTTCAATAAAGAGGAACCACAAAAAACTCATATTATTATTAGTGAATCAGAAGAAGAAGCTGAGCCTACACCTGCTAGTGAACCAAATTATCAGGATTTGGTTCATAGATTTGACAGTTTAGCGACTCATTTTGATCAAAGGTTTGATCAAATTGAAGCTCATTTGCAGAAGCATGATATACAATACAATCAAGACATAGGATTTATGCGCGATCAGATAAATGACATAAATTCTAATATGCTTATGATCAGTAGTTATTTCAACTTCTTTGGTGCTGCACCTCCTCCTCCTCCTCCAGATCAGGGTCCGTCTTAGTGACTGTTGCATTTGTTTTGTGTGTTTTCCGTAGTTTATGTGTTAGTTGTTCTCTTAAGAAAGTTCGTTGTATTTTCTTTTCTTTAGATGTTTTATTTTTATATTGATATCTTGAGTTAGATTGTAATTTCATCACATTGATATCAATATATGATCTTCTATTTTTGGCTTTAATATTATTAAAATGTGTGGTAGCATTATGAAAATCTTTAGATTTTTTATCTTAATAGTGTTATATCTTGAATTATAAGTTAAAATTAAATTCATTAGAAAATCTAATTTTTTTAAATTTAAGTTTTGCTTATAACTTGATGTTATTAAGATTATCAATCCATGTCTCTTATTTAGACTACATTATTGTTAATATTATTATTACAAGTGTGATAATTTTCTTATTTTGTATTTCACTTATCAATTAATATTTATGCACTTAGAAAGATTTAAAATTTTAGATTATTATTTTTGGAAAGAATATGATTACTCTTGAAAATTGTAAAAATGTACAAAAATCATAACTAATGCGCAAATGTTCGCAATGTGAAAAAGAGGTACAAAATAAGCCCAACGTGAAAAGATGCACAAAAATGTGCCACAAATTTGAAAAAGATGCGCAAAGCGCCACATGTGGTAGTTATTTCTTTCCATACTCTTTTAATATCTTAATTCAAATTGATCTTATGTTCTGTTATATTTCATATTGAAATTTGAAATATACAATTTTTATTCATCCTTCTTATAATAATTTTCTCTATATTAGTGTCTAAATTGAACCATGCTTTTGATAAATTCTTTTTATTATCTAAGTTATATCTCTTCTTAAATTCTATGAATTTTTATAATTTGCCTAATGTTTTAATTTTATTTGCATAACTTATTTAAATCACTTTCAAGTTTAAATTATCAATTGCTTTTCATACATTTCATGTCTTTTTCTTCTTCACTTTTTGCTGTTGTCAAAAATATGGAGAAATTATTTGTTTCGTTAGTTTGTATGTTATTGTATGTGTGTTTTTAGTTTGTTTTGTTTTTGTATAAAATTTTTTGAAAAATAAAAAATTTTGATTCAACTGCCTTCTTATTTTCACGTGTTCATTAGTTCAGGGCGAGTTTAGGAGATTCTTTGAATTTGAAATCTTACAAACAATAATTATTTTGCCATCTTCAAAAAGGTGGAGATTATTAAGAGAGTTATTATTTGCATGTTTTACATTCTTGCAACTTGTATAGTTTTGATAATTCCAAATATTATTGTTTTAATTTTTATTTTCTCCTAACACGGTTTGGAAGATTTGTTTTTTTCTCTTGTGTGAAATAACATTTCAGGAAAATCGAACTCCAGATTAATGTAGACTTCAATTCATATTCAGCATGAGATAGTTTGTACTTATCTTTGTATTGAGTTTGAGAGGGAGTGATTGTAATTGTGTAGATAATCACACACACACTTGGGGAACAAGAAATTTATATTCATCGTACGGGACGAACATAGTTCGTACGGAATGATCAAGTCAATTATCCCCTAGGTAGAGCAATGGATCAAACAGGAAGTGAGAAAATTTTTTCTAAGTCCTGATCGTCCGGATGAAATTCCATATTCGTCCCAGGATAAACTCCTCTGGATTCTCAGTTTACACTATTTGTCCATACGAAATGCAAGATTCGTCTCTGGACGAAATCCTCTAGATTTCCAATTTGGTCTGTTCGTCTAGACAAAATGCATGATTCGTCTCTGGATGAAATCCTCTAGATTTCCAATTTGGTCTGTTCGTCCAGACAAAGTCCAAGTTCGTCCCTGGATGAACTCTTCTGGACTTTGAGTTTACACTAATCGTCGAGACGAAATTCACTATTCGTCTCTAAACAAAATCCTCTGTCTAAAAATCGTTCAGGACGATGATATGTTCGTTCCAGAACGTAGTGAATCAACACTTCAAATTTTGACGTCGTCCTGCACTTTTTGGGAACCGACCTATGAAATAACCGTTCATACGGGACGAACCTAGTTCGTACGGGATGAGTATCGGGTATGAAATCAATTCATATCAATATAATATGGGTTCGTTCATAAGCTTTTAAGTAAATTCGTCCAGGATGATACACGATCGTACGGGACGATCCACTGCGTGTTGACTTGAATATTTGCAGTTTTGGATGGTTTTTCTTGTCTCTTCTATATATAGTCCAATTTAGACTGCATCAAATCTTTTTGCCCATTGATCTTCGTGCCTATTGAAAGAAGAGTCAAGGAGAGAGTGTGAAAGAGCATTTGAAAGAAGATTCGTACTACTGGAGCGAGAAGGCTTCACTTGGTGGTTAAAGGTAAGAGTCTATACTTTTGATATAAAATTACTTCACTTTTTTCTTTCTTCCTTCTAGATTTCTTGTGAGAAGATCTGTCAAGGAGATCTGGTTCTCTGTCGACACTTGGAGAGTATGAACAGTCGAAGGGTTCTCTGCCCACACTAGGAGAGTGTGAAAGGACGAAGGGTTCTCTGCCCACACTAGAAGAGTGTGAACAGCCGAAGGGTTCTCTTCCCACACTAGGAGAGTGTGAAAGGAAGGATGATTCTCTACTAACACTATGGATAATGTAAAAGGACAACGGTTCTCTGCCGCACCAGGTAGTGGTGGAAAGAGTTTTTATAAAGGCTTCTCCGCCTTGCTGTGGGTGCTAAAGGAGAGTCACTAGTGGTATTTGTGCAATACTCAGAGGGTGCCTCCGGGGAGTGGATGTAGATCTGGTTTTGACCGAACCACTATAAATTTGGTGTTCTTTATTTTTTCGCTGTTTTTATTTTAACATTTACAACTTGTGGTTGAAAAATCTATTTCTATAAAACTCACTAAAGTTAGTTTTAATTTCCAAATTTTAAGAGGGTAAAAATTGTTTTTATTACCAATTCACACCCCCCCCCCTCTTGGTTAGCCGTGGGACATAAGCTTAGGTTTAACAATCTAATTCTTAGTAAATGAGTTTCAACAGGGGTACCGGGGGTCTACTAGCAGGATGGTGGCCTCTCTCAAACCCAGTCAATATAATACCTTCCATCTTAGAAGATGGAAGGTGTGGCACCCAGTGGTACCCATCTGCTAGTACTGAAGTGAGAGGTTATCGGACATATTTCTTGTTCCTCCTGATAGACCAAGGAGTTAAGTTCTTAGCTTCATATATTTCTTCTTTCAAAACTTCTTTCTAGAAGCGATGGGAGATAACTCCCTTTAACTGTTTCACATACTCCTCTTTGGTCTACCAAGATTATGCAGCACAAGTGTGAATTATATTTCTTAATGTCCTTATCCTCTGCAGGTGTTTTTCCTTTGGAGTCTTCTTGGTTGAATAGTCAACCGGGCATGGTGGGGAACGGGCTATCCTAGCCTCCCTCTCCTCCTGCTGAGCAGTAGTGAGGGGTAGAAGAAACTCCCCTTGAGGAGGGGAGAGGAGACATAAATAGGTAGCTCCTCAGCATCCTCGAGCTCTACTTGGGCCAAAGTCTTAAAAGGGACGAGTCTCTTTATTTTGGAGATTTTCTTTCTAAGTCTCCTAAGATAGTTCTTTCTTTGGTTCTTAGTGGAAAAAGTAAGTCCAAAACTAGACCCCTCATCAAAAACATACTTAACTTCAGTATGGGCCTCAACAATTGGCTCAGATTGTTTCTCTTCATCACTACCTACTGGTAAGGTGGGTGCTAACCCCACAATCAACTCAACAACAGGGGGAACCTCCTTGCCGGCATCTAAATCAATTATCTTGTGTCCATCCATGGACAACTCGAGGGTACTGAATCTCATCCCAAAAATTATAGTACTTCTCAAATCATTAACTTGTAAGGAAAGCTCTTGGTCGAAAGAGAAGATCAATTTGCTGGTCATTGGAATTTTCTAAAATTTGAAGAAAGGATTGAAATTAGATTTTTTTGAAAGAAAAATTTTCTTTCAGAAGATCAAAGCTCATAAGAGAATCCCAACCCTCCAACACATGTTGAGTTGTAGAAATTACCATTCAACACATATTAGTAGGACAAAGAGACCAATTATTTGCTGGAGAAGAATTAAACTTTGCAGAACATGCTAGCCCAAGGGAGATACTTTGGGGTAACATGATGATTTAACATTTAAAAAGAGTTTGAAAAGATTTGAATTTTATGAACTTTAAGGTTGGCTTATTACAAATTCTAAAACACAACGGGCAGAGTTTTCTCTTGCCTGAAGGCTTATGGGACTGCGAGAAAGCTCAAGTAAAGTGAATTGCCTAACTCTTCCCATCTTTAAAAGTGAAAAGAGAAGTGAGGGGTTAAGGCTAAGATGTTTTAGATCCCAAAACTAGGATCTTTAAGATTCCTTTTAATTTTAAGGATTTAGGTATTGAAAAAAAAAATTAATAGCATAAATTCACAGAATTAGAAAGGATATCTCAAAAATCTGATTTGACACTATCGCCCTTCCAATTGACCTAGGGGAAGAAGGTCAAAACTAGAATCAACACATAACTAAAAGAAATTTAGAGGTATCTCCTCTCTTTTTTAATGTGTATTTTATTTTAGATGTTGGCCACATTCATCAAAGGAAGAAATGGGTAGAGGGACCAACGAAAGAAAAGGTAATTAAGACCACTGATGAAATAAAATTTTCTCACTATTAAAGATGGAGAGTGAGATTTATACCACTAGGCGTGCCATTTTTTGTTGGTGGAATTTTGAAAATATGTTTTGAAAAATATTGGTTTTCTTTAGGAATTTTGAAATTAAAGTTCAATTCTAATTCTAAAATCGAATTATCTCATTAGAAAAAAGTATATCACCTCAAAAGGTGAAAATAGAATTTTAGGATGGGATTCAGATTTATAACTATGAATCTCATCTTGAATATTGTGACCAAATTTTAAAGAGAACTTCATATGGCCCCGAAGGGTCAAAGTGAGATTCAAGTAAATATCAAGCTATAATAGTCAAGAAGTGTGATTGTTAAGTTCATATCCAATGCTTTATCAATGAAAGATATATCTCCCCAAAGGGAGAAAATATCATTCGATGATAATTCTTCGAATACGATGATAATGATCATCTTTAATCTTTTCCAAAGAAATCTAATATAAATTTTAAAAAATCAAATTTTTAAAATTAGGTGTGTGTGTGGTTCTAAATCTCCTACGAGCACAAGCTCTCGTAGTTAATTACATCGTAGGGAGACAGAGTCTCCTACGAAAACTCTCGGTTAAAATAGTGGCAAAATTTTGTTAGATTTTCTAGGAGTGGTATGAAAGAGAGGTGAATTTTTTGGAAATTCAAAAGGGAATGAATAAAGATTGAACAGCTATTAACAAAATCAAGGGAAGAAAAGCAGGGGACACTTTGAGATTCCAAAACGATCTGGAGGTGTCCCAACTTATTCTAAATGTTGAGCTTTACATTTTGGATTGAAATGAGATTTAATTAAAGTTGATCATTTTATTAGAAATTTGGGATTATATTCCCGGAGGTTGGGGTCTTATAATCAAAGTTCTGTCCCGGATCCTAAATCTAATTTTGGACACTGGACCACAGTCGTCCAAACCTAACTAATGCATTGCAAGATCTGGACTTACCCCGACCTAGATTGGGGAGCCAGCAAACCACCTAATCAATTTAAAATACATGAATCCAGTCTTTTTATTAAAGAGTGATAGGAACGTTTTCTTTAAAGTTTTGAATAGCTGGGGCCGATATTTAGAGATTTCCCTAATTGGCTCCTTTGACTTATGTTGGGTGCAAAATGCTAAGGATTAATGCAATTAAAATTTTTGACTCTTTTAAATATATTTCTAATGCAATGCATGCTAGTTGACAACTTTAAATCAAGTATGCTTGAAAGTTATAAATAGGCTTAGAAAATATTTTTTAGAAGACTAGGCTTCCCTAGGGCCGGCACCTTGTCCTCATAGGTCAGACTATGTGGACTCTATCCGCAGGCGGGGAAGGGTCTAATGCAAGGAAAGAAGAAGTACAGAAATATGCATGCGATCACGAGGTCAATCACCGACTAATTCTCTAGATTCGTTATGTTTCTATGTTATTTAGACTCACTAAATTTTAAACTTTATAATTATGAGTATAAAACTTTCACACCCTTACGAGTCTCACATATCCAGATGAAAATAAAAGCGGAACACAAATGCCAAAAAACTAAAAAAAGCAGGCAATTCTAAAGGCAATTATATCACCACATCAAATATAAATAAATTATTTAATAAATGTCCCTAGGCTAAGTTTTCTTGCTTATTATAAACCAGGGTCTTGTAGAAAGTAAAGTGGTCGGGCACCACTGATAACAACCCAGATTCTAAACCTAGTAGAGACACAAGTGGTTTTGAGTGGGATACGTTTATCTTCAATCTTGTTCTCCTTCAGGCTCCTTTCTGTTGCAAACCTATTTCGTTATGTCTTATGTTTTGATGATTGACAAACACTATTTCTCTTGGACTACTTGTTGCTTCTAAGTTTTCAGGAATCGAAGATCGGACGATCAAGAGGAAGCCAGTTCAGGATTGCGTAGGTATAGGGTTGAGTCAGTCTGTAATCTATTTTTTCTCTTCTTGAGTCAGTTTGTATTGTACAAAAGACTGATACTAAGTAACCCTACACACACACATACTTGAGAGATTTAGAATCTCTATTTTTACTCACATCGGCCAGGCCGATCCATTGGATCGTCCTGGACGATCGAGTTAAAACTAGAGACACTAATCAGGATTATTAATTAAGGTAGCCGACATTAACATATCGGCCTGGACGATACGTGTATCGGCCAGGACGATAAGCTCAAAATAGAAAGAAGTAGCCGTCATAGACAATTAAGGTATACTGTATTTTTAAATTATCGGCCAGGACGATCCACGGATCAGCCTTGATGAAATTATCAAATTATGCCTTAATTGATCAGAAAATCAATGGAGTAATTAAGGATGATTGATACGATCATATCGTCCTAGACGATCGCAGGATCGGCCAGGATGATCTATTCAAAATTCTTAAGTTACTTCAGGACAATAAATATCAGCCAGCTCAAAAATAGGGCGATGCTCAGGACGATTTGCCTCTGATTTGAACTGATCGGCCTGGACGATCGTGAGATCGGCCAGGACGATCAAGCCAAATTTCAATCGTCCAGCACCCAAAACAGGGCGGTGCCCAGGCCGATCTTCTGTGATTTGTACTGATCGGCCAGGCCGATGTCCATATCGGCCTGGACGATATTGTCGGCAACTTGCAATTAATGACCTCCTTTGAAGCTCTTCTATTTAAAGAGCTCTTGTTCAACATTTTTAGAAGACCTTTGGCTGCTGCCTTGACCTAAGAAGACCTTGAGGAGAGAAAGAGAGAGAGGGAGAGAGAGAGGATCTTGTGAGAGGGAGCTTGTGAGGGGATTCACAAGGGTTGCTTCAAGGATCGCTCTGCTTGTCTTTCGTCTGGAGTTTCTCGTCCGTGGAAGGGCCGGTAGAGGTAAGGCGTTTGCTTCTGGTGGGGGTTCTCTGCCAGCTTCAGGAGGAAGCAAAAGGAGGTAGGTTCTCTTCCTTGTCGGGGTGGCAAAAAGGAGGTTCTTGTGAGGGCTTCTCCGCCTAGCCGTGGGGCCTAAAGGAGAGTCACGTTTTGAAGTGCAATACTTGGAGGGTGCCTCCAAGGAGTGGACGTAGGTCAAGTCGACCGAACCACTATAAATCTCTGTGTTCTTTTTCTTGCTTTCGCACTTTTTAAATTCCACATTTTATTTCTGTGTTGTGATTTTGTTTATGCAATTTTCTTTTTTTGTGAAAAGAGTTTTTAAAATACCAATTCACCCCCCCCCCCTCTTGGTTAGCTTGGGACTAAGTTCATAGGGCTTAACATCCCAAACAAACTTTCAAGTGGTATCAGAGCGGGATTCGAAAATTAAAGTTTGAAAACTTTTTGAATTTGATCCATGGCTAACATTGGGACTCGTAACACTACGGAAGGGTATTCCATTACCCGACCTCCCCTGTTCGATAACCTATCTTTTGATTTTTGGAAAACTCGCATGTCAACGTTTTTACAATCAACTGATTATCGTATGTGGATGCTTATTCAAGAAGATTATTCTCCACCTTCTCGTGAAATTAATGGTATGAAAACTGAAGTTGCTTTTACTGAATGGACTTTTGATGAACGTGATATAGCTCAATTAAATGCAAAATGTTTGAACTATTTTTTTTGTGCTTTAAAATTTGAGGATTACATGTGTGTTTCAACTTACAAAACTGGTAAAGAGATTTGGGATAAATTGTGCATCACTTATGAAGGTACTAATGAAGTTAAATAATCCCGTTTGAACTTTCTCTTGCATGACTACGAACTTTTTCGTATGAAACCTCATGAATCAATTTCTGACATGTACACTAGGTTTACTCAGATAGTTACTTCATTGCATGCACTAGGAAAGGAACTTTCGAATTATGAAAAAGTTAACAAGATTTTGAGATGCTTGCCTTTGTCTTATGATGCAAAAATCACTGTAATCACTGAATCTAAAGATTTGAACACCTATTCCATTGATAACTTACTTTGCTCACTCATTTCTTACGAGCAAGGGGTGAATCAAAGAAATCTTGATGCAGGTGAGAAGAAAAAGGAGAAAACAATCACACTGAAGGCGCATAAATCGGATTCTGAATCTTCCGGGTCTGAAAGCAACGAAGTTGCCTTCATCACAAGGAAATTCAAAAGCTTTCTAAGGAAGAAACAAAAGCATCATCAAAGTTGGAGAAAAGGTAAGGATCATAAACATGTTAAAGGATCTTCTGATGTTGTTTGCTTTGAATGCAGGAAGCCTGGACATGTGAGAACTGATTGCCCTACGCTTAGAGATCCATCAAGCAAAGGAAAAGGTGATGAGAAAGCTAAGTCTAGGAAGGACAAGAAGAAAAACCAAAGGAGCTTTTGGGCAGAATCTGGTACTAACTCCTCTGAGATTGAACTAGAGGAAGAAACTACAAACTTGTGTTTCATAGGAAAAGATCAAAGTGATCAAGAAGAGGTATGTGAACTTTCCTACGATTAACTTCTTGAAGTTTCAGAAAAAATTCATGCATCATATAGGAAATTAAAGAAAACTCATGCTAGCTTGAAATTAGAGTTCTTAAATCTACAAAAAGAGCATGAAATTTTGATTAAAGACCATCAAACAATTGATTCAAATCACATGACTTTACTCGATGAATTTGATGAGTTAAATAAAAATCATGGTGAGTTTGTTGAAGAGCATGATGCATTAAAAATATCCCACACATCACTTGAATCTGATTTTAAGAAGTCAAAGGAGATAGAGAAAAATTTGAGGATTGAAAATGAAGTTTTAAAAAACACAAATTTGAAGTTTCAAAATGATTTAGAAGCATATAAGAAAACTAGGATGACTACTACTTTTAATCAATTGTCAAAACCTAGGAAGAGGCATTATAACTCGAATCACTTAAGAAATCCCTTTTCTGGAGTTAGATGTTTTTCATGTGGCATGCTAGGACACATCTCACACACTTGCACGATTCACCATAGTACACATTGGGTGTGGAGACCTAAGGTGCATGATCCACAGCATATCACACATGCATTGCATTCTTCTCTTTATAAGAAGGAACCCAAACCTGCTTGGGTTCCTAAATCTAACATTTGATAATTTTGCAGGAGGGCTCTCACAAAAGACCTCGTGAGAGTATGTGGTACCTGGACAGTGGATGCTCTCGACATATGACTGGTGATGCTAGCCAGTTTGTTGTACTAGAGTCCAGCACTGGAGGCAAGGTTACTCTTGGAGACAACACCACCAGGAAGGTAGTAGGAGCAGGTATAATTGGTAATTCCAAGAACCTTAAGATTGAAAATGTTTTGCTTGTAAATGGATTGAAGCACAACTTGCTCAGCATCAGTCAATTCTGTGACAAAGGCTTCATCGTGCAATTCTTTACGGATTCATGCATTGTAAGTTTAAGTAACAACACTATTTTGCAGGGAAAGAGGATCAACAACTTCTACATGCTTGATTTAAATAACATTGAATGTGCTGCTTCTTTTTGCTTAAAAACTGTGATTGATGATTCTTGGTTGTGGCACAGGAGGCTTTGTCATGCAAGTATGAAAACCCTTAGGAAAGTGACCCAAAAGGACCTAGTTAGAGGTGTCCCCAAACTTAAGTTTACAAAAGACCACCTTTGTGATGCCTGTCAACTAGGAAAGCAAGTCCACTCCTCTTTTCACCCCATTAAGGACATTAGCACCTCTAGACCTTTAGAAGTCATTCACATGGATTTGTTTGGACCCATTAGCATAGCAAGTTTGGGAGGGAAAGTCTATGGTTTTGTGATTGTTGATGACTACTCGAGGTTCACTTGGACTAGATTTCTTTCACATAAAAATGAGTCTTTTGAGGAGTTTAAAACTTTTTCTACTTGGATTCAGAAGAAGCTAGGTTGTGAGATTTTGACCATCCATAGTGATCATGGGGGAGAGTTTGAAAATGAAAGATTAGGAGAGTTGGGGATGATTTACTCATTGTTCAGATTTATGTGGATGATATACTTTTTTGATCTTCTAATAAAAACTTGTGTGATGATTTTTCTAAAACAATGAGTAGAGAGTTTGAGATGCGTTTGATGGGAGAATTGTCCTACTTTTTGGGGTTTAGCATAAAACAATTGGAAGATGAAACTTTTCTAAATCAAACAAAATACATAAATGACATTTTGAAGAAATATGAGATGGACAAAGCCAAGCCAATTAACACTCCCATGACTTCTAGTGCTCCATTGGATAAGGACCCAAGTGGTAAGTCTGTTGATCAGAAGAAGTATAGAGGCATGATTGGATCTTTACTTTACTTAACTATGAGCCGACCTGACATCATGTTTAGTGTTTGCCTTTGTGCTAGGTTTCAAGCTGACCCTAAGGAATCCCACATGACTGCTGTTAAGAGGATTTTTAGATACCTTTTGGGGACACAAGGATTAGGGATTTGGTACCCTAGACATAGCACTTCTTTTGAGATTATTGTTTTTCTGACTCTGATTTTGCAGGATGCAAGGTGGATAGAAAGAGCACTTCTGGAACTTGTCAATTCATTGGACAATCTTTGGTCTCTTGGTCTAGTAGGAAGCAAAACTCTGTTGCTCTTTCCACTGCTGAAGCTGAATACATTGCTCTTGGAAGTTGTGTGGCCCAAGTCCTTTGGTTGAAACAACAGGTATTGGATTTAGGATTACATGTAATTACCATCTCAATCTTTTGTGACAATACTAGTGCCATATGCATCTCTAAGAATCCTATCCAACATTCAAGGACTAAACACATTGACATTAGGCATCACTTCATTAGAGATCATGTGACTAAGGGAGACGTTGAGTTACACCATGTGACTACTGAAAATCAACTGGCGGAAATCTTTACTAAACCACTGGCCTTCGATACTTTCAGCTCTTTAAAGACCAGGTTGGGTGTGATTGACATTAATGCATGAAACTTTTTTATTTTTGTTTGTTTTTCTTTTACTTTTTATTTTCTTTTGTTCTTGTTTCCTTTTTTTGTTGCTTTAGTTTTTTTTGTATGTTTTATTTTTCGCTTTTGTCTCTCTTTACTTAATTTTTAAAATCATCGCAAATATGATACTATATTCCTTGTCCTTGCTTTTAGAAATTTATAGTCAATATGTTTCTATCTACTCAATCTCTTAGATGGTAGAAATACTTTGTGATTGTGTCTCTTTCTCTATCCTATTTTAGTGGCATAGTTTTCTTTTCTAATCAAAAATCTATCTCAAGTTAAAGATTAGTTATGGAATTGAAATCTTTTCTTAAACTTACTTAAGCAAATCTATCTTATACTTATAATGTTTAAAGTCTTTTTGTCACATCAAGATTTCTCGTTACTATTGTCCTTGATTATTAATTCTGCTTGTGGTAACTCTTCCTTATGTTAGAGAGAGTGCTACTATTCTCTAATATCTGAGAAGATATATTCACAACTTTGTTTTTTAAAAGGTTATGAAAGAGACTATAGCTTGCAAAAACAACAAAATTTGGCCAATGATGCCAACAAAAGATACGCAAAGACGCCAAAAATTGAAGAAAAAAAAATCTATAAAAAGATGCGCAAAGCGCCATGAAATTGACAAGAGGCATAAAATGAGCCAACTCAAAAGCAAGCTATTCTCCCTTTTTAAATCTTTTAAAACTTAGAAGTGTTGTTTTTCAAAGGCTTGACTTCGATTATTTTGCGATTGTGACAAATTTACTTTACTTCATTATTTTATAAAGATTTTTTTTAAGCCAAGTAATGGGTGGATTCTTTTTCTCATATCCAATTAATTTCTTGAGTTAGGTCATTGATTTCAAAAGACGATTCTACCCTAAGAGAACGTCTAAGCTAAGGGTAACCATGATCGGATATTCTACTATTCTATAGATTGATGATCTTATTAACACATTAACTCACAAATTTTTAAATCAATCACATGGAATACTATATCATGTTCATGCCTTGGTTTTTTTTTTTTTTTAAAAAGGGGGATCTCTTCTGCTTTGCTTTCTTGTACCCTCCTTTTGGATATGTCAAAAGGGGGAGAAGTTTATGAGGTTCTTTTTTCATCAATCTTGAAATTTTTGCTGTTTTTCGTAGTGTTTTGCCATCATCAAAAAGGGGAAGATTGTTGCAAACCTATCTCGTTATGTCTTATGTTTTGATGATTGACAAACACTATTTCTCTTGGACTACTTGTTGCTTCTAACTTTTCAGGAATCGAAGATCGGACGATCAAGAGGAAGCCAGTTCAGGATTGCGTAGGTATAGGGTTGAGTCAGTCTGTAATCTATTTTTTCTCTTCTTGAGTCAGTTTGTAATGTACAAAAGACTGATACTAAGTAACCCTACACACACACACTTGAGAGATTTAGAATCTCTGTTTTTACTCACATTGGCCAGGCCGATCCATTGGATCGTCCTGGACGATCGAGTTAAAACCAGAGACACTAATCAGGATTCTTAATTAAGGCAGCCAATATTAACATATCGGCCAGGACGATAAGTGTATCGGCCAGGACGATAAGCTCAAAATAAAAAAAAGTAGCCGCCATAGACAATTAAGGTATACTGTATTTTTAAATTATCGGCCAGGACGATCCACGGATTGGCCTGGACGAAATTATCAAATTATGTCTTAATTGATCAGGAAATCAAGGGAGTAATTAAGGATGATTGATACGATCATATCGTCCTGGAAGATCGACTAGGACGATCTATTCAAAATCCTTAAGTTACTTCAGGACGATAAATATCGGCCAGCTCAAAAACAGGGCGATGCTCAGGACGATTTGCCTCTGATTTGAACAGATCGGCCTGGACAATCGTGAGATCGGCCAGGATGATCAAGCCAAATTTCAATCGTCCAGCACCCAAAACAGGGCAAGGCCAGGCCGATCTTCTGTGATTTGTACTGATCGGCCAGGCCGATGTCCATATCGGCCTGGACGATATTGTCGGCAACTTGCAATTAATAAGATCCTTTGAAGCTCTTCTATTTAAAGAGCTCTTGTTCAACATTTTTAGAAGACCTTTGGCTGCTGCCTTGACCTAAGAAGACCTTGAGGAGAGAAAGAGAGAGAGGGAGAGAGAGAGGATCTTATGAGGGAGAGCTTGTGAGGGGATTCACAAGGGTTGCTTCAAGGATCGCTCTGCTTGTCTTCGTCTGGAGTTTCTCATCCGTGGAAGGGTCGGTAGAGGTAAGGAGTTTGCTTCTAGTTGTGGTTCTCTGCCAGCTTCAGGAGGAAGCAAAAGGAGGTAGGTTATCTGCCTTGTCGGGGTGGCAAAAAGGAGATTCTTGTGAGGGCTTCTCCACCTAGCCGTGGGGGCTAAAGGAGAGTCACGTTTTGAAGTGCAATACTTGGAGGGTGCCTCCAAGGAGTGGACGTAGGTCGAGTCGACCTAACCACTATAAATCTCTGTGTTCTTTTTCTTGCTTCCGCACTTTTTAAATTCCGCATTTTATTTCTGTGGTGTGATTTGGTTTATGCAATTTTCTTTCTTTGTGAAAAGAGTTTTTAAAATACCAATTCACCCCCCCCCCCCTCCTCTTGGTTAGCTTGGGACTAAGTTCATAGGGCTTAACATCCCGAACGAACTTTCACTTTCCTTCAAGCTCCTTGGATTCTTCGTAGTAGGTTACCCAAACGGATAAGAGGGCACTTCCTTTGAGGGGAAGGCCACTCTTTTCCCTTTGGGTAGGGAGGCAGTGATCCAAATTTGGATTTCTAAATAGAAAAGGACTACTCCCCTATGGGGTGTCCTCTTCTCTTTGGAATCCAACCTTTGGATCTAAGTATCCCAACTCAAAACTACACTTTCACAACACTTAATACTTACACAAATTATATTTATATAAAAATAAAAAATTCTATACTCTCCTGCAAGGTTATCCTAAGAAGTTGATAAATCAAAAATAAATTCCCAAGCAGTTATATAATTATAGAAAGATAAATAAACACACTGACCACGCTCTTTTTATTACTTGGGGGCTTAGCAGCTGAAGCACCTGTGCAAGCATTTTTTTATAATTGATTTTTATTAAGCCCCCTTTTTATTACCCTGCAAGAGCGTGGCCACCTGTAGAAAACTATGTGAACATCCAGATCGCTCCTATTCAAAGGGTAATCTAGTCGCCAAATAAATCAATCTTCTACAGAGTGTAGTAAAAATAAGCAGACATAGCAAGGCAATTTTTTCCACAACATGTAATAAAATTATGAAAAATTTAGCACACAATAGAAAAGTAAATACCAGCCTAGCCTAGATCTAGAGTTGGTTGTTCTAGCAAACCATCTAAAGTGTGTGTAGAAGGTCATGTGGCTAGGGTAGATCCTAAGCTAGGTAGTTAATTAAATTTATCTAATGTTCTGAGTTTGTTAAGGCGTAAAGGGGAGATTTAGATTAGAGTTTAAATATTAATAAATTAAGAATTTTATTTAAACATATTTTAAGGGTTAAATAATTACTACCTTTATTTCACACCGAGACTGTGAAGTTTATTTCACCTTCCTTGGAGCTAAGTTAATAGCCTCGTAGGCCTGGGTTACCTAGTAGTAATCGGGATTGATTAAATTAGTTTAATTAGTTGGAATTAAAAGATATATTAATATTAAAAATTTTAGTTTGTAACTGATTTTAAAAAGTTGGTTGAGAATTTTATTATTCAAGTTTGGAAATTCTAAACTTTTAATGAATTATTAGATTTTAAGAATTATCTAAGTGTATTAACTTAAGGGTTAAAAGTTGACTTTTAAAATTAGAGGGAATTTTGTAAGTTTTAGGTTTTTAATAAATACTAGACCTTATTATGAGTTATTAGACTATTAGTATGCTCAATTCAAAGTTTTCTATGAAAATTTATGAATTTTCAAAGTTTGAGCCTATATTTGAACTAATGTTGACTGTAAAGTTGACATTTTGACATTGACCAGATTTTGAAGGATTGAAATTTTTAATAAATATAGCCCTTGAGTTTGAGTGATTTGGAATTTTATACAATTAGTTATGAATTTTAGAAATTTGAGCATTTTAAGGGATTATTCAATTATCTTAATTAGGGGTCCTTTTAAGGATTTGAACCCAAACAAGACCCAAACCCCTTGAAATTACCTCCATAGATCATAAATGATCTAAGGAGATGCAGCAAGTGTTTAAAGAATTTTTGGGATTTTTAATGATTTTTAATTAATAAAAATTGATTAAAGATTGATTTTAACTTAAAATTAAATTAAGGTGGATTTTAATGTCAAATTAAAGATGTTCAAATTTTTACAGATTAAGAACTTATTTAGGGTCAGTTAGAGGTATTTTGGGTAATTTTAGTAATTAATTTTGATTTATTAGAATTTTATTAAAGCTAAAGGATCAATTAAAGGGATTAATCCTAAGTAAATTGATTAGGAAGCCTAATGATCTCCAAAAATCAGTGAAATATTTTCTAGGGAGAGGTGAGGTTACTAAGTTTATTTGTTCAAAGTCTCAAGTCAAGGGAACATGCATCCTAAATTATCACAAATTTCTAAGTTTTCTATACAAGTCTTTAATTTTTGTCTTTAAGAATGTCACTAAATTATGTAGGATTGAATCAAAGTCACTAACCCTTACACATCACATATGCAAGTGCACAAATATAACACTCATGTCTTTAAATCTAGGAGTTCCTAAACTAAGTGGTGTTTGTAATCCTACACATGCAAGAACTAAAATAAATTCAAAACATAACAACACTAAGTACCAAATTAGTGAACATATCACAATTATTCACAAATCATCCCCCATTATTCCTATTTAAGTAGCCTAAATCATGTTTAAGATTTCATGAGACCTCTCAATATTGAGATTTATGTGTATGTAATTTCAGAATAGGTTTTAAAAAATTTAATTAGGTTTATAAAACCCATATATAAGGGTGCATAGTTCTAAATAACAAGGTTTTAAAATATTATTATGAGTTAACTGTTTAACTTGAGAGGTCCTTCAGTTCAAGAGATCTCTCCCTCCCTTCTTTTAAGTAAATAAATAATAAATAAATAAGTAAATAAATAAGTAAATATAACTTAAATGAATATAAAAATGAAAGAATTTCAAATAACTCAAATAAAATAATTCTAGAATATCTCCTAAGAAAAATAGCTTTTAGGATTAAAATGATTTTAAAATAAACATTTCTCTCTTTTCTAAAAAAGAATTGATATTGTTACCATCCTAATTATTCAAAACTTAACTAATTATTTAGATATTTAAATAACCTAAGCTAATTAATATATATTAAATTATAAAATAAAAATCATTTAAAAATAAAGGCTTAATTTCAATATTAATTGAAAGAGGCCTAATTAAAAGAATTTATTTTTAAAATAAATTTAGAAATTGAACTACATAATTTAGTTAATTTAATTAATACTTTTAATTTAAAATGTCCTAAAGATAAGATCAATAATAATTTAAAATACACTTAGTTAATATTTTAAATTAATTATAATTTTAAATTAAAGTATTGATGATTTTGAAAATATTAAAATATATTTTAAAATTTTTAAATCGGTATTTAATTTACAATAATTTATTACACTAAAAATGGCTTTAAAATCAATTTAAATAAATAAATAAAAGAGCTGACGGTGTCAGCCTAACGAAGTACACGCAACGGCCTCTAGAGCGCCGGATTCATTCCATGGTAACGGGGGAGCGACGTGGCGCGATCTTGATCGCGGGTTCAAAATTGCATTAATGGCCAAGAATTGATGGCCAATGATTGCACTATGACAATCATTGGCAATCATTGTCGGACCCGGTGCCGCAACGGTGTGGTCCACTTATTTGAGTCAATAGGGTTTTGTAATCGTAGGGTCGTCCACATTTTGATCCAACAATTGGGATTAAATTTTGCAGTTCAATCTCGATTGAGCGAGATCAAACGACAGAAATTCATCTCCGCCATTTAGAACGGATGGTCCAGATCAAATCAAATTGAGATCTCATCAGTTCGCGGGTTACAAGGCTGGAGCAAAGCACGGTGCAACAAAAGCTTGGTCGTTGATCATGAGATCAACGACTGAAATTTCATACGCCTGGACTAGGTTATGAAGACGCCCTAGGAAGTGTTTTTTCATTTGTTCTCTCGATTGGATGGACCAAAATGCATGAAATTTTAAACCTAACTTAATAACATGAACAGAAATAATGGGGGTGTATTCTTTGATCTAAAACATTATGGATACAAAGATAAATAAACCTAACTATTATGAGCTAGATCTAGAGTTTTTAAGAGATTATACCATTGGATCTTCAAAGTATTCAAACGATTGAACTTGTAGACTGTCCACGTATAGATCTCTAGCAAGAATCCACACCCAAAAATGCCTGGATTGACTGCTACAAGGTTGGGACGGACTAGGTTGTTGGTTCATCGGATGCCGCCGGTGACGTACAACCACTTGGGTTCGGTAGTGGGGAGGTAGAGGAGGGCCTAGAGAGTTGAAACAAATAGAGAACTCAATTTGGGAGGCTGGAGGAAGTGAGACAGGATGAGAGTTTGAATGAATCTCAAAAATAGGGTTTTGCCCTATTCATAATGGCTTGGATCAGATTGGTCGGATCTGATGCATCAGGAGCCTAATCCTAATGGAGGACAAGTGTCCCAAAATGTTGGAAGGTTGCCCCAAAGGCTGGACTTGCCTTTCTCCCATTGGGTGGACTTGGGATGAGTGAGGGGGGGACAATTTCCACTTAAGGCTAAACAAAGCCCTGAGCCTGGTTAAAAGAGCTCAAAGTGAGCTTTAGGATGTAAGTTGGTCGACCTAAGGCAACCTAAATCAAGGGAAAGTGGTTTAGGGGCTGATTATGACCTTTTGGAAGGGTTTGAGGCCTTGGGTTGACTATGTTGACCAGTCAATGGGTCAAGGGAGTCTGAGGTGGCATGGTGTGGGTATGGGAGGCAGGTTGGAATAGTTTGGTCATGGGTTAAAGTTCAAAGCCAAGGCTATGAGGAATGGGAGCAAATGCCATAAGGGTTTGACCAAAAATTAAGAGTTGACTTCATCAACTCAAGTTGCATTTTGCTGACCAAGTGTCAAGTCAGGCTTAGGCCATATCCAAGTGTTGATTTGAATGGGTGATAGAGGTTGGAGAGCTCAAATGGGTTAATTTGACCCATTTAAACCCTTTAAGAGTTAATAGGTCAACCTAGGTTGACTTGGTCAACCAGGTTGACCCAAGGGTTGGACTTGAGTCAAATGGATTTGTATGATCATTTGGAGTCTAATGGATGTGGTCTCAAGGTTTAAAAAGTCCATTTGGGTCAAAAGACCTATTTAGGGCTCTTAATGGGTCCTTAGTTCAACCTAGGTTGACTTGGTCAACCAGGTCAAGTCAACCAGGTTGACCCAAGGGCAATGATCAGGGTCAATAGGTTTGGAATGATATTTTGAGTGTGTTGGAAGAGATTCTAAGGCATGGGGAGGTCATTTCAGTCAAAATGACTGTTTTTACCCTTAAAGGGTCTTTAGGTCAAACTAGGTTAACTTGGTCAACCAAGTTGACCCAAAGTTGGAATTGGGTCCAATAGGTCCCAAAAATTATTTGAAAATATTTGAAGAAGATTTTAAATATTGATAGTTAAATCAAGTTGAGTTTAGGCCAAAAGTCCAAAAATCCCCCTTTAAGGGCATTTTGGTCATTTTGATCTCAGGTCAATTTTGGGTCAAATTGAATCTTGAAAAGTGTAGGTTAATGTTTTAAATAACGATATCAAAGGATTGGAGAGGATCAAAAGGTTTGGAGGCAGCCCCAAGGACATGAGATCAAACTGACCAAAATGCGTATTTTTAAAAATAGAAACCCAAAGACATTATTAATCACTCATGTCCTTATTGATCTTTAGGTCAAACTAGGTTAACTTGGTCAACCAGTTTGATCTCAGTGCATCAATAATATTTTCCACTTAATGCTTAACTTAATGCTTATCTCATGTCCTTATTGATCTCGGCGCATCAATCAATATTATGACTCCTACAACTCCCACATACTTGAAAGTGGATACTCGTAAACTCAAATATAATAAAATTATGTTGTGAGGATTCAGTAAGAAAAGCGAGAGGCTTTTAATTTGATAACCTTACTTTTAAAAATAGAAACCCTAAAAATTGAAGCCAAATTTCATATAATAGATTTTGAAGCTTCTCTTAATGCTCTCTTGGGTAGACCTTGGCTCCATGAATATAAAATGGTGCCTTCCACCTTATATCAGTGTATCTAATACTCTAGAGAGGGGGTAGAACAATGTATTAAATTTGATTTACAACCATATTTTATTTATGAATTTAGTATATACGAAGATGCTTCATACTATATACCTAAGAAGCAAACAATTTTCTCTTAAAAATCTCAAACTGTCAAAAATTGAATAAAAGGAAATATAATAATGAAATAAAAATGAAAGGAAAAAGTAGAAAAAAAGGAAAAAAAAAAAGAATATCTTTTTTATATCAAACACAATGCTCCCAGGTCACCTGCCCGTCCCTCAAAAAGAAGTGGTACAAAGGCACAGTGATCTAGCAGGTCTATAGGCAAAGCCAAATGATACAAGAAAATGAAAAATATAATATGCAAATAAGGGAACCAATAATACATGTTGATTTGGAATCCATCTCAGAGGATGAATCATATAAGATTGAGAAAACTCCCTAGGTTGTAGAATGTAAGAACTATACAAAATAGCCAAAGTTTGAGATTTCTATAAAAGTGGATAACGACGATGACAAGGTCCAAGTTGTTAGGGAAGCTGATTCAAATATGTTTACTTTTAAGAAATTAAAAAGTGTGTGGAAAATATTATCTTAACCCAATTATCCCAAAGTGATGTAAAAAAAGTTAGAGGTGAAAGCCTCTCTTTCTTTAAACCCTAACACAAAAACCAATATCTTTGTACCTTCCACTAATAAACCCCCTGAAATTGATATAACTCTAAGCAAGGTTTAGTACCTCAAATAAGACTAGAGGCGAAGCTAAGTAATTTGAACACTTGTGAACTAAAAAATACTATAAATACATATTAATATTGGGTGTTTGCTTTGCTACTCTATGTTTATTTAGTGATGAAGAATACTGCTTAGTTATATTAAATAATCTATAGTAGATATTACTTCTTCGCATGCGATATTTTCCTTTATGGATGGTTCATTCAGATATAATCACATCAAGATGGATCCCAAAGATGAAAATATAAAGCTTTCAAATTGATGATAGAGATTTATTGCTACAAAGGTATGTTGTTTCAGTTAAAGTATGCTTAAGTATCTTATAAAATGAGAACTTATGACAATTTTTTAAAAACTCGTCCACCACTAGGTGGAGTGTTATGTCGATGATGTAGTTGTTAAAAGTCTTAAAAGAGATGATCATTTATATGACATAAGATTTTTTTTTCTAAAAATAATGCCAATATAGGTTAAAAATGAATCCTTTGAAGTGTGCCTTCGATGTCATTTTAGGAAAATTTTTTGGTTTTATGGTTCGACATTGCAAAATTGTATTTGATCTGAATAAAATCAAAGTAATAATAGAAATATCACAACCAAAAAGCCTTACCTAATTAAGATCATTCCAAGGCTGATTTGCGTATATTAGAATACTCATATCAAACCTTTTAGGTAAAATGTTTGAAATTTATAAATTTAAGCAAGAAAGATGCTCCATTTCAGTGGAATGAGAATTGCTAGAAAGTGTTCTATGGCATAATGTAGTATCAAATAAACTCTTTGGTTCTAGCTGCTCCCATAGTAGGGACACAGTTAATTATATATATAATAGTTTTAAGTGAATCTCTTGTTGCCTCATTATTTCAGGATAATAAGGAAAAGAGAATACACTTTTATTATCTGGGTAAATATTTACTTTCAAAGGAATTAAATTATCCTCCAATTAAGAAGCATCATTTAGCTTTATTATTCGCTGCTCAGAAGTTATGGTACTGCATGCTATCTCATAAATTAAATTTGCTATCAAGTATAAACTCGCTATAATATTTGATGACTCAATCAATACTATCAGGAAGACTGGCTTGATGTTTGATTATTCTAGCATAATTTAATATTACATTCACTCATGTATAAGAAGTAAAAGGGAAAGCTGTAGCAGAATTCTTAGCAGCTCACCCAGTATAACATGATTGCCCTATAAATGATGAATAACTAGATGAATAAATCATGAAATTAGAGTCAAATTAAAATTCTATCTAGGATTTTTATTTTAATGGTAGAATTTTTATTTTAATGGTTCTACTTCATGAAAACTAGGAGCATATGATAATATTTCCCTAGGGCAAATAAGAATTTATGTAATATTCGGAACACCAGGTAAAGGTTTGATGTATTATTCTTACCTTATGTCAGAACCTTTCATGAATAACAAAACTGAGTACAAAGCACTAATAATTAGCTAAGAACTAACAATCTTAAATATAATCAAAGAGATCAAAATCTTTGGAGATTTATAGCTTGTGATCTATAAGGTAGCTAGAATTTAAAAATTGTTGAAAGGGACACTGATTCCATATCATCAGTATATAATGCATCTATTAGAAAAGATTGTAAGTGTAGTGTTATATAGTACTCCTCATGGACAAAATTTCATTACAAATTCTCTCACTAAGTTAGATAAAGCAGTAGAATGTCCTGAAGAAGATTCAATTATGATAGAAGTTAGAGGCTGACAATTTTATCTCTTATAGCTTTGAATATATAGATAGAAAGTTATCAACTGAGTTGAATATTATCTCAGAGGTAGACGATAAATTGGTGGATTGGAGAAAGCCCTTTTATGGATATTTACAAAAAATAAGCTACCATATGATAAATCAGAAATAGATCAAATCAAAAGATAAAAGTTGTTTTATGCTCTGATTAATGATACCTTATACAAAAGATCATTCAATTAAATATGGATGTGATGTCTAAATAAATCAGAAGCAAGAAATAACATAAAAGAAGTACATGCCAAATTATGTGGAGCACATCAATCCAGGCCAAAGATGAAATTGAAAATTAAATGAATGGGATATTACTATTCATTGATGATAGATTATTGTATGAATGTTACATGACATTGTCATCAATGTTAGGTGCACGATGTAATTTTATATCAACCACTAAATTTCATACATCTAATAGTTACTTCGTGGCTTTTATAATAATGGGGCACATAGATTGTTAATCTGATAGATCATCCATCCTCTAGATGTCATAGATTAATATTAATAGCTACAGCTTGCTTCTGAAAATGGGAAAAAAAGTTCCTTTTGAGAGAAGTCAAAGATCAACACATTTTAAAATTATTCAAAGTAAATATCATATACAGATTTTGTGTTCCTCACTGATTTATCTCAGATAACGATCTATCATTTAGGAGCACTAAAATAAACTGCTTCGCTAGATGTCATAAAACTAATTGGAGATACTCTGCCATTTATTATCCTCAGGCAAATTGATTGACAAAGGCCATCAATAAAACTTTGATTCAAATTTTAAAGAAAACCTTAAATGATAATAAGCATCAGTAGTACTAAAAGTTTGTTAAATCTTTATGGGCATACCAAAAGCATTTGGTGTAGAAGCAGTTAATACTTTGGAAGTTTAGCTACCTTCACTTTGAATTGTAGTGAATTATTAGATATCTTTAAACTAGAATGCTAAACTCTGATTAGAATTTCTTGAAGATTTGGAAGATAAGCATTTGTAAGCTCAACATAACCTCAAGTTGTATAAAGCTAAAATGATCCATGCACATGACAATTTGGTTTGTTCGAGAAGTTTCTAAGTAGGAGACTTGCTGTTATTTCTATGAAGACCCATTTTAGTTCATCGAAAGATAGGCAATAAATTTAAGCCAAAGTGGGAAGGACTATTCATGGAAGAGAAAGTCTACCAAAGAAGATCTTATCAACTAATAGATTGTAAAGAGGATCATCTTATGCACCCATCAATGGGTGATATCTAAAGAAATGTCATGATAGTTGATGTATTGAGAATAATTTTTCAATCAAATAACATTTGAAGTTTAAATTGTCAAAAATTTAGTGTTATAAATCAAATGGGGTCCAAGTGGCGAGATTGGGTCCTGATCCTTCTACTGAGTTTTATGGATTTTAAAATCATTAACCTTTGATTAAGATTCTTACCACCAAAATTATCCATATTCATTATTTTGATATGGTCAAGTGAATGATGGAATCAACCTTAAATTCCCCTCTTTTATTGTTTTGACATGGTTAGACGATTATAGGATTCATCTCATTTCTCTCTACTCATTATTTCAAAATGGTCAAGTAAGAATTGAGTTTCCTTCATATTATCAATTTTTATATGGCCAAGTGAGTATTGTTATATCCTCCAAATTAATTGTTTCAATTTAGTCAGGTAAGTGTTGCACTCTTCCTTAAATCTTCCACATTCATCAGTTTGCAATTGTCAACTGAATGTCGAATCTTAAATCTTTATGTTCTATCATTTTGGTATGGTCAAGTAGACACTAAACCATTTGAGATTTTTATGTTCGTAATTTTGATTTAGTTAAATGAACATAGAATCTCTCCATGTTCACCAATTTGATATGGTCAAGTAAACACTAGATAAATATCTAATTATCATCTTTCATTATTTCGATCGGTTAAGAGATTGTAGGCTCTTTTCAATTTCTCGTATTCACCATTTTGATATGATCAAGTCAATATCAAGTTATCTTCCACATTCACCATTTTGATCTGGTCAATCGAATGTCGAATCCTTAAATTTTTATGTCATGTTGTTTCCATATGGTCAAGCATAACACTAAATCCTCCCAGATATTTTTGTTCGCCATTTTGATATGGTCAAGCGAATGGAAAGTATCTTTCCATAAACCTACCCCTATCACCTAATTTTAGCTTAAATTTTAAGCTCTCTACTTAGGATTATTTCCTTTATAGGTCCTGATCACTTACATAACCTTTTAGTTCTATTGATTGCTTCAATCATTTCCAACACATGTGATGTACTCTTCAGGTTCAACACACATATTTTTAACCTCACTTTTAGCTGAGTTCATGTAATCCACATCTACCCATGATTTTCATGATCTGCAAACATTTGATTTACATTTATTTGGTTCACAATAAATCATCTTGCATTCATTTAACCTACATACACTTAATCATCTTTAATCAATCAATCAGCATACACACAATCAAGCTTCAATCACTCCTAGATATCTAATTATAGTGATCAAGCATCACTTCTACAGTGAATATATACTAAACTATAATCACCTCAATAATTGTAACCTTATACTACAATTAGGTAACTTAGTACATTGTCTAGCTCAGTGTACAGACACTTTGACCTTAGTCATGACCTAAATCACTTCATTAGGAGCTTCATAGAGTAAATATCTTATCACCAAAACTTTCAATGATCAACTGATTCATCTGACTCAATTGAGCTAGCCCAACTTAGCTTAATTGATCATCCACCATAACCAATATCAACTAAGCTTTAAATGAACTATGGTCTTTATTAAACTCTTTTGGTCATCACTCCTAGTGCATTGGACATAATTCGTCAGCATAACCCAAATAATAATTGACTTATTCAACTTAACCCATGCCTTATCAACCAAATCAACATGGGTCACTTCAATACATACAATCAAAGCAAACTCCCTATCCTTTCACAATCACTCCCTCACTCAATTTAAACATTTCTAAACTTTCCATTAGTCAAACCATGGTTGGTTTGGCTTGGTCAAACCACCATGTTGAAAGTACGAGATGTGCCAAGAGGAGGATGAATTAGTGTTTTTAAAATAATCTTGAGTAAGAGTAATAATTATTTGGATTTTTTAAAAGACTCAAAAATAAGCAATTTTAATATTTTATGCGAAAGCTAACAAATTAAAATACGCCTTGAAAAATAGTGATGATGAAATTCTAATTATCAAAAAAGAACATAGATCTTAGAAATTTATCAAGTAGTTATAGATAAGATAAAGTGCAAAAAGTAAAATTTCCACACATCACTCCTAACATAAAGTCAAATGCCCTCACATCATTCCAATTTTAAATCAGAATGACCACACCAAATTTTATAGTGGTTTATTCAAACCTTGACCTACATCCACTCCCCAAAGTCCTCCACTCCGAGTATTGCACTAATATAAAGTGACTCTCCTTTTGATCCATCAGCAAGGTGGAGAAGGCCTTACAAATATCTCTTTCACTACCTCAGTGCGGCAGAAAATCAAAATTCCCTTTACAAACAGAAAACATTAACACCTTTTTCTCCCTCCTGGAGAAGGAAGAGAACATCAAGGAATGACTAAGAAGCCTCTCTCCCTAAAGATATCCAATAAGACTCACCAAGGCTACAAGAGGAGAAAGCGTGCAGCTAGCCCGGAGAAACCATGTGATACCCTTACACTCCTCCCTCAAGCTCAAGCTCACCTTCTCCTTCCTCTCACAAACCCTGATTTTCTTTAGAAGCTTCCTCTCAGAGTTCCTTCCTTAGCCATGTTCCTCTCTTCACAACTATTTAGAAAAAGGTTAAAGAATTGCTTTTATAGTAGGCTTCAAGAAATCCTAAAATTTCAAGTTAGCCGTTACTATTCGTACATTACAATCCAAGTTTATACAGTATGATTTTTTTATAACTAGTCTCGTCCAGTATGAAGGAGAATGAATTGTTCACAATTTTTCAATATATCATATAATATAATTTAGAGAACATCCAGTACGATCTATTATATTTCATCTACTTGTACGGGATAAATCCTGGAATGACTAAAAGCCAT
The DNA here is from genome assembly GCA_022539455.1 of Dendrobium nobile. Taxonomy (NCBI): domain Eukaryota; kingdom Viridiplantae; phylum Streptophyta; class Magnoliopsida; order Asparagales; family Orchidaceae; genus Dendrobium; species Dendrobium nobile. The sequence continues at coordinate 39,312,489 of CM039734.1, forward strand.
TTCAATTAATTATCCTGTACTGTATTCTTTATACAATATGGTTAGTTAATTCAAGCCATTTTTCTAGTACGATATTAATATCATACCGTATTATTAGAATAAAAATAGTGGTTCCATCCGGTATGATCTATAGGATGACCAAATTTCATCTCTGTTATTCATACAATATGATAAGGATCATACAATACAAATTAGGAATCATTAATTAACCATGATTTAATTGTCTAATTAAGGGGGTTAATTTTAGCAAGATTTCAAATAATCATGCACTACGATTGTAATCATAAAGTACAAATAGTTAAAAACTTAAAATTCAAAATCTTACTTAAATTAGTCTAGCAGCTAGGGTTTTTATATCAAAACAAATCATACAGTTTGATCAAGATCATATAATACAATTACTTCATAGAAACTAATTTTTCAATTAGACAATAAGCCTATTCTCAGATAACAGATCGTATAATATGAACAAAAATCATATAGTATGATTTATCTTTAAAAAATTAATTTAAAAGAAATCTCCCTCCGTGTGTGAGTGCATGGTCACCAAATTTACACACATTTTTTTATGGCCAGACTCAAGAAATAAAAAATGAAAAAAGAATATAAATTATAGGCTCTTTCACATCCTATTCATTCCAGTCTTGAGCGATGTGTATTTTATTTGAAATGTTAACACACAATGACAAAAATGACATCTAAAATATTCAAGGGAGAAAGTAATAATTCAATCAAAATTATTTATCATCATCAAAATCACATATTGGGGTCCTGGATCGAAATAATCTCCCCCTTCTTTATGATATTAAATAATGTTAGTTGATAGGCAAGATAAGTGTTATTTCTTTCTTAGCTCCTCCTCACTAGATTATGGACTTTAAAATTTTGGGAGGTTGCAAAATAAATCTTTAATTTATTTTGTTTTTTTAAGAAGACAAAAAAGGAATACAAAAACATTAGCAGATGATTATATTAAAAATTAAAAAAACATATAATCAAAGAAATATACATCTTCTCCCCCTTTTGACATTACTGAAAAGAGGAGTACCACACAACCAAAGAAATAAAGCAGTATAAGTACAAGAAAAAAAAACCTAACAAACAGTACTCAAATGATGGATCCTGATCAGGTGGTGGTGATGGATGAAAGAGTGAATGGATTGAGGCAAGATGATGATCCATCAAGGTAAATCTTTCACCAAACCATCACATATCTTCCTTGTGTTGTCATTATTGTTGCTCAATGTGGTAGTCCAATCAAGTTTCAAGTCGCTCGAGCCGCTGAACTATATCATCCTGAGGGTAGGCAGGGTAAGCAGGTGCAGGTGGTGGTATTGGAGGTGGTGGTCCTTCTGTAGGAGAAGCATCCCCTTCTTTATCAAAATTCAGCTCAATGTCGTCTTGCCCTCGATGGAAAAGAATACAAAAGGAGGCATTTGTATAAAAGATAGTAAGACTATAAGGTGGAAATGAAAATTTGAGTTGGTATTTGGTGTCGAGGATGTACCCTATAATATGTCCTAAGGAAATATTTTATTTACGTCGGGCAATTGGATGTCGAATAGTGGTCATGTTATGGATGTAGTCCAGAATCATTTGTGCTTCATCAAATTTGGTACCTGAAATGATTAAATAAGTGACTACAGATAGAACTGGGGTTATGTTCATTCGATCCCTAACTTTGGGTATAATGGATGTTCGAAGGACATACTGGATGATACGGACATTCTGAGTTAGAGACTGGATAAGGGGTTGGTGTTGGTTTGAGGCCACATTCCTAAGCAGTAGATTAATGGAAGTTCAATCAAACTCATTTAAAATCAGAGATTTTGGACAAGTTCATTTTGTAGAGAGTCCTATGAGCCCTGCTAGATCTTCCTTAGTGATTTCTACATTTAGTTACAGACAAATGAAGTCAAGGTGGTGTGTTCTAAATTTATTGTGAGGTTTGATAAGAATTCATATATGAGCTCAGAGTTAAAGGGGAAGGCCAAGGTAAGAAGAAATTGGAGAGGGTGGAGGAAAAAAGGTTCATAACCTCAAAATTCAAGGCTGGTTGGTTTAACATGCGAGATGGGGAGATCTTTGCCTCTTTGAACTTATGGTAGGAATCTTCATCTATAATGGAGAGAAACTGATCATCACAACATACGTCAAGAGGAGGAGCTCCCCTGGATCAGTCTGAGACATTTGCTTCCACTGGCCAATGGACATAAATATTGAGAGGATGAGAGTTTGAAGGAAGGAAGTTGAGTGAGTTAAATCAAACAAACCCTCCAATTTATAGATTTTTTGACTAATCGTACAGTATGAAGATGATCGTACAGTACGATTATAGCATTAATTTTGTTTGAATGACTTATCAGAAAAGTAGTCAAATCATAGAGTATGATCAGTATCATACTGGACGATCTTAAGGAATTTTGTTTGTCCCAAGGAGTCGTCAATATGACCTTTGATGAAAAGTATCATAGAGCATGAATAGTTATTTATATAGTACAAAGTGCAATTATTGTCATACCGGCTGAGTAAAATTTTTTCCAATCCAGTTTGACACGTGTAACATACCATACGAAGGAAGGTATCGTACAGTATGAATGTTAATAATTTTAAACCAAACGGATTGAATTTTTCAATGGTTGGTGACCACGTGGATTACATAATATGAGTAGTGGTTCATAGAATATGATGTGTATATCAGTGAGCCAATATGGATCATTGATTAAACAAAGGGTTGTGATATATGCATTTGTGAAGATTGAACAATATGGCTATGTAATGTATATTACGATAAGAACAAAAAGTTAAGAATTTGGGTGATTCAGTGAGATGTGTGTGTAATGATTAGGAGACATTTTAAACCAAAGAAACTTTTTTTTTTTTTTTTGAATTTTTAACATAAATGATGAACAACATATATAAGAAAAAACACATATAGAATAACCAACATTTTTTGGTTTAATTTAACTAACAACAACAAATAAACTAAAATGAATATATGAACGAATATATGCAAGTTCAAAACATATATGTCGAATTGTTTGTAAATAGAATATATATATATATATATATATATATTTTGGATTAATCATGAATATTTATAAGCCCAGTTTTGTCCTCAAGGTGCTAAAGGTGTCATAGGCTAGTGGTTTTATGAATATGTATGCAAAGTGATCTCTTGTAGCTATATGATGCAACTCTATATCTCCCTTGGCTACTTGATCTCCTATGAAATGATGCCTCATGTTTATATTCCTTGTGCGAGAGTGTTGAATTAGATTCTTGGATATACATATTACATTAGTATTGTCACACATAATTGGGATGGTTCCTACAGGTAGTCCAAGATCTAAGAGTTATTATTTTAACCATAAAACTTGAGCAACACAACTCCCTACTGTTATATATTCTGATCCCTTCATGCTCATTTCAAACTTATTACTCATTATTTTTAGAATTTGTCCCATAGGTTTTTATCTAAAGATCCAAACAATATATCATATACATAAATCTAGACAAAGAGTATCTCATCTCCTTACCATTTTAGGAAGAGGGGGGTGTCTATGCTACCCTTAACAAAGTCTTTATCTAGTAGAAAGGTGCTCAACCTTTTATACCAAGCTATAGGTGTTTGCTTTAACCCATATAATTCTTTTTTAAATTTGAAAACACGGTTTGGAAATTATGAATTCTTAAATCCGTGTGGTTGTTCAACATAAACATCCTCTTTGATTACCCCATTTAGGAAGGCACTCTTAACGTCCAATTGATATAATTTAAAACCCTTAAAGAAAGCAAAGATTAACAACACTCTTATGGCTTTTATTTTAGCTGCAGGGGCAAAGGTTTCCTCAAAGTCTATTCCCTCAATTTTGTTATACCCCTTAGTTACTATTCTGACCTCATTTCATACTAATATTCCATAGTCATTCATCTTATTTTTAAAGGCCCACTATATTCCAACCACACTTTGTTCCTAAGGTCTCTTGACTATTTCACACACATCGTTCCTAACAAATTGGTTTAGCTCTTCTTTCATTTCTAGGATCTAGAATTCATCTCCTAAGGCTTGATCTATATTGGTGGGTTCTATCATAGAGATAAATATATAATGACTAACCTCCTTCCTAAGTTCATGCCTAGTTTTTACACCTTCAGATGGGTCTCCTAAGATCAAATTTCCAAGATGACTATAAGAATATCTCCAATCTCTAGGCAATTGCTCCTGTGGTTCTACCTTATCTCCTATGGCAATGGTTTCTTCCCCCTAAAAAACCTAAACTTCTTCTTCTTCTTCAGGTTTAGGTTTGGAGGTCTTATCTAATTCATCAAATACCAAATGGGTAGACTCTTCTACTACTAAGGTCCTCTTATTAAAAATTATATAGGTTTTTCCTACAAATGAATGACCTAAGAAGACGCCTTCAAACGATTTAGGATCAAATTTTCCTAAGGGTGACTTACCACTGATTAAGATAAAGCATTTACATCCAAAAATATATAATAGGGAAAGAATTGGTGTCCTACCTTTAAGAAGTTCATATGGTGTCTTATAAAGTTTTGATCTAACATTCATCATATTTAAAACATAACAAGTAATATTCACTGCTTCTGAACAAAATTATATAGGGAGATTATATTCAGCTAGCATTTCCCTAGCAACTTTAACTAATGTTTTATTCTTTCTCTCAGCTATTTCATTTTGCTGAGGGGTCCTAAGGGTAGAGAAGTTATGTTCTATTCCTATCTCTTGACAAAAAGATTGAAACCTATCATTTTTAAATTCTCCACCATGATCACTATGGATTATTGAGATTTCATATCATAAATTTCTTTGAATCCAAGTGGAGAAGGTTTTAAATTCTATAAATGACTCACTCTTATGTGTTAAGAATCTTACCCAACTGAACCTAGAAAAGTTATCTGCTATCACAAATCCATAAGTCTTCCCTCCAAGGCTAGTTGTACTAACTAGTCCAAATAGGTCCATGTGAAGAATTTCTAGTGGCCTAGTGGTGTTAATATCTTTGATTGAATGAAATGATGGTTTTAATTATTTACCTAGTTGGTAGGCATTACATAGATGGTCCTTAGTGAAGTCTAACTTAGGTATGCCTCTAACTAGGCCTTTCTGAGTGATATTCCTAAGTATTTTCATGCTCACATGGAATAGTCTCCAATGCCATGGCCAAAATCATCTATTACCATTTTTAAACACAAGAAATTTAAGTATTCAATTTAATTCAAGTCTAACATGTAAACATTGTTCATTCAATTTCCTTCTAACACAAGTTTATCATCTAGGCTAATCATACATTTATTAAAAAGAAATTTTATATCAAAGCTTTTATCGCACAGTTGACTAATTTTTAATAAATTATGCTTTAAACCATCAACCAACAGAACATTTTCAATCATAAAGTGTTTAGTGTTTCCAATTATACCTAATCCCACCACTTTCCTAGTGGTGTTATCTCCTAATGTAACCTTGCCTCCTGACCTGACCTCCAGTGTGATAAAATGCTTCATATCACTAATTATATGCCTTGAGCAGCCACTATTTAAGTTCCACATGCTCTCACATAGCCTTTTATGAGAGCACCCCTATAATGTCATTCAAAGGTTAGTTTTGGGAACTATAGTGAGTTTGGGTTCCAACTTATGCTTGAATGAATGAGTTATATGCATGTTATGCTGTGATAAATGAAATTTAGGCTTCCACACTAAATATGTCATATAATAAATGGTGCAAGTATAGACTATGTATCCTAACATGCCATAGTAGTAACACCTAACACTAGGAAATGGGTTCATTAACCTATGTGTGATGGTGCCTCTTTCTAGATTTATGTGATGCATGGTATATTGAGGAGTTACACCATTGAGCCATTGAAGGTGGTAATTTATAATTTTTCAGTACAGTAATTTTTTCTTGTAAAAATTTATTTGCATGTTTATAGCTTGCCACTTCCACTTTTAATGCATGCTCATTGCCATCTAATTAACATGCCAGTTTATCTAAATCCTTAAATGCTTTTTTTAGCTCAATATGTGATGTTTTCAAGGAATTGTGTGCATCAGATAAATCAATATGCTTCTTAATTAATGCATCAAACTTCTTTAATAATGGCATATAATTGTTATCTAAATTAGTGTGCTCAATAATTAAATTAGAATGCTCTTTTTGCAAAGTAGAAAATTTAGTATTAAGACTAGTATGCATTTTCAAATACTTCCTTTATGAATCATGAATATTTTCATAAAAATTAAGTAATTCATCATAGGAGAGTTGACATACCTCATCTTAATCAAATTGACCAAGATTATTATTAGCCAATAAAAATGAATTTGTTACCACCTCCACTGTTTCTTCTTCTGATGATTCTGAGGCAGAGTCAGCCCAAAAGGATTTTTTGTGTTTTTGCTTACCCCTTTTGTACTTTGGTTTTTCTTCATCCTATTCTTTGATTGGGTGAGTCTTTAGATTGGGGCAGTCAACTTGAAGGTGTTCTGGCTTCCTGCCCTCAAAGCAAATTATATCAGAGAAAACTTCTGGAAGATTTGTGACCTTTACCTTTGCTCTAGTTGTTTTGATGATATTTTTTTTTACAAAGCTCCTGAACTGACATGTCATCAAGGCTATTTTGTCATCCTCATCTGCTGAAGAGTTGTTACTATTAGAATTATTTATATTTAGTGCCACTGTTCTCTCCTTGTTCTTTTTACATGCATCATTTTTCCTTTGACTCACCCCTTACTCGTAGGTAATGAGTTATCCAAGCAAATTATAAATAGAATAAACATTTAAATCTTTTGATTCAGTAATTGTAATTATTTTTGCATCAAAAGGGCTAGGAAAATAATGCAGAATCTTATTAACCTTTTCAGAATTAGATAATTCTCTACCTAGTGCATGCAAGGATGTTACTATCTGGTTGAACCTTGTGTGCATTTCAGATACAATCTCGCTAGGTTTCATGCAAAAAAGTTTATAGTCATGCAAAAGAATATTTAACCTAGATTTTTTCACTTCACTGGTTCCCTCGTAGGTGACACACAACCTATCCCAAATCTTTTTTCTGGTAGTGTATGTAGAAACTCGCATATAGTATTCATATTTTAAAGCACAAAAGAAATAATTCAAATACTTAGCATTCAACTGCACAAGTACCCTATTTTCATTACTCCATTCATTAAAGGAATATCAGTTTTAACACCATTAATAGTATGCAATCGAAGGGAGTTACTGGTTTGAATCATATGTCAAATTTTATAGTCAATGGATTGCAGAGATGTGGACATGCAAATTTTCCAGAAATCAAATGGGATGTTTTCAAATAAAGGTGGACGAGTTGTTGAATAACCCTCCATAGTGTTATAAATACCAAAATGTGTCATTGATTGTTTAACTCAAGGTTTTCTAAAACACTATTATTAGGACCCTGCTCTAATACCACTTAAAATTACAAGAAGCACTAAGAGGGGGATGAATTGGTGCTTTTAAAATAATCCTAGGCAAGAGTACTAATTTTTTTTATTTTTCAAAACACTTAGAAATAAGCAATTTTAATTTTTTTATGTAGAAGGTAATAAATTAAAATATGCCTTAAAAACTAGTGATGATGAAATTCTAATTATCACAACAGAATATAGATCTAAGAAATTTATCAAGTAGTTATAGCTAAGATGAAGTGCAAAAAGTAAATGAGAAAGCAAAATAAGAACGAACACACCTAATTTTATAGTGGTTCGGTCAAACCTTGACATACGTCCACTTCTCGAATTCCTCCACTTCGAGTATTACAGTAACGCAAAGTGACACTCCTTTTTCTCCCTTAATAAAGCTGAGAAGCCCTTATGAACCTCTCTTTCACCAACCCGGTGTGGCAAATAACCAAAACTTCTTTTAGAGACCGAGAACCTTGACTCTTTTTTCTCCCTCTTGGAGAAGGAAAATAACCTTAAGGATCGACTAAGAATCCTCTCTCCCTAGAGATCTCACATAAGAATCATAAAGGCCATTGGAGGAGCAAGTGTGTAGCTAGCCTAGAGCAACCACGTGATACCCCTCACACTTCTTCTCCCTCACGCTCAACCTCGCCTTCTCCTTCCTCTCACAAACCCTGACTTTCATCAGAAGCTCCCTCTCAGAGTTCCATCCTTAGCCACGTTCCTGTTTTCACAACTATTTAGAAAGACGTTAAGGAATTGATTTTATTTTTATAATAGGCTTCAAGAAACCCTAAAATTTCAATCTAGCTGTCAATGTTCGTATAGTATGATCCTAGTTCATACAATATGATCAGTTCAAAACTAGTTCCTTCAGTACAAAAGAGAATAAAAAGTTCACAATTTTTCATCATATCATACAATACGATCTAGAGATTGTGTAGTACGACCTATTATATTTCCTCTGTTCATACGGGATGAATCCTGGAACGACCAAAAGCCATCTCTGTTAATCATCCTGTACTGTATACTTCATATAGTATGGTTAGTTAATTTTAAGTTGTTCATCCAGTATAATATTAAAATCGCATTGTGTGATTAGAACAAAAATTATGGTTCCATCTGGTATGATCTACGGGACAACTGAATTTTGTCTCTATTCTTTATACAATATGATAAGGATCGTATAGTACAAATAAGAAATCATTAATTAACCATGATTTAATTGTCTAATTATGGGAGTTAATTTTAGCAAGATTTTAAATAATCATACAGAATAATTGTAACTATATAGTACAAGTAGTTCAAAACTCAAATTTTAAAATCTTACTTAAATTAATATGGTGGCTAGGGTTTTTAGATTGAAACAAATCGTACAGGATGATCAAGATTGTAAATATGATTAGTTCATAGAAACTAATCTTTCAATTAGCCGTTAAGCCTATTCTAAGATAATAAATCATATAATATGAACAAAAATTAAACAGTACAATTTGTCTAAAAAAATTTTATTTTAAAAAAATCTCCCCCTGTGTGTGTGCATGGTCACCCAATTTACATACTCTTTTGTGGCTAGAATCAAGAAATAAAAAATGAAAAAGATAATACAAATAACAAACACTTTCACATTTCTACCCAGTCTTGTGTCTTCAACAGTCCTGAGAAGTGTGTATTTTACCTAAATTATTAGTGCTCACAAATAAAAATAACATCTAAAATATTCAATGAAGAAAGTAATAATTCGTTAAAATTTATTTGTCATCATCAAAATCACAAATTGGGGATCCTAGATCGTGACACATGTGTGGTCAAAACCTCATTACACTTTGACTCATTTACTCAAACACCAAGCTTACTCCCTTAAACTCCTTTACTTTAATCCCAACACACTCATACACTCTCATAGAGTCCACCTCAGCAGCATGAGCAAGTTAATTGGTCAAATAGTCAACTTAAATACCTAACATGGGCTTGAAAGGTCAAAACCACTTAACCTATTCATTTATCTCGCATACTAGCTCATCTAGTAGTTAAGCTAACTCTAGATGCCTCCTGGACTTCAACCTGACCCAACTTAGCCACTAGTTCAACCCAAGTACCCAGGTGGTCCACCCATGTGAGAACGACCTAAGGAAAATTAGCTCTAAAGTATCCTTAGAGATCATTTATAAATAGGTGAAACTTATACCCTAGGTATTTACCTAAATTTCAAAATAACTTCATAACCTTTACATGAAAATACTTAAAAACTTGTCCACATTGTCTCTTCAATCATTTTCTATCTTAATTTAATAGTCTGTATTAATCACGCAATTGTATAGAGAGTATGAAAATAAATGTGAGTTTAGGGTTTTCAGGTTGATGGAGCAGATAGATGAATAAGCAATCATTGGATCTAGTCTTTTCAAATTAACATTTGAGATGGCATTGATTTAACTACTTGATTTGAATGGGCCTAGCTACAGGATAAACTAGTCTCCATCCAGCTAGATTAGGGCCATTCATTTTCAATCACATGAATCAAATAGTTGTACCCTCTACTCTATTGCTTATGTGACCTAACTCACCTGATCTCCACCTCTCATGTGACATTACCACTAGTCATCCCATGTAAAGTCCTAGCATCATCAGTGCCACCAGCTAACAATATAATAAAAAAACCCCTTTAAATAATTATAAAAATTAAGGAAACTTAAAAAAATCATATAAAATTCTTTTCTAATTCAAATAAATCATGTAATGACTCTTTGGCTTTAGGGTGAAGAGCTTGATTTATTAAAATAAAAATCAACTCAATCCAATAAATGGTTTATGAATAAATTTAACTATTTATATATCCATTTTAATTTAATTACTCACAAACTACTCATTGGAATAAGCTAATTTAGCAAAGAGTAGTTATAGGATGTTACACACATTATATAATTTTCTTAGGCATTAATGATCAACATATTAAATTCAAGTGAATTTTCAAATATATTGGATGTTACACTCATTATATGATTTTCTCATGCACAAATGATCAACATATTAAGTTCAAGTGAATTTTCAAATATATGGGTTAATTTTTAACTTAAATATTTGAAAACCCATTACAACATTTGCATTTAGAATTAGGCATTTATTTTTCTATGGTATGATTATACATGTGTAACAGCTAGTAATACAATTCAAACCCATTGGAAATTTAGTGACATTTATTAAAAATAATTAAGATTTGTGTCTAATAAAGTTAGGAAATTTTAAAAAATTATAAACTCATCCAATAGTAATGAAACTTTAAACTAGTGAACATAGAGAAATTATATACCCTAAGAATTAAACTCACATTGATTTGACATTAATTGACCATGGAACAAAAATAACCAAAATTGGCCAATATTTATGGGCTAAATTTTCCAAAAAAATATAATAAATCAAGAAAAAATCATAAAATACAAAATTACCTTCCAAAATTCTAAATAAATCTTACAATCATTGAAAAATAAAATTCAAATCCAAATTTAATTAAATTTTAATTAAAAAATAATTAACTATTAATTAAATATTATTATATAAATTCATTAAAAAAATATACATCAAAATAATCTCAAAGTATTAGAGATATATACATTGGTCATCCCATACTAATGTTACGAATTTCATAAGTTTTGGAGATAATTTGATTCCAAAACTCAATAATCCAAGTTATGTTAACAATTAATTCTTTGAAATAATCCACTAAAAACCTAATTTCATATATAATTAAATAAGTATGATAAATATAAATAAAAAATACATAACAAATTTAAATAAAATTAAATTAAATTTAGAGATTAATAATTCAATTAAAAAAACTTTTTTTGATACAATTTAATTAAAATTCATTAATAATTAATAAAAAATTCATAAAAATTCAATAATTGATTAAAAGTTCCACATAATTTGATAAAAAAAGAAAAAAATAAAAACAATATATATAAAAAATAAAAAAAAAGTTAAATTGATAAATTTTTTTATTAAAATTTTTTTTGATAAAAAAAATTTCATAATTAATATTTAATTAAATACTAAAGACCTTTCATGTTTAATGCTTATTTCCTTTTGGAGGGCATTTTAGCATTACTTTTCAAGGTCCTTAAGACATCCTAAATCAACCAATAATCCCTTTATTTGGTACATGATTCCTTTTACCAGTGTGCACACATATTTCCTTAATGGATCTTAATAAATGTTAATAACTAATTAAGGGTTCTATGGACCATGCTAGCCTCCACTTGTGGAAGGCATGTTTGTATAAAATTCAAAACCCTTAAATAAAATTTTAATAAATCATTGATCATATACATCATGATTTATTCCATTTGGAGTGCATATGTATTTATTTGAATGGTCTCTTCTCTATCCCTTAATAAATCATTAATAAATCTTCAAAGTCTTTATGTGATCATCTATCCTACATCGGGATGTTTGCATTTCATTTATAAGCCTTAGAATCTATAAGTTGGTAGCCCATACACTTGGGGTTATTAACCTACAAATTATTTAAAATAAATAAGTAACTTTAATCATTAAAATTTAAATAATTAAACCTAAATTCAAACAAGGTAAACTTCAACTAAATGACCCCTTTGACCTTAATGAAAAACCACCTTAAATGTGAGCAATTTGAAAAATAAATTCCTATAGGATATACCAAAACCACATATCCTCCTTCACACACTTAGATGATTTGCTAGGATAACCAACTCAATCCTAAACTAAGCTGGTGGTGTGAATTGCATGTTGCGTGCTTTGCTTGAAGACATCTCTCTATTTGTTTTTATTTTTATTTTATTTTATTTTTTTTTGCAAATTTAAATGTCATATATTTTACTTTTTGTCAGTGCACTTAATTTCTTTAAGGATTGCATTAGAAGCATTAGGTGATTACACAACTTTTATACAAATTTTATATTGATATTTGTTTATTTCTTTTCAAACAATCCTTTATATTCCCATAGGAGTCAAACTAGATTATATATAAGAATGATGTATTTATTCAAGTCCTTATAAATTATATAGTATATAGAGTGAGTTGTACAGTGTCAAGAGTTCTAAAAGAGTCAAATACACCTTCTTGTACATGCAAGTAGGGCACCAAAAGATGATATCCTCTCCTTTAGAGGATAATCTCTTTAAAATTCTATAGAAGACTTGGAACTCAAAGACCTTAAGCAAATGTATTTGGTTCTATATATATGGTAGGATTAGAAACCCAGGTTTTTTGTGGTGGAGCTTGGCCACCTTATGTTCCTATAGAGTTTAAGTCTATAATAAATATTGAAATTAAAAAATATATAAAATTTTCTTTCATTTAGTTAGTCTTCTCTTTTATTTATATCAATTCATATATTACATTCATAGGGTAGTAGCCTACATCCATAGAAAGTATATTTTCTTAAATTTTTCTCAGTGTTCATGTTTTGAACTTTGTAGGAATATGTATGCTAATTCGAGGATGATAGAGTACTAGGAATTGTAAACACCAACCCCTTTATCTATTCATGCATACATGCATGAAAATTTTTATTTATATTACGTACACTAGAGCCTAGGACTTTTATGCCCACTATGACTAAAGTAATAGTCCTCATTGTGTTCAGAGGATGCTACGCTTTCCTATTAGTATAGGGCCGTTATGCTGCTAAAATTTCTAGAATCATTGGGAGTTAAAAATTTAGTTAGATAAATAAAATAAAATAAAATGTAGAGTCACCGGAATCTATAATTACCCTTAAGAATTAGCGTCGTTAACAAGTTATCTTGTTAATGTCATTTTAACTTAAAGTTAAAATTACTCATCTTGAGTCATTGATTCAGATTCTAATTCAACCTTTGATCTCTTAAGATAGAGCTGATCTTATCATGTACTACATTTGGGATGATTGCTTGTTTATTGGGTGTTAGCTGGCAGGTCATTCTAAGCAACGTAAGTGTAGAGGTATTTACACACTTCATATTCCTTTATTATTATTATTATTATTATTATTATTATTATTATTATTATTATTATTATTATTATTATTATTATTATTATTATTATTATTATTGTTATATATAACTCAAATATATTTTCTACAAAATTTAATGATATTTGTGAGAAAATGATTGATATTTTAAAGATATATAAGGGAACTTTCTTATATTTTAAATATAAAATGAGTCTAATCCACTTTAATCGAAAGTTCTTTCAGTGATGTAATTGACTACATTGGTTTTCCTCTATAAGTTCCAATGATTTAAGTATAAAATAAACCCTATCTTAGTTTGCTAAGAGAGGGAAAAAAATCTTCTGAACATCGACTTAAGCTAATTCTTGTCTAGTTTCATATTTGAATGATAGGTGAATGTGAATTTTATCCTACAAGATAATTTTTACATTTTTTTAATTGAATTTGAATACAAAAATAAATTAGTTTCTTTTCTCAATTTGATGATGTAGTGTTAGTTTATTTTTTGAGATAATTAACACTAATTATACATATTTGTTTAAAAAATATTAAATATCAAATTAATGGTACAATCAAATTAATTTTTCCATAATTGTTGATTAATAAAGATTTCACACCTAACTCTGTATAGATAGTGTCTCAAGATCTTTAAGTAAAAGGAAATAGCAGTATGCTCTAAATGGTGTGTCAGATGGTTCCCTTCATATAGTTTCAACTACTTGGAGGCATAAGCTATAACTTTTATGTGTTGCATCAACACACATTCTAAACCCTTCAGTGAAACCTCATTGAACACCTAAAATCCTTTTATATAAGATGGAACATGAAAAATTGGAGTATAAGTCAAATAATCCTTCTATCTCTGAAATATGCCTCAAACTCAGATGCCCAAACAAAAGCCACTAAATTCTGAGTCACGCTCGTTAGAGTTGTAGAAATTTGAGAAAATCCTTTCTAAAATTTATCATAATAATTGGTGATTCCTAGAAAGTTATGTACCTTTAATACAATAGTAGGCCTTGGCCAATTAGCAATAGCTTAAACCTTCTAGGGATCTTAAGAACTACCAACTCCACTCACCATATGCCCTCAAAAAATAGTCTTCTTCTAGAACACACATTTCAAAATTTTTACATATAGCTAATGTTGCTTAAAAGTTTTTAGAATAAACCTTAGATGACTTGCATGATCTTCCTTTTAAGCATAATAGACCAGAATGATATTTATTAATACAATCATAAGCTAGTCCAAATACTCTATGAACTCTCAATTCATCAAAGCCATAAAAATTAATGGTACATTAATCACCCTAAAAGGCATTACTAAGAACTCATAATGTTCATATCAAGTACTAAAAGTAATCTCCATCACATTAACATCTCTCACCTTCATCTAATAATATATATACCATAAATCAACCTTAGAAAATATAAAGGATCCAATAAATTGATCAAATATATTATTAATATATGGCAAAGGACACCTGTTCTTAATAGTTATTTTTTTTTCAATTCAATGTAATCAATACACATACAAATCGTACCATTCTTCACCTTACCAAATAGAATATGTGCTCCCCATGGGGACACACCAGGATGAATGAATCCTTGATTAACCAATTCTAGAAGTTGTTCTTTCAATTTCTAAATTTTATTAAGTTACATCATATAAGGAGCCTTAGAAATTGGGGATGTACCTAGAAATACATCAATATAAAACTTAATATCTCTATTTAGATGTACTCCACAGGAAAAAAAATATTTGGGAATTTTTGCATGTTGGAACACCAAAAATAGAACTACAATCCACTATGTTATGCCAAACTAATGCTAGAAAAACTAAATAACCCTTCTTTCATAATTTGTTAGGTTCACACAAGAGATCATACATAACAAAGTACCTCTAGCATCTTGAAAAAAATAACTCTCACTTTATAGAAATAGCATAACTCGCTTCTTCAAGTGATCAATTTGAACCTCTAATAATATTATACTCAAATGGGTAATAAAATCAAACAAGACCTCCAATTTTTATCAAAGTTGTTTATATTATAAAAATAAACTTTACACTGGTTTTCATATCATCTCCATTTGATAAGGTAATAAATAGAGGAAAATGCAGTGAAACTAATGGTAAGCTTAATAAATAGAAGAAATGCTCAAAAAATTGAATGAATGGGTCCATAATCAAATAAACATGATAATGTTGATTAGAAATATAAATCATATGTGTAACACATCTGGAACATCCCTAGCCTCCTGTTGAGTCATACTATACACATGTGCCTAAATTGGAGTTGGAGTAAATGTACCACTAGTCACTCTCTCACCTTTATTTGATGGCATTCCTATTATAGAAATAAAACCATTGTCTCTACCAAAATAACTCTCAATAAATGTTTAAAGTAGAACTATCCTTAGTCTCCTTATCTGTTTAACAAAACTCTCAAATATAGGCTTAGATCGGTCCAATCATGATTATGGACACTCAGCCACCTTGTGAAGCACCTGTCAACACCAAAAATACTATCTTATCATCCTATAATACTGACTAAAATGTTGTCTTCCATAACATTGAAACATAAGTGATCTACTAGAAGAACAAGAATTGGCCACTCTACCACTACTAGAAATTGCTCCAGGCTATCCCCCTCTCTAGGACTTTCCCAGTCTTAATATGCTCTTCCTTCTAGAAAATTCACTGCTAAAAGTCTTGATGCCAAACCTCTTTCTACTACCAGTTCACCATTGCTGAGTAGCTAACAAATTATTCTCTTTCATATGGGCTCTCTCCATAATCTTAGAGAAATAAAAAATATGAAATGGGACCAATGGCTATTTTCAATTATTTTTATGTCCACTTAAAAAATTTGCTTCTCCTAGGGAGTGTTAACCAATTGTGGAAAATATCTAACCAATGCAATAAACTTTATCTCATACTATATCATAATATTACTCCTATGAACCAACCTCAAAAAAGTTTCATTCATCTATTGATCTACTGAAGGTGTTAAAAACAAAGAATGAAATGTATCAGAAAAACTCTTCCCAGCTAATAAGAGAATTCAATTTCCACTAAATTTTCTACTCTAGCTGGCTTATCTACCAGCACTCTACCTCCCCATTTAAAAAAAAAATACTAATGGTACTTTCCTCTCAGAAGGACACTACATACTATCAAATGTCTTTCTTCATCTCTCTAACCAATCCATTATTATTATGGGCTTTATAGACCCCTCAAACCTCAGAGGCTTCAACTTCAAAAATAATCATATATGTTACTTTATATCATCAGATTGAATAGTAGGAACCTTACTCAGCACTTATCCCATCATCTAAGTTATACTTTATGGAGATTTTATCATTGAATGAAATAGTAAAAATATTTTATAGAATATTTAATAAAGGTGCTTTAAATAATACGTGTAAATTTTATATCTTTCCAAATTAGACTCCTAACTATAGATGTGATTCAAAGTATATACAACCCTAGCTCTTTGTCAAGCTTGTAGGGGTTAAAAGGATATATGTTGACCTTATATAGTTATTATGTCTCCTTAAAAACCTAGAACATTTTACATCCTATATCTAGGCATGCAATCATCCTATCTAAATATTCTTACTTATTCTTGCATTTCTTCATTGAAACTATACATTACACTATATTATAATTACACACATGTCCACTATGTGCACTAAATTAGGAATGGGATATTATTGAAAACATCATTTAACATTTATAAAATAAGAGGCTTTATAAGTACTTAACACTTGCTTTACATCATCAATCCAAAATAAGAGAATTAGCCAGACAAATAATAAATGACAAGAAAACTCATTTTTATTAAACTCATTAAAGAATGAAAATACAAGAGTGTGATATCATAGAAATGATAAAAGTATCTGCTTACTCATCCTTTATCTTACAGGATTGCTTAAAGAAATATGAGCTAAATACTCTAAATAATTGAGCTAAATACTCTAAATTATTGTATCTTATACTTCCATAGCCTCCCTTTAATTTTACTCTTAGAGGGAACTAAATAAGTAATCTAAAAAAAAGTATTGAATTTAACTCAAAAAACTATACTATCTATTGACCTCATTTTTGTATGAGGTCACTAGGACCTAGTTGGGTTTCTTTCTAGTGACCTAATGATTGGAAGGTCGACCTATCAATCATGCAACTCCTAGTCAAAATCTAATTCTAATAAAATGCATTTCCAATCCTCAATTTAATCCCCATGCTAGATCCCTGATTAAATCCAGTCCAAAATCCAGTTCAATTCCCAATCCCAATTCTTAGATCAATTTTTAATCAAACTCCAATCCCATTAAATCACTCTCTAACATTCATATGATTGATATTGATATAGATGATCTATTCTAATCAATCAACTTTAATATCCATCTCAATTCCAAGATTCCTAAGTTCAAGTCCTGAAACCCTTTCTATATGAACCTTCTATCATATGGAAACCTAGTCAAATGACATCTAATTTAAGATCTTTTAGTTGCAAAGTGATCAAGCATGTCCCTGTAGTTAGTCCAACAAATTTGAGCTCATTCTAAAGTCCCTAACCCCAAAAACTAAATTTATTTTCAAATGTTGCAAAACCTTCAAATATTTATGGTCTATGCTGTTGCAACTCGGCTTATAAATTTATGTTTTGACGCTAACAAATATTATGGCTCACATTTTACTGTCTACCTGTATTTTCAATATATTATTCTTTCTATGTTTATTAACATTTTAGAATTATAGTTCACCTTCAAGGCTCAAGCTTTAGCAGAATATATTCTATTTGTATTTTTCATTAATGTATTTCTTGGCTTATAATGGTGTTTGCTTGCTTGAAATCTTGCTCACTTATTTCTGTTTTAGAGTTCTCTATTTTTGCACAAAGTCCAGGACAATCCAAATATTGGCCTAGACGATTAGCTGAAAATAGAAACCCTAATTAGGGCATCCTGGTTAAGGCAACCGTCTTTAAGCACATCGTCCTGGACGATATTCGTATTAGCTGGGATGATAGGCTCAAAACAAAAAGAATCAGCCATTAGATCTATTTAGGTATTCTTTATTTTTGTACATCGTTAAGGACATCGTCCTAGATGATGCAACATAATTATGCCTAAATTAATCTATTAATTATGGAAATAAATTAAGGTTTGATTGTATGTTGGATTATTGACATCGTCCAACTTCTATTCAGGGCCATGTTCAGAATGATTTTCCTCATATTTGAACTAATCAGCCAGGATGATATGGCCAAAAATCTTTTGATCGTCCAAAACCAACCAGGCTGATTGAGCAAAATTTACACTGATCAATCAGGATGATATTCATATCATCTTGGACGATAAAGTCGACAAGTTATAATTAATGAGCTCGTTTGGAGCTTTTCTATTTAAGCTTTGATAAGGGACTTTGTAAGTGTCTTTGGCAGCCATTGAAGATTTGTTCTTCTGGAGGAAACTTGAAGAGAGCATGAAAGGGAGAGAGGAAAGGGTGGAGTTTGAGAGATGGAGAAGATCCTTGGAGGGTATTTCAAATGAGTGTGGAGGGGGTTCCACATGGTCGCTCTGGCGAGCTTGCGCCTTAGTACCATCAAATTCAAGGGTCATCTTGAGGGAAGTTTTGGGAAGAAAAAGATCTCTTTGGTGTCAAAGGGCCCAGCTACTCCGTCGCACCGGGGAAGGTGGAAGTGATTTTGTAAGGGCTTCTCCGCCTAGCTATGGGGGCTAAAGGAGAGATACTAAGTTTAGTGTAATACTCGAAGGGTGCCTCTGAAGGGTCAAGGTTTGACCAAACCACTATAAATCTGGTGTGTTCTTTCCTTCATTATTTTCGCATTTAATTTTCGCACATTGATTTTTCTTTGTGGTAAATTTTAGTTTGATTAAGTTTTATGTTTTGATTGTGTAATATTTTTGAAAATACTAATTCACCCCCTCTCTTGGTTAGCCTTAGGACTAGTTCATAAGAGCTTAATAGCCCTAACAAACTTTCTAGTGCCATCTGTGCACTTTCTATTGGTATAAGAGCGGGATTCATAAAAATGAGTTTTTGAAAACTTTTGAATTTCGATCCATGACTAATTTTTGTAATTGTAATATTGCGGAAGGTTATTCGATCACCCGATCACCTTTATTTAAAAATATTACTTTTGATTTTTGGAAAATTTGCATGACTACTTTCTTACAGTCAATTAATTTCTAAATGTGGCAAATGATTTTAACTGGTTATTCTATACCGTCACGTATTATAGATGGAATTAAAATTGATATTCATATTAATCATTGGAGTAGAGAAGAACAAATCAATGCTCAAATGAATGCTAAATCTCTAAACTACATTTTTTATGCTTTAAATTCTGATGATTTTATGTTTGTATCAACGTGTTTTACTAGCAAGGAAATTTGTAATAAATTCTATACTATATACGAAGGCACTAGTGAAATCAAGCAATCCATGTTAAATATTTTAATCCATGATTATGAATTATTTTGCACAAAACCTTATGAGTCGATCTTAGATATATATACTAGGTTTATTCAAATTGTGACATCATTGCATGCTTTAGGTAAAGTATTTTCAGACTTTGAAAAAGTCAATAAAATTCTACATTATTTACTTTACAAATTTGATGCCAAAGTTGTTATTATTTATGAATCAAAAAATTTGAATGAATATTTTATTGATAAATTGATAGGCTCACTCATTACCTACGAGCAAAGTTTGGGTCAAAGACTTTATGATGTAGGTGAGATGATAGTGTTAAATGCTGAAGACTCGGAGAAAAGTGGCTTAGTTGGTGACGAAAACAATGACTTATCAAGAAAAATAAATAGCTCACCAAAGCATAAGCATCAATAAAAGTGGAATAAAGGTAAAAATGGTAAGAATTTTAATATTTCTTCTGATGTTGTTTATTTTGGTTGTAGGAAGCTTGGACATATGAAAAATTAGTGCCCTAATTTGAGAACTCTTTCTACAAAAGAAAAGGACAAAGCTAAACAAATTGTAAAAATGACAAATAATGAAAAGCAAAAAATCTCCTAGGCAGACCTAGCTTCTGAATCATCAAACCAGGAGCAAGATGATGTTTAAACTACTATTTATATGTTTATTTTTTTTTTGTATGCATGTTTTGTTCATTTTTGTGTATTTTTGTATTTTTTTCTTTGGATTTATTTTCATTCTTTTTCCTTTCTTTTCTTTTTTTGTTGAATTTTTTATTTGTCTTTACTTTTCTTTTTGTCAAGTTCTCTCTGATCAACACACACGTTCAGCTTTCTAAAAATGAAAAACCAACCTCCTATTTTTCTTGAATTCTTATGTAAGTTATGGTTGACTTCTCTAAAACAGTCAAAGGAAGGAAACTCATGATTTTGTCTCTCTATCTCTTTTCTTAAAGAGGTTATTTTACTTTTGATTCAAAATCTTCATCATATTATAAATTGGATTTTGAAACTGATCTTTTTTCTCCCTAATTTTATTTATCGCATAGGGATCTTTTACAAGTTGTTGAATCTACCTCATAATTTTCTTAATCAAGTAGTTTGCATTATCAATAGAATGAGTTTACTTTTGTTTCTAAAATTTTAGAAAGGTGGCATATTAAAAAAAAAGTAGCCATTGACGCCAAATCAAAAGATGTGCAATGAAGCCAAAATTGAGAAAGATACACAAAGTGTATATAAAATTAAAAGATGGGCAAAGTGCACCAAAAACTTGATAAGAGGCATAAAATGTGCCCAAAAAAATTTATGCATATCTTTCTTATACTTCTAAAAGCTTAAGAAAACCCTCGACATTTTTGATACTTGAGCTTGAAAATCATGATTCCTGATTCACCAATTTTTGCATTAATCTTCTATTTGATATGTTTTATGAAAGGAGTTTTGAAAAAAAATTAGTATTTCTTTTTCTAATTAGTTCTTGTATTTAGATATTGGATTAAAAAAGTTTTGTGCCTTTAAAAGAACTTGAGATTGGATTAACGATTTCTGAATTTCTAACATTTTCTGGATTATGCGTTGTCACTCTATTCCTTACTAAGTTTTTGAATAAAATCAAGAGGTAACTTTCTCATTTTAAGAATATTTGATTTTTTTTCTTTTCACTAAATTAGGGATCATTTTGTTTTTTATTTTTATTTATTTATTTGTGCTCCTCCTCTTTTTGATAATGTCAAAGGGGGAGAACGTACTGTTATATTTGTATCTATTTTCTCTTTTTAAAAAAAAATAAAAACAATAAAATTTTTGTCTTCCCCTATTTTTAAATTTTTATTCTAATGAGGGGGAGATTAGGAGAAAATGTTTTCAATTTTCCAAATTCAACCAGCAATATTTGTCCTCATCAAAAAGGGGGAGATTGTTGCAACTCGGCTTATAAGTTTATGTTTTGATGATAACAAATATTGTGGCTCACTTTCTGTTGTCTACCTGTATTTGCAATATATTATTCTTTCTGTGTTTACTAAAATTTCAGGATTATAGTGCACCTTATAAGGCTTAAGCTTTAGCAGAACATGTTCTATTTGTATTTTTCATTAATATATTTCTTGGATTGTAAGGGTGTTAGCTTGCTTGTAACCTTGCTCACTTATTTCTATTTTATAATTCTCTATTTTTTCCCACATCGTCCAGGACAATCCAAACATCGGCCTGGATGATCAGCTAAAAATAAAAACCCTAATTAGGGCATCCTCATTAAGGTAGCCATCTTTAAGCTTATCGTCCTAGATGATATTTATATCGGCTATGATAATAGGCTCAAAATAAAAAGAATCAGCCGCCATATCTATTTAGGTATTCTTTATTTTTTGACATTGTCCAGGACATCATCCTGGATGATGCAATACAATTATGCCTAAATTAATCTGGTAATTAAGGAAAGCTAATAAGGTTTGATTGTATGATCACATCGTATGGGACGATCACAGGATCATCCGGTATGATCGCTTGGATGATTGACATCCTCCAGATTCTATTCAAGGCACTATTCAGGATGAATTTCATAATATTTGAACTAATTGGCCAGGATGATCATGATATCAGCCTGGATGATATGGCCAAAAATCTTCTGATCGTCCCAAACTGACCAGGCTGATTGAGCGAAATTTATGCTAATCGGCCAAGACGATATTCATATCATCCTGGATGATAAAGTTGGCAAGTTGCAATTAATGAGCTCGTTTGGAGCTCTTCTATTTAAGATTTGATAAGGGACTTCATAAGTATCTTTGGCAGCCATTGAAGCTTCGTTCTTCTAGAGGAAACTTGAAGAGAGAGCTTGAAAGGGAGAGAGGAAAAGGTGGAGTTTCAGAAAGGGAGAAGATCCTTGGATAGGGTTTCAAGGGAGTGTGGAGGGGGTTCCACACAATTTCTTCGGTGAGCTTGCACCTTAGTACTATCGAATTCAAGGCACATCTTGAGGGATGTTTTGAGAAGAAGAATATCTCTTTGGTGTTAAAGGGCCCGGCTACTCTGCCGTACTAGGGAAGGTGGAACTGATTTTGTAATGGATTCTCCACTTAGCTGTGGGGGCTAAAGGAGAGACACTGAGTTTAGTGCAATACTCGGAGGATGCCTTCGAGGAGTGGATGTAGGTCAAGGTTTGACTGAACCACTATAAATTTGGTGTGTTCTTTCCTTTATTATTTTTGCATTTAATTTTCGCACTTTGATTTTCTTTGTGATGAATTCTGGTTTGGTTTGAGTTTATGTTTTGATCGTGAAAGATTTTTTAACATACCAATTCACCTCCATCTTGATTAGTCTTTGGCTAGTTCATAAGGGCTTAATATCCTTAACAAACTTTCTAGTGCCATCAGTGCACTTTCATATGCCACTAGACTTGTCACCCTATGAAATTTTACTTTGGAACTCCCTCAAAACCCTAAAACCACTTTCAACTCTTCTATTATCATTTATTTACTAGTAAATTACATTTTTAACCCAATTTGATCTAGAGTTGATTGGAGGTCAAAATGACCAAAATGCCCCTTAAGGAGATATTTTGACTTTTAACTAAAACTCAATATGGCTCAACCTTTTGAACCTTTGAAACCATCTCCAATGAATCCCAAATACCATTTGAGATCCATTGGACCCAAACCTAATATTTGGTTTGACCTGGTTGATCCAAAGCCCCTTTAAGGGTCAAAGTGGCCAATTTGACCAAACTGACCAATCTAGTCCTTAGGACCACCTCTACTAGACCATAAATGTCAATTTAAATATGGTGAGTCCAACCTTATCCCTAGGTCAACCTAGTTTAGCAAGTCAACCTAGGTTGACCACATCAAATATAGACCCTATATTCAACCAATCAAATTCCAAATCAAACGCAAATTCATACAAACTTCTTTGAACACATGTTTTAGTGGTTTGGAATTGACTGGACACATTGACCCAGTCAACTATTGACCTAGTCAACTAAGGAAATCTCTGGTCAAACTTAGCCTAACTGGGTCAAACCCTTCCATTTGGACAAAATAACCTCTCTAAACCTTTAACCTCACTCTATCCCAAGAATGACTCAAGTTCTATTAGGTTGACCAAGTAAACCCTAAATCTTTGGTCAAACCCCCATTCCTTAAACTCCCACTCACCCTTACATTGTCCATAACCCTTTCACCCCACTCAAACCTAGCTAAAATAGCACCCCCTCCCCCCCCCCCCCCCACAACCACACACACACGCACGCGCAAACATTTTTTAAGTGCCATACCACCAGCTTTAACCTTGTTAACTAGTTAAAACAAGTCAATAAGATACTTAAACCTCTCTTGAATGGTCAACTCTCCTTCCAAGCTCTAACTACATTATTTCAAAGCTTTAAACTTCATTCAACTAGTATTCGATACCTCTTCCCTGCCACCTCATCCTACTATGACCAGTTGACTAGTCAAAGTGGTCAACAAATGCCCAAAACTCCCTCAAATGGTCAAACTCATATGCTAACACATTTGTCTCTAGTTTTTGCTATTAAGTTAATCTTAAATAAGATCTAAAGCCCTCTTAGAGCTCTTTAAACCAAGCCTAGTTCTTGGTTTAGCTTTAAGAGTCAATGTGGTACCCTCCTTCTCAAAAGCATCCAATGGCCATACAGCCTTTTTTCAGCCCTTCTCCTACCGTCCTAACCACCTAGGGCATGTGCAAATGATCCAAGGAATATCTTTGATTAATCAAGAGCATCCGTTTATCACAAAGACATTTGAATAAGGTAAAAGAACCCTTTTAAGCCTCACTCTACACTTATCATTATCTCTCAACTCTAACCCTCTCATGCCCCTTTGAGATTTTGTTTACTCCCCAAGCTCTCCTTTTTACTTTTATAACCCAAACCCACTATTCAAAGCTTATTGTCAATGATCCTTCGGTCAAACCATATTCTGTCTAGCTCGATTTTATGTTAATCTAAGCATTTTTGACGTTTTGTTCCTTCAAGGAAATGATACATGGAGAGTCTATAAGCTCAGAAATTCCAAGAACACCCAAATCCATCATTTGGATTAGGTAAAAAGTTAAATCCTACCCTATGACACTTAGTTTAAAATAACTTTCTTTTAAGCACTTTTTGAAATGTCAAACCACCTCCCCATGATTGTTGTTCACTCAAGCAACCTAAGTTTAAAATTTCATCAAAATAATCAATCTGATCACAAGAATGAAGTAAAAAATGCATCCTAGTGTTCTTTTGTAGCATGTGTTACTTGTATATTTTCTAGACTGTTGATCACATGATCAACGGTCCAAATCTTATCGATCCGTAGTTTTATTTGACAGCAGATCCTATCTCGGGATCAGTTTCTTTGTTCAGCTCGATCTCAACCATTCATATTAAAACAAAAGAGATCAAATGGCACGGGGCCTCCGTTGACATGGTTAAGTGAGTTAGCTGCCATTGTGATTATTGGCAAGGATTGTGTAGCGGAGCAATCATTGCCAATTATTGACAACATTTGAAGTGGTCAATTAATGGTTGCCATATATTTTTTGCCGTTGCCAGCACTACTAACCTCTTTTAATTAATTAAAATTAATTAAAAATTTAGAAAATTTGTAAAAATTAAATATAAAGAAAAAAAATAGTACTTCATATCATAATTCTCAAATTTTAAATCTATTTAGTTTAAAATTAAAATAATTCAATATACTTTATATATTTTAAATTATTCTAAATAGTAAATAATTGAAATTTTAAATTATTATTTAATTAAAAATAACACTAATATTTTCAAAATTTTAAGAAATAAATTGTAAAATATTCTTTAAAATTTATAAAATGTTTTAAAATTATAATAATTTTAATTTAAAATTATTCTTAATAAAAATTACATTTGATTATACTAAATTAATTTAATTTATATATATATATATATATATATTCTAACTTTTAATTAATGTTAAAATTATTATTAATTACTTTAAAAATATAAAATATTATTACAAAATATTTTAATTAAACTATAGAATATACTTTAAATGTTTCAAAATTATGATCTAATTCAAAATACTTAATAGAGTTTAACTAATTTATACTATTTAATTACTTAAATAATTAATTAATATTTAATTAAATACATTTTTATATTTTTTAAAAATTCATATTAAAATATTTTGAATAAAAGAAATTATTTTAAAATATATCAAAATTTTAATTTAATTTAATATTTTTTTATTTACTTAAAATATTTTTTACTATTTAAATATTTTATTAAAATTTAATTGATTCTACACTTAAATATATTATTTGTTTTAACAAATTAAGTAAATCTGAACTTTTCTTTCAAAAAATATTTATATTATTGAAGTATTTTTCAGAAATTATTTTGAAATTATTTTAAAATTAATTTAATTCTCCAGAAGCATTAAAAATAATTAAGTTATTTCATATATAAAATTAAATTTTAAAATTATATACCTTAAATTTTCAGAGCCTTGAAGGAAATTTTGAAATTTTAAATATATATTGAACTTGAATGAATAAAATTGATGGTGAATGGTGACTAATCAATGGGCAATTACTTTTTATAATAATTCATTGATTAATCATTTAATTAATTAAGCTATATTTGATTATGTGCATGTATAGAATGCACACGCTTGCACTTAGTCTAAGTTCTTCTAGATTTAGGAATTGGGTTTTGTTGTGTGCATTTATGTATATATTGGTCAAGGGTAAGTGACCTTTGATTTGGAACCCATTTAACTTAGGACATCTAAGAACAAAAACTTAATATAAGGATCTAGAATTTTGCAAAATGCTAGGGGCTAGAAATTGTGTCCAATAGTGGTAAAAGCTATAACACTAAAAAATAGTAACATTACCCTATTTAGATTAGGCTTTGCTGGTTTTGAAATTGATTAGGACTTATGAGCAAATAACCCAAATCAACCCTTGATTAGACATAGAGCTTCAAAAATTCATAATTAATTCAAATAAAATCCAAAAATCATAAATAATATATCAAAATGTTTATAATTAAACCCCCAATCTATAAATATTAAAATCCCCATCAAACCGTCTTACATTTAACTCTAATTTAATTTTTTAAAAAAATTAAAAATTAATTCAATTAATTAATTAAAAATACTAAAAAATTCTAAAAAATCCAAAATACTTGGGAACATCCCTTAGGTCATTCCTAACCTTTGGGGTGGTTCCAAGAGATTTGATACTTATTTGGATAAAAAACTAAGAATCACCTTAATTAAATAATAAAAAATTCTAAAAATACCCAAAATTTAAAAAATCACCAATAATTCTAGAAAAAATGAATTTAAACAAAGTCAAAGCTATTCAACTCTAAAAATAATATAATTTTTTTCTAAAAATGTCAAACCTCCAAAAATTAACTCAAAGTCAAAAAATCAACTTTCCAATCCACCGTAGCTCAAATTTATGTCCAAACTTCAAAAAATCATAACTTTTTATAGAATTCTCCAAATCCTTCAAACTAATAGTCTAATTACTCATCTTAGAATCTAATATTTTTTTCAAAAATATTAAAATTTCAAAATTAACTTTAATTTAAAAAGTAAACTTTTGGCCCCCTTAATTAACGTGATGAAATAATTATGAATAATTCCAAAAATTCAATAATTAAAAAAAAAACTCTAACTTGATTAATAAAATAAATTAACCAACTCTTTAATACATAAAAACCACTCTAAAGATAAAGTTTCTAGGATTGACTACTTCGAGCCGTGGGGCTAAGTACCCTAAGAAGGTCTGCTTCCTTAAGCCTAGTGGCATAACACCACGAACGGATTCAATAAAGTGAGAAACTTTGAAATCTAATGACTATTAATTCTTTAATCAAACAAAAATCCTTAATCTAATTGCATCAACCAGGTTTTTAGGATGGACTACTTAGTGCTGCAAGGCTAGGTGTCATAAAGAGGCCTAATTTCTCGAGCCTTGTGGCATAATGCAACAAATCCGTTGATGGAAATTCTAAAGTTATTTAATCCTTAAACTTAGTAACAAATGAAATTAATTAAATTTAATCAATCCCTTAATATTTAACTAATTAATTTCATTTGATCAATCAATCTTAAAAATGCATCCCAAATTAAGCCTTAATATATTAGTACTTAATCTAAAATACAAGTTTCCCCTTTAACCTTTAACAAACTTGAACATTAGACAACCTTAAAAAACTACTAAGCTTTGGATCTACCCAAGACACATGGCCTTTATTACACACCTTAGATGATTTATTAGGACAACCAACTCTAGCCTATACAAGGCCGGTGTTTACTTTAACGATATTTGTCAAGTTTTTTGTGATTTCATTGCATGTTATGATTAAAATTAATTAATATGTTTGTTTACTTTTACTATACTCTTTGGATTAATGATTTTATTAATGATTAGATTATCCTTAAGTTATGAATGATGTAGTTGCTCACTGAATTTTTTATGTATTAAAAGTTCATTAGGGATGTTAAGCCTTTATGAACTAGCCTGAGGCTAACCAAGAGGGGGGTGAATTAATCATTTTAAAAACTTTAAACAAAAATCATAATCTTTTTGAAATATTTTAAAACACAAAACATATGATCACCCATAAGAAAATAGAATACATAAATTTAAAATGCAGAAACATAATAAGAAAAAGCACACCATAATTTTATAGTGGTTCAGTCAACTTAACCTACATCCACTCTCCAAAGCCTCTCCTCTGAATATTTCACTAAACTTAGTGACTCTCCTTTTGCTCCCACAATAAGGTGGAGAAGCTTATACAAAACTCATTTCCACTGACTCCGGTGAGGTAGAGAACCAAACTTTTTTTGCTTCCTCCTGAAGCAGGCAGAGAACCTGACTCCTTTTGCTTCCTTCTAAAGAAAGTAAAGAACCTCAATTAATCACTGAAGCATACCTCTCTAGAACCTCTAAGGAACTAGGGATGATCACTGGAGAAGACGACTCGGATCCTTGCTTAGAGCAACCTTTATAAAACTTTTACAAACTTCCCCTCATAAGATCCTCCCTCTCTCTCCCATGCTCTCCCTCTCCTTCTCTTGGCTCTCTCATGTCAGGATAGCAGTAAAATATATGATCTTGAGTAAATAAGAGATCTTATATAGAAGGTCTTCAAATTTGCCCTAAATTATAACATATTGACAAAGATCGTCCAGGACGATCAATAGATCATCCATGACGATTGATATATTCATCTTGTACAATCAATACAAATTCAGCTCAAACAGCTAAGACGATCTGGGGGAGGTTAGATAATTAAAAGATTTATTTGTTCTAATCATCTAGGATGATGGGTACATCATACTGTACGATTAGTTCAAAATGTCAAATATCATCAAAACCATCACTTTGTTCGGCCGGACTTTTTATGTTGGACGATAAAAAAAATAACTTTTTTATCCAGGATGATTCTTGGAACGTCTTGTGCAATTAGCTCAAATTAATACATATCTTCTAGAACATTATTATGTTCGTTTAGGATGATTCATAAAGAAACTAAGGTTTTTTAACAGGACATCCATGACGATCCTGCGATCATCTAGAATAATATGATCGATCAATCAAACCTTAATTACTTTCCTTAATCATCAGAATAATTCAGGCATAATTGTAATGCATTGTTTGGTATAATGTCCTGTATGATGTCTAACAATAATAACATGCCTACAAGAATTGGCGGCTGATTCTTTCTTATTTGAGCATATCGTCCAATACAATGCTAATATTGTCTAGGATGATTTGCTTAATTCTGTTTCCTTAACCGTAATGTCCTAATTAGGGTTTTTATTTTTAACTGATCATCCAGGAGGATTTTGGATCATCCCAGATTATATGATCAAAAATAAAAAACTCTAAAAGAGATAGAATTTTTCCCCCTTAGTGTGTGTGTGCAAGTTTACTTAGCATCAGGATCTACATTATTACGTTTGACTCAAGAAAAGATAAAAACACTTGAAGTATACTTACAGACTGACACAATCCTAATCTACCCAATCTTGAGTTGGCTTGATTTGTAATTGACCTTGTAGACCTAAAACATTAGTTAGCAGGGCAATAGTAGTAAAAAAAATGTTAGAAATATTTGTTATCATCAAAATTATATTCCCTGAATCCATATTTGCAACATGTGTAGCTATGCATGTACACAAAAATAAAGGGGGATAAAAATTTTAATAAGTATAAATGCTACATATTCTTTAGCTACTTAACCCTAAATAAATAAGAGCATGGCCAAACATGGTTGGTTTGAGCATTTTAATTTTATTATACAACTACTTTGGATTGATTTAATTTTAAGATGCTTAGGATGAGTCTAAATTTTTCTTTTCAATATCAATATAATTTATTTAAAGTATTGAGTTCTGAAAAAGCCTTTGAGTTTGGGATACTTTGGTCCAAAGTTGGAATCTAAAGAGGAAAGGATAAACCATAGCGGGGATAGTCCTTTTTCATTTGGAAGCCCAAATTTTGATTATTTTAATACACAAAGTGAAAAGAATAACCTCCCCTTCAGCGGAAGAGTTTTCTTTTTTATTTGGGTATCTAGGTACGATGAATCTAAGGAGCCCAAAGAGAAGAATATCGAGGAATCAAAGATAAAGAGTATCCCACTCAAAGTCACTTGATTGTGTCTTATGATTAGAATTTGGGTTTATGGTTAGTGGTGCCCAACCAATTTTAATTTCTGAAATTATGGTTTGTAATAAATGGGGTATTTGCCTACGGACTTTACTTTAAGAATTGATTATATTGATTGATGTGTTTAATTTGATCTGATCACATATAAGATTTTTGACTTCTTTTCCTAGTTTTTTTTTGCACTACAGGAAAATCAAGAATTACCGGTGGTTTTTTTTTTGTGATTCATATTATATTTTTTGCAGTTTCTAAAAATACAGGTGGTTTTCCAGCGTTAAGTAAACCGTCAATATAAATCACATAGGAAATGATTTTCAGTGGCTAATTTTTAGTTGTAAACCTTAACGGTGGCTTTCCAGCACCATAAATGGCTGGTAAATTCTAGCAGTTATAGCACCGGTGATCGCTGGTTAATCATCATGGCTTACCGGCCGATAAAAATACTGATTTTATCGGTGGCCTAATTGCTATTTTACTGCCGGTTGACCGCTAGTAAACAGTCGGTATTTACCGGCGGCTATATTAAACTTCTAGCGGCAATGATAAGCTGTCCGGTATTGATGTTTTTGATGGTCAAACTGCCGGTTGGCTGCCAGAAACCTATAGCATTTTCAAAAAAATAATTGACAGTCTCCCCTCTATTTACTCAGTTTTCCACAAACTTGCACAGAATTGAAAGCATATATCACAAATATGGGCAACAAGCCATTATAATCAAACCATAACTATAGTCCAAAATCTACAATAAGCATAACCAAATATTTAAACAAAAAAGTTTATCAAACTAAATAAAATCTATAATAAACATAAGATATAAATCCACAATAAGATGTCCATGTCATCTCTTTCACACAACAAGTTTATCAAACCAAATATTTAAACCAAAAATTCATCAAACAAATAAGAGCACTAATCATCCTCCGTGTCCTCGTTGCATGGTGATTCATGTGTCTGTTGAGTCTAGTAATTAGGTTGTTAAGCCTAAGTGAATGTCCCAAGGCTACCATGAGGGGGGTGAATTGGTAGTTTAAAAGATTTAAGTCCCCTTTAGAAAATTATTGAACCGAAATAAAATTTCTTTTAAATTTTGTAGAAAAATATTTTTCAACCACAGAGTTTTTTAAACTGAAATATAAAGTGCGGAAACGTAAAAACAGTAAAGTAAATGACACCAGATTTATAGTGGTTCGGTCTATAACCAGACCTACATCCACTCCCCAGAGGCACCCTCTGAGTATTGCACTAATACCAATAGTGACTCTCCTTTTGCACCCACAGTAAGGCGGAGAAGCCTTTACAACACACTCTTTTCACCACTACCCGGTGTGGCAGAGAACCGTCCGTCCTTTTACACAATCCCCAGTTTTGGCAGAGAACCGTCCGTCCTTTCACACTATCCCCAGTGTTGGCAGAGAACCATCATCCTTTCACACTCTCCTAGTGTGGGCAGAGAACCCTTCAGCTGTTTACACTCTCCAAGTGTGGGAAGAGAACCCTTCGGCTGTTCACACTCTCCAAGTGTAGGCAGAGAACCCTTTGGCTATTCACACTCTCCAAGTGTCGGCAGAGAATCGGATCTCCTTGACAGATCTTCTCACAAGAATCTAGAAGGAAGAAGGAAAATAGTGAAGTAATCCCAATTCACAAGTAGAGACTCTTACCTTTGAACTCCAAGTGAAGCCTTCTCGCTCCAATGGTAGGAATCCTCCCTTGAATGCTCTCTTCCACTCTCTCCTTGGCTATTCTCTCAAGAGGCACGAAGATCAAATGACAAAAAGATTGGGTGGCAGTCTAATTTGGACTATTTATACAAAAGACAAGAAAAACCGCCCAAAAATTGCAAGTTTTCAATTCTATACGCAGTGGATCGTCCCGTACGATCGTGGATCATCCTGGACGATTTTACTTAAACGATATGAAACGACCCTATTTGAATATGTGTACGAACTGTCTTCGTACAGCTGATCGTCCTGTACAAACTAGGTTCGTCCAGTACGAACGGTTATTACAAGGTCGGTTCTAGAAACTGCTGAAAACTGTCCTAAGTCGGTTAATCGTTTGGACGAAAATTTATTCGTCTGGATGAAATTTTTATAGAGGACCGATCGTCCTGGACGATTCTTGACTTCGTCTGGACGAAAATTTTCTAGAGGACCAATCGCCACGGACGATAATTTAATTTTGTCTGGACAAAAATTTTCCAGAGACCCGATCGTCCTGGACGATTTTTAATTTCGTCTGAACGAAATCTTTCCAGAGAACCAGTCGCCACGGACGATAATTTAAATTCGTCTGGATGAAAAATTTACAGTGAACCAATCGTCCTGGACGATAATTAATTTCGTCCTGGACGAATAGGACTTAGAAAAAAATTTTCGAGCAAGTTCCTATTCGTTCCATATGCTCTATAGGAGATAACTGTCTGATCGTCCAGTACGAACGGATATCGTCCCGTACGATCAGTATAAATTTTATATGATCTCCTTATGTGTGTGTGTGTACAATCACTCCCTTTTAATTTGATTTCTAAGAAAAGTGCAAGCTTCAAATTTTACACAGTATCTCATGCTGAATTTAATTTGAAGTCTTCGTAGTCTGGAGTTCGTTTTTCCTGAAATGTCAGTACACACAAGAGAAAATACAATTCTTCTAAAAAATGTTAGGAGATAACTACACATTTGAACAATAATGTTTGGAATCATCAAAACTTCATAAGTTGCAAAAATGTAAAGCATGCAAATAGCAACTATATTAACAGTGTCTGCTCTTGCACTTTCTTCTTTTCATCTTTATAGGATCGCAGCTCTGCCAACATCTCATTTTAAACCTTTCTCATCTCTTCTATCTCTCTCGTCATGGCAGCAACCCTCTGGCTAACAGTTTCTTTAGCTCCACTGGATCATAAAATGCTGATGTAAATGAACTTCCCTCATAAACATAGCCTTGCAAATCCAAGCCATATACTCTCCCCCTCTTCCTTCCTCTAACAATATCTAACCACGTATGATACTTAGAATAATAGGTCGATCATGAAGATGATCCCTCACTAGTAGACTAATGATTTTCTCTAATTTGTACAAAATCATCCTGTGGGAATAAATCCATAAATAAATTGATATTAGAATAAGATTTTTTATATAAATTTATATTCTCAAACTCCAAAAATTATACTCATGTAAGCATTTTTGGCCTTTTCATCAACCCACTGATGGTCAGCTTGATATTGGTGAGTCCTCATATGCAACTCCAGTGGTGTCAGCTCCCAGCCAAGAAACTCTTTCTAAAAATAGAATATATAGTTAAAATAATATATATATATATATATATATATTAAATAAGCTAAAAGCTTTTACGAGTTATCATCTATGTTTAGTATGAGGAATAAATCCACCAGCATGAAAGGAGCTTCCTAAACCCCCATAATTAGATGCTCTTTTCTACTTATTTTGTTATCTTATTTTTATAAACTCAGGGCTCACCTAAGTACTACTCAGATTTGCCCATACACCCTCTCCATTCCATAATGGACATTGATCAGACTTTTTAATGTTTGTGAATATGTCACTAAGACGGTTTGATCCTCTCCACTCAAAATTTGTTCTGATCCTCGTGCTATGCTTAGGCAACCACCTAAAATCTTTTTATAAAAAAATAGGCATAACAAATAATATTAATATAAATTAAATCAAATATTTAATTTATGCCAAATAAATATACCTGAAACTCTCTAAACCATATATTTCTAATTTCCTTTGGGATCTTCTTCCATGATAAGTAAGGAGAAGCATATTTGCTACTTATGATGTGCTGAATCATATGGGTAGGTGGCCTTGAAGGATTGAAGCTGCATGTTAAAGTTTTTATCAATAACAAATAATATATCAAATTATAATAAACTTAATAAAATAAATTAAACTTACATATCGCCCTCAGGCTTAAAGTATAGACGCTTATCTGCTACAGTTGCAGGATCCCCAACACCAACCTCTATTGATATAAATGGTCCACCATATTATGGTTGCATATGATATGGGTAATAATAGGGTGGGGGTAATGCGAGTAAGGGATGGTGGATGGACAAGTTTGCGATGCTGGTAGGGGGTAATATGGATAGAATCGAGCTACATGTGCATGATCTAGAGAGGGAAATAAGGACTCATTGATGCAGGAGGGATGTACCCAGGAAAGAGTGGTGGTATAACAATAATAGGTGGATCTAACTGGCCTTGACCCTGCTCACTAAGGAACTGCTGCTGACTCATGGGTGGTGGTGGTGATGGTATCACTCATGGAACTGATCTCTGCCCCTCACTTTCATCATCCTTTCTAGGTTTGGTTGCTCCAACATTCAAATATTTTTATGAAAAAACTTTGAAGTGGAGGATATACTAGGAGGAACATCACCTGAAGCCATCTGCATTAAAAGAAGTAATTAATAAATCATTGTAAATATAAAAATTAAATTGTAAGTGTTCTAGATATTTGCATAAGTAGAATTTAAAAAAATAGAATGTAGATAATTAGTTATAATAAATATAAAGAATTACATAATACGCAATAATGATTAACATATAAACTGGATTTGATCAGAGATATTTAGCAATATAATGATATGTTTACTAACTTGATTTCAAAAAAATACAATTCAATAAATATACTATAATAAATTTAGTCACTTAAATTACAAAAAATTACTCATAATCATAAATATTTTCATTACTCTCCAAGGTATCTTTACTTTCATCCTCATTCTCACTTGATGAGCTAGTTGAACTATTTATATCTTCTAACTACATTTCAATATTATGAGTTGTAGTTGATATCTCCTTAATTTTAAGAAACCTATAATTTAACATCTCATCCTCTTGATATATAATTGCTATAATATATTATTGATCAATTATCCCCCATGCTTTTATTTTTATGACAGCTAGCTAGTCTTATTTATCCCTACGACCATAAGGATATTTGCTAAAATAAACTTGAACAGCTTGACTTGCTAACACAAATGGATTAAACTTCTCATATATTCTACTATATTTTATGTCTACTAAACCATACACAGGATGAACCCTTATGCCTCTATTATATATTGGATTATAGCATTGATAGTTAAATAAACATACAAAGTTCTCATCTTCACCTGAGTACTTCAGGTCAAGAACCACATTCAGAATACTGTAATAATCACACTCATCTTCTTCATGAGTATTCCCTCTAATACATACTCCATAATTTTAAGTTTTTCTTCCTTCACTCCACGACTTGAAATGAAATATGAACCCATTCACTATATATATTGGTCAGGTCTTTACTTTACGCATTGGGCCCCATGCTAGTGCTCGCAAACTTGTGGATTGTCTTCCTGTGAATGGAAACCTCCTCCCCCCGATTGGATCAAGATTAACTTTGATGCTTCACTCAGAGGCAATTATGAGGCAGGTATTGGTGGCATTGTAAGGGATTACAAGAGAAGGTTTCTTCTGGCTTTTGTGATAAAGAAAATGCATTGGGACATTGCCCAGTTCGAGCTGTCCACGGCTTCAGCTATTAAAGAAATTATACGTGATAGATTTGATGATATTGGTGGGATTATAGTTGAAGGAGACAATAAAAATGTTATAAAATTCCTTCACAATATGCATAGTATACCGAAGAAAGTGGATAGGAGATTGGATATTGAAGACTCTTCATTTCTTAATAAGGTAAATAAGCTGATTTTTCATTGGGTGAACCGTAGTTGAAACAGATTAGCTGATTTCTGTGCTAATCATGCTCTTATTTCTGACTTTTTGTGGGATTTATTTTGTGAGAGTGAGCTACCTTCTTCCTTTTGTGAATTGTTAAAGGAGGATTGTGTGAGAACTCTCCACTATCAGTAGTTTGTATCTAGGTCTTTGGTTTGGTTTTTTCTTTCTATGCAATATTAGCATTCTTCAAAAAAAAAAAAATAGCTTGAGCAATCTCACCTTCCTCCAGCATATTTTTTTAAAATCGCAAACTTGTTATTATTAAATGTTGATTGTTCCACTGCACTATCCATTTCCTTCATCGATTTGAGAACTTAAGATTGTTTGGATTCATCATTGCCAACCAGAGTATACTCCTTGGATACCAAATCCTCTCGGACCAGCTTAGAGTTGCCACTTTCCAATTCTTCCCTGCTCAATGCATTATTTTTCACAACCTTCTCAGGAACCTTGGACACATATTCCTTCAAACCAACTTTTCCCCCACGGAAAATAGGCTTCCTTGACTAATTTGCTTTCTTTCTCCCATAGTTGACATGTATCCAAGGCCCATATCCAGTGTCAACTTCCTTATAAGAACCACTTCCATTCTTAGCAGAAGAGTTATCCTCTGCCTGGATCAAAGTCCTCTCGCCACTCTCCAAAGCCTTAGAATCAATTTGAATAGCTCCTAATACATTCTCTGTACAATTACTTTTGAAATGACCAAGTCTCCCACAATTAAAGCAAAAAATGGACACCTCATATTCAATTTTCTGATAAAATCTACCTGAATTACCTACCATCCAAACTCCAAGGGGAAGCTTCTTCTCTAATTTAATATGCACATAAATCCTTGCAAACTCCCTTCTTCCCTATTGGAACATATTTTCATATATCAAGTAAGGCTTTCCAACCTTAGAAGTAATCTTACAAACATTAATTTCATCCCAACATTACAAAGGCAAATTAGGCATTCTTATTCATATCAGAGCAAATAACCCCTTTCGTGAATTAGGTAAAAACAAAGGAGACCACTTGTCAACATCAATGATGTCCCTTGACATACCATAGCCCATTGGATATAACCAAATCCATTGATTTCTCATCATCAAAAGCACAAAGTATCCAACCCTTACCAAGCCATGTAAGATGAAATTTGCCTAATTTATACCATTGCATTTTTAGTTCAAAATTTATAACATAAAATGGAATGTTTTCAGCTAAAACTTTTATAACCAATGAATTTTCGATCATACTTGTATTTTCTAGTTCATTCTTCGCATCCAGCTTGACAGCTAAACCATACTCCGTTAAGCAGTTACCAAAATCCAAATTTACAACTCTTTTATTGGATTTCTTGTTCCAAGCATTAATCAAGACATTACCAGTTGGTTCTTTCACGTTGGATATACTTTAAACATCTCCAACTTGTTTACATAAATCCAATTCTCCAGAAGCACATTATCAAACCATCTCTATATCCTCCTCACCTTTACTATTTTGAATATCTTTAGAAGTATTATAAGAATTCTCCTCTTCAGCAGTAGTAGGTTTTGATTTTAATCCATTTCCTGAAGTAAAAAATCACTACACCAAAAAAAACATCCCGCAATACTTCATATTGATTTGGTTTTTTAATGACTTCATCAGCAGGCCTAAAATAAACACCTTCACCAACCACATCTTTTGGATAATAAGAAGATGAAGCTTCAGAGTTAAAGCATGTAAGTAGGTTAGCTTCAGGTTTATTTGGTATTTTGAAATTCCCTCCTGCAATAACACTCTTTCCATTCCCAATATCAGGAAAAATCTTCTTCACATTTAATAAATCTCCATCATTAATAATCAAAGGTTTTCCATTGTTGAAATTTGAGTGAACACCAGCAGCCGCTGTGTCATCGCCAAACACAGGAAAAGAAGTTTTGAAAAAAGATTGAGGATTAAGTAAAGATCCTCTAAGATTTAATCAAAGAAATTAGTTTGGAAGTACAAAATCACTATTGGAAGATGTAATGATACAGTTAGGAACTCATTTGCAAAATCAAGTAGCTTCAATTAAAAAATTAGAAATCCAAGTAAGTCAGCTTGTAATTTCAATCATTAGTAGATCGCTTAGATCATTGCCAAGAAATATAGAAGTTAAACCTAAAGAAAAAGAAAAAGATCCAAGTGATAATCATTTGAAGATTGGTAGCAATGTACCCAATCCAAATTTATAATTCTTGGCAAGTTAGGCTAAAGACTATAAACTTTGTGTTGCATGAGAGGCAACCCAACTTTTAAGTTATTGTGTGCTTAAAATATTAGATATATTTGTAGTAATCATTAGTTAAAAAAACCAAGAGAATGAAAGGAGTGTCGTTGCACTGCTTATAGCACCGCTGAGCTTGATCGTGCCTCATTGGTATAATATTCAAATTTTGGCACTTCTGCACCTCTGAAAGTTTAAAAAAAGTTAAGTTAGACATTTAATTTCCTATCCATGTCAATCATTATTGTGTGTAGTATTTAGGAGTGTTGTCCTTTCCTTTCTAGAATTTTAAAGCAATGGATATAAAGAAACAATAACATTCATCCTCAAAAATAAGTGAAGTACACTTAAAAAATGAAGATTACTTCTTAATTCTAAACATCTAGAGTTCTATAATAGTTGCAAAACTTCATGAGTTAAAAATTAAAGTTTATGAAGATACAAAAATCTATAATGCAGAGATGAAGATGATGCATGTATGTGGAGTTTTAGATCACAAATTTTCTCTTGACCAAGATGTCTTACTTTTATATTATAAGAAGAAATATAATCATAGAAAACTTAAATCTGGATGGACTGGCCCTTTTTCTATTATTAGAATATATCCTAATGGAGCTATAATGATTCAAGATAAATAATTTTTTTATATCTTCAATGTTAATGATCATAGATTGAAACCTTGTAGATAATAAGATTTAAGAATTTAAAAAAAAAAACAAGAATATGCATATAAGAAGTTTTCATTTTCTATGTATTTTAATATGTTTGTGAATTATGCTCTTATTTTTAATCTTTTTTGTGTAAAGGATTGTTATACTGATGTAATGACTAGAGTTTTGGCTTTGAGAGCTAATACATTTTCATGATTAGAGTGGTGCTTTATGCACTAGTTATCTTATACTTTATATTATAGTTTTATATGTATCATATGTTCTGTACTTTTCTATCATTCATATAAAAACATGTGTATTTATTAATATTTATGTGTTGTTATTAACATTTGATTAAATTCTCATTATACAAAAATTGTTATATTTTTTTTATTAATATCTCGAAATTAAAATTATTTAATTAATTCTAATAAAAATAACAATTAAAAATTATGTAAAATTAAGATAATAATAAAACCCTATATCATAGTTCAAATGAACAATGCTTTATAATTCATATATTTGAAAAATAAACATTTAAAAAACTTAGAACATTTAAATTATTGACTAAACTTAAATTTATAAGTTATAAATTTATAGCGACCTTAAAATTAAAGATGAATAATAAAAGTTAAAGAATATATATGCTTATATTAAAATTGAAAATCATAAGAAACTTGAATTTGGAATTAGCAATCTTATTAAATTATTATATTAAACTCATTAAGATTGAAGGAAAATTTTAAGCAAAACTAAAATTTAAAATCATTAACTATGAACTCCATAAAAATAAAAGTGAAAAAGAATTTTAAAAAGAAAATAAAAGAAAAGAAGAAAAAGAAAGTGAGTACAATAAAAAATTGGTATCAAATAAAAGCTTAAAGTTTGACTATAATCTTATACTTAATTTCACAAAAGAAAAGATAAGAGAACTAATACAAATACTAGTGGACATATGAAATTTTAATTTTAACTACAAATACATCTAATCTTTAAGCTATATTATTCAATTTAGAATTTAAAAGTCAATGATTATATTTATAACATATAAATTTAAATTATGTAATAATAAGCAAGATTGGTTAGGATAATTATTAGTATTTTTCAAACTATAATTATAACTTTATTCACTTCCACTACTTATAGACTGTGATATATTATCCTATATTTTAGTAATTTTAAATTATCAAATTAATTTTGATTATTTGATTAATTAGAATTATAGATTTCTTTATTTCCTTAAGGACAAGCATGCGTTTAAGCTGTGGAGATTTTGATAAGTGTAAAATATATATTATTTAATGTGTTTTATTTTCAATGAAAATATATTATTTTAGTTATTTTTGTGGAGAAAATACTAAAAGATGGTAGAAAATTCTAAGTAGTCAATAGTGTTGCAGCGTCCGATGAAATAATGCCACAACGCTTCCTTCAATACCACAAGGTGCTCCAACTCTAACATTATGGCATCGAGTTCTCTATTTATCAGCACTACAGTGGCAACATAGACATCTCCACAGTATTATCAGCAAAGCGACATTAGGAAGTCAGCTTGGCAGTGCTAGATTTTTTATTTTAAAATATCACGGCACCATAATTTCCATGATCGGTTCCATTTTTGCTACTTGGGCATCACAGTGCTCAAATGTCAATAAGACCATGGCATTACATTTGTAACTTCCAAGGCCATGATCTCTTAGTAAAAAGATACGACCATTCACTAAAAAAATGATCCACATCAGTAAGTATTGTGACAATACAAAAGTTCTAATGCTAAGGCGTTTTTTCATTTTAAAGTCACCGAGGTGCCATTATTTCAATCGTTGTAGTGCCATATGCCTTTTATATTTTTCTATAAATAGTTGTGATATTATGTTCGTAAGGGAGTTTAATCATTTGTGTAAAATTCAATACTTTTATAGTACTTCTTAGTTCCCTCTTAGATTAAAATCTAAGGGAAGCTAGAGAAGTACAATATACAATCATTTAGAGTTTTTAGCCAATGTTTTTTGAAGCAACTCTATAAGTTAAGGGAGAAAGGTTGTAGAGGATATACTTTAATCTTTCCTAGTGATATCACTATCTTATATTTTTATTTTTTATGAGTTTAATGAAAATGGTTTGTTTGTTATTCATCTTATGTCTGGTTTATTCTCTTATTTTGGATTGATGATGTAAAATTTATATTGAGTACTAATGAAAACTCTTATTCTATTAATGTTAAAAGTTGTTATCAATATTATCTTTCTCTTTATTTAATACATATAGTGGTCATTTGTGTATTTAAAATTTAGTGTGATGTATACTCTTGACAGAGGATTGCAAGAATAACTAGGAGTATTGAGATAGGGTGTTTACATGACTAAATATAGGATGTAAACTATTTTAGGTTCTTAAGGGTGTAATATAAATGTAAGAGGTCAACATATATCTTTTTCACCCCTTATAAGCTTGATAGAGATCTAGGGATACATTTGTTTTGGATCACATTACTATAAAGAGTCTCATTAGGAAACTTATACAATTTAAATTCATCAATCTAAAATACTTTAACTAAATATTGTATCTAATATTTTTATTATTTTATTTACTAATAGAATATTAAAAAATTATCATTTTTATTTAAGTGGGGTAATTATTGCAGTTAGAGTAAATAACAGTGGTTTATTGCAAGTAAGCATATTTTCTCATGGGTTTGATACTCAACTCTATCACTATATTACTTGATTTGGAACTTATACTTATGTATATTAAGTGAGGTTTTGTTATTTTTATATTAAAGAAAACCTTAGCACTATGTAGTGGTGATAGAGCCATAGATTTTATTCAATTTAAAAGTTTACTCTGCAGCCCCCACCAATCACCTATCAATAGGCAATTGGCTTCCTTAGCTTTGAATAATCATAGATTTTTTGGGGTCAAATGAACTACTTTTGAGGTATTATATGTAAGGATCCATCCAGCTGATGAAGTGTGGAGCTAAGGAGCTAGCTTATACTTATGCTACTTCTTCTTGGATGATGGAAGGTATGGAGAGCTATTTGGCTAGTTATTCACCAATGTTTCTTTGTTTAGAGAGGAGGTGGATGAGCTTATTATAATCCCTAGTGATTTGAATGATTTTAAAATGCTTAAGCCTGCTAATTTTGACTTTGACTTAAAATAGACATTTAAAGAGTATCTCATATCTGACTTTGTATTCATCATTAATTTGATTCAACATGAGTTGGGAGTCATAGTAGACTTTAAAGTTAGTGACATCTAATTTGGTGTTGAAATACATTCTTACGAGTAAGGCTTCATACTAACTATGGTTATTAGTAACTAGAAATTTGAAGCTCATAGGTTGCATGATGACAGTTTTGATGGGACTTTTCAAGATAATGCATATACCTAATTCCTACTTTCTTGATATGTTATGCATATATAATTTCCAGCAAGGTAAGGTTGCTTCCAAGTTCATGTCTTAGTAGGTGCAGCTGAAGAGAAAGTTTATGATCATTTGTGCTTTGATGGCCATCATTGGTGTGTATATGTTAATGAATTCACTCAATTTAACCAGCCATTTAAGTAGTCAGCCCGAATGATAAGGATTGGTAAGAAATGCTTTGAGAGAGTGGTCTATCATCACTTAGATAGAATAGGCTTGGAAATAGGGTCACGACTTTCTAGACTAGATGAATAGAGACCATACTAGATTTTCTATAATTGGATACCTTTATTTAATACCTCGAATCATGCGACTAACATAATAGACTGGTAATTATTTTTCCTTCTTTTCAAATGAGTA
Source organism: Dendrobium nobile (assembly GCA_022539455.1). NCBI lineage: Eukaryota > Viridiplantae > Streptophyta > Magnoliopsida > Asparagales > Orchidaceae > Dendrobium > Dendrobium nobile. The sequence goes on from CM039734.1 coordinate 39,355,480, forward strand.
TAAAACTGATAGCATATTTGCCTGCTCTGAGATATAGTAGTAAGTTTTCACCTGGTCAGGGGATCTGGATAATTGGCGGCAAGGTGAGAAGGTTATTGAGTTATTAGAAGGAGGCTTCACAATTGACTCCCCATAAGAATTTTCTTGCACACTTAAGATTTTTGAATAAAGGGGCACATCTCTCTCCTACTCGAGAGATGAATCTGTTAAGCCCGATGATCTGGCTAGTAATTCATTGGACTTCCATGGAAATTCTTAGTGTCTTCATGTCTAGAAGAACTTACACTTAATCAAGATTAACTTTGATTTCTACACTTCATAGGGTTTAGTCTCATGTTAAGAGTGTGAAAGTTCTCTCATAGATCTTTGATGTGTTAATCAGGCGACATTATTTTGATAAGGAGATCATCTATAAAATATATATATATATGTTTCTTTTCCTTTTCTCTTTGAAGACTTTATCCATCATTCTCTGGTAGGTTGCTCCTAAATTTTTTAGGCCAAAAGGCATGATCTTATAGTAGTATGGGCCTTCTGTGGTGATGAAGATATCTTCTTGCAGTCTTTAAGATGCATCTTGATTTGGTCGTTGCTTGAGAAGGCATCTAAAAAATTGATGATGGGATAACTTACCACATAGTAGATTAAGGCATCAATCCTTGGGAGTGGGTAATAGTCATTGGTACATACTAAGTTTAGATTAGTAAAATCCACACATATTCATCATTTACCTATTAACTTATGAACCATCACAACATTAGAGATTGAATATGGTGCTAAACTTCTCTTATGAAATGAGTAGAGAGTAGCTTTCCTACTTCCTCTTGGATGGGATTAGTGAGTAAGGTAGCAATTTTTCTAATTTTCTATTTGATGGTAGAGCCCCCTTTTGAATTTTTAGTCAATGCCATGCAACTTATTCACTGATACTTGGCATTTTTGTGGCTATCTATGTGATGACTTTGATGTTTTCATGAAGAGTTTAGGTTAGCTCAACTCAATGCTCTTTGTTAAAAGAGGTGATGATCCTGAAGGATCTTCCGGGTTGATCTCCTTTTATAAGTTATTCCTTAAGTATTTAATTTTTTGAAGGTTCAGGCCTTATTTTATGTCTAATTGTAGAGTTTCTTTAGAAGTGTTAGCTAGACCTACTGCTTGTATGTAGCAAGCACGCAATTGGGTCATGTCCTCTCTTATGGTGATTTCATTTCCTTATGCTTGGAACTTAATGACGACATGTTATATGGATACCACAGCCTAGAAAGCATTCATTAACCATATGTTGAATATGGCATTGTAAGTGGCTTGGGCATTGACTATGATAAAGTTTTCCATGGTAATGTATAAATGATCTCCCTCAACCCAAGTAATTGGTAGGGCTATTATGCTTCCAATCTCCTTATTTTCTCTTTAGAATCCATAGAGGGGCAAGGTAGTAGGGATAAGTCGAGAAGCAAGTATAGTCATTTTATTAAAGAGGACTTTGAAGATTATATTTATTAAAATCCATATATCTATTAGATTATTATTGAGATGATAGTTGGAGATTAGGTTAGTGATGATTATGACTTCCTTTTGAGGGTTTCCCTTAGTTAGCTAATCCTTGCTACTAAATTTAACTAATGTGTTGTTGATAGATTGTGCATTTGAGTCAGTATTAACTTTAGAAATTTGCATATTCTTTTAAGGTGTAGGGGTGCTTCTTCAGACTTTTCTTGCGATTGTGGAAACTGCCCTTGTAATATGAATAGAACAAGCTAGCCTTGGTTTAATTATTGGAAACTTATTTGAGTGGAGTATGTCCTAGTTGTTGCTCCGGATTAGCTTGCATGAATTCCTTCATGTTTTCCATTTTTAATGAGTTCTTCAAGTATAATATGAAGGTGTTAGCATTCCTTGATATCATGCTCGTGATCTTTGTGGAATTCATAATAACGGGATGTGTCACAAGCACCACCAATCTTTATAGGTGGAAGACACCTAAAGAATTCCTTATTATGAATGGCCTCTATAACATCGTCCATAAATACTCTTAATGGAGTATAAGTTGGATACTCTTATGATCGTTGAGCAACATTTGTACGTACATCTTCGATTCTTGGTACAGGTGGAACTCTATCTTTTGGAAATGTCGGGTGCGGAGGTGCATCATAGGGAATAGGATGCCTTTTGTCATGCCAGAAGCTTGGTGCTTGGTGCCTTTTCACTTGAGTCAGAATCTTTCTATGATAATTTTGGAAGAAGGTTTCTTCTCGCAATGAGATTATGACATGAAGATGTTATGATGAGTTCAATCATCTTATTGTACTCTTCAATGTTAACATGGATATTGGTGAGTTCCAATATTTCTACTAGTGTTTGTGGTTACTACAAACCCAATGTATATTAAAAAGGACTCTCTTAGCCCCTCAGTCAGGGCTGCCTGAGCCACTGTCGGGTCAAGATTTTTTGGCATCAAGCATTTATTTTTGGAATTTTAATATAAAGGTTTTTAGTGACTCACTTGGTTCTTCTCCCATATTTAGTTGGATCTGTGAGCTTTTAAGAGATCTCTTGGCACTATATAATTATGCAATAAATATTCACTTGAACTCAAAGAAGGAGATGATAACTACACTGGGTCGGTGAGTGAACCACCTTAGCGCTGATTCTTTGAGAGTGGTGAAGAAGAAACAACACTGAAGGGCATCATTAATGTATAGGAGGGAGTCATGGACTCGAAGTTCATACGTCATCCATAGGATAAGATTTTCCTCGATAAGCTTCAATATGGGGTACCATGAATTTGACCGGTAACTTCACTTTAAAGATCGATTAAAAAAATAAAAGTTTGTTAAGGATGTTAAGCCCTTATGAACTAGTCCCAAGACTAACCAAAAAAGGTGAATTGGTATTTTAAATAAAATCTTTCAGTAATCAAAACACAAACCAATATTCACCATAGAAATCAAAGTGCAAAAATTAAATGTGGAAATAATAAAGGAAAGAACGCACCAGATTTATAGTGGTTCGATCAAGCCTTGACCTACGTCCACACCTCGGAGGCACCCTCCAAGTATTGCACTAAACTAAGTGTCTCTCCTTTAGCCCCCACAGCTAGGCAGAGAAGCCCTTACAAAATCACTTCCACCTCCCTGGTGCGGCGGAGTAGCCGGGTCCTTTGATACCAAAGAGATCTTCTTCTTCCCAGAACTTCTCTCAACACAAGCCTTGAATCCAATGGTACTAAGGTGCAAGCTCGCTGGAGCAACCGTGTGGAATCCCCCTCCACACTCCCTTGAAACCCCCTCCAAGGATCTTCTCCCTCTCTCAAACTCCACCCTTTCCTCTCTCCCTTTCAAGCTCTCTATTCAAGTTTTCTCCAAAAGAACAAAGCTACAATGGCTGCCAAAGACACTCTCCATGAGAAAGAAAGAGGTCTTTAAATAGATTTTCAAAACCGACATTATCGTCCAGACCGATATGAATATCGGCCTAGCCGATCAGCAAAAATTTTGCTCAATCAGCTCGGTCGGTTTGGGATAATTAGACAATTTTTTAGTCATATCATCCCGGCCGATCCTGCGATCGGCCCGGCCAATGTGATCGTGCAATCAGCCTTAATATGCTTTCCTTAAATACCAGATTAATTTAGGAAAAATTGTGCTGGACAGGCCAGGCCGATGCTCGGGACGATGTCCAAAAATAAGAAATACCTAAATAAATCTGGCGGCTTATTATTTCTGATTTGAGCCTGTCATCCTGGCCAATACAAAATCATCCAGGATGATGTGCTTAATGACGACTGCCTTAACCATGATGCCCTGATTAGGATTTCTATTTTTGAATCGATCGTTCAGGCCGATATAAATATCGGCCTAATCAATGTTACCAAAAATAGTAAACTCTAAGAAACAGTTAAAAATTCTCCTAAGGTGTGTGTGTATAAGGTTACTTAGCATCATGAACCACATTGTTTATAATAGACTCAAAAAAGGAAAAATATACAAACTGACTCAGACTTAATCTGCCCAATCTTGACCTGTCTTGAGTTGCACTCGATCTTGTGGACCTGAAAAATTAGTAGGCAAGGCAATCGTAGAAAATCATGAACGTTTGCTATCATCAAAATTCTAATCCATGAAAATAGATTCGCAACAAAAAAGACATTGGTCAGCTCTGGTTCGATCTCTTTAATCTGTCTGGCTATTAGGTTGGAGTTATCATATCTGACATGGAGGCGAGTGGGATTGGCGACTAGATCCAAAGTGTGAGCATCTTCTAATGGATCCTAGCGAGTATTGAATTGAATGGTCCTTTCAATGTGCTAAGAACTCAATGTGCATGATTATCCATGACAAGGATGTCTTGAATGGACATCAAGAGACGATCCTCCATAACTAGAAACTTATAGTGAGTTGTATACTCATGATTCATGGTTTTCTATAAGGCTTCTGGCTAGTTGGTACGTAATGATTTTCTTGCCTCCGACATCGATATATATACTCACTATACCTGAGAAAATGTTAAACCCCATTTTATTCAATGGATGATGCTATGTTGTACTTATGTCACACGTTAATTAAGAGCCATTGGAGAGAATGTCATAAGGTTCCTGTATACAAGAAGAAGAAAGGACGTGAGCTTGAAAGAGGCATGAACTTTAGATAAAATCTTTATTAACTAAGACAAAAATATAAGATCGATTAAACTAGGAACTATTCACTATGGAGTATAAGATATACAAGAAATAATAGGATAATGGTTTAAGAATATCACTTCAATTATAACATATCTTTAACTTTATTTGCCTCTTTCTCCCTATATGAGCTTCTTTTGAGGAATAAGGTTTTGTAGAAGAAAAATGAAGCTTTCAGGACTCCTTTACCCAGAAATGACAGTAATCACTTCTCCCTTTCCTGCCCCTCATTTTATAATATTCCAAAAGATACAGGAGTTAAGGCTTCATATGTAGCTATCCCATTAGTCTATAATAATAGATTGTTGGCTTCGAGCTAGTTGGTGAACAGAAAAGGCGAGCTAGGTATGATTAGATGATAGTCAGTAGTTGCTGAAAGTGCTCTGATGGCACTAGAAAGTTCGTTAGAAATGTTAGGCCCTTATGAACTGACCCAAGGCTAATAAAGAGAGAGGTGAATTGGTTGTTAAAGATCTTTTAAAACAAAACTACAAACCAAAACACCACAAAGAAAACCAAATACGAAAATTAAAATGCGGAAGCAATAATAAGAAAAGAACACACCGGATTTATAGTGGTTCGGTCAAACCTTGACCTACGTCCACTCCTTGGAGGCACCCTCCAAGTATTGCACTAAAACAAGTGTCTCTCCTTTAGCCCCCACAGCTAGGCAGAGAAGCCTTTACAAAATCACTTCCACCTTCCCCGGTGCGGCGGAGTCGCCGGGTCCTTTGACACCAAAGAGATCTTCTTCTTTGATGAACTTCCCTCGAGACAAGCCTTGAATCTAACGGTATTAAGGTGCAAGCCTGCCGGAGCAATCGTGTGGAATCCCCCTCCACACTCCCTTGAGTCCCCCCTCACAGGATCTTCTCCCTCTCTCAAACTTCACCCGTTCCTCACTCCCTTTCAAGCTCTCTCTTCAAGTCTCCCCCAAAAGAACGAAGCTACAATTGCTGCCAAAGACACTTATAAAGTGTCATGTCATAGCTTAAATAAAAGATCCCAAAATGAGCTCATTAATGCAAGTTGCCGACATTATCGTCCAGGACGATACTAATATCGTCCTATACAATCAGTGCAATTTAAGCTCATCAGCCCGAGACGATTTGGGATGGTCAGAAGAAAATTGGTTACATCATCCTAACCGATCTAACGATCGTCCCGGACAATTAGTTTAAAATCAATTTCAATCGTCCTGATCATCGCCCAAAATAGATGCTGGCCGATGTAAATTGTCCAGGACATCATCCCGGCCGTTCCTATGATCATCCCAGATGATGTGATCATATCAATCAGCTATTAATGCTTTCCAAAGATACTAGATCAATTTAGGCATAATTGAGTTAGATCGTCCTAGACGGTGTCTATATCGTTCTGACCGATTTCCTAAAATAATGAATACCTAATCTAATCATGGCGGCTGATTCTTTCTGAATTGAGCTTATCATCCTAGCCGATACAAGTATCGTCCAGGTCGATCAGCGTATGACGGCTGCCTTAATAAGGATGCCCTAATTAGGGTTTCTTCTTTTGGACCGATCGTCTTGGACGATATAAATATCGTCCCGAATGATGTTACCAAAAATAGAAATCTTTAGGGAACAACTAAAAAATCTTCCAAGCTACAAAACATCAGGAGCCACACTAAATACAATAGACTCAAGAAAGGAAAAAGTGTACAAACTGACTCAGACCTAGTCTACCCAATCTTGAGCTGGTTCCAAATTGCAGTCTGATCGTGTGGACCTGAAATGTTAGTAAAAAAGGCAATCGTAGAGAAATAAAAATGTTTGCTATCATCAAAATTATAAACCATAGATCCGCAACAGTTTCCTTATTGCGATGGGAGGGGGCAAGCATTATCCAGTTGTAGTTAGAAAAATTTGGGGTCTCCCTGTTGAGGTAGTAAGGCAAGTAGCATTAGAATGTGATCTTTAAGTATATGCGAGAGGGAAATATTTAAAATGATGATGCTTTTTGATAGCTCCTTGAGTATGAGAGTCTTAGTTTTAGCTTAGTAGATTTAGAATTATCTGCCTGAAAGATAAACTTCTAAGGTCGTCTTTCCCTAAGGGAGGGGTGATTTCCTGGAGGATGTGACCGATCTCAATCTATCATACTCTAATGTTAAGCTCCTTCCAACTCTCAAGCGAGTTCGTCGAATGAGGTGTTCTAAGAGTATAGTGCATCCTCTTAACGCTCGACTTGAATGTAACTTACAAGACACCTATGAACATGTACTTGCACATGTATTTATGGTTGTATATTAAGTGCTTTGAAATTCTTAATTTATGTTAGATGCCATTATTAATCAAATCATAGTTTCATTATCCTAAGTCCATAAGTATATTTGATCTTTTATGCAGATACCTCTAATTATATATTTTAAGAGCTATTACATTTCTCGGATCACATATAAAGTTGGGATGTCAAGTAAAAAAAATTTGGTAATTTGAATAAATTAACATGATTATGTTGACTATTAAAAGCAAGGACATAACATCTACTACTATTAAATTTTATACTAATCAATATTTAAACCTGTGGTTGAAGTTCAATGCAAATGTGGGCTTTTTTATTAGACAATTTTGTTAGGCAATTCTATTTTTAAAATGTAATTTTTATTACTTCTTCAATTTTCATCTTGATGTTCTAAACTTAGACCCCCTACTATTATATAGTGGGAATATTTTGAATCAAGATGATTTTAAGAGAACATTTTATAAAATCCCATTCATACCCATTAAATAAAAATTTTATGATGTATATATCAACAAGCTAAACTAGAGAGGCAGTTGAAGAAAAACTTGAATTAAGGAGGTCAACCTCAGTGTCTAAAGGTCTTCATTTGAGTATATCCAAAGTAATTTTAGTAGTAATAAATATAGTGGGAGGATTTTGAATTTGGGCAATCAAATCATTAAAAAGAGTACACCATATATATATATATATATATATATATATATATATATATATGGGGTTAATTATTTAAAGTAGTAGTGAAATAAATGGGGATAATATTAGTAGAATTCAAGTTGGATAGTTGAAGTAGAGGAATACATCGAGCCTATTGTGTGATAGAAAAGTATTCCACAAACTTAAGGGAAAATTCTATAAGTTAGTAGTGAGACTTGCAATGCTTTATGGTGAAGAATGTTGTCCAGTAAAAGAGAAGCATAAAATGAAGTTAAGCGTTCAGGTGGATGAGTGGAAATACACTTAGAGACATAGTGTAAAACTATTATATATGTGAAAAGTTTGGAGTAACTCTAGTGGAAAATAAGATTAAAGGGAGTTGCCTTAGATGATTTGGTCACATGAAACATTGACATCCCGATTACTTGATTAGCATAGTAGACGCAGTAGGTTTGCCCTATGTTAAGAAAGGCAGAGGAGAACTAAAAGGACTGGTTAGAAAGTACTAAAAATGATCTCTTTCTTAATATATTTAAATGCAAATTTGACTCTTAATTGGACACAATGGAGAAAAATAATTCTTGTAGCCAATGATCACAGTGGTATAAAGGCTTGATGATGTTGTTGTTACTGTCTTATATGTCGACAATGCTAGAGAATTTATCAAGATATAGATGAGCATCATAAGTATTATATTAAACGTAAACATGTTTTCTTAATCATTATTAAGTGCTTAAACACCCATCTAACATACAAATAGGTGTTGTGTTATAAGTGTTGCGATTATTTTTTTAGTTCCATTTGGGATAGCTTTTTCATTGTTTTGCTTTTGAGATGATAGCTATAACCCCATTTGGCTACTCCTTTCTCTCCACTTTTTAGAAATTTCAGAGTTCAAAAGTATTATTTTTTACAACTAGAGTTACTAATATGTGATAGTTTTAAGAAAATAGTTATTCAGTTAAAAAAAAATATTTATAATATCCATAATAACTTTCAAAAAATTTATTTTTTCCCATAATAGTCACATAATAACCTTTACAAAAATGCTATAGCCATGTATAACATACTCTTAGTGTTTTTATCCATTAGGTTATAACCCCTATGATTGTACTCAACTTGTTACTATAATAATATTCTAACTTAATTGATTAATGTAAGGTTTTTTATTATGATTTTATATTATTATGTCATGCAATGATATTATGTGTCTTATTGTGTTTTGTTATAGCTATTGAATTATATATTGTTGTGAATAATATGGTAGTTATATTAGAATTATAAACAAATCTTATTCAAATCATATATGAACTTCCCTTCGAGTTAATATAATTTGAATAATATTCTAATATGACTTGAATTTTTTTTTGCATGGTCTCAATCTTAATTGAGATTGTTCAAACTTTATTTGAATAGTATTAGATTCAATTTTAATTATAACTGAAATAAAATTAATCCATAATTAAAATAAAATCTTGGGGTTTTTACATAACTAACACTTAAAACTATAATATTTACTTATTTAACACCTAAAGTTACCTATTACTATTCTGCCACCTCAAAACCCTTAGCCTTATCATAAAAAAAAACATTTTGTTCCCTCCCATCAAAAGGAAAACCTAAAAGAGCATGAGAATCTCCTCTCTTATTCATTGATATTGGAGCTGCTCCCTCTCTCACACGGTTGTCTTCTCAAAGCCGCTCGAAGATATCGCAACCGAGTTGTATCATCCAAATGTCTAATTCCCATGCTGCTCGTCTTCTCTATTTTGCGAATCCCACGCAGTTAGTCTTCTCTAATGTGCAATGTTGCCATCATGAAATCGCTCCCATTGACTTTAGGAATTTTATTGCTCCTTCGCTATAGAAAATGCAGAGGAAAACTCAATCCAAGGTTTCATTGATTACCTTAGATTTGGCTTTATTCTATACAAAGCTCTGTTTAGTTGATTACCTTAGATTTAAAGATTTCCATATTTTCCCCTCAACATTAGTTAAGAACAACCCAATCCACCATGAATGATTTTCAAAAAATTATTTTTCCACATGTTGTGGAAAGGAAGCTATAATTTTTGGTGGATCTAATATGTTAGCTTATGAAAGTTTCAACATTTATAACGAATATGCCAGACAAGCCGAGCAAAAACTAGGATTTTCCCAAATTTCTCCTCCAACTTTTGTATCATAACATGCATAATTCATAATAACAGCTGATTAGGAAAACTTATACTACATGATTGCAAAGTGGTGTTATTTAACAACATAATGCTGGGTAAAGCATATAGTTTAAGTCATTCTAATTTCAATATAACATTTGTTTTGTTTATTATCTCTAAAGCTAAAAAATATACTTGCACATATGAACTGCAATAATTTGTGCTATATTGTCTTCAAATATGGAGGATATTGGATTAAGGAGAAGGGCCAAACCAGGATGAAATATGTTGGAGGAAGTCAGAAAACTTTAAAGTTTGAGAGAGGCTAAATTAATTTATTATTATTGAAAGAACAAACTAAAGCACTCTGCTGATGTCCTAGGGGTCATGAATACGATATACACTATTATTTTGATGGCACATCACCTAAAATTTATATGTCGATTAGGAGTGATACAGATGTAAATAGACACGCTTACATGTTGATATGATGGCAATAGAATGGAGGTATGGTTGTAGTGAAAGATCTTGAAAAAGATAAGGGCCATACAGATGACATTAAGTATGGCAATATGCAAGATTTAATTGTAAACAACAGGGTGAATAATGACATAATTGTAGATGGTTTGTGTGATGGTTCCTTTATGGCTCAAGTTGAAGAAATACATATTGTATGTGTTGGTTCGCGATATGAGGATTCATTAAGTTTTAAACAAGCTATTCATTCTAAATAATTTTAGAAAAGTTTGCAATAAAGATTAAAGCTAGTGACAAGTTAAGATTTATTGTTGTATGCACATATTGTGGATGACTATGGAGAATATGTGATTTGTTATGTTCAAATTATCATTCATTCAAAGTTAGAAAGTTACAATCAATAGCTACTTGGAGACAACTTTTGTTCTATCTTTTTCATACATTAAAATATGGCGTTCAAGGGAATTAACACAAGAACAAATATTCGATTCAATAGATGATAACTATAAGTGGGTACCCATACTATGGTCAGAGTTAATCATTAAGAATCTGAGGTCACATATAACATACCTATGCGAGAACCAAAACCAAGCATTTAAGATGTTCTTGGTCAGTTTCAAAGTTTGTATTGATGGGTTCTTAGCTGATTGTCGAAATTTAATTAGCATTGATGCTTTCCATCTAAAATCCAAGTATTTAGGAGTTCTACTATCTGTGAATTATTTGGATGGGAATAATGGTCTGTTTACCTTGCTTTCGCCATTGCAGAATCTGAAACAAATAGAAGTTGGAAGTTGTTTATGATGAATTTGTCTTAAGCTTTTAGTGTTGATATAAAACACTTAGCCATCATATCAAATATGGAGAAGGGTTAATTGAAGCAATTAATGTTGTATTTCCTAATGTTGATCATAGAGTTTGTATGGGACACATTTGGAAGAACATTAAAAAACTTTTTTGTTGTGATGATAGCCACAAATTGCAAAAATTGGAGTGGATTGCAACAAAATTGGAGTGGACTGCAACAAATTGCTATAGCCTGCATGAGTTTAATGCTAAGCTAGAAGAAATCTTTTGAATCAGTCCAGACGTTCATTCCTATATAAGTTCTTTTACATGTAAGTGGTCAAAAGCAACTTTCTCAAAGCATATTAAGAATCATTACAACACAAATAACATGGCAAAATCCTTTAATTCATGGGTGGAGGAGGCAAGGAGTAAGCCTGTGGTAAATCTCACTGACATGATAAGAGGAATGTTGATGGAATAACATTCTCGTGGAAGTTAAACTCTTATTCTTGGAAAGGGCCTCTTGTTCATTTTGTAGAAGAGTATATTAGATATGTTACAGCAAGAAAAGAAAATCTCATTATACAACAATTTACTTCAATCATAACTGAGGTTGAAGGAAGTTATGAGTTTCATGAGGTGGACATAGAGAACCAATTGTGCAGTTATGGGTTTTGGTAGTTAGCCGGACTATCCTGTGTGCAGGCTGCATCATTTATTGGAACAAAACATCACAATTTATAGCACACATATGTGTATTAACACTATTACAATTATAGGTGAGTTATCTTCTTCAATTTCCTCTTATGGTAATGCTAGTTGTCTTTACAACAACACTTTTTGTAGGTATAGAATAGCCAATGATGGAGCTATTTCAATGCATCCAAGGGAAGGAATAGTGGTCTATACCAATTGATGGCAAGTTTGCTTGTCCACCTATTACACTCAGGCCTCATGGACGACCAAAAAAAGACGATTATAGAACTTCTTAGAAGGTGCAAAGAAATAAAAAACAAGCCATAAATGTGGTCGATGCAATTTTTGGGATCATCATAGAAGTACTTGCAAGGAACCTATAAGTTTTGAGGGAGAAGATATTCAGGCTGATGGATGTTCAAAATTACCCATTCGACAGGCTGATTATAATTATGGTCTTGATTAAATTGTCTTAAATAGTACTTCTTAAATATTGCATTCTCTCTTATTTCTTACTCAAAGAATTTATATGTGTTGAAGTTATAATCAACTTGAGTATTGCTAGTGTTATGAGGTTGAGGAAGATACCACTTTTTCATATTTGATCTTGATATTATAAACTGCAAATTGAACCCTTTTAAGTGGGATTGCTAATCATATTCCAACGTATTTGTGATTTTTTGTCCATAAATGTGATCAAGTCAGTCGATAGCAAATCACAAATAGGAAAGCCTTTGTTGACATTTGACACAAATTCTATATAGAACATAGAATGCCTTTGCTAACTGAAACAACATAGAATGCTTTTGCTAACTAAAACTTGAAATTGGCAACATGCCTGTAGTTTATAACATAGAATGCTTTTGCTAAATGGTAATACAGAAATCCAATTATATTGATTAACTAAAAATTACATTGACTCACACAACAAAAAATCAAAGTTACATCGACTTAAGGCTATATTGATTGACAAAAAAGTTACATTGACTCATGCTTACATTGATTGTGTAAAAGTTACATTGATGCAAAGTGATATTTACTCACAGTGACATTTACTTACAATGAATGCTACAATAAAATTTATGATAATCACTATTCACCAACCAATTTTTTATTTGTAACAGCTCGGCTCTAAGCGAAACAACTTGCATTGTACTATTTTTAGTAACATTTGAACTTCGGTAATTACTATCATATGACAATTCATTAAGTTCATTACACCTTCGAAAATAATCGCAATTGTCTTCTGATCTATTCTGGGAGCATCTGTAGAATTTTCTTCCTCTACTACATAATTGTGAGATGCATATATTGTGCATTGTAAGTTGCAATGACAATATATTTGATTACTCGGGTTTTTGATTGCTGTTGCCGAGGAACTCGAACTCATTGTAATTTGCCTTCATAAAATACATCTTCAAAAAAAGAAGAAAGAAAATCAGCTCCTATTGGAATGAAGACATGAGAAACAAACAATTGCCTTGACATTTCATTCATTCATAAGATACACCTTCATAAAATACATCATTTCATATTCTACCAAAAGATGTTGCATTGACATTTCATCAAACACCTATTTTACTTATTTAAATTTACAACCACAACATAGTGAATGGAGACATGAGAAGTAAACCCTAAACAACTAATGGAAAAGATGAACATCAATAATAAAAAGTAAAAACTGATGTTAAATCTGTTTCAAAAATAACTGGAAATAAGAAGAAAAACAAATAATTCAAACATTGCCGACCTAAGAAAATACCTGGCGTGTGAAATAGTGGAGCAAAATCACTCGAGAAGTCACGATTTCATATTGGGAAGAGGTATAATTAGATATTACCTGATGTGAAAGAGCGAAACGGACGAAGGGGGCGAACGGGCTGAAGACAGTGCTATAATAGATTTAAAATAAATGTTTTAGGCGGTATATTAGTAAATAAAATAATTTAGATAATAAATATGTATTTTCAACCATTTTAGATATACATATATATATTAAAAAATAAAATAATAAAAATATTTCTTCAATTTTCATGACATCTCAAATCAAAATTCCGTTTTCCTGTTAAAAGTTGGTTCAAACGACTCAACTTCAGCATCCGTAGCACTCGAAGCATGTCCATCCATACGTGCTTTACTGCCGTTCACATGCTTTGGCGTGTTAGAATCGTAAAAAGTGGAGGACATCGCATTAATTAAATGTAAAAATGTTCCTACAACACCTTTCAGCGGAAGCACGATTCCAAAATAGCATAAGGTCGCGAAGGGGACAGCGGGCCCCACACCGCTATCGTGGGCGTCCCTCGAACCCGAGGCCGATATCAAACCAACCCCTTAAAAGCCCGGAATCAGAACAAAATCCGTCTCGCTTTCGCCTCGAAATCGACCGATCTTAATTTCCTCACTCGTACCCCCAAATCCCTCGCGCGCCCTCGTCACAATAGCTTTCAGATGGAAGATCCCGCGGCCGGCGATCAGCTCAGAGCCCTGTTGCTCTCCGAGGGAGGTCGAGAGGGCGAGGTTATCGTAGACGTCGTCGGCGATGCTGATGATCGCGGGAGGGAGTGGGACGGAGCGGCGGCGACGGTGTTGGAGGAATCGAATCCGTTCGAATTTATCAGAGCGCCGGCGTTTTCTCTGCCTCCGCCTACACCCATCGATCCGTTCCGGAACCACACGCCGTCGATGGGCGTCTACGAATGGTGCAAGGTAGTGGTCTGCCTGCCAATCGCACTCGCGCGACTGGTGCTATTCGGCCTTGCGCTCGCATTGGGTTACCTGGCTACAAAGATAGCTCTGTACGGTTGGAAGGATAGGCAAAGACCAATGCCACGGTGGAGATGCCGATTCATGTGGGTCACGAGGATCTGCGCACGGTGCATCCTTTTCTCATTTGGGTAATCGATCAGATATCTCAATCCCTCCAGCCTTTACTTTAACTCCTATCATCTCCAACGGAAAAACTCATTTTCGCATTCACATAAGTAATAACTTTATCTCCAACCGAACTCTAATTCTTAAGACCAAAAAGAATATTTTGTGCCTATTCTTTCTATTTTGTATATTTATTTTTAGGCTTCGTTTGGGACGGCTTTTTTAGTGCTTTTTAAAATGGAGTTTTAGTACAAAATTTTTTATTTTTGTACTAAAACTCCGTTTTAAAAAGCAATAAAAAAGCCGTCCCAAACGAAGCCTTAATCATATTCTTATATTTATCAATTTTTTGAATTAGAATATAATTTTTTTAAAATAAATAAATCAAACTCAATAAATTTGGAATACAAATACTCACTTAATAAAATAAATATTTATTAAATAAAATGAAAATTATATTAGATTTCTCATTATGTACTAGTTATTTTTAGTTTTAGTTCTCATTATGTATTTTTGTTGTCACAACTTCTTATGTATTTTTATTTTTGTTATTGTATTATCTACTGTGTTTTTTATTATTTGATGTACCTTAAATTTATATGTGGATTTTATTGTAATTTATATATTAATGTTGTATTTTAACTATGCTATTGCTTTTTAAATTATTTAAAATGAAGAACCAAATTTAAATTATATATATATATATATATATATATATATATATATATATATATATATATATTGTCACAACCCAATCCGATCGGGACGGATCCCGCTCGCATCGGGTCGCGATGGAACTATTGAAAATCCAGGATCTAGCTTTGAAATTTGCTTCAGACTTTCTTTCAAATATTAAATTGACAGAAAAACACAAAGCTACTATAAACATCAAAATACAAAACAGATAATCTATCTTTTCTTTCATCAAAACAATCATATACAGATACAGTACATGGTTTACAGAAAGGAAGAACAGAACATAACAGAATAGATAAGCCATGACTGCACAAAAATCAAAAGTACAAAATACTTAATCACTGATCAGACTCTGAACTGCTAATCCAAGACCTCCTTCCCTTTCCCAGAACCTGAAAATCAGGCAGAAAATAACAATGAGCTAACAGCTCAGCAAGACATCACTCACCAATCAGAATCTCCAGAAATCCACATCAGAAAACACATCAAAAGCAGTCATTCAAATGGCCGTACAGAACCCAAATAGTCGTACAGAAATCGCATAACAAAAAGAACAAAACAGATACTTGATCAATGAAAATCAATTCACAGATACATGAATTTAAATCAGAGTGTGGAACAGATCTTATAAAACTTTCAAATCACAGAACCGATCAGATCGTACGAATCCGAATGCAAATCAGACAAAATCACATTTCACATGTCAGATATTAGATATCCCTGACCCTGACAGAATCTCAATGGATTCTGGCCCCTTATGCCTCCCTTCCCAGACACAGACAGAATCTCAATGGATTCTGGCCCCTTATGTCTCCCGTTGTGCTTATAGCACCAGAACAGATCAGATATCAGAATTTCTGAAATAGAATTTGTTTTCAGATTTCAGAGCTCATTTCAGATTTCTTGGACCCAGACAACGGAATCACAAAGGATTCCGGCCCCTTATAACTCCCTTTTGATAGCATGCACACATCAGAACATTCAATTCAGAAAATCAGACTTCGTCAGAAAATTCGTCAGCGGCATAACGGCAGTATACAGAATTTATATAGAAATCACAGATTCAGAAATTTACCAAATTATCACAGAATATCCACAACAATATTATAAGACTTTCATTGTACTGAAGTAACATTTTTCAACATCCTGATAACTTGAAATTCAATTAAAACGCCGCAGAATTCAAAATATCCGGTAAAAATATTCTAGAAAATACTCAAAACGTGCACAATTATCATCTCAGAAACATACCAAAAGTTACGCGGTTAAACATATATCAGTGCGAAATAAAATCAATTATTCGCTAACGGAAACAAAATTCGAGACAGAAAAGTCATCAAAATTTTCGTTTCTGAAAATTGAGAAAGGCGGAATGTGCCTTACCTCGAGTCGATCAACTTTTCCAACTACGGCGGCAGACGAAAACGGGTCGAAGTCGCTCAAAAATTCACTTTTCTTCTTTCCTTTCGTTTTTCTCTCTCCACAGCTTTCTCTCTCTTCAAAAATGACACTATTCAGATATTTATTAAGCATGATCGTTCAGGACGATGTCCCGATCGTCCCGGGACGATCTTCTCTGGACTCAAAACGTCCAGACAAAAATAAATTCAAATTTTCTTCGTCCCTGGACGAAATTCTCTGTTTGGTTCGTCCCGACCCTTACTAAAAAAAAATCAGCTTTGGAGGGGTTTTACATATATATATATATATAACATAAGTTAAACTAATATATTTGGATTAAAATTTTAAAATTTAATTAGTTTAGAATTGATGTATTCTTAGAAAATTATCTTGATTAGGCATGAATCTCGAGGCAAAATCAGATCGGAAACTTCAAAAATTAATTTCGAGAGCATCTGAACTCCAATTTCAGCAAGCTTACAGTCAAACTGAGCGTCTCGGAAAGACGAACCCAACGACACCAAGATCAACCCAATCCGAGCCCAAATAAGTCCGAATCAAGGACCCGAAGCGCTGTTGGAAGGTTCAAACCGCAATTTGAGTTACCAAACGGTCTCCGATTTTGACGAGCTTATACTCGAATCGAACGACTCGACGAGACGAATCCAACGAGCCCAAGATCGCCGAATTCCAACATCATTAAGGCCTTCAAATGCCCAATCGAACGGTGCATGATCAAAGGATTCGATATCGGCCGTCCATTCGAAACACTCCCAATTCGCCCCTAATCTCACGCCTATTTACGGGCTATGCCACTCCAGAAAAACTAGAAATAGAGCCCTCATTCTACACCAAAGGGGCTCAAGTGAAGAGAGAGAAGGAGAGAAGAAGAAGGAGAAGGGGAAAAGGCGATTCCTCTCCTCCTCGACCACCGCCGGAGATCTTCCCGCCGCCTGAATACGCCGGAACTCTGCCGGATTTTCGGGAAACGACGGGATTCTGCAAAACTTTGTAAATTTGCTTCAAGTTGTAATCTGATCATCCCAATTTGCGGAACGAATCAGTTTCTTGTAATTTACAAAAACACTAGTGGAATTTTACAACTGGGCAAGGCCCTGTGGTTTTTTCCCTTTTTGGGTTTTCCACGTACAAATCCCGGTGTTCTTTTATTTTCCTGTTTGTGTGATAAATATACGTGCAACGCTCGGACGCGAATTTACAAACTCTACCGCCGCGTATTTTTTAGCACGCAACCAGAATAATTTTCTAATTTAAAAAAAAAAGCGCATTTGTGAACAATGCGATGCCCAATATTAGCGTGACAATGTTCATGTCGCGAAAATACGACTGAAATTTGAGTTCGGTGGAGTTGGCGGCGGACGTCAAACACTAGTTTCATGTTTGATTGGCGATGGCCTTAGCCAGTGCTTTTGCATTCAAAGATGAATTTTGCCAAAAAACACCTTGCTAATTGAGCCTTTAGATATGGAATAAACAGAATCATTCTCTTGAAGAGTTTGTTGAGTGATCCAAGTGGACTATTTCATAAAGGTTGTGATTTAATTGATCTCAATCGTGCAAATATTATATTTTCTTGATAATGGGGAAAATTAGTGGATCAATAATTTTTGAAGTAAGGCAGCGCAACAAGATTAGTACGCGTGCGGTGCAAATGGGAGCGATGACTTAGTTCTTTTTCTCACATATAAGCTATGGTGTTATTGTACTTGGCATGTACTAAACTTTTTAGCGTATCCAAGAACTTCTACCCCGAAAGCATATGCCTAAGTATGAATGAGGAATGTGAGATACTCAACCAAAAGTGTACGGTATCCGGTGTATGTTGGACTTGTTATCTCCGTTCAAGTGTTATTTCTTCATAGTTTCTTACATAGGAACAGAATCAAAGATATTAAATCATATATGTTTACAGCAGACTAGCTATTTAGAGAGTTAGATATGGTTATCCACTGGTCAAAATATAACTAGAAACAAAGATTTAATCAAATCAGATATAAAGTACTAATAGGTTGTAAATATATATAAATCGCATCCTTTATGAAGGCTAAAAAACTGTCACCAGAATTAAATATCTATAATGATCAGAAGAATGCATGCGTAAGTGGGGTGCTGAAGAGGTCCTGTTGTGTCGAGCATTAAAGGTCTTAAGAAGAATAAAGTGCATATTACAGAAGGTTCATAATCCCAAATAAGTGAGGAAATCATCAGTATTTCCTTACATATAATACTTGTCTCATGTCACTGTTGGAGCTCAAATAATAAGAGAATGGACAGGTACTACAACCATGTATGAAGAGGATTCTTTTGTTATAGCTTGTTTATATGAATTTTTTTGATGCAGAGTGTGTAGCAAAATTGTGAAAACAGTAGAAAATGTGAATGAAGCACAATAAAAAAAAATGCTGAATAGCAAATTCTCAAGCAGTTATTGTTAACTCTTTAAGACAATGGATGTTTTGAATCCTCAAGGCAAGGTGCAAATCTTTAAAGAAAGAAGAAGAGATGTCAATTCTTAAACATTCATAAGGGGATGTAATCCTCTATAGTGAGAGCACTAAAGATTCAAACTATTCTTGAAATTAATCAGCCAATCTTTTTGAAAATAAGAGGTAATAAATATAAAAGCTACTAATTCCTCTTAAGTTTAAAATTCAAATACATCAATAAGTTCCTATTTTTCTAGATCATCATCAATTGAATAACACAGACAACACTTCTTTCAAGGTGAAGAAAACTCTTACAAAGAGTGACTGTAATGGAATTTCTCCATAAGACTAAAGGCTATATAGGAACAAATTTTTATTCCATTAGTAGAACCTGTAATTTTTTGATGTGGATGACATTTTGATCTTAGTTTATAGCATAATCACAGTCCAGCTTTGATGCAATGTCTTACTGATTCCTTAGGAGTGTCACCTCTTGTGGAACTTTGATGCTTTATAGATGATGTAGGAGTTCTATTGTTTGCATAAAACAATTGTATTAGTGCTTTAGATATTAAGGGAAGCAACATGGAGGCTAATTTAGGCTACCGATTGGTAGCCATAGAATGACTTTTGCGATCATTTTATGGTTTTACCTTTTTTTATTTGTAGTTGTAGGTAGCAACAATAAGGCTTACCACAAATTTCATAAATTTGAAGGCAGAGATATAGTAACGAGGTATTAGTATGCATGAGAGAGGGGATTATATAAAACCATCCCTTTTGTCGTGAAATAGAGATAATACTTTTGTTTATTCAGAAAGGATAAATTGATGAGAGTGGAAAAAGGTGTACAACTTGGGATGCTTGGTTATGTATACCATAAATAATTGATTGTTTTGTTATGAGATGGGGTTGTATGGGGTGAAGTTTTTAGGATTGGGGACAAGGAGCATACATCCTTAAAAGACAACCCCCCCTAATGAGACTAATAATATTGTATTTGAATTATTTTGGATAGTCTAGATGGTTTATTGGATGGAATTTATAGATTGGATTTGCTGGCCAGTTTTGAGGTGAGATTTTAAGAAACTTTTTTAGAGATTTGAAGATGTTTGGGTGGTTAAGAATGTTGAATTTTAACTTGAATTTTAAAATTTAATCTAGTTTTAAATGATTTTTATTTTCTTTTGAAATTTTTAGGAATTTGTTGAGAAAATATTTTCGAAGATGTGTGGAGAAGAGAAAAGGTAGATTAATTGAGAAAAAATATGGAAATATGGGTTTCAGGGAAGGAGAGAGCAATAAGGCAGTTGAAAAGATAAAAAATGCAAAAAATTATGAATTTCGATTCCTAACCTAATGAAAAGAAAAATCAATGGTAAATGGGGTAAGAAATGCATGGGTAGAAGGATATAGCAAGAGAGGATAAGTAAATTGGAGGAAATTATTGTAATTATTAACAAACTGTGGGAAATTGTAGAAAGGAAGGGGGAAAACAACAAGAAATCTATGAAAATTAGAGGAAAATAATGCAAAATTTGGTATGATATCTTTGAAGTAGGGTACTCAATGAAATTGTGAATGCAATACAAAATTGGTAGATAATATAATTAAGAAAATAATTAAATATTGAATTCTCAAGTAAATGCTAAATCTTTAAGGTATGATGCTAAATTCTCAAAGTACGAAGAATGAATGCCAATCATTAATACGGGGGATGAAATCTCATAAGACTACAACTGAAAAGTAGTTTGTGCATTATATCTAGGGGTGCAAACGAGTCGAGTCGAGCTCGAGCCAGGTAGTGTTCGAGTCGAGCTCGACTTTCAAATATCGAGCTCGAGCTCGAGCTCGAGTCGAGCTCAAAATCCGAGTTCGAGCTCGACTCGTCTTATATTTGGAGCGGCTCGTCGAGCTCAGTCGAGCATCGTTGCGAACTCCGTCTCGAGTAGGCTTTTTGAGCTCCATTGCGAACTCCTTCGTCGTCACGAGCTCGCCATTGGCTCTGCTTGTCCGTCGTCGCGTTTGAAGTCAAGATCCACTGGATCTGATCCTTCCACGACGTCAAGCTCACGTTTGTCGTCGAGATCCAGAGCTCGTCGTCGCGGTTGAGTCCCAACTCCCACTGGATCTGATCCTTCCGCCATCGAGATCTAAAGCCCGTCGTCGCGGTCGATTCCCGACCTCGTCATTGCGTCTGCCGTCGAGATCCAAAGCTCGTCGTTGTGGTCGAGTCCCAACTCCCACTGGATCTGATCCTTCCGCCGTCGAGTCCATTGCGGCCGCCGTTGAGTCCCAACTCCCAAGCTCGTCGTCGCGTCCTCTGTCGAGATCCAAACTCGAGACTTGACGCCATTCGTCCGTCGAACTGCGAACTCGAGTCTAGACTGCATTCGTCCGTCGAACTTCCATTCGTCCGTTGAACTGTCGAGCTACTCGTCGAGCTACTCGTCGAGCCAACGAGCCGAGTCGGAGGTCTGGTAGAGCTCGAGCTCGAAATGGTGTTCGAGCTCGACTCGCGAGCTCGATAAGCTCAACTCGTCGAGCCAGTTACCGAGTCGAGTTCCAGCCGGTTCGCGAGTCGGCTTGACTCGTTTGCACCCCTAATTATATCACATGATTTTTATAATGAATAGGGAGTTATTTGTATAAATAGACTAATCACTAAAAATCAAAATGACCTTTTAAGGTTAATTATAAAATAATCATTCATAAAATTATGATACAATAATAGATCTAGTAGGGGGATTGTGACTTTGGGAGATCAAGTCATTAATAAGAGTACACTTTTTAGATATATTGGATTTATTGTTCAGAGTGATGGTGAAATAGATGGGGATACTATTAGTAGAATTTTAAGCTGGATGGTTAAAGTGGAGGAATGCATTGGGCTTTTTGTGTGATAGGAAAGTCTCTCTCAAACTAAAGGGAAAATTTTATAAGATGGTAGTGAGATCTGCAATGCTTTATGGTGATAATAAATGAGCATCATCAAGATGAGGATGCTCATGTGGATGAGTGGCTTTACTCTTAGAGATAGGATGCAAAATGAGCATATACATGAAAAGGTTGGAGTAACTCCAGTGGAAGATAAGATTAGAGAGAGCCGCCTTTGATGGTTTGGTTATATAAAACAGTAGCCTTCTGATGACCCGGTTAGGAAAATAGATGTGTTAGATTTGTCTTATGTCAAGGTAGAGGTAGACCTAAAAAGACTTGGTTAGAAAAATATTAGAAATGACCTTTCTTTATTAGATTTAGATGAGAATTTGACTTTTAACACGACACAATGGAGAAAAAAGATTCTTGTAGCCGACCTCACAATGTGGGATAAAGGCTTATTCTTGTTGATGTTATAGTATAAAAATATGATACTAATAAAAATATTAATTCCTAATAACTTTAAATATTCAATGCATTAATAAAATCCTATCGATCTTGATCATCATCAATCGGATGGCAAACTTTATCATTTTAATTTCTAAGAAATGATCTTATGCTTTATGCTAAACCATGCCTATTTCGTTGTCCCTACTTTTGCATTTTGAATTCTGACATTTGAAAACCTTAATGTTTTAAATTTGTGCAAATTGTTATGAATTGATATATAAAATGAAGTGATGATAAGTTGAGCAAACAGTACACAAGCTAGAAAATAATATCATTCTTTTAAGGCTTAATTTAGCATGGATTGCTTCTATTGTGTGTGGGAAAAAAGCGGGCAAAATGAGCTTTAGTTGTAAATAGGAGATATAAAGTTTCTTATCATGAAGCTGCTTGTCTAATTCTTCCCATGGCTATGTTATTGGAATTTCTTAGGGCATCCTAGCGGGCCAAGTCATTGCCACCACCTCAAATAAGCCCCAAGAAAAAAAAAAAAAGGCTATTGACACACAACAAAATATCAAATGCATATTTGAAAGTACGACTAACTTAACTTTAAGTAGATAATGAAGTCAATAAACTTGTTTGTCATCATTAGCTATATCCCAATTATTTGTGGTTGGATTTATGAACTCTCCATTTCCGTTCATTCCAATTGAGTACTTTTTAAATATTAGATTTATTCTTTTCAAATCATTTTGAATAATTTCAATACACATTACCTTAGGCTTACACCTTCTACCACTAATTTTTATCTACTTGCCTATGGGTGCATTTTTTATTCTTTTAATGAAAGTGTTTACATCATCTACACCTATTTCCAACTATATTATCTTTAGTATATGCCACTCCCATCATTCCTTTAATATAATTTTTTTATAATATGCTTAGTTATAATTATTTTCTCAAAGCTCAAACATAGTTATTAATTACTTTTTTATCCTTAAAACTTTAATCCATATAGCACTACTTGCGTAATTGTTGTCTTTTAAATTTTACCTACAAATCTCCGTGTATCCTCTTATTGCATGTCTTGAGACATTTTTTTTTCATTTTAACCACCTAATCTTAACCCTCCATTCTTTTATATAATTGATCAAAGATGCTTAAAATTATCACATTAACTATCACGCTATCTTGTTGTAAAATTTGATAATTGTTAAGATCATGCCCACTAAAATTGCAGTCATATGCTCTATTTTTGTTTTGCTAATTCTAACTTTCGATGTTCTAAATATTTTATCTATTGTACTAACGTTTTACTTGACTCAACGATGCCTTTCTGATTAAGACTAGGATATATGTAAAAAACATAAATTATGGTACTCCCCTTTGAATATTCTTTGTAAGATTTTTTATAACCAATACAAAAAGATATTGATTTAATATTGATTCTTGATATAATTCTATTGTAATTTAAAACTCTTTGGTCATGCCACAACTACTATTTAATTATTTTTCAATTATAATAGGATTACATCAATGATGCTTAATGTAATCCTGAGAAATTTTAGATGTTATTGAGAGAGGAATCCTGAGAACATTGTTTTCTAAAGTAGAGAGTCTTGAGATAGAGAGGAAACTTGATAGAAGGTCTCATGATGAAGTGCCTAAGAGTCGAGTGACTTTGTGGCCATATATTATTTGTCGAGTAGCAATAATGATAGTCTAACTTTAGTGATCCACGATTGCGGTACTGCCTCATCATAATTCCCTCAAAAGAGCTTTATGATTTCCTATAACAATTATGGCACAAATTCATTGTTGTATCATCATGAATGCTTATCTATTTGTAACTGCATTCTTTTTATATATAAGGAGAAAGGGTTTAACTACTTGTCTTCTATTTAGTTGTATTTTGAAGAGAAAGTTCATTGCATAGCCTCTCAAGTTGTATTTTGGAGAGAGAGTTCATTCCATAGCCTCTCGATAATATCAGATAGCAGAGAGTTGCGAGAAAGTGAGCTTTCATAGAGTTAGAGAGTCAGAGAGGTGACTTAATGAAACATCTTTTTTCTCATATATCGACTAATTCTTATATTCATGCAACTTTTATGTTTGTTATTCCAAAACTAAAAATTCAGATTAAAAACCCACTCCTTTGATGCTTGTTCAATGTTTTTGTTGGATCTCCTTTTGGTATCCTAGCAATGCCAACATATCAGATATTTTGCATTGAATCGCTTGTTGGTATCCTTGCAATGCTTTGAAAGAATGCCGGTGCATGATGTTGATGAAAAGTGGATAAAGAAGAGAGACTCATACTTGATCCTAGATACTTCAAGAGCAATGTGAAGATGAGATGTCAACATTGCAAGGAGAATCTCTAGTTACGTGGCCAACTAAGTTGCACTTTGATAACAAATAGCTACGATAATGGAGATTCCAAACAAGCAGATTGGCTCGAAAACCAAAATATCAAGAAACTTTGTTCTCGAGGAAGATATTGCAATCACGACATGGAGAAGCTAGCAAGAAGATAATTCAAAAATTAAGATCTTGATCCTTCTTCCAAATGATGACATCAGGCCTTCAAGGTAAAGGCTTAAATCCTGGTATTTTGGCTCCAAAACCAATATACATGGAAAATTGATTCTAAGCATGACATTACTTCGATGACGATGAGAAGCTAAATAGAAAATAACTCAGAGACCATGAGAAGCTAAAGAGAAAATAACTTAGAGGCCAAAATTTTTATCCTTGTTTTGAAGGATTGCATCAGGCCTTTAAGGTAAGCCTTGAATTGACAATCTTACATTTGATGGTTCTATCAATGTGGAGAACCTCAATGCCCATGTGGATCAGCATGAAACCCAGTTCAATTTTTATGGGTAGTATTTCCTTATGATGGCTTCTTTTGCTTGACTTAAGCTCACCAAGCTTGTTTTGGCTTGGTAGAATCCTCATCTTCGTCAGAGGTGACACATATCACCTAGTGGCAGTTTAACATGATGCTTTGATGGGAATTCTCCCAATGGGTTAGGAACAAGAAAGATTGAAAAAGTGGCTTGAATTGTGATAATGATAAGAATAGACAAGTTTACATAATAGACTTTATAAGATAAGACTTATTGATTGGTGGGTTGTTGGAAGTTGTGTTTTTGTTGACAAAGAACATGAAAAAGATGCGCTGCACATCTTTGACGAACTCTTGCTCTTTCGTGCTAAAGATCTTGATCAAACAAGCATATTTTCCTTGTCAATTGATAGGAAACTATGACATGACGACACAAACATGATATTTCACGGACACAAGATATGTCATTTATCGAAAATTTATGACACGAATATGGGTTGGACTCTGTATCATAATTTTTTATGAACATCTCTAATGAACTCTTACTCTTTCATGCCAAAGATCTCGATCAAACAAGCATAATTGTCTTAAGAATTGATAGGAAGCTATGACACAACGACACAGACACGGAACACATTAATTGAGATTTAAGACATGAATATGGATTGAACATCGTATTATAATTTTTATATCTTAAAAATAGTGTTTATAAATTGAATAAGAAAATTATTAAGAATAACTGAGAAATAATAAATTATTTAACAATAATTTATGCTTAAAATAATTAATATTAGGATGTCGAGAGTTGGACATTGATGTCGTGTGTCAAGTATCAAGGGGGGAGAATAATACTATTGGGAGTCGGACATCAATGTTGTGCATTGTTCTTCAGGCATTGATGTCGAGACAACATCGAACATCAATATTGAGACGACGTTGAACAAAAATGAATTCTTGAGGAGACGCGGGGTCGTAGTTGTGGGTGTCGAAATTACGGGCTTTGAGTGTCAATATCATGACAACGTCAGACTTCAATGTTGAGATGATTTTGAAATGTTGATATTGTGACAATGTCAAATGTTAATGTTGAGATGGTGTCAGATGTTGTTGTTAAACCCTAGTCATAACCTACTAGATAGAAATGAAAATGAGAATATTTGGGGAATGAGATATTCAGTACGGGTGATTGATTTGGGATGTGGAGAGAAAATAAAATATTTAATTTTTATTCTTTTAATAAATAAAATTTGAAATACAATAAACTATATTTAAAAAAAATCATAAAATATTTAAGACAAGCATGACTCAAGCCTTTCCTGGATGACAATGTCGAATGGGAAATGTTGAATTCAACACATGACCTTAACAAATGCCATGAGATGGTCACCTTGTGGATCCAAGTGAATCAAGAGGTGTTCAATGCTATCTTTAGCTTAGAAAGTCAGTAGAATTTTAACTCAACTATTCTGATTAAAATGTGGGAGAAAAGCCGAATATAGGGTGTTAATAAATGGTCAACATGACAACTCGTCATGGACCTGAATAAAAAATTCAAGTTCAAGTTGACCCGAATTGTACAAGGTTAGCTTAGAGTCTAAAATGTAGGCTCGTTTAATTTTTGGGTTGGATTCAGGTTGATTCAAAAATCCTAAATTAACTCGAAGATAACCCATTTAATTTTTGTTTTTAAAATGCATCATCACCTTAACAAGGCAGCTACCTTCATTTTCCTCAACGTGTCATATTTAAGTTAACTACACTATGTTGACACAAAAGAATTGTATAAACTATATAATAAACGGGTCACATGCGTCAGGCTTAGGTCAATTAGACTTACGTCGAGTACAATTTGAGTAAGAAATTATGACCGTATAATCAATGGTGGGCATTGGACCAAGCCATTTTTGGTTGAGTTAAATTCTAGTGAAATCAAAACTTAACCCATTAACCCAAATTGACTCCCCTAGCCAAATACGACACCTGAATTTAATGAATTCGAGGAGCTTGCCACCTTGTAGAGCTATTTGTAGTAGGACTCCTTGAATACTATCTTTGATTGGTAAGTCAAAAGAATTTGATCTCGATGAGTATGGTTAGAAGATTCGGACTTGAGATGAGTCTGGACTCCTATCCTTACCCACTCAGATGGATCTAGAAGGACCTAGGGGCGAATAAACTTGTAATTTTGTGTTCTTTTTACTTGGGAGTGCATTAATGAATTGTTGTTTGGATTGTTCGCCCTTGATAACTATTAGATCATCTTTGAGAGCCTATATCTATGGGACTGAGATTTTGTCTTTTACCGGAAGGCCACAACCCTAATCAACTCTTTTTTTAACATACACTGTAACTTTGCTTGTGTAATAGTTGTCTTCTTTAATACTTACATTGTAACCTTACTTGTGTTGTAGTCATTGCTACGTACTGACCTACACTATAAAGTACCTTGCATCACACTTATTTTCTTATCAATTGGCTTGCAACTGCATTTGCATCATACTCGTCACCTTGTAGATTTGTGGTACAACCTTTGTAGTGCAACAACCATCTTTTTTAAGAACTATGCTGCAACCTTGCTTACACCTTAGTTTTCGTCGCCTATAGACTTATGTCAAAATCTTGTTTGCACCAGTGCCATATAGTATAAACCTAAGCGACAGCCTTGTTTGCATCGTATTGATCATTGCCTGTAGAGTTGCTTTGAATCCTTGCTTGCATAAACATTTTTTCGATGCATTCAAACCTATGCCGCAATCTCATTTGAGTCATGTTTATCTCTTTCTAGATTTGCACTCAATCTACTTGCATCATAATCATCTCCTTCAAGATTTACACTATCACCTCAATTGTGCTATAGCTATTGCCATAGTAAGATATGCATCAAAACCTTGCTTGCATTGTGACTATTTTCTTAAGGCGTACGCTGCAACCTCCTTACGTTGCAATCATCTCCTTTACTCATGCATTGTATTGCACCACAATCATCTTTATAAAACCTACGCACTAATCTCACTTGCACCATGGTCGTCTCCTTTTAGACTTGTATCAAAATCTCGCTTATTTCAGTCATTGCCACATCAAGACTTGCTCCACAACCTCACATATCTCACAATCATATCTTTCAAGATCCTCATCGTGGCATCTTGCCTCCAGTTTCACACCACAATTTTCTCTAGAGACTCTAGTAGATCTACTCCATTGCCGTCTTCATCCATGATTGCATTATGACCACTCGTGGTTACACATTCTTGATGCACAAAAGGACCTAATTTGGTATCCTTGACTTTTGTCTTTTCTAATTCCCAAAGAGGCGCTTTTTATTGAAGTACCTCAGATTACTTGTTGGTGGACCAGTCTGGTACTAATTTATAAACAAATAGTGCATGTCTTTTGATTGGGCTAGTGTTAGGCTCCTTACTCCAGGCGGGCCCCACAAATTCAAGTGTTGGAGGGGGGAAAGCCTTGGGGCCCATGATGGGGTTTAATTTAAGTGTTGGAGGGAATATTTGAATGGAAGAGGGGGAAATTTGAATAGAATTTAGGGATTTTGTATGGGGATTGGTGTTAAAGAGGGGAAAAGGTGGGGATTTAGGTTTTCATCTTGAATTTGGGCTGATTTTTGGGATCTTCTTGGAGGCTTGGGCTCTAGTCTTCTTGGCTAGAGATTTTGGAGAGTTCTCTTCCTCTTGAATTGAAGAATGTTGTATGGTTATTGTTTTCTTTCATCTAGTAGTGGAATACAAGTGGTTGGCTTGATTTTCTTCAGATTCCTACTCAATTTCTTGCTGTTTTTCACTATTTGTAGCTGTTAACTGCTGTAAACAGCAGTTTTGTTGTTGTTTTCTCTCCAATTTGGGATAGGGTTGCTTGCGAACTCAAGTATTACCTTAGGGTTACTTGCGAACTCAAGTATGTCTTATCAGCTATAGATGCTAGACCCCATGATTTTCTTTTTTGTTGACATAAACAATTTGTCTAGGCTCCTTTCATTTAGCTGATTGTTTGTGATATGGGAAATTTGTCTTAATCTTTTTAAATAAAAAAATTACGAACTTTCAATTTTCATGTAAGCTTTGGTAAAATCTGAAGGTTCTATAGATAAATTTTGCAGCTTTTTGTACAGGAATTTTTTTTTTTTTTGAATAAAGTATACGCTGATTATTTGTTTTTATTGTAAGGTGCATTCTAGAATATCTTTACATAGAATCGGAACTGAGATACAGATTTTTTCCTCATTCAGTTTCATTAATCAAATGATTAAGTGCAACATTTAATTAGCTGTTGGCTAATTCCCACACATTTGACATGAATAATTTAGCATCACCTTAAAAAATGGAAGTTTTATTTCACTATTTGTTTTCTACTCATAGGATTGTCTAGTAGTTGCAATTTACCATCTAGCTAATTTATGTCATCATGTCTTTTTTCTAGCATGTTTGTAAATTTCTATATACTTATACATGCATTTTCTTTCTGAGGTTTCTAGATTTATGATAGAATAATTCAGTCTAAATCTCTCAATTTCAATTTTTTACCATTTGAATTACTGCATTTGGATATTTATTTCGATTTTTTTGAAGTTGATGGTTTGCTTTGGATCTCCATCAGGTATCAATGGATTAATCGTATTGGAAAGCCTGCTTCTCGAGAGGTTGCTCCTGTTGTTGTTTCTAATCATGTTTCATATGTTGAACCCATATTCTTTTTCTATGAACTATTCCCGACGATTGTTGCTTCTGAGTCACATGATACCCTGCCCTTTGTTGGCACCATTATTAGAGCCATGCAGGTAAGCTTATGTAATCAGGATGTATATGCTTATGGCTCTACTTTTTTTGGGGGCTTAAGCTTGGTAGCAGTCAGCAAGCATAGTTAATTATAGGGATTTTTCATTTGATATTTTTCTTATACATATAGGTTATATATGTTGATCGGTTTTCGCCATCATCCAGAAAGAATGCCGTGAATGAGATAAAGGTAGAACTTTTTTTATTCATCAAAAGTAAAAGTTTTTTTTTTTTTTCATTTTTTGGGGATTATGCTTCTCTTTTAGATCTACCGTAACATAGAACAACTGTTTTATGGATTTTGATATATTTTTGTTATTTTTTTATAATTTAGCTGAGAAAATTATTTTTTTCATAAAGAAAATTTTCATGTAATCTCTTACAAATCTTCATGATTTTTTTTTATTGATGGACATCCTTCATTGCCTTTTGTTTGATTATAATTCTAAATATATTGGGTAAAATTAGTTTGACATGCTTAATGATGGGGCTGGGCAATGGTCTTCTTTGGTCCAGCATTCGATAATTAATTCTTATTTGTACTCGCCACAAAATTTAATTGAGTCGGTGATTAGTTCATGTTGCTGATGTGAGTTTTACTAGGATCCCAACACATCATCGAATTGAAGAAACGTGCCATGAGATCCACCTTATTTTAATGTTGCAGATTTCTCATTTACACCTGGTGGCATTTTCATCAATCCCTGCCATAGTCTTTCTCATTTTTTTTATTGGATACAGTTGTCTGTATGATCGTAACGAGAATCACTCCTAGGGCTTGTTTGTTTAAGATCCCAATCTTTATTTCACATTGACTTTGGCTACTCTCAAAGAAGATATTAATGAACTTATTTGAATACAAGTAATCTTCGTTGACATCCCACATAAATCAAAATCACGCTTGTTAAATTGTTGATTTTTTTACTTTCACCTCCATCGCTATTATTGCATTTCAAGAATCAGGCTTTGACATCAGCTGTAAAGAACGAAATGAAAGAAAATCACAACAATATCATAACAAGCATTGTGATTTTATGTGATTTGGAGATTATTCTTCCTGCATCCGCATTAAAAATGGATTTCACTATTTTGCTTAGATTACAACTATAAGAGAGAACGTCTTTCAAAAGCTAAAATTTCTAGGGTATTAATAGAAGAGTAAAAGCAATTTAAATTTACCTTCAGAATTGTCCCATGAAATATATCCCTAGAATATTCCATAGTTGGATCCATGGAGTGTGGATTGAATCATCATTAGGAATGAGTCTTAAACTAGAATCAGGCTTTACTAACCTTTAGCATAATGTCACGAGTTTTTTTTTTATTTTATATTCCAATAATGTGATCTAGAAATATGCATTCACCAACAATTCTTATTGTCCCTCCATCTTCGCAACATTGTACTTCTTTGTTAAGTGGTCATATGCATGTTAATTGAATATTCTCTGAAAGTTAATATTAATTTGATGATTTATGGAAAACCTTCTAATGTAATTTTCTTTTGGAAAGTTAATATTAATTTGTTGTTTTATGGAAAGCCTTCTTTTTATTGACGTTATTAGCAGAATTGTGTTTTTGTTTGCCAAAATTATCTTCTTAAAATCACATATTATGTTTTAGTATATCAAAAAACATATTAGAGCTGAAGATCTGATATCTAGGTTCCTGTTGATTGACATAAGCTTGCAGATAAAACCAAGGTTCTGAAAATCGGACCGGACAACGAACCGGAAGAGTGAGAGGTTCATGGTTCGACCGGTCGAACCGGATGACGTAATAAATAATAATATAAGTAAAAGTAATAAAATTAATATAATAATAATGAATATTTATTCTTAAAAATTTTATAATTCTAAGAATTTTTAGACTAAAAATAAATAAAATTCATACATATATAATATATTACATAATTTTAAAATTAAATATAAATAATTATTATATTTATGTTATATATTTAAATATAAATAATTACTAATTTTAAATTTAAATATAAACATCTTCAATCTTCAATTTTAATTTATATTTAATAAAAATTTAGTTTATATATAAATATATATATTTGATATAAATAATTGCTTTATGTTATATATTTAAGCATAATTTACATATATAAATTTTACATTATAAAACTATATTTATAATGTCATATAATACTATATTTATAATGTCATACAATATTATTTTTTAAGATTTTTATTTTTCTGTCATTTAATTTCTCTTTTAGAAAAAGTTTTAGAACTTTAAACATTATAAATAATTATTTTTATTTGAATAATTATAAATATATAATTAATAATAAATTTAAGAAGTTTGAAAATTATTATTATTATTTTTTATTTGAATATTCTACAAAAAAATTTTCCAACAAGTTCTCATTCAAAAAAATCTCATGCATACATTGTTGAATGTTGAAACAAAAAATAACTATTTGTTTAGTCCCACATCACTTAGGAGTTTTATTTTGTGTTGTTTATATACCTTTTCTTGTACCCATGTGCTAAGAGCTTTCATGGTATTATGACATCATGTGAGCTAGATTATTTATATTTAATTTAATATATAATATAATTAAATTTTTGGAATCATATTATTAAATAAAATATATGATATTTAAATTAATTTAATTTAATATTTATTTAAACATTTTATATAAAAATAAAATATTTAAATATATTATTAGTTGAACTGGCCAGTTCTTAAGAAACGGAGCGATTCAACGGTCGGCCGGTTCAACCGGCGGTTCAAACCGGTTTTGACCGGTTCGTTGCTAGCCCGGTTTTTAGGGAGGACCGAACCGGCCATAAGACCGGTTCACGGTTGAACCGGTCGAACCGGACGGTCCGGTCCGGTTTTCAAAACAATGGATGAAACAGTGTGCTCGTCCAAGAATTGATATAAAAACTTTTTGATTGTGGAGAAGTAGAATATGGGGCCATGGAAAACTTCTTTTTTATTTGTAGTTTGTTATTATGATTATGTTAAAACTCTTGATGGTAAAATTTGGTTTTAATCTTAACTGGGATGATTTGGAATGGCTCTTTTTGGAATTGGAGGTCAGCGATAGATGCAGAAGATGAACCTTGTAAAACATAATTGTAGTTCTCTTCTTTCTTTTATTTGTGTAAGATACTGATTGAAATGTTTTCAATATGATGGTACGCAGATGTAAGCTGAAAAGTACGTAGTACTTTTATTGGAAATTTTATATTATGCTACAACTCTTGATAAAAACAATTGATATTATATAATCCATTTAACCTGCTTGTAGCCGAAGGAATGTTTTTGGCCTGTGTTCAATACCTCATGTCAACAAAACTTACATTAATGAAATGTTCTGATGACCAAATAAAATGTTTCTATGTTTTCATCTGAGTTCTGCAGTAGATGAGGCAGAGGCTTGTACCGCTAGAAAAATATTGAAGTTGTTAGAGTTTGTGAAGGTCTGCTTAATGCTGTTTTGGTTTCTATAGGGATTTTTTTTGTATTAATGTCAAAATTATTTCACTGATGGACTTTCATTTCGTGTCAAATTATAGTTGCAATCTGTATAATAAACAACATGACTTTTTGTAACTGAAAAATGAACTCGGGATTAGTTCTTTTTTGTCAGAGGAAATATTAGACTGATCATATAGCTGAAGTAAATATAAACCATTACATATAATGAAATAGGTGTTTCCACTTATTATCTATCTGATACAGAAACATGTTTTTAAGGGCGTGAATTCAGAGAAAGGCTTCGTGCAACAACTTCCCTCGAGTCTTGTTGTTTCCTGAGGGTACCACCACAAATGGGAGGTTCCTTATCTCATTTCAAAATGGTGCTTTCATACCTTCTCTTCCTATACAGCCAGTGGTGGTTCGATATCCTTTTGTACACTTCGATCAGTCATGGTAAGAACTTGACAATTTTGTCCCAACAAATTTTATCCTTTCATTCATGATTTAGTTAAATTAATTTAATTTAGGGGACAAATTTCTCTTGCCAAGCTGATGTTCAAGATGTTCACTCAGTTTCAGAACTTTATGGAGGTACATCTGGTTATTTTTTCAAGTTGTCTTTCTTAATCATATGCAAGTACTGTCATATCCTTAAAATAATTTGGTGTTGTTGAAATAACAGTTGAATGTTGAATAGTTTTCATGTCTAGCATTGGTATGGCATTTTTATGGTTATGTATCGGTAAAAAACCTTCAGTTCTGTACTGGGTTTGTTCCTTTTGATTTGGAGTCCTGGATGTGTGTGATCTAGGGGCACCAGAGAAAAAATGGGGATGTGAAAAATTTCAGAGAATTTATGCTGTCGCCATCCAATTTTGCTGGTAAGGGCCTTGTAAGTTATAGCTAAGGTCTTGAGTTCAATCAGTGCCCTTACCAAACACACATTCTATTTTTTGATGTCATTGCTTTTTAAACTTTTTCATTTTCTAAGTTAAGAACAAAGGTGCACAATAATTGATCTGAAGCATGAATGGAATTATCCTATTCTAATGAAAAAAATAAGATAATGATGCCACATTTAGGGTTAATCATGATGATCAATTGTTCATGCATCCGTGCTTCTATTATGTTTTGTTGTTTTAAATAATGTAAATATTTAAATTAAAAAGCTATGTAGTTCTTTGTGAAAAATCAGAGGTCTTAGAGATATTGGAGTGCGGATTTTTAGGAAACAATGAATCTTGTACATGCAATTCCATTGTGAATTCTCTTTGATCACATGTAGTGCACTATGATTCTCTTGAGTGTTTTTTGTTAACAAATGTTGTCCTCACCAAGCAATTCCTTCAAGCCTAATCACTTGTCAATTTCCTTATAGCATGCAATTTTGGTACATGATCCAATGGACGGATTGTTTCTAATCCGTTGTCTCATCTCTATTCACTATCCATGTCTTATCCATAGTTGAGCTTTATCTAGATTATTGAATTATTGATTATTTTTGTAATTATATAACGGCTTTTAAGCTTGAACAAGTGAAATTGATTACTAAAGAAAATTGCCTCTTTTAAAATTATGTGCTTGTTGAATTTTGAGCTCGTTGAGTATGGTAAAAGTACAACTTTTCAAAGGAAGTCATCTTGTATGAATGTGTTATGTGATCTCTTACCTTATTCTCTTTATAGTTGAGCTTTATCTAGATTATTGAATTATTGATTATTTTTGTAATTATATAAGGGCTTTTAAGCTTGAACAAGTGAAATTGATTACTAAAGAAAATTGCCTCTTTTAAAATTATGTGCTTGTTGAATTTTGAGCTCGTTGAGTATGGTAAAAGTACAACTTTTCAAAGGAAGTCATCTTGTATGAATGTGTTATGTGATCTCTTACCTTATTCTCTTTTGATATATATATATATATATATATATATATATATATATATATATATATATATATATATATATATATATATATATATATATAAAATTTAATATAAGTTTACAACTATGATGCACCGACACGGACACAGACACGATACACGTACATCATTGAAAATATAGGACACCGGTATGACGCAGACATGACATTATAATTTTTAAATAACATGTAAAAATTAATATAGCATCATGTTAGAAATGACAAACAATAATAAATTAATATCATAATTACTTGTCTAGAGCACATATGCATAATGTAATTCAACTAAGGAGATTATGTTTTGATATCCAAATGGCATCCATTTTAAATTGCAACTAAATCTTGAAGAATTGTAAAAATAGCATTGCATAAACGCACTCCATTTAATATAAGGGTTGTTTGGTTCAAAGTTATATCAATAGCAATGCTATCTATATTGACAATGTGATGATAGTATAAATAATAAAAAATTGTGCCTATGGCTTGATGTTATCTTGCTTAAACAATATCATGTCATCTAGAATGATCAACAGTGATTAAAATCTTCATTTGCATTATCATTTATTTCAATCATAAGATAACCGAACATAAATGAAAATATTATTTAAAAAGGTCAAAAAATTAAACAACTAGCATTTGTTAATCACAAAATATTATTGAGCTAGACATTCCAAAACTTCTATTTCATGTCAAAGATATGCTAAATTAATCATATAAATTTCTCTAAAAATAAGTAGAACACAAAAGATACTAATCAAGTTTTTGCCACTTTGTGGTGTTAAGCTAATTATTATGACTTAACATGTCGTTGGCTTGCTGTCTCGCTGTCTTCACGCGACTTTGAAGGGACAAAGCCTACGGAAATTAAGACGGAGTTGGAAATGGGGCCTTGTGGTTGCTGGAATGTCGTGGAGATATGAGCATTCATCATGTAACAACAGAAAAAAATCAAAGCCTCTTACCGTTGGCTCATAAACGCATTTTTTCAACCGATGCCATCGTAGCTCTTCTCCACTGAGTAAAGGAGTGACGGGTACGAGAGAAAGCCCTAGATGAGTCGTAGGCACAACTTCGGATGGTGCGAGCGAAGCAGCAGCTCTTCATATGCAATAAGTGAACAACTAACGAGGGCACGAAAGGAAGCTCTGGATGAGTCAGCCAAAGGGTTTACATGCGAAAGAAATGGCTCGATAAGATTATTAATAGAATTTTTTATTAATAAATAATTAATTTAAAACATAATATTTTAAATATTTTTCTAAATAATATTGGACATGCATGATTATAGGACGCTTGTCGGACATGCATGTCCTATATTATTTTAATCGGAACTTTCTTGCGGTGTCCAACATATTTCCTCGTCGTGTTGGGCATGTGCCCTTGTCCAACACTGCATACCTTCTTTTGGTATATAGTGTTGGTGCATCATAGGTTTACAAGCATAATTAATTTTAGTTAAAATAATCGAAACTAAAGCTTCTTATTGTGACATGAATCTTGATAAGGTTTTTTTTTGTTTCTATTTTGAGATTGAAATTATTTGATTTAAATTATTGTTATATTATTATCTGGACTAAATTTTATTCACATTCTTGTTTTCATTATAAGAGGTGATTTCTAGTCTAAATTAAATATTTTGGGACTATGAATTTGTCTTTTTGTATTTAATTTAGTCCCCAAGATATCTTATATCAAATTGGTAACATATCATAAGGTTGCATCAACATTTTAGCTAGATGTTAGACCTATAAATGTGATGATAGAAAAAATCAATATTGATGCAAATTAAGCAAAATCGAGTATATATGATTATAGACAACCACAACAGGAGTACCATGAGGTTCAAAATGATATTTTTGCTTTCGATGGAAGATATCTTTCAAAATTTTCAAAATGTACTAATATTTTGGAAGAAACTTTTAAGTGTTACAAGCTATCTTATGCCCTAAGAGTTTAATATGCTAAATCAAAATTAGTGGGACATGCTTAATTTATTTTGGTGAAGTGTTGTTGCTAAATCTCCATGAATTAATATGAAACTTATTCTTAAAAATTACTAACAAGTTGATTATGATATATTTTTTAATATTATGCTATGTTTATATGTCTTGCAACTAAAAATTATTTGCCTCTAGATTATTATGCTACCATAATTTGCTTCATTAAAGGCTTAAAGCAAGAAGTTAAAGAATGAATTAAGCTGCAATACAACAAAAATCCTGCTTGATGTTATTCATAATTTAGATTTTGAGGAATGTTATAAATATCTTGTTGTTAGGACTATTGCACTTGTGCTTATTCCCAAGAAAACTCATTATCATCACCTCAAAAGTTTGTCGAGTCTTGGTATTACAACCAATGCCTTGGATTTGTCTTTCCATCTTCTTGTGAATTTGTTTCCACCACCATTCAAGTAATTTCTGTATTTCTTGTTTTTTAAGCTACCTTAGATGATGAAATTATATCATCTACTAATGGTGGATTCTAAAGATACATTGATATGATAGATTTTAATGTGATGACTTATGTATTATATTTCATGAAGCGTAACAATTATTCTCAGATTTGGATGATGAATAAAAATGCTTAATTTATCGGGGCTAAATTTTCAAGTCTGGCAAATTGGCATGAAACTCATAAATGTGATCCTATAATTACTTTCGATGTTATAGCCACTCCCAATCCTTAAACTGCTATCATGATGACTACATGTGATTCCTTTGTTCCTTGCAATTTCGTTGAGTCCTCGTCCATCATGTTTGGCACCAGACAATACCTTCATAGTCCTCTACCTTCACACGTGGAAACATTATGATGTGGTTCCTTCAAGCCTTGTTGCATGTGGATTTTGTGTTGGCATTTGACTTTGGTACATGATTAAATGGACAAATCATGTGAAATGTATTTTAAGTCATGTGTTTCCATCTTATTCGTGCCTTATCTACTGATAAGCTTCACCCAAATTACTGAATTCTTGATTTTCTGTAATTATTTTAAGCCTTTTGAGGTATGAAAAGGGCAATTGATTTCTTAATAATATTTCCTATTTTTCTCGAGGTTATGTGCTATTTGGATTTAAGTTATTTGAGTAAAGTGCAATTGCGACTATCAATTTATGTGGTACGTCATCTCGTTATACCTATAGGTAAGGCCTGAATTTATGTATTTTGTATTGTCTTACCTTCTTCTCTTTACATCCACATAATTCAATATTAGTTTACAAGAATGATTGATTTTAAGTCAAAATAGTTACAATTGGGTTTTCTCATAGCTATGTAATCTTGATCAAGTTATTTAGTTTTATGGTTTCAATCTTCTAGTTGAAATTCTTTGATTTTGGCCATCATTAAATTATCATATAGAGTTAATTTTTTATGCTTGATAGTTTTCATAAAAAATGATGATTTCTTTTCTAAATTTAAAGTTTGTGAACTGTGAATTTGATTCTGTGTACGTAAACTTGTGCATTTCATCCTAGATCTAGATTAAGAAACCTTAGTTGTCCTACATGAATGGATCCATATGTGTGCATTCCCTCATGCAAACAAGCTTTTTTGGCAAGTTTTAGTGGTTCTTCTGAGTGTATCTTATTCATCAATTTTATCATGAATGTGGATATGGAAGTATTGGTCTTAAAAGATTTTCTGTTATGCTGCATTTGCTTAATTTATAGTTTGGAATGTTTAACAAAAACTCCGATATTTCCACATTTTGTAGGTGGAGTATCTACCTGTCATTTTCCCTTGTGAAGAAGAAACTGCATTACAACTGTCTAAAAGAGTGAGTATCACCAAGACTGGTTTATGGAAGTATATGCCAAATTACTATGCCAATATGTATCTTACACCTGACTTTTAACGTTAAATTGAAATTATTGCGAAACCTGTTAATCCTTATGCAGTGAGTTTTAAACTCATTTTTCTTGTTCTTGATTGAATTACAGTGTTAGTGATTTTCTATTCATTTTTCAAATATTTATGCTTGTATTCATTATCCGATTAATAGGGATAATGCTAATGATGATTTAGTTTATAGTTGTCTTCTGCAGGTAAACTAATTCAGTTAATTCGATAGTTTTGAAATAATTGAATTGGCATGATTGTCTGTCTTATATTTTACGTGATATTGTTGGTAGATCCTTTATAAGTTTATTTCACATTAAACTGTAAGTTGACCTATGTTGAATTATCTATATTAATTCAATTTCAATCTTCAGACAGATGTTTATGCATATAGCCTGCTGATTGAAATTGCCTAAATCAAAATAATTAGCATGGATTTGTAGAGAGGATGATACTAACTTTTCTTTTAATTGTATTAACTTTGCAGACCAGCTGTATGATGGGGAGTGCCCTAAATGTTGTTCAGACATCTCATGCTTATGGTGATCTAATGCTCCTTACAAGAGCATCAGAACTCACAAAGGTTAAAGTTCATATGCATTTAATTTATAATTGTTATCTTTTCACTCCTTATCTTTCAGTAATTTTTATTTCTTTGCTTTCTTTTTGATGTTAATGGTTGATCTTACATATATATATATATATATATATATATATGTGTGAGAAAAGGATAAAAATTATTCCTTAACTCTTTGACAGGGATCAAAATGATTCCCAATTATTTTGAGGGACCAATTTGTCCCTCAACTACTTAAAATGGGACCATTTTGAGCCTAACATCCAAACTAATAGATATTAGACTTAATGGTGTAAAAAATAGGGGTATTTTAGTAATTTTTTATTAAACTATTTATTAGATATCATTTTGAACTAATTATTATTTAAAAAGTTATTAATTGTTTGTTTAATATGAGGAATTAATAATAGTTTTAGTTATTATTTTAAAATTTTTAGTCATATATTAATTATCTAACTTAACTAATAATATCTTAAGGATATTAACTCTTAATTATCTAAATATTATTATAAATATTAATAACTTATATGATTATTTAACTACTATTATTATTTTGAATTAAGGGATCATTTTGATCATTTTCTCATATAAATATAAAAATAACAATAAATAGCTAAAAAAATAATTAATAAAATTCTGAATAAGAAAACATTTAATAATAATAATAATATTTGTTTTGTAATTCAAGAGGCATTGAATTTGAAGAGCCCTTAGTGTGGTCCAGGGCACTTTTATGGGGGTTGGCTCCCCTCACTCCTTATTCAACTTTTTTTCCATTTCCAACTACTCCTTCCTCTTTGGCCAAATAACTCTTGCTTTCTTGGGCCTTTAGTTGATGCTACAAGCAAGTGACATAGTTGACTAGGTTTTGGCATAATAATTTTTTCCATAATATGCATTTGGTTATCAAAAAGTTATGATTGAACGTTTGGTTCATTCCTAAAATTAAATTCTAGACCATCAAGATAAATACTTTTTCCCATATCACGATAATGAATGTGGTTATCATAATAGTATAACTCAAGAGAATCCTCAACATAAAATTTTCTACTCAAAGTCTTACGAAAATAGATACGCTTTGGGCTCTTTTTTCAATAATGGGTGGGTTTTGTTATCAAAATATCATAATTGAAGTACATACTCATCATAAAAAATGCTTTTGAAATATCAAAGAAATTAAATAAAATTCAAGCTCTTTTTTCCATGATGGGCATAATCGGAATAAATCATATTCGGAGGGAACTCTTACATCTAAATCTGGTCTTTAAAGAAATGTATAAGAAATAAAAAAAAATATGAAAGCCAAAAAATCATGCAAGAATTGATTATTTGGTTCTCAAAGTAGCCACCTAACCATCCTTTGCACAAGTTTATCCAAGATAACAAATTTTAGTTTGACTAAAGCTTACAAAAAGGAAATGACACATGTCTTTTGACTGAGTGTTTAGCCTAATTGCAATGTCATCACTTTATTACAGTTACAACCTAAGTTTGAATGTGCCTCAATGGCTAAGACTATGAGTCATGTGCCATAATATGCACTGAAAAAGGTTTGAAGCCCATTTGTTATCCAATGCCAGCTCAAAATTGGTCCCTTTAGTAAGTTCTCTACCTATATTTATGACAGCCACCTGGACAATGCAATATATTTGTGCTGATAAGGATCTATCAATTAGGTTGAGTCGACTTTTTTTACTGACAAAGTAGACCAGTGTTAATGATAAACCAAGACGTCATAATGATCTGATCGTGTTTATCATTTATCATCATTCCTCACCACTCAATTTAAGCTTGTAGCAGTATGTTATCTCCTTTAATCCAAATTGTTGTTAATATAAGTAAATTATCACGGAGTCTATTGATTAGCCTTAACCATAAAAGCTTGCACCTATGAGAAATCATAAACGAGATCATAAAGCCCTAAAATAGATGGGAAAACCTTTGGGTAGTGTTTTATCTAAAAATCGATTGTGCTTCTAAAAATTCAACCCATAATCACTTGAATATATTCAACAGAGCCATATGAGAATTTTTAAAGCCCACATTCATATATTAGTTCTATGAATGTCATGCACAGATGTGCGCTTTCTGATGAATTAAGTGCATCATATTAGAAATATTTGTCTTATTTCTTTCTTCTAGGTATTCATAATCTGGGAACTAAACTTTTTACACAAGCTTTATCCTATGAACTTTCTTATAGAGATTTAATTTCTCAATTAAAGAATTATTGTTGATTTTCCAATCTTGTTAATACTAGTTCTATCTGCATTTATTTATTGTATATTATAAAAAAATAACTCAACTATAAACAACTTGCATCAAAATTAAACTTCGCTACTGGGAATGAGAAATATTGCTGAAAAAAATCTCGGAAGCTCGCTCATGTTATCCTCATCCATGTATTCACGACTATAATATGAATGAATGGTAGTGACATCCGTTTAGCCCCGATTTTTACTTCCTTTTCACTTGTATTAAGGTATTCTTGGTCACCTGTTCATTTGCTTGAATATATTTCAAATCCAAGTTAGTTTGAGATTTAGGAATTTGTTAAGGTGATTTTTTCGTGCCCAAGCAAAAATATTTTTATCCTGGTCATCATCAGGATAAAAACCATTATTTCATACTGGCACCGCCAAGATTCATCTTTTCTGGTATTTTATGTTAAGATGTGACCAGATAGAATGATGTCATACAAAATTGTTTGGCAAATCAAAAAACTATTGCTAAATGATTAGTTTGTTTTTTTTTATTTACTTTATTCACTATTCAGATTGAGGGTTTTAAAAGTCTAAAGTAGGTGGATGATATTGCCTCATAGCATGTTTTTCACAACCCATACGTATGACAGATAATTCATTTACATAATGATTAGAAGAAATGCTCAAACATAAGCACTAAAGCAATCTCCCTTATCCTCTATGGTTCAAAAACTCATCCATCTTAACATTCTCATGTCTATCATACTTAATTTGATTGTTATAATTTCTTTTTAAACCTTAAGAATCATATAACACAAAAACTTTTATTGATTTATATGAAGTTTACTTCCAAATTTTTTGTAGAGAATATTCTAGAGAAACCTATTTATTTTAACGGACATCTTACTTTACTATTTGTACACTTATTTGCATCCTGTGTATTTTTATATAGTAAATTCAAGATATCTTAATTTATTGTACCCGTTGTCTATAAATCCTTGATTATTATTCATTGACTATTATTGTTTCACATCATCTAATACCCTATATCGTGTAATTTGTTTGAGTCTTGAATTCCTAATTCCATCTCCTACATTTCAGTTTTATTCCATTATTCAACTGTTTACTTTCTAACCTATTTGAATCATGCCATGAGTGCATAGCATGCTCCATGAAACTTATTTTTAATCATGCTTGTAATCTCATTCATAAAACATATGAAAATGTACTATTTTTTATGTTCATCATTGATTTGACCATTCTATTTTAAGAATTCTTACATCATTCTAAAACATTATTTGTTCCTGTTCACAGCTCCATTCCACATATTTTTAACTTCAATATTCTCTTGGCACATGTCTATTTCCTTTAATCCCCACCAAGTTTATTCTTATGGTACTCCATTAATAGGCTTCTTAATGCCTTTTAAAATCATATTGA
Organism: Dendrobium nobile; assembly: GCA_022539455.1. Taxonomy (NCBI): domain Eukaryota; kingdom Viridiplantae; phylum Streptophyta; class Magnoliopsida; order Asparagales; family Orchidaceae; genus Dendrobium; species Dendrobium nobile. Next base: position 39,399,002 of record CM039734.1, read on the forward strand.
GTGTTTTTCGTTGCTTTCAATACTTTTATGTTATTGGTCTCAACACAAAAATAGCCTCTTGGCAATCGTCCATGCATTCAATAAAATTATTTTCTTGGATATTGTTGTGATGTTCCTCAACCTTTATTTCATCTTCATTCTCATTATTTTATTTTAGATAAGTTTTGCTCTCTTATAATAATCACAATTTTGAATTCTATTTATTTTTTAATATTGTTTCATCATCTCGCTTATTATCTCCTTTTCTTTTCTTTCGGAGTAATAAAAAAGAGTATACCTTCAAAAGTTATACCTCCTGCTTTTGCCTACTACCCTCTAGCATTTCCTTTAGCTAATTTATATTTTCTTTTTGTGTCATAATATTTTTATTATGATGTTTTTTGAAAGGGTATATTTTATGTATGTGTTCTTTTTACTGGTTTACGATTCACTTCTAACCTAAAGCTCTTTATTAACCTTCTTAAAACAATTAGCAATTCTCTTTAAGCTTCACTTTGGCTTTTTTAGTTAGATTTTTTTTTCTTCTATTGCAATACCTTATACTAAGTGGTTAACCTCATATTAAAAAAAAAAAAAAAAAAAAAAAAAAGTGGTTAACCTCATATCTTGATTAACCTAATAATTTTTTATAGTAGTTTTTAACCTTCCTCCTAATAGAAAGTAACCTTTTGTGATGCTCTTGATTTATTTTTTATTAAATGTTCCTAATTATCTTCTCATTTATAAAGTATGTGCTTGCTATTTCTAAAATATATACTTGTTTGAGATCAAATAATACTTTTCCCATCACATTCTTTTCTCCTATTATATACTTTCTATGAATCCTCGTTGTTCAACTTTTTTCTGATGGAAACTTTTGGTGGCATAGGCATTCACTTCGTAATTTAGGTAGGATTTGTCAATCAATAATTAGTTTAACAAAGTCAAGATATAATCCTATTCACCTTTACAGTATTATTTTGTAGTTATGTATCCGCTAATTTTCCTGCTCGTTCCCTACTACTAATCTTCCTAATTTTAGATACTTATAACAATTCTCAATTTCTTTTAAACGTCCCACATTTCATTAAGTTTCTTTTTGGTCATGCAATATATTTTTCTCATGTTATATGCCTAATTAGTAAGATTTTCAAAATGGTATGTAGATTTTTTTTTAAAATCATATGTTCACCCACTCTTAACTTAAATCTGCTAGCAATTTTCTATTGAAGTGATCCCTAATCATTTTAATTTATGATATTGCATTTTTTAGTATTAGGCTTTGCAATATATTCCCTACTTATTACAATTGGATTCATTATGAAATATGTCATTGCCAACCCTGTATCACTTTTATTCCTATTGGCTTGGCTGTGGACCATATCTTATGAGTAATGGCCTAGCCAAATTTCACTCACGTCTCAGTTACGTTGTGGCAAATCACATTTAGAAACACCCTCATGAATGAATGAATCCTTGATCGGGGTAGGTAATTAATTTTCTTCTACGTAAACACGCTCGTTCTATAAAATATATTCGCATATGCATGCAGAGAGAGGGACTTTTACCCTCTTTTGAGGAGAATTGACATTTTTCTCCTGAGTTTTCTTGAAGTTCACTAGATTTTATTGTCTTCAAACTTAAATCACATCATTCATATTTATCTGCAACATTAAATCTACTTATGGTTTAATTCCAACAGCTGTTAAAAATTTAACTATTCATCAGGTATTCTAACAAATTGATGATGGTCAGAGTTATATAGAAATTGTTGTTTTTCATTAATCAAAATCATTGAAATAAGCATCATGAGTAATTTATGTTTTAAATTCCAAGTCATTTTTAAGCCTTCTCTCGAAATATCTTCTCATTCTATTGAAGCTATTTATCAAGAAATTTTGTATGCATCAAAATGGATGTTTGAATGATTTTAGAAATGTTTGAAATTGTGTGTCACTAGCTTTAATTATGTTAAGGATCATTGACAATCTTGATTTTACATTCCAAGGCTATGTTTAAAATTTGATCTAGGAGAATAATTGATGTTCCTCCAAGGAGGGGATAAGTCCATCTCATATATAGATGCATGTTTGCATGTATGTTTGTATTGATGCATCTCTAGTTGTTATCGGCATGCTTTGAATGTTTGTTTCAAGAAAATTTTTGTTTTACACTTGCAACCCAATATATTATCTTTCTGAGTTCTTCAATTGTTTTCATTTGGCAGGACAACTGCTCTAACTTCTTGGTTGAAATGGCATGGGTTGAAAGTGTACGTAATTAATCTCCAATGCCTATGCATTATGTACATATTTTATTGGTATCTTTTCATCATGAAAAGAAACCTCCTGAATTGTTTGAAATGTTCTTACTCCTCTAGGTTGCACTTTTCATTATTGTATTTTTGGATGTATAATGCTGTCCTTGAAACGGGATCATTGGCATTGATTAGAATAATCTGAATAAAACCTTTCGGCTAGGTCCCATATATTATCTAAAGTTCTCGTGTAATTCTTCAACATTGGAAAGTGGACAGTTTTTATTAAAACAACAAAAGAAATCACCTTAAACTTGTTAAGAATAAAGTGAAAGCTTAACAAACTGAGATCTAACTTTACATATGTTTGGAACTGTTCATAAAGGTCCTAGCATCAATCTTGCAACCTTTGCATATCATTTTTGGTTTTGTAGACCAAAGGGTTTGTTGACTGCTTGGCACAATGTTGATAGACATTTCTTCCTGAGTATTTGTGTCAGATTTAAATTGTTAGAAATACATACGAAGTCACTCTTAAAATATATTCAAATCCTTACAATGAAAAATAAAAATATTCATCATAAAAGGAAACCTTCTGGTATTTTTTAAAATTACTTATCTCGATTTTTACTTCTATTTTTTAATGTTTTGAGGATATATTAAGTTCAGATCCCAGAGATGGGATATTTTGACATTGGTCAGCAGAAAACCTTTTACTAAGTTCCCATACATTACCTAAAGCCCTCATTAGATTCGCTAGCTTTGTAGAGTGGGTTTTTATTTTATTTTTTGTTAAAAGAATATAAATTCCTTCTTAAACTTTCAAGATTAAACTTTAAAGTAAAATTTTTCAAAGTTGAGAATTAACTTTGTAATTTTTTATTGGTCCGTAAAGCAGTTTCTCATGTAATTGTTGGTTATTTAGGCCAAAGGGTTTTTGAAGTTCGGAGTACCTGAAGATATGGTATTTTAATCTGATTTAAGTAGTTAAAAACAAATCTCCAATCACTCCAATACCTTAATCCTTCCGAATAAATTGAGAAATTGGAGGCTAACATGCTGTCATCGCTATTGACTTTTTTTATCCAAGAAAAATTTCATGCTACAATGAACGAACTTTTCCTGTGTTTTTGGCTAGAGGATGATTTTGTTTGTTGTTAAATATATATATTTTTTAAAACATTTTAGAATGTTTCTGATGAACACCACTTCAGCCCTTTTCCAGTTCACTTGGGTTCTAAAACTACATTTTTTTCCTTTCTTCTCTCACGTATCCGCCCATTATATAGATAGTAGATATATTAATTATTGATTTAATTGTTTAAATATTATTTTTTTGTAAAATTCTTAATATATATTTAATGTATTACTTCATTAGTTACGCCATTCTTCTTTTAGCATTTTTTTTGTTTGTTGTTTTTAGGCTTTTTTGGGATTGCCGTTTTACTGTCATTAAACTTGAGAATTTTGTTCACCTTTCTGCAGTCGTTCAGCATAAGCACATCTGAGGCTCTGGAGCTTATGGATCAGTTTTGTTTGATGAATCCTGATTCAAAGTAATTTCATTCCATTTTGTTAACTTTATTGTGTTGCTCATCATGTTGTTTTTAATAATTTTTAGTTCCTGAAATCATAATATGGAACCATTTATGAGATCTTTCATGTTAACGGACTGCTTGTGTGCATTTCCTAATACTTTCTATTGCTTTTAGGCTTGATTTTTTCTTGAGTAGGAAGGAGAGGTTATCATGCTAAGGGGTGCTTAACCCATTGAGCTAAACTGTAATAGAAACTCCATATCCATTCTGCATATATCTATGCTTGTCTTGATTTCCTGCCTACAATGTCAGCCGTGTATGTTTACATTTGCCTACAAGATGGCCTAAGGTGTACATGAATCAATTTCACTTCCTATTCTGCCATGCCTTACAACAGAAAATTCTTTTCTTGAAGAGTTAGTATTGAATAGTTATTTTATTACGTTTTTTCTTATTTTCATCTCTTCTTTATGTCTGGATAATTGTGGGCTCCGAAAATTCGGCCCCGGCCTCTCCGCCGCTTTTCTATTTATTCGGCGAGGGAGTTTTAACTGATAAGTTTTGGGGTAAATTTTGGAAGGCAGATGGGTTTATAGATAAGACGCTACCCAGAGATTTTGCCCTCATTTGGTGAGGACTTTATGATCTGAGTTCTGGTTTCCTATAGGCGCAAGCCCCTATAGTTAATTACCCCTCCCGATCACGAGAGAGAACTTTCGATTAAGGCTAGTCGTCAATCAGATACGTAGAAATACGTGGTATCTGGCATATAGTAGCAGCATGGATTTGGATTTGGAAATTGGGTTTAAATTTAGGTATTTCGAAATGTTTGGAAAGTTTGAAAATAGTTGGGAATTTGAAGATTTTGATATTCAAAATAGAAATTTCACCATCCTGCACTTAAAGCGGATGGTGGGGGAATAGATGATAGACCCGATCAAGATCTCATGGTTCCGTCGTCCCGGGCCATCGTGGTCTCTGGTCTACTTAGTCAGAGGAGGTAGTCGATCCAACCTGACAGAAGGATCCTTGTCGGCAGCCATGGGTTGCTTCGTCCAAGGGGACCTTGTAGACCTAGGGTGAATGTTTGTCTAAGGGGACAAATTTGAATCCATCTTAGCTGACAGAGGGCTTTGTGCCCAATCAATAATTTCCTATTGATTCATATCTCAAGGATTTGATGCCAATAAGGAACGTAACGGCGCTGGCCATAACCGGTATTTCGTGGTGCCATTTGGCGGCAAAACCACTCGGTTCAGAGGGCCCCGGGTTATAACCGTTTATCCTGCGGTGCCATTTGGCGGTAGACCGCCGGTCAGAGGACACGTATCACGTTCTTATCGGCAGGAGACTGTTTGAGAATGGATCCTAGTAATATTTTTGACTAGGCATTTGGCTCTTTGTGAGCTGAAGTAGTATTTGAATTTTGTCCACCTCGGCAAACTATTGCGGATGACGGATGAATTTTGCTTTAAGTGGGTTGATGGATTTATTTCATTTTAAATATTTTTGGAATTTTTGGGATTTTGAGATTTTTGGATTTTTCTGGGATTTTGGGTGGAGCTTTGGAGTATTTGAAATGGACTTTGGATATTTGGGAGATATTTGATTGGGAACCCCTCCGGTTGAGATTTGCATTCAACACGACCATCATCAGGGTGTTCGGTGCAATTTCTCTTTTATTGATTGAATCTTGTCGACTCTATCGAATTATCGATAGAGGATCGGATTTTGTATGTTTTATGCCCTTATTAGTGAACTCGTATTGCTATAGACCTTTGAAGGCCTAATATGAATGTATTAAACAAATATATCGGTTATCATCATCGTACACTTGTTTGATTGTTCGAACCCTATCGACTTAAATTGACTCGTATAGAAGGATCGAATTCGAACTTGAATTCACTTATTGACCCGCGCAGCTTCCCTAGACGTCACGTGTGTACCAATAACTCGCTCGCCAGGGCCCGTGCGGGTATTTGGGGTCATTTTATAATTAAACCCTGTCGACTCCTTTTATTTGCTAAGGAGGATCGGGTTTAAATTTAATAACCCGCGCAGCATCCCTAGACTTCACGTGTGTACCAATAACACGCTCACTGGGGCCCATGCGGGTTCTTGATTGCTTTTACCCCTTTTTAGTGTACCTATGTGTATACAAATTATAGTGTACGTGCAGGGGTATTTTGAAATATTTTAGTTGTGCATGTAATTGCTATTTAAATGCACACAATATTTCATTTGAAAGCTTATACACGCCTTCTGTCCGCTAGTACGAGTGTTGCGGATCCGGTGGCTATATTGTCTTGATGTTATGAGGCATTTCTCTACCTTAATGTTGACTCCCCCCTTTCTCATTCACTGGGGAGGGTCCTTCTTGAAATTCATGACTGCTACTTCATACTAACAATTTGTTGTCTCCATTGCATATCGAACCTTTCTGGATGTAAGGAATCAATGCCTTTTGACTGAGATCAAGTGACTGCTGATTATGAGATGGTTTAGCATCCACTACATATCATTCATCGTCACCTTTGATCGGATCTCCATATGAAAGGAATTTCTCCTACGTCTATTTATAGATGTCTTTACTTGTATGTGACGGGTTTCTTTCATTACAATTCTTCTTGTGTTTGCTAGAGAATAGCGTGTTGCTTCTATTTATTGTAACTCTTTGGCTCTTTGCTTGTGAACATTACACTGGGTACACCATGGGTCTTCTACAGTAATTTATAGGAGTATGCATCTGTCACCAACCCCTCCATGCACATTGATTGGTGTTGACTATATGAGGATATTATACACACTGCATATATATGTTGCTATAATCTATAAAAACTCTTTTCATTGTATATTGCATCATATGTATCTTCCCTTAATTTACATGGCTTTCATCACCACCTTGTGAACGATCTGTTGAATATATGAGTGTATGGCTATATTTGTATAGAACATGTCACTTATACATCATTTCAATCGATGTTACTTATGAGTGGATTGCCAGTTCTATTTGTATTGACTTCAAGCATGCCATTATCGTTCATGGATGATCACAAGTATCTCATAGTTGTTTGTAAGGGATTTTCATTCTTCCTTCACTAGCTAGTTGATGTTGACTGCTAGGATATTGCGATGATCATTTCCTTTGTGCTTGTAGGGAATGGGAATGTACGCTTGCCACGATATTAGCATAGGTGATATGAACAACCATTGTAGGCTTCTATGTTCACCATACTCATTATAGAGATATTGCTAGATCTCTAAAATTTGGTTCATGAGCATTTCATTCCACTATCCATGGATGAATCATTTCATATATTTGAGAATCATGCATCATTTAATGCATTTGAGAATCGTGACCCCATTTTACCTTTGTATATTGCGAATGAGGTTCAACATTTCATAGTTTAGCTCATGGCTCTTGCCACTTATGATTATTAGTTCTCAATCAAATAATTTGGAATTTAGCACTTGCATTTTTATGTTTGAGTTCAAGTATTGTTCTCCTGTTGTCATTTGTTTCATTCACATTCAAATTCATTTAGAATTCAATTTGAACTTCTTTTGGGTTCAAGCTCCTCGTAGTTATAACTTCTAGTTCAGTTCATAGAAGTCAATGTTCAAGCTTGCAAGTCTTCCTCATCTGATTCAAGTCAAGTTCGTGTTCTCCTTGATGTTGTATAGTTCAAGTTCAGTGTTCACTGTAGTCCAAACTCAAATCTTTGTTTGAGTTTAAATGTCCCAGTCATGTCTTTGTTCATTTCAAGTTCTAGTTTTGATTTGAGTTCCTTATAGTTCAAGGTTGATTCAAGTCTTTGCTCACATCATTTGATTTCCAAATCAAATATGAGTTCAAGTTCAATTAAGTTCTATCCTTGTTCATAAGTCCTCTGCTCTTGTTCGAGTACAAGTTCTGTCCTTGCTCAAATTGTCAAGTCCTTTGTAGTCTCTTGAGTTCAAGATCATATTCTAACTCAAGTTTTCGTTGTAGTTCATTTATAAGTTCAAGTGTGAGCTCCTTGTTTGAGATCAAGTTCAAATATATTGAGTTATTGTTCATGTCTTCTTTGTAGTCAATTTTGCATGTCCAAAAAATTAGCACCAAGTTCTTTTGAGTTCAAGTGGTCCACCTCTTGTTTTGAGTTTTGCTTAAGCCATTATGTATCCAAGTTTGATTTTAGTTCAATTGATGTCCAGATGAGATTCAATATTGCTCAAAGTCCTTGGATTTTCAATCAAAATTTCGGCAGCCTCCTGGCGTCTCCCCCGTTTAGGGGAAAAACCAAGAGGCAACCTTCCCCTCGACGCTATGTGAGCGCTTCAGTTAGGTGTCAAAAATGACACTGCGGTCGCAAATGTGTTTTTTTATCCCCGCCCGCTACATGAGCGTTTAAGGGTGTTTTTTTGTTTTTATTATAAGAAGAAAACACGTTAGAAATAAAGCACAGATTTCCCCCCTCTGCACCACGTGGGCGTTTGGGGGTACTTACATAAAAATAAAGAGGAAAACAAAAACACATTTTTTTTATCCCCTTCACCGCAAGCGTCGCACCGGTTTCCTGCCCTACAACGCTATGTGAGCGCCTCAGGGGTTTGCCGGCTCGTTGCTAGCATAGAAGAGGGATCCTTAAGTCGTCGCAAGCATCACACCTGTTTCCCACCCTACAACGCTACGTGAGCGCCTAGGGGGTTTGCCGGCTCGTCGCAAGCATCGACGAAAGAACCATCTTTTTTTTAGATTAATTATAATTAAAATAATTAATTATTATTAATGATAATTAATTATCATTAATTATAATTAATAAACATTAATTATAATTAATATTAACTAATAATATATAAATTATAATTAATTATAATTATCTTATAATAAATAATTATAATTAAAAATAATTAATAATAATAATACTTTACTATAATGATAATATTAGTAATATTTATAATAATAACAATAATGATATTATTATTGTTAATGATAATATATTATTATTAATTCTAATATTAATAACATTATTAATACTCTAAATTATAATGATAACAACAAATAAAATAAAATAAAATAAAATAAAACACCTCCAAACTCAAGTTAGAGGGGCTCGGCTAGGTTAAGAGGGGATGAGTGGATTGAGTCAGGTGCTGAGTTGACTGAGTCGGATGAGTTGGAGTGAGTGGAGTGAGTTGAGGTAAGGTTTTAAGTGGAGTTAGGGCTCGGGTGATGAGGAGATCGGAAGATACAGGCTGGGTTCGGCTATGGGAGGAAGAATGAAGGTATGTCTTCTCACCCACTTCCTCTCTCTCTCTCTCTCTCTCTCTCTCTCTCTCTCTCTCTCTCTCTCTCTCTCTCTCTCGGGTTGGAGTCGGCACAGGCAGAGGAGATCGGGCAAGGGTCGGGGTTCCCTTCAGGCTCTATTTGAGCTTGGCAGTGGGATGAAGATGGAAGGAGATGTTGAGTGGAGGAAGAAGAGTTTCGTGCGAGAGGAGATCGTGAGCAAACAGAGGGAAGAGCGGCTGAGGGTTCGGTATTTAACGACTCGAATGGGAGCGATCCCACGATTTTCGCAGAAATCCCGGAACGGCGCCGGATGTACAGTAAATCAACGGGATTCTAGCAAGATTTCGGCAGAAATCAAGGATCCAATGGTTACGAGGTATGCTTTTGAGTATTTTTTTTTTCTTCTTTGGGTATAACGTTATGGTCAACAAAACCATGAAATAAGGATCACTTATCAATAGGTTCATTTGTGTCATTCATTAGTTTACTCGGAAGTCTATAGAAGGGTTGTTTAGGTTGTGATCGGTTGTGTTTGGTTTAATTAGAAATTTGATTCCTTTTACTTATTCTTTCCCCCCTCTCTTGGTTTCCCGCTCTCCCATTCTATGACTATGGTGAATATTGTCAGATTTAAGGAACATTGGTCTCAAAACTAAATGATAGCCTCCATCAATGTGTACTTCTAAATTTAGATATGGCACGGTCAAAGAATCCATATCTTTGTCCTATTTGTTATGAGATACTTGCAAAGGTTATTGGGAAAGATGGTGAAAGTGGTGAGAGAGATAGAGAGCCAGAGAGATGATCAAGAGCACGAGAACAATGGAACAATTGCAAAATTGTTGCAAAGCCAATTATCTTTTGACTTCCTACGTCAGACTAGTTATTCATACAATTACAACTTATAAAGGTCACTTTGCACTTTCATAGCGGTGTAGTTGAGTCAATGTATCCAACTAAATATTGACAAGAAGGTTAGGGCTAAAGAAAAAACTATGACTATGGTAAATATTGCCAGATTTTAACATTTCTGAAACTAAATTCTCCATTGCGTCCTTTTGATAATGTGGGTAATGATAAGGACAAATGTTAACAGGTTTGGATAAAAAAGGGAGATGGATAAGATGGTCGATGGTTCATGGTGATGGTAACCCTTGTAGGGGCTCGAATAAGTATTTAAATTCATATAATAATGTTCAAATGGGAGTAGGAAGAGGATGAGGGAGAGTATCTAGATGTTTTTCTAAAGAGTCAGGTGGTGCAAGGTTGGTATTTAGATGGTGAGGTTGAATAGTGAATAATTGGATGGTTGAGGAATGAGAAATGAGGGCACATAATTGGTTGAAAGAAATGGGATTTGAGGATAATTGAGATTCGCTAGAAAGTATAAGGGATTGATTTTGATAACTAAATTGCATAGTCAAATTGCGATAATTTCGTAGAATTGATCCTAAGGATTGTAGCCAATGCATACCCACGACGACATCGGCCCCATGGATGGAAATGATGAATAAATTTAAGGTGACCTGATAGCCTTTCATAGTAATTGTGACATTGGGGCATTTTGCTATACAAAAAAGTAAATTGCCATTGCCTACTGAAACTTTAAAGTAATTGGTGGCTTGTGGAGTAAGAGCAAGTTGATGGATAAGATTGGATTGAATAAAATTATGAGTACTATTAATTAAAATGTGAATATTTTGATTATTAATATAGCCATTTAAACAAAAAGATTGAGGATTAAATTGTCCCGCTAAGGCATTTAAACTAATTTTAGAAGAAAGATCGTGGTTATGATCAATATCAAGAGAAGAGGAGGGGACTTTATGCATTCACCATCGTCCGTGCCAAGTAATAATTAGAATTTATTAGGGCAACGAATTTGGGGTCCAAGCTTCACAATTAAAACAAAGGCCTTGTTCACGTCTATGTTGAATTTCAACAGGAGATAGTTTGCGATTTGGGAGGTTAGGAGGTTTATGGATGGTGAGAGAAGGTTGGGCCTAGTCAGTGGGGTTGAAGTTGGATGAGGGGATAGAGGTAGGACGTGTAAACTTGGTGGATGGATAAGAATGATTTGGTTTATGCCAATTTGAGGATGAGGTAGAAAAGAAGTCTTGAATTTTGATTCATGACTTATAGTAAGTTCCATTGCATCCAAAAAAAGGACACGCAAGTAAAAGTTATCATTGTAATTCTTTTTTGAGTTCAAAAATGAAATAACTAATAAAGGTAAACTCCGAAAGATTGGGAACTTTAAATGCAATATTTTCAAAAGTTGTTTGATAATCCAAAGTTCATTTTTTTTTAGTTAATTTTGAAAGATTCCCATGTAAATTCTCATAAGAAGAAAGGCCAAATCGTTGTAAAGATAACATAAAATCACACTAAGGAAGAGATTGACCTTTCATCCTAAGCCATTGATACCAAGTAGTGGCGGGATCGTCCAAATGAAATGAAGCGATTCAAACCTGATAACAATCAGGAGTATTATGAAAATCGAAATGTATTTATGCTTTAAAGATCCATGCTTTCACATCAGATCCATTAAAAGTGAGGAAGATCAATTTTCTTATTTTGAAGATAAGAAAAACGTAGAGAGACCGGGATAGATTGTGGAGTGGGAAGGGACCCAATGGAACCAAGAATACCGGCAGAGTGAGCAGGATCTTTATTTTGAAAGGAAGGTGGTCGTTCAGTGCATAAGTTGTTAAGACATTTATCAATGAAGTCCTTGAAGGTTTGAAATTGTTGGATGGATGTGCCAACAGAAGTTAATTGAATATCAGCTTGTTGGAGAGATTTTTGGATTTCGGCAAATTGCAAATTATGATTACTTTGCATTGAGCGTAGAGCTTCAGCATCAACATTCTTCATGTTGGGTATGAATGAGGAAATTCTTTTATACGAGAATTGGTACATATACCAAAATTAAAAAAAGAAAAACGAAAAGAAAAATGAGTAGAATGTGTAGAATAAGATAAAAAAATTTCAGTAAAGAACAAGAAAATGGAGAACCTGATGTAAACTTGAAAAATTATTATTCCAGTGCAAGCAAGATGCGGGTTGCCAGTAATTATTGAATCCTTGAATGTTGTTGAATATTTTTGAAAAAAACAATCAGATGACTGTTGGAAGGATGTTGCGGCAGATGCAAGATGTAGCAGGTTACCAGCTGGTGAGATTTGCTGTTGTCAGGAGGGCTATTATGGCTGAAGTAACCATCCAAATAGTAGGTTCTTGGAGGGATTCTGTGTCTTGGGGGCATCGGTTGTCGGAGAACGCTGAAAAGGAGGTATCAAAACAGTTGCAAAAATAATGCAGGGAATGTGGCTTGACTGAGGTTTGCTGTTTCTTAACAACAACAGCTGCAAGTTGGTGGGTGTTATGTCTAAAACAACAGCTGGAATAGGTGGATTGTTGCTGTTCTTGAAGGTCTTGGGTGGAGAAAAAGTGGCTGGAGACAGAAGCAGGAAGAAGTTTGGGCAAAAATGAAGAGCGAAGCCCAATATTGCTGAAGAACTACGGGTGGAAGCTGCATTTGGCTGACTGGAGACTATGGCTAGAAATGCTGGCAAAGGATGGAAGATGGATGGATGGGAAGGAGGTATGCTGATGTTGACCTCTAAAACAAAGAAAAAAATCAAAAAAATAAAATACTTATGCCTATGCCGCTACTATATGCCAGATAATGCATATTTCTATGTATCTGATTGATGACTAGCCTTAATCGAAAGTTCTCTCTCGTTATCGGGAAGGGTAATTAACTATAGGAGCTTGCGCCTATAGGAAACCAGAACTCAGATCATAAAGTCCTCGCAAAATGAGGGCGAAATCTTTGGGTAGTGTCTTATCTACAAACTCATCTGCCTTCCAAAATTTACTCTAGAACTTAATTCCGTTAAAACTCCCCCGAAGAAGAAGAAAAAGCAAGCGGGGGAGGACGGGCCGAATTTTCGGAGCCCACAGATTTCTGGCGACTCCACTGGGGTTTGTTTTCTCTTTCCATCTTTGGCTAGTCGTCTAAGTGCTATAGCAGCAGCAAAAAATAGTAATGATAATACTAAGCTCTATACATGAATATCAAGACGTGACATTTGGTCCCTACATCCAAAAATCCATCATTAAAAGGTCCCGATACAGGGAAAAGTAATCATCTATTATGATGGTAGAGCAAAGAAAGAATTAAGATATGTATGGTAAGCATCGAGGCGGGACACTTGGACGCATGTCCTCCCGACATAAAAGAAAACAAATATGGAGATCAATATCTCTATAGGAAAAATATATGTAATATAATGGTGTGACATCTAGTGTGTACCTTTAGAGATCCGTCATTAAAGAAATTCATCAAAGTGGGTCCCCCGAAGATGACCCCTTCAAACAATATTCTCGATGGTCGACATCTTGAAAAATCTTCCAAGAAATCCCATCGCTTTTCAGCTATATCCTCTCAGACTAAAGAAGATCTTCGCTTGATCTTCATCAGTGTCCTTCTACCGGAAGAGCAAGGGGAGGAAGTAGAAGAAATTCTCTGTGAATTCAGGGACTGCTTTATATGGACATACACTGAGATGCCCGTCTTATCCCCTGATGTAGCAGTTCATAGATTGACCAACACCCGTTAAATAAGCTCCAAAGAGAATGAGATTAGAGATTGAAGAATAGGTGATTGCTGAAACTAAGAAGCTCATAGAAGCGGGCTTCATTCGAGAAGAAAATATGCCGACTGGATCGCCAATATCGTCCATTTCAAGAAAAAGAATGGTCAGATTCGTGTATGTATTGACTTTCGGGACCTTAATAAGGCGTGTCCTAAAGGCGACTTTCCACTCCCGATATCAAAACTCTTAGTGAACAACACGTCCAACTACGACAAGTTCTCATTTATGGATGGATCGTCGAGTTAAAATCAAATTAAGATGTCACTTGAAGATGAAAATCATACATCGTTCAGAATGCCCATCGGCATGTTCTGCTATACGGTCACGCCCTTTGGCCTGAAGAACGCTGAAACCATCTACCAGTGGGTAATGACACGTATCTTTGATGAATTAATACATCATAAGGTAAAAAAAAACATCAGAAGGTCGAGTGCTATATAGATGGCCTCGTCGTCAAGAGCATGAACCGAAAATATCATTTAAACCACCTAAGGATCATATTTGAGAGGGTTAGAAAGTTCGATTTGAAGATGAACCCCTCTCAAATGTGCCTTCGGGGTCTCCTCTAGTAAATTTCTGGGATACGTCATTTGACATCGAGGAATCGAAATCGGCCCCAATAAGATCAAGGAAATTATTGTGATGTCACCTCCTAGAAATATTTGTCAACTCCGCTCCTTGCAAGAATAATTGGCTTTCATTGGCGATTCATATCAAATTTGTTGGGTAGGTGCCAACCATTTTCGAAGCTAATGAAGAAAGATGTCTGCTTCAAATGGGATGTAGAGTGCCAGGAAGCGTTCGACAGTTTTAAAAGATACTTGTTAAAGCCGTCCATTCTCACAGTGCCAATTCCGAGGAAGCCTCTTATACTGTACACAACAACATTAGAAGAGTACCTCGAAGCATTATTGGCTCAACACAACAAAGAAGGCAAAGAAAATACACTTTACCACATTAGTCGGAGATTGATCAGAGCAGAAGTGTGGTATTTCCCAAATGAGAAGCAGTGTTTGGCGTTGATTCTCGCAGTTCAGAAACTCTGCCATTACATGCTTTCTCATAGGGTTACATTGATATGAAAGATCGATCCGCTAAAGTTCTTGATGAGAAGACTAGTGTTGACAGGTTATTTAGCCAGGTGGACAGTGATACTACAATAGTTTGATATCACATACATGCCACAAAAGGCAGTGAAAGTGCAAGCCTTGGCAGATTTTCTCGTTGTGCATCCTATCCCGACAGATTTCCCGCTCAATGATGATTTGTCTGATGAGCAAATCATGCAGGTCAAGGAAGATGAAAAACTACTATTTTTGGGAGATGTACTTTGACGGGGAAATCATCGATTAAACCTGCTCGATCTCTAAATCTTGCAAGGGCACGAGCTGGCATTGGTCTCATTTTTTTAGCACTGGAGGGAAGCATAATTAGATTTTCATTCAGTTTGACTGAACCTCGGACCAACAATGAAGTTGAATACGAAGCTCTAATAGCAGAGCTGGAGATTGCAATCGATTTCAAAATCTAAAATCTTTAAATCTTTGGTGATTCTCAACTTGTGATTAATCAAGTCCTTGGCATTTATAAGATTTTCAAACTTGAATTAGCCCACTACCACCGGCAAGCTTTTAAGCTTCTAAAATAGGTACAGAGTGTTAGAATAGCTCGAGTTCCTCAAAATAACAAAACAGATTGCCTGGCCAAATTAGCCAAGGATGTGACGAACACCGATGAGGAGATGCCTATATCAATTATGGTTCAAGGCCGTCGGGTTTTAGAGCTGGCAATCTTACAATTCTCGCGAGCAGAGGGAATACTTGATTCAAGTCAGCATGGTACAACTCCGATTGATCCTCAATCTCCCCAACAGATCATTATTGAAAATCAACCAGAAAAACGTCGTGTAGTCAAGAGACGTAGAACCAGTAGATGCTCAGAATCGTGGTTACATTGCCTCGATGTTGAGGAGAGAGATGATTGGAGGCAACCCTTCATCGACTATTTCAAACAAAGTAAACTCCCAACAGATAAATCTCTAGTCACATAAATTCAAAAAAGAGCATTATGATACGCATTTGTTTATGACATGTTATATCGTCGGGCTTTCAATCAAATGTGGCTATGTTACCTAGGGACCAAGGAAGCTGATAGGGTGGTGACAAAAGTCCATGAAGGACTTTGTGGAGCACATCAGTTAGGTCACAAGATGGCTGCTAAAATAAAAAAGATGGGTTATTATTGGCCGACAAGGGTAAGAGATTGTATTGACCATACCAAGAGGTGTCATGAGTGTCAGATCCACGATGATGTTATACATCAGCCTCCAAACTCACTGCATCTTACAATAGCATCCTGACCATTTGAATTCTGGGGTGCAGAACTGCAGATATAATCGGGCCAATAGATCCACTATCATCAGTGGGACACTGTTTCATTATGGCAGCAACAGACTACTTTTCTAAGTGGACAGAAGTGACTCAATTCAAATAAGTTACGTCCGAACATGTAATCAATTTCTTTACCCACAATGTTATCTAGAGATTTGGTGTGCCATGCCGCATAATCTCAAACAATAGTACCGCAGTCAAGAGTACCAAAATTTACAAGTTTGTTGATCGACATAAAATCGATGGGCGGTACTCGTTAATATACAACCCAAGAGAAAATGGCCTAGCGAAGGCCTTCAACAAGACATTAGTGAAACTGTTGAAGAAGATCCTTACCAAGAATAAAAGATAGTGGCATACGAAAATGGCAGAGGCACTGTGGGTCTATCATACAACTTACAAAATGTCCACCAAAGCCACTCCTTATTCACTGGCATTTGGAGTTAAAGCAGTATTGCCACTAGAAGTTGAACTACCATCACTCCGGGTAGCAATCTGATGCGTTCCGCCTCCGATCAGCAGAGGGGGGGCCGACGACCACCACGCGAGCGGAAGTGGCGGGGGAGGGAGCCGCGTCGTTCGGCCAGCCGAAGGGAAGCACGGGGCGAGGCGGAGCGGGCGGGGGGGTTTCGGCTTTGAGCGGAACCGATCCAATCCTGGACCGGTTTGGCTCGGGTCAGCCCTGAGCTGGGCGGTTCAGTTTGGGCAGCCCACTAGTGGGTTTGGTTGGGTCTTTTGCTTGTTATAAGTAGGGATTAAGGGGGGATTTCTAGGGTTATGCAAGATTTGAGTTTTCTCTTAGCCTCCTTAGTTTCTTTCTCTTGTTTTTCTAGGGTTTGTAGTGGGAGACCTTGTCCTTCTCGAAGTGGACAAATTGTATCTTGTTTTCCCTTGGATTTTGAATGCAAAGGTTTTGGTTCTTCATCTCATCCCTCTTGTGTTGATTTTTTCCTTGATTTGGAGGAGAAATCTTTTCTTTGAAGGAGCATTAGGGCAAACCCAAACTTGGGAACCCTAGGGCGTATCAAGTTGGTATCAGAGCTCTCGATCCTAGACGGCATGGCATCAAAGAAGGTAGAAGTTTTGGAGGGAGAGATGAGCCAATTGAAGGAGGAAGTGGGAGAGAAGCTTTCGTCGTTGGAAGGAAAATTCTCATCCCTAGAGGAGAGATTTGGGGGAATGGAAGAGATGATCCGTAAATTGGTAGACGCCCAAGTTGCTCAATCAAATCCTAAGGAAAAGGGGAAATCGCCGATGTCAAACCCTAACCCTAATTTCTCAATTAGGGAAGATGGAGCAAGCCAACCGGGGGAAGCCATGCAAGCACCACCTCACATCTCGTGCCAAGAGCCTTGGTCAAGGGAAGGGTGGGAGGCATCCGGCGTGGGTGGTGCCCCGTGGGAGGGGGCCGCCTGCCAAGGGGGAGGAGCCGTACGTGACCCTCACGGTCCGTATGGAGGGTGGCCGATGAGGCCGGGAGGAGTGCAAGAGATGGGTCGCACCACTTGGGAGCCACAAGGAGGGTGGCCGAGAGGTCCAGGAGGGCCGCCGGAGTTGGGCCGAGCCACAGGAGAGGTCGGGGGTGGTTGGCCGAGACAACCGGGAGGTACACACGAGGGGGGCCGAGCCCCTTGGGAGCCACCAAGAAGGGGGGTGTAGACCCCGTATCTAGGGGAGTGGAGGGGAAGACCTCAGTGGGAGGGATTTCAGCATGGGCCATGGGAGGATGGGAGGAATCCTCCTCGGACAGATACACGGATGAGGAAGTTGAAGGTCCCCGTATTCGAAGGGGAAGATGCGTACGGATGGGTCTACCGGGTGGAGCGATATTTCACCGTTAACGGCGTTACGGAGAAGTAAAAGCTGATGGCTGTCCCGATTTGCTTGGAGGGGAAATCATTGGCTTGGTTCCAATGGATTGAGGGGCAACAACCTATATGGAGTTGGGAAGAGTTCAAGGACCTACTACTGCACAGGTTCAGAGTGTCCAGTGAGGGCACCCATTATGAACAGTTCATGTCTCTTGTTCAGGAAGGCACAGTGGCAGAGTACCGGGAGCGCTTTGAGCTTCTATCGGGACGATTGAGGGGAATGCCTGATGACGCCATGGAGGGGAATTTCATGAAAGGGTTGAAACCCTACATCAGAGCCGCCATCAGGGTGGTCAACCCACGAGGGATAGTGGGAATTATGGAGACAGCTCAGCTTGTTGAGGACAAGCAGAAGGCGGATCAGACACGGAAATCAGGGGGGTCTCACCCCACATATCGTTCTCCACTCATGCTCGAAGGACCTAAGGTGACTGCCACTACTCATCCAGAGGAGGTAAAACAGGAGAAAGCCACCACTGTGATGAACCAAGGAGGGTTCAAGAGACTGACTGACTCCGAATTGAAGGAGAAGAGGGTCAAGGGCCTATGCTACCGTTGCGACGAGAAATTTGCACCTGGGCATAGGTGTAAAGAGAAGACCCTGCACGTGATAGTGGTGGGAGATTCAGATGAGGACACAGATGAAGGGGCAACAATGGAAAAGCTATGTGAGGTAGAGCATCCTCACCTAGATATGATAGAAGTGAGTCTGAATTCGATGGAAGGTTTACCATTCCATCCCACCATGAAGATGGAGGGGGAAATTGAAGGGTGCAAGGTGAGAGTTTTGTTTGACAGTGGAGCCACTCACAACTCCTTAGCCTATCGAGTGGCAGAACAATTGAGTCTTGAGGTGATAGCAAGTAAGGAGGTAGAGGTGACCATATGCACAGGACATAAGGCCCGTATTTATGGGAAATGCAAGGGAGTCACTATTATCTTGCAAGGGGAGGTAGTTACTCAAGATTTTTTGCTGATTGATCTGGAAAACGCCGACGTCATCTTGGGTATGCAGTGGCTTCAGTCCTTAGGAGACATGGAGGTCAATTGGGAGAAGTTGTTGGTTAAATACAACAGTAATGGTCGGAGGGTGGCACTACCGGGTGACCCTAGCCTATGTGGGTTTACGACCACCGAGGAATCTACATTCTTTAACCTTGAGGACAAGGTTAATTTTAAAGGAGTATTGATGCGTTCCGCCTCCGATCAGCAGAGGGGGGGCCGACGACCACCACGCGAGCGGAAGCGGCGGGGGAGGGAGCCGCGTCGTTCGGCCAGCCGAAGGGAAGCACGGGGCGAGGCGGAGCGGGCGGGGGGGGGGGGGGGGTTTCGGCCTTGAGCGGAACCGGTCCAATCCTGGACCGGTTTGGCTCGGGTCAGCCCTGAGCTGGGCGGTTCAGTTTGGGCAGCCCACTAGTGGGTTTGGTTTGGTCTTTTGCTTTCTATAAGTAGGGATTAAGGGGGGATTTCTAGGGTTATACAAGATTTGAGTTTTCTCTTAGCCTCCTTAGTTTCTTTCTCTTGTTTTTCTAGGGTTTGTAGTAGGAGACCTTGTCCTTCTCGAAGTGGACAAATTGTATCTTGTTTTCCCTTGGATTTTGAATGCAAAGGTTTTGGTTCTTCATCTCATCCCTCTTGTGTTGATTTTTTCCTTGATTTGGAGGAGAAATCTTTTCTTTGAAGGAGGATTAGGGCAAACCCAAACTTGGGAACCCTAGGGCGTATCACAATCCAGAACAATCTCACTCAAGAGCAAAATGCTCGCCTGAGAAAGGAAGAGCTCGACACACTTGATGAATTCAGGTTACAAGTTCAACAAAGTCTAAAAATCTACCGAGGAAGAATGACGAAATCATTTGATCGGATGGTGCATCCTCGGGCATTTCAAGAAGGAAAATTTGTTATGGTATTGAGAAGGTCAATCATCCCACATCAAAAAATCGGTGGCAAATTCGTATCCAATTGGGAGGGCCCTTTTGTTATCGAGAAGGTATTTCAAGGAGGAACTTATCAACCTTGACAGCCAAAGGCCTATGCCGCCGATCATCGGTCGACATTTAAAAAATTATCATACATAAAAATTTCATGTCTAATGTAATATACACTGATCAAAGTTTTATATGCATATTTATCAATGCATATTTATATTTATATTTTTAAATTATTTTATGTAGCTAGAATGCATTTCAAAGTTTTCTAGAAGATTGGGGTATTTTAAATATTTTTTCAGGTCCACATCGCGTCGCATGCCGAAATTCCCGAATAAATTTTTAAAATCTCAAAATACAAAATCTATCCAAAATCTCCCTACAAGACAGGGGGTATTTTAAATATTTATTTTGGTTGATATCATGATAAGCGCTGAGATTTCTAAATAAATATTTAAAATTTCAAAATTCTAAATTTATTCTATTATGAAATATCCCTACGAGACAGGGGCATTTCAAATATTTATTCAGGTTGACATCGCGCTGCGTGTCGAGATCTCCGAATAAATATTTAAAATTATCAATGCAAATATTCTTTTATGCTGAAAAATATAACGATTTATTTTCAAAGAATATGCAAGTGATCTTCTAAAAGCTCGGAACACCATCTTTTCTAACGTATAAAGATTTGAAAGTCAAGAAAGAGACTTTTGTGACTACTCTTTAACAAATTGAGCCAGGATAGCTTGAAGTCTTTGAACAGCCTGAATCTTAAGGTTTGAATGGGTGTAAAAGGTTGGATCCAACACCCCAAATATGGCCGGATCGTTGGCAGTTTCATTTACTCAACACGCCATAAGAATGGTCGTAGTAGGGGAACCCCCCCTTCGTCAACCCGTCAGTAGTGACTGTAGGAAGTACGAAGGATTATTTGATTCGATAAGTTCAAGTAATCTTAGTCTACTCCTAATTGACCGGAGAATCAAAGTTCTGATGGAAAAGAAGAGTAGAGAGCAACTATTGAATGTGCGTAGGCTCCTAATCTTCCACCACAAAGGAGAACTCCAAATATATCAACTTCAGTAAATTCAGTATTAGGAAGCGCATTTCTCATAGCTCAAGTCTGAAGCTTAAATGGGTGTTAGAGGGCGGATCTAATATGCCCAAAAATGAACAGATTGCTAGCAGCTCCATCTACTTGACATGCCATAAGAAAGGCCGTAGTAGAGGAACTCCCATCTGAGCAACCAGAGAACGAAGAGTTATCAAATCCTAGCTCTCCTAATCTGATGAACTCAAGTGACTCAGATTAAAGTCTCCTCAAATGGTGAAGGATCAAGATATTACTCATATTTGTTACTATCAGTTGAATCCAAAACCTTCAAATTTTTTAATAAATCCATAAAGCATCAAGCGATGATTGAAAATTTTTTTCTTCAACAAGTACATCAAAGAACAAAGCAAATGACCAAAGAAAACATCTTAAAGTTCACATAAAGCCTAAGGTTGAACTAAGAGGATTCCTCATCAACAAGTCCGTTATGCACAAAGCTCTGGACTGATGACTCCGCGCTACCGACCTAATGCAAACTTAAAGGGTTCAGGTCGTCGGCATCAACTCCTTCATCAAGCCCGTCAAAGCAAGAAGCATAGGGTCAAAGGCACAAAAATCTCTTGACAAGTCGGTAGTGATAAATCAGGTAACTTTCCACCAATGTTTGACGCACAAAGCACAGGACAGAAGGAACCCAGACTTCGGTACTTAAGCTAAAGCTACAAAAGAAGCACCATGAATGACATCTATAAATGTTCCTAAAGATTGGGGACATTTTAAATATTTATTTGGATATACATCACACCGC
Source organism: Dendrobium nobile (assembly GCA_022539455.1). Classification (NCBI taxonomy): domain Eukaryota; kingdom Viridiplantae; phylum Streptophyta; class Magnoliopsida; order Asparagales; family Orchidaceae; genus Dendrobium; species Dendrobium nobile. The sequence continues at coordinate 39,420,763 of CM039734.1, forward strand.
GTGTCGAGATCCCAAATAAATATTTAAAATTTCTTGTCAAAATATAGTTACAGGAGGGAAGAATGGAAGATCCTCTGTAAACTAAATATGCTATCATCATAAAGTGCAATTTGAGCAAGATACAATCATTACAAGCGACATAAATATTACATCTATATATGACCGCTAAAAAATATGTGAACAATTATAAAAATACTAGAAACTAAAGTGACGATGGTGGCAAAAAAAGAGCGGGAAGTAACCATGCTATATGTTATCATCAATCTACCATGTAAGGTCAATCATCATACAACAAATGTGATTCACTCTAGACGCGTATCACATTTGTTGGGGGGCATTTGTTCACCTCTAAAACAAAGCAAAAAAAATCAAAAAATAAAATACCTATGCTCATTCTGCTACTATATGCCAAATAATGCATATTTCTACGTATCTGATTTATGACTAGTCTTAATTGAAAGTTCTCTCTCGTTATCGGGATTGGTAATTAACTATAGGGGCTTGCGCCTATAGGAAACCAGAACTCAAATCATAAAATCCTTGCAAAAAGAGGGTGAAATCTCCAAGTAGTGTTTTATTTATAAACCCATCTGCCTTCCAAAATTTACTCCGGAACTTAATTCCGTTAACTCCACCAAAGAAGAAGAAGAAAAGAAGCGGGCGATGGCCGGGGCCGAATTTTCGGAGTCCACAGTTGATCAGCAGGAAGAGGAGAGGGAAGGTGTGGTTAGTACAACAAGAGCATCATTGATATGCTTCTTGGAAGCCAAGAAGAAGGGCATCTTTAGAGTAGGTGTAGACTCCCAAGGGGAAATAGAAGAGAGAGAGAAAGAAAGAGAGGAAACTAGAAATTTTTCATTCATACCATTTAATTACAATAGGAGTTATTTATACTACTTGGGTAGACTAAAGTTTACAAGATAGACATAGTCTACCTAATACATACCTTAAAATAAAATAGCTAAACTTGGCCTTCCTTACTAAAAGAACAAAATAAAATAAAACTCATTATATATTTGTAGAACACTTTTTTGTCTTAACAATCTTAACTATTTAGGAGTTCTTCTTATGTGGTAGATTCTAATGATTGTTGGTTGGTTCTTCTTATTGGTAGCCCGTTTTGCACAATTTGCTTGTCCAATTTTAAGATCTAATGAAATATATTGATGTTTAACATGCTTCAACCCCAATTATGCAACTTTGAATTCCAGCTGCGCATAATTATTTCTACAGTATAGTTTTAGCAGAAATGCCAAAAAAAATTAAAAAAATATCTAGTCAATCAAATATGCTTGCTTGTCCTCGTTTGGTTCCATATAACAAAACTGATGTGTTATCAAGTATCATCAGATTATTTAATTAGTTTTTCCTAGGGTTCTAATCTATCCCAACCCACAACCCAACATGGAGTTGCCAGTGTGTATATGCTGGTTCATATCAAATTTTGGTTGACCTCATATGATCCATATCAGGATGATTCTAAACGAATGATGGGCCCTAAATGACCACACAAACACTGCTGGATCCACCCAACCATCGTAAAATATATCATCACAAAGCTTACGATGACCCAAACATAGTTGAAGCTTAAGATGACCCAATTATACCTGCCAACTCCAGGGCAATCAACCATCATCACTATTTGAATGTAACATTTTTATGGTTTGACTTGTTTAGCAAGCGGGTAACAAAGTTTGGATTTGCTTATTTCCTTAAAGTGGTTTTGGTTGGAAACAATTGAAATAACCAGATCAAGAGGTTGAAGTAACACTCCAGATCTGACTGTATCTTCTTAGTAGTTTATTTCTTTCTAGTGACAGCATGCTCCTTAAATTTTCATTTTGTTGCTAGTTACATACGTGTCAAATTATTTCAATAACCTTGCTATTTTTGCTTGCATAAATTGTTATAGGGATCTCATGCAATGGCCCCACGTATTTATGTTTTGTCTAAAACGCCTTTGAAGATTTATTCCTCTTAATTATGTAGTGGCCGAGTTCAAATTCATGGTTTTCTGACTGCTTTTGGGCTGGGAGACAATCTTATATTCAAGAAGGTTGGATATGTCTTTTTATTTGCAAGTTTAATTTTCACCCTTCATTATTTATGATTAAGTAATCTGATTCTTGTCTTGCATGATATTTTCTTTTTTTATATCATCCAGAATTATAAATGCTGAGTTAGTGGATTTGTTCCTTTATCAAGCTTGCGTCAATTATGCAACTATGTATTTCTTTCATTGAAATTTTATCGGATTATTAAATTGTTGCCTAGGAGGATGTTGTTAAAACTACTTATCTGATTGGTTTTGAGGACCTCAAACACCAATGGTTCTGCCAAACATTTGCTGTCATGGAACCTGATTTAGGGTAAAGAGAAAATTAATTTCGTACTATTTGATGCATTGTAGGCCTGGAATTGCAGACTCAACAGGTGATTGAAAGAAACAAACGAGAAAGGATATTAAGATAATGAAATCTCAAGTTTTGATGTTGAATCCTTAAAATACTTGAAATAACAAATCCTCAAAGTAGCTTGTGCTAACCCCTTAAAAGTGTGAAAGAGAAAATTATTAGTGAAGATGTGGATTGCAGGAATTTTTCTGTCAACTCATCATAATTATTTTTACTAAAGTATAATGCCCATTAATAAAAATAGCTTGACAACTAACAAAGTGAAACTACCTCTAAGGGCTTATTCATAATAACCCTAATGAAAACAATAAATTACATAAAATAGCGAATTCCTAATTAATGTACATGAATTTAAAAAAAAACATATCTACCTTAATCATCATCAATTATATAGAAGATGACATACTTAATCAATTTCCTATAGATGGGGAGAACTTCCCTCAGGCTGGGAAGAACTTTCCTCGTGTGAGTATGGAAGATGAAATTACAGGAATTCTAGTGGAGCAACAATAGATTCCGTAGGAAGAAAGAAGAATCATAGAATCTCTTAAAGGTGGATGGTAATTCCAATTATTAGAATACATTGCAATATTTCTAGATGCAACTAATAGAAATGTCATTTGGAGAAATAGGAATGCACCCTGACTTACATAAGCTCCATCCATTGAAGCATCACCAATAAATATTGGAGGCTTGAAATTTCCTTGAATTTGCAATTGAGGCTTCGTTTGGGATGGTATTCTTATTGATTTCTAAAGAAGCTTCTTAGTACAAAAATTTCTAGTTCAAAAAAAATTTATACTAAAAATCTATTTTATAAAACAATAAAAAAGTTGTACCAAACGAAACATGAGATAAAAATAGAACCAATTGAATGTGAAAACAACAATGCATATACAAATATATTGGATCTTTATTGAAGACAAATATAATAGGGGAAATTTTGATCTTCTTCGACTTAGATTAAATTTTATTTTTTAGTCCTCATCTTAAAAATCCAATCTTAAGTCTTTCAAAACTTCAACATATTTTTAAAACTAAAAACCATACATCTTTTTTCAATTTTACCATATTTCTCATTCTCACATCCAATTGCTTATTCTCCCAAGTTATGATCATCACGCCTTATTCATCACGTTGTCTCCTCACACGAGTTGCAATAACACCCATTCTTCTTAATTGATCATCTTCGTCCTCATTCATCATCTCTTCTTATTTGATCTCAGTTAGGAAACACTTAAAAATCTCAAGCAAAACTTAATGATCTTGACAACAACAGCTAAAACGATCAATCAATCCAAAGGAAAAATTGGATTAATTCTAATTTTTATTAGAATAATCAAACTAACGAAAAGAAAATAATAAGATACAATTGATCCTCTATTCGAGACGAGGATCTATCTCTCCCAAATCTCTATACGCCGCTAGAGATCAAAAGAACACAAGAGATCTCAAATTTCAGCCAAATTCAAGTTGCCCTAACCCTAGAAAAACAAACTATTTAATGCATACAATAAAAAAAATCTCTAAATAGTCCCTACATTCAAATTTACCTCCTAACTCCTTCAAAAACACTTCCTAAATAGCTCCATTGGACCCGGACGGTTCGATCTACGCATACAAGAGAGGCATATCTTCTGCCTGTTTCGCACGAGCTGACGTATGACCGGCTGGACCGGTCTAACAATACTCCCCCCCCCCCCCCCCCCCCCCCCCCCCCCCCCCGTCGCCGCGAAGATCCACCTTGTCCGCAAGGTGGAAAGACAACACCTTCATCCATTCCCCCGTCATCACAGACAATAAGAACCTAAAGATCGAGTTCGGTCCTTACACCTGTTCCCTGGAGTATACTTCTCGACACATCTGAAATAGAGCCCTTCGCCAACTTCACTTGTAATTTAGTTTTTGTGAGCTTCTTGAAGTTGTCCCCAGGTCTTTCTCCTGCAGTCTTTTCCTTTGAAGTCCCCCGAAGAGTATTCAGTGTTGGCTCTTTGGATGTCAATATGATGGTGGTCGTCCTGTATGAGCCTACTGAGCTGCTGCCTCCCGTTTATCTCTTTAGGTACCTCTGATCCTCCACCAATTAAGCTAGCTCCATAGCCTCTCCCAAGTCATGAGGCCTTATCACTCTGACTTCCGGTCGGATCTCTGGTTTCAGTCCTTTCATGAAGTTCCCCTCTAGCACTATCTCAAAAAGGCGGTGTAATCGGCTGGCTAGGTACTCGAACATTTTCCGGTACTCTATCACTAATCATATTGTGTCAAGGCAAAGAACTGCTCGTAGAAGTCTCCTCTCCTGCCGGTTCAAAATTGTTCTAACAGGCAATCCTTAAATAACCTCCAACTCCGTATGGGTCGTCGCATGTCCCTCTACTGGTACCAAGCCAAAGTCTTCCCTTCCAAACATAGGCCCGCTGCCGTCAGTCTTTCCTTTAATCAACTGGACCGGTCTAACAATCTCACATGTCACAATTGCACTCTTCTCTCTCACCAACCACTGCCTTTGACACTGGAGATATGAGCAAAAATTATCAAGAGAAGAAAGTAATTTAGAATTTATTAATTGCTAGTCTACTAGATAACCAAGATTCGTACAAAGAACAAAAACTATAAATCTAGAACTAGTCAAGATGGTTGTCTTGAGGATGAATGTGGCCGATATGAATTCTGGTTGTTGAATTATGGACCAAGAACTAGGAATTCTGCTGTTCTTGGTGTCTGGAATGGATGGACAACAGTTTCTTGATTGCCAGTGAGAATAACAGCTTCTACAGGCTCTTCTTTGAATGGAATTCTGCACTGTTTACTGGATGGAAGAGGGGCCGGTTGGCTGGAAAGAAACCTTCCAGCAACAGGACAGGAGACCGACAAAGAGGAGGAAGACATGCGGGCAGTTGACTAGCTGGAAAAGAGAATTTCATATACAAGGCTGCAGTCTTGCGGAGAGGAAGAAGAAGAGGTGTTGGCGGTTGGCTAGCTGGAAAAGAGAATTTCATATACAAGGCTGCAGTCTTGCGGAGAGGAAGAAGAAGAGGTGTTGGCGGTTGGCTAGCTGGAAGCTGGGAGGAGGAGGAAGGAGAAGGAGGAAGGAGAGGAGAACCCAGTGGCTGGCTGGAAGGATGATGGGTGGAGGGAAGAGAAGGGTAGTCGGCCACCAACTGGAGATTTCCTTGATACAAAGAACAAGAGAGCTATGGCTCTTTCCTAAACACCAAAATCTGATTTCTATTGTTAAGACCTCCTCTATTTATAAGCTTTCTTTAAAGGCAAAAGATTAAATAGAAAAATAATGAAATAAAGAAATAAAGAAATAGAAATAAAAAGATTTAAATAAAACAATAGGAGGGTTGGGGAATCGGTAGGTTGAACTAGCCCTCCCTTTTAGCGCCGACATCAGCCTTTACCTTCATTGTCTCCTTTTTTAGAATATTTCATCAGACTCTATCCTGAGTTTCCTGTTTAGTCACAAAACCACATGTTTGCTAGGTCCTTCATTCTCCCAATTGTTTCCCCCGTTCACCATCTCTGCCTCTTCAAGGGTGTTGAACCATCTCTCTTCTTTAGTGGTTTAACATACATCTCCATCGAAATTAAGGGTTTCACCGCCCATCTCCTTTTCGCATTAAGGGCGCACTTTCGATGTCAAAGGCCTTGTTTTGGATGCAAAAATTATGGAGGAAAAGAAGTGAGATTAAAAGTAATAGTGAGGTCCAAAAAGGATTATTGGGCATATAATTATAAATACTAGTACTAGATAATGGAGTATCTTAGGGCTTATAGAAAAATTTTCCAATATAATAAATTAAGTGATGATAATTAGTTATAGACTATATTATAGCAAAAGATAGACAAACTCAATCATAATTATTCCATAAAAAGTCTTAAGCACTATGATACATAAAAAAGTCCTAGTAAAATATTTTGCTAGTTGTAACTCAATTGGAATAAATTTAATATTAACATAATATTAACATCACCCCGAGTAATATAATATATGATTAAGTGGTGTCTAATCTTTATATGTTTGTTTTGTGAACGTTGAATTAGATTTTTTTTCTTTATGCTAGTAGCATTTATATTATTACACTTAGAGGTTGTTTGGTTAACTAAAAAAGGAATGCAATGTAAAATGAATACTTTGGAACTGTTTGGATCAATGTAAAAGGAATGTATGAGATTTTTTTTTTTGAAATAAAATGAATGCAATGTAAAGTGCAAAAAGAGTATTGGTCAGTGGCCGACATTGGCAACAGTGAGACTGGCAACGGTGGTGGCCACTGGTTGGTGATCGAGTGGCGGCAATTGAAATGAATTGTTGATGTATTTGGAACTCGCTCAAATCTGAAGAATTCCAAATACACAAAAAATGAACTAGAGAGTGAATTCTAAGTGCAACAAAATTTTATATTACATTTGTTTCACTTCAAATCAAACACCAATATTCTCAAAATCCTTATATTTGGAATACTTTACACCCCTTCTGCATGCAACGAAACAACCCCTTAATAGGAATGTGTTATAATTGAAGTTTATAATCTTTTAGTTCTTAGTTTAACTATAAAATCTAAGCAACATGGTTATTATAGCTAATGGATTAAGTTGTAGAATTCTGCTTTTAAGAGTAAGGACTATGGTACAAGTGACAATCCTAGAAATTAAGTTGAGGTTTATTACCTCTAATTATTAGTTTTTGTCTATTTTCAAATCACAATTAGAATGAAGAACTCATTTGATTGTGTATATTATGATATGGCCTTTCTCTTCACACTTAGTTGAAGAACTCATTTGATTGTGTATTAGTGGATTTAGCATTTTGTGTCATGAATTATATATGGCGTAAGTGTAAATTGAATTGAAGGATGGATAATTGTTAATTAATAAACCTAGATGGACTATGTTAATAGTGACAAATTGATTACTTATGAACAAAAGAAACAATTGCTTTTTCAGCTCTAAGACTTTAGGATGAGTCTCAACTAAGTCTTTTAGTTGAAAGAGTCATACTTCTACCTTAAATTTTAGGACAGAGATCATTTACAACCTAGATGTTATTGCCCATGCCCCTTCCTATAGATCAGTTCTAGAATTCAATTCTTCAATAGTAGTTTGATTCTTTTACTTGATTTATCAATTCTCAACTATTGATGTCTCATTTTAGCTTTCATGCCAGCCAAATTATAATTAGTATGAAGTACGAATTTGTATGCCGTATTAGGGTCATGATGAGAGCCTTTCAACATTAATTTTGGAATATTTGAGACTCTTTGATTGCATATAGAATAACAATAAAAGAGTTCCTTAAGTTATATCCAATAAAAACATTCAGGCTATTTCTACCTTCAAACATGGGAGCAATTAATTTTTTTTATAGCTTCATATATACCATGATCTCTTTCATAATGTTTATGGTGTAAATGCGTAATCATCACAATCATTATTGGGATTCTAATCTTTAGAAAAAGTTTGTGTTCCTTGATCTATCTAGTCTTTAAGGTCTTTGTGGTCTCTATATTCCTAGTTATCTCTAGGACCCTCTATTAATCTCTAGGGTTTGTAACACGTTCAAACTGGGAATTTTGGTCATTTGGACCTTGCACATGAATATTTTGTAATTATGAAGGTTGAGGTTCGCATAATTGTTATAATAATGTCCTAAGAAGCACACACTATCGCACAATTCCTATGAACATTATGATCACAATATTGTGCACAATGTTTTAAGAAGCATATCAAAATTTGAATCAATTGTTAGTTTTAAATTTCAATTACCTATGAATTTGATTATTGTCATTTGGACCTATACCATGAATATTTTTTACGGCTTGTGAAGATTGAGATGCACTATGATTCTTATAATAGCATCCTAAGAAGCACATCATTGTGCGACTCCTTTGATTATTACACTCAAAATCATGCACCTCATCCTAAGAAGTACATCAAAATTTGAATTAATTGTTATTTGTAAATTTCAATTACATGCAAGAATTCAGATATAAAGAAATCAATTCAGCATACAAGAAAGTTAGAAATATTTAAATCAGTTGAAGTACACTTCGTATATCAATTAAACATAGTTTAGTTATCTTAGAAAAAAATATTCACTCATAGGTGTGATCTCAAGTTTAATGGTTAGTAACTCCTAAGAAAAACTTGTGCATGCCTCTAGATATCACAATTAATACTCTCGAAATGTTCTCAACTTACAATGAAATCATTATCTTATGATGCGTCACAATCAAATTAGTCCCAATGTAGTGTCATCAATGAGTAGTTTACCATAGCTGTTATTGTTAGAAGACAGTAGTAAAACTGGTGATTTCTAGGTAGAAGGATGGGTTAGCATCTTTAAGTAACAAAAAAACTGCTCCTTCTACTTCTTTGTTCTTTTTTTAATAGTTGAAAAATTATGAGAAAAGTAAACTCTCGTTTTGTGTGACAAGCTAATAAAAAGGGGGAGAAAAAACATTTTGTTTACCTATGAGAGAAAAGTGTATGACACTTGAATTTCTTGGTGAGTTGTTTTTTATGGCTGAGGATGTGACACTTAGTTGAATACGGATTAAATTTAGTTTAATAGTTGGGAGTTGGGATTTTAGTAGAAGGGTCGAAGATTTGGATCCAAATTTTGATGAATTTGTTAAGAAATTTAGGACATGATTGAGAGAGAAAAGTGAGTGGATAGGAGATAGTATAGAGAGCAAATGGAGAGGGAAAGAAAAAAGTATAGGGATTATGATCTTTTTTTTTTGCAAATGGAGATAAAAAGTACAAAAAAAAAGAGGGGGATCACATGGGTGGGAGAGAAAGGGTGTTAGGAGAATAGTCACAGAAAAAAGATATTAGAGAAAATTAGTTGAACATGTTGAAATCAAGCAAGTTGAAAAATAGCATGATTTTTATTCTGATACCAAATTGATGTAAAGTATGTATACTAAATTGATGCTAACGTATGCAACATAATTGTAGACTCATTAAAAAAATGAAAGAAAAATATGCTAATTCGACAGTTCTCATTATAAAATAGATTTTGTGAATATAAAGATAATCCATTGCACGAGTGGATGCGTTATGAAGCATTTAGGGTTTTGAAATAGAGATTGTCGAGATGGCATACTTTTAATTAGGGACAGAAGTTAATACTCTAACTGATACAGCTACACAACACATAAGACTAAAGGGATTATATTTATGTAGAGGCTGAGAGTTCGATTATATTTATGAATTTAATTATAATGCTTTTACATTAAGAGAAGTGAAGGTCTTGTGTTGAACACGATCAAATTAATATCGTCAAGGGTATTTGACTAAATTTGGCTGGAGTTAAGAGAGCTAGAATTGAGAGAAGCCCTTGTTCAATGATAGGGCTGTGGGCTCCGAAAATTCGGCCCCGGCCTCCGCTCGCTTTTCTTATTCGGCGAGGGAGTTTTAACTGAATAAGTTCCGAGGTAAATTTTGGAAGGCAGATGGGTTTGTAGATAAGACACTACCCAGAGATTTCGCCCTCATTTTGCGAGGACTTTATGATCTGAGTTCTGGTTTCCTATAGGCGCAAGCCCCTATAGTTAATTACCTCTCCCGATCACGAGAGAGAACTTTCGATTAAGGCTAGTCGTCAATCAGATACGTATAGAATACGTGTATCTGGCATATGTTGAGTCCAGTAATTAGGTTGTTAAGCCTAAGTAAGTGTCCCAAGGCTACCAAGAGGGGGGTGAATTGGTAGTTTTTAAAATTTTAAACCCTCTTAAAAATAAAGTTGAACCGAAATAAAATTTTCTTTTTTTTTTTTTTTTTAAAGTTAGTAGAAAAATATTTTTCAACCACAGAGTTGTTAAAACTGAATTTTAAAAGTGCGGAAACGTAAAAGCTATAAAGTAAATGACACCAGATTTATAGTGGTTCGGTCTATAACCAGACCTACATCCACTCCTCAGAGGCACCCTCTGAGTATTGCACTAATACCAATAGTGACTCTCCTTTTGCACCCACAGCAAGGCGGAGAAGCCCTTACAACACACTCTTTTCACCACTCCCCGGTGCGGTAGAGAACCGTCCGTCCTTTTACACAAAACCCAGTGTTGGCAGAGAACCGTCGTCCTTTCACACCCTCCAAGTGTAGGCAGAGAACCCTTCGTCCTTTCACACTCTCCTAGTGTGGGCAGAGAACCCTTCGTCCTTTCACACTCTCCTAGTGTGGGCAGAGAACCCTTCGTCTGTTCACACTCTCCAAGTGTCGGCAGAGAACCGGACCTTCTTGAATGATCTTCTCACAAGAATCTAGAAGGAAGAAAGAAAAAGAGTGAAGAAATTCAATTTCACAAGTAGAGACTCTTACCTTAGCAATCCAAGTGAAGCCTTGTAGCTCCAGTGGTAGGAATCCTCCTTTGAATGCTCTCTTCCACTCTCTCCTTGGCTATTCACTCAAAAGGCACGAAGATCAAATGACAAAAAGATTGGGTGGCAGTCTAATTTGGACTATTTATATAAAAGACAAGTGAAACCGCCCAAAAACTGCAAATTTTCAATTCTGTACGCAGTGGATCGTCCTGTACGATTCTGGATCGTCCTGGACGATTTTACTTAAACGATCTGAAACGACCCAATTTGTATATGTGTACGAACTGACTTCGTACATCTGATCGTCCTGTACGAACTTGGTTCGTCCAGTACGAACGGTTATTACAAGGTCGGTTCTAGAAACTGCTGAAAACTGTTCTAAGTCGGTTTGTCGTTTGAACGAAAATGTGGTCGTCTGGACGAAAATTTTCCAGAGAGCCGATCGTCCTGGACGATTATTTATTTCGTCTGGACGAAACTTTTCCAGAGAACCTATCGCCGCGGACGATAACTTGTTTTCGTCTGTACGAAAAAAAGTTCCAGAGAGCTGATCGTCCTGTACGATATTTATTTTCGTCGGGACGAAAATTTTCCAGAGGACTGGTCGCCTCGTACGATGGTAAAATTCGTCTGGACGAAAATTTTGCAGAGAATCCATCGCCTGGGACGATGATAAATTTCGTCCTGGACGAATAGGACTTAGAAAATTTTTCAAGGCAAGTTCCTATTCGTTCCAAGTGCTCTATAGGAGATAACTGACAGATCGTCCAGTACGATAAATATCGTCCTGTACGATCAGTATAGAATTTCAAGATCTCCTTATTTGTGTGTGTGTGTGAGATTTTATTCACTCAATTACAATCACTCCCTTTCAAAGTTAATTCAAAGAAAAGATAAACATCAATTATACATAATATCTCATGTTGAATTTGAATTGAAGTTTTCGTAGTCTGGAGTCTGATTTTCCTGAAATGTTAGTACACACAAGAGCAAGTGCAAATCTTCTGAAATTGTTAGGAGATAACTATACATTTGAACAATAATGTTTGGAATCATCAAAACTACATAAGTTGCATAAATATAACTCATTCAAATAGCAACTATTCAAACAATCTCCCCCTTTTTGATGATGGCAAAACAATTATTATTAGTATGGTTTCAAGTTAAAACACATTTTTTATCTCCTAAACTCCCCCTGAATTTATGAGTACATTAAAATAAGGAGGCATTAAAGAACAATATTTTTTTTTTTTTTTTTTTTTTTTTTTTTTTTTTTTAAAAAATTGCAAACAGAACAACTAAAAAAGATAAAACACAAACATACACAAACTAATAATTTCTCCCCCTTTTTGACAGCAACAAAAAGTGAAGAAGAAAAAGACCAGAAATGTAAATAATTATATGAAATTCATTGTTAAAATTTAATCTAAATGGTGATTGACATAGGGTATGCAATTTTAAACTAAAAACATTAGGTCAATCATAGAAATTCAGGAGATTTAAAAAGTGATATAACTTTGTAAGTAAGAAGAATTTAGCAAAGACATGATTCAATTTAGACATTTGAATATAGAAAATCATTACAAGAGAGATGAAGGAAAAATTCTATATTGAGCTGATTTTGTGCCTCTTTTTCATATTTGCGAACCATTGCGCATTTCTTTTGATTTTTTGTACTTTTTGTACAATTTTCAAGAGTACTTTACACCAATTCTTTCCAAAATCAATAATCTAAAATTTCAAATATTTCTAAGTACATAAATATTATTTGAACAAAGAAATACAAAATAAGTAAACATCTAAATTGCAATAATAATTTTAACTTTTATGTAGTCTAAATGAATAGACATGAATTTAAAAATTCTAATTACAACAAGTTATAAACAACTTTTAAATTTTGAAAGACTAGATTTTCTAATGTAGATAATCTCCAATTACAATCTAATTTAAGCACTATGAAGATTAAATAATACTAATGAAATTCATAAAAAATTAACCACATTTCAATAACAAATCAATACTGAAACAAGTGTGAAATGCATTGATTTATATGAAAAGATTACATTTCACAAAAGCTAAACACAACATAAAATAAAAGACAAATACCTACATTTAACAAAAACATTAACATAACAAGAAAAAAATGAGTAACAATCACAACAACACAACAAAAAATACAACACAAGTACTACAAAAACACATAAAATCATCTCTACTGTTCTGGAGGAGGAGGAGGAGGAATGCCACCGAAAAGGTTAAAGTAGGAGGCCATCAACATTACATTGGTATTGATATCATGTACTTCATTTCTAATAACACCAATGTCATGTTGTTGCTGCACAAGTTGAGCATCAAATTGATCAAATCTTTGATCAATATGAGTCTCTAAACGATCAAATCTCTCAATCAGATTCTGATAATCTGACTGAGGTGCAGAGGTATGCTCTCCTTCTTCTCTTTCTTCTTCTTCTGAAGCACTGTCATGTGCTTTCCCTTTTTCTTTTTCTTCCTTGAAGAGCAGTCTGAATGATGTATTGTTATAGTAAACTGGCTCTTCATATTCTTCATCTGGATGCACTATATTGTATTTCTTCTCCAAAATATAGGTAATTAAGTGCCCTAATGAAATGTTTTTCTTTTTCTTCTGATCAGCATGTCCTATTTCTGAAAGCCTATAGATATGATCTATGATGAGTTGGGCTTCATCAATAGGATGTCTTGACATGATTAAAAAAGTTAGACAAGAAAGGAGAGGAGTGATGTTAATCCTATCACCAGCTTTAGGAATAATTGAGGATCTAAGGATATGCTGGATGATTCGGGCATCTTGGGTCATACCTGAGACTCTAGCAACATGATTGTCAATTGCATTTCCTCTAATTACCCTATTGATTTCAAACCATTTGAAGGAGTTTTCTGACATTAGGGTGTGGGCTCTATATCCCTCAGTTCTTAAGTTTAAAAATGCACCAAGATCGTGCTTGGTGATCTCAACTTTTTTCTTAAAAACAAAAGAACTAATGATAGAGTGGTCAGAATTGAAACTCATGTTGGCAAGGAAGTAATGGTAGGTTTGTTTGTTGTAGAGGTAAACGAGAGAAAGAATGAACTGAAATTGGGTTGAGGCGAAGAGGTGCATTACCCGATATTTCAACTCTGCTGGGATAAGAATGCGAGACGGAGTGATTTTTGCTGAGGCAAAACGAGGAAAAGATTCCTCATTTTCCTTAGAAAGAAAGTTGTCTGGGGCATTCCTGTTTGGTTTCTTCACCAAAACCTTTTGTCTTTTGCTAGAGGAGGCCATTGTTGATTTGATGTTGAAAGGGATTGAAAAAGAAATTTGAAAGTGTGATTTTCAAGTTTGAAAAGCCTTCATATTTAAAGGAAAAACGATACTTTCGTCCTGGACGAAAATATTCGTCCTGGACGAACATAATAATTCGTCTGGATGAAGCATGTTCGTACAGACGATCCAATTCGTCCAAAATGTAACGGCTTTTCGTATTCAACACAACTTACGATGCGTCTCTTCGTACAGGCTTTTTGACTTGACCGATCGTACAGACGAAAAAAATTTCGTACAGACGATCGAAAAGTATTTCGTTTTGATGACTCTTGAAAACCGTCCCCTACAATGAAAGGACACATGTTCGTCTGGACGAACGAAAATTTCGTACAGACGAAGTTCGTATTAAAAACTATCTTATCCACTCAACCGCTGCATTCAATCGTCCCGACGTTTGAGAGAAAAAAAAAAATTTCGTCCTGGACGATCACAGATCGTACAGACGATCCAATAAAAAACTGCTCTAAAACGGTTTAAATTTTCGCAAACTGTTCCTTTACACATCGTCCCGTACGAAAATATTTCGTCCTGGACGATTTCCTCCAAAAATTAATTTTGATTTTTTAAATTTTTAAATTAACAAAATCAACAAAAACAATCAGAAACACAGAAAACATAAAACAAAATCATAAATCCAAAAACAATTCATTAAAAAACACACAAAAATTCACAAAATTTCAAAAACAAAACATAACAAGTATCAATGTTTGCAAAGACATTTGAGTTAAGCATTCAAATCAATAACACCAAGCCTTGTTCTTAAAGTACTGAAGGTATCAAAGGCTAAAGGTTTTGTAAAAATGTCTGCAAGTTGATTTTCAGTTGAAACATGTATGAGTTCAATTTCTCCTTTGGATACGTGATCCCTTATGAAATGATGCCTTATATCGATGTGTTTGGTTCTAGAATGTTGAATAGGATTTTTTGAAATACAAATAGCACTAGTATTGTCACAATAAATTGGAATAGTGCCTATAGTTAATCCTAAGTCAATCAACTGTTGTTTTAACCAAAGTACTTGTGCCACACAACTTCCTAATGCAATGTATTCTGCTTCTGCAGTAGATAGTGCCACTGAATTTTGTTTTCTACTAGACCATGAAACTAATGAATTTCCAATGAATTGACATGTTCCAGAAGTGCTTTTCCTATCCACTCTACAGCCTGCAAAGTCAGAATCTGAGTAACCAATAATTTCAAATGAAGAGCTAAACTTAGGATACCAAATTCCTAAGTTTTGAGTTCCTAGTAGATATCTTAAAATCCTTTTTACTGCTGTCAAATGTGATTCTTTTGGATCTGATTGAAATCTAGCACATAGGCAAACACTAAACATAATATCTGGTCGGCTAGCAGTCAAGTAAAGTAAAGATCCAATTATCCCTCTAAATTTCTTTTGATCAACAGATTTTCCCTTAAGGTCCTTATCCAACTGAACTGAAGAACTCATTGGTGTACTAACAGGTTTAGCATTGTCCATTTCATATTTTTTGAGGATGTCCTTAATATATTTGTTTTGACTAAGAAAAGTACCTTCCTCAAGTTGCTTAATGCTAAATCCTAGAAAGTAATTTAAATCTCCCATTAGACTCATTTCGAATTCATTACTCATTGTTTTAGAAAAATCATCACAAAGATGTTTATTTGAAGATCCAAAGATGATGTCATCCACATAAATTTGAACAATAAGTATATCCTTTCCAATTTTTCTTAAAAAGAGAGTTGTATCCACACTTCCTTTTTCAAAAGATCTTTCAAGTAGGAAGGTGCTTAACCTCTCATACCAAGCCCTAGGTGCCTGTTTCAATCCATATAATGCCTTTTTTAATTTGAAAACATGATTTGGAAATTTTGAATTTTCAAAACCTGGAGGTTGTTCTACAAAAACATCTTCTTCAATTACTCCATTTAAAAAGGCACTTTTAACATCCATTTGAAACAATTTAAAACCTTTAAAACAGGCAAAGGCTAGTAAAACCCTAATTGCTTCAAGTCTAGCTACAGGGGCAAAAGTTTCCTCAAAATCAATTCCTTCAATTTGATTATACCCCTTAGCTACTAATCTAGCCTTATTTCTAATGACTACTCCTGAGTCATTCATTTTATTTTTGAACACCCACTTGGTTCCAACAACACTTTGATCTTTTGGCCTTGTAGTTAGTTCCCAAACTTTATTTCTTACAAATTGATTTAACTCTTCTTGCATGGCCAATATCCAAAATTCATCTGAAAGTGCTTGATCAATGTTAGTGGGTTCAATAGTTGAAATGAAGGCTGAATGATTGACTTCCTTGTTTAATCCACGCCTAGTTCTAACACCCTCACTTGGTTCACCTATAATTAATTCCTTTGGGTGATTTTTAGAGAATCTCAAATCTCTAGGCAAAGGGTCTTCTCTTTCTATATTTTCTTCCACATTTTCTTCCAAATTTAATCTATCAATCTTTTGGGAGTTTTCTTCAATTTCTTCTTCAACAACTTTTGGCTCTTCTATGTTTCCATTTTCATCAAAAACAACATGTGTGGTTTCTTCAATGACTAAAGTTCTTTTGTTGAATACTCTATAAGATTTTCCAACACTTGAATATCCAACAAAAATTCCTTCATCTGATTTTGGATCAAATTTTCCTAAGGCAGATTTTCCATTATTATGTATGAACACCTTGCAACCAAATACATGTAAATGAGACAAATTTGGTGTTCTACCTTTTACCAATTCATAGGGTGTTTTATTCAAATTTGATCTCACATTTACCCTATTCAGAACATAGCATGCAGTGCTAACCGCCTCAGCCCAAAAATATCTAGGAAGAGAGTATTCTGCTAACATTGCTCGGGCGGCTTCTATTAATGTTCTGTTCTTTCTTTCAACTACTCCATTTTGTTGAGGAGTTCTAGGTGCAGAAAAGTTGTGATCAATCCCCTTTTCTTTACAGAAATCTTCAAATCTTTCATTTTCAAATTCTCCTCCATGATCACTTTGTATAGAAATTATTTCACATCCTAGTTTTCTTTGTATCCAAGTTGAAAAATTTCTGAATTCCTCAAATGATTCACTCTTATGAAAAAGAAATTTAACCCAGGTGAATCTTGAAAAATCATCTACTATTACAAATCCATATACCTTTCCTCCTAGACTAACCGTGCTTACAGGTCCAAAAAGATCCATGTGAAGAATTTCTAAAGGTTTACTGGTCCTAAGATCTTTATTGGATTTAAAAGAGGACTTCACTTGTTTTCCTAATTGACATGCATCACATAAGTGGTCCTTAGTAAAGTCTAGTTTAGGTATTCCTCTAACCAAATTCTTTTGGGTAATTCTTCTAAGATTTTTCATACTAGAATGACAAAGTCTCCTATGCCAAAGCCATGATTCATCAGAAACAGTTTTCAAACAAAAAGCAGTAGGAGATTGAATACAATTTAAATCTAGCATGTAGACATTGTTCACCCTTTTTCCATTTAAAACAATTTTCCCATTTAGGCTAATTATGCAGCTAGTAGGTAAAAATTTTACATTATAGCCCTTATCACATAGCTGACTTATGCTAAGCAAATTATGTTTTAAGCCTTCAACTAATAAAACATTATCTATGAAAAAGTTTTTCAAATTTCCAATCATACCTGATCCAACCACCTTCTTTGTGGTATTATCTCCAAGTGTAACCTTGCCTCCACTCCTGGCTTCCAGCGTTATGAATTGAGCAGTATCTCCAGTCATGTGCTTAGAACATCCGCTGTCCAGGTACCATATACTCTCACGAGGTCTTGTGTGAGAGTATTCCTGCAAAATTCTCAATTGTTAGACCTGGGAACCCAAACTAGTTTGGGTTCACCTTTATGAAATTTATAATCAGATGCATGTGTGATATGTCTAGGTTTATGCATCTTAGTTCTCCACACCAAATTAGGTTTCATCTTTAAAGTGCAGGTGTGAGATATATGTCCCAAAAATCCACAATTGTTACATTTAACATTAGGAAAAATATTCCTATGTTTTCTTTCATATGATTGTCTTCTAAGGGATTTCATGAATTTAGGATAATATTTAGGATTTGTAAAATCTTCAAGTTTAGGGGGGTTCCTATTATCCTCGAGAGCTCTTATAGTAAGTTTGTAAAATGAATTCATATCCTCCAAGATTCGATTTGTATAATTGATTCTATATGTCTTGTGCTCAGATTCATCCTTAAATTTCTTAAATTCTTTTTCAAGTTCAGCATAGGATGATTTTAAATTTTCAAAATTTTTATTCAAGTCATCATATTCATCAAGTAGTTTCATGTGGTTGCTATCAATTAAAGCATGATCTTTCCTAAGGATTTCGTGTTCCTTATTAAGCTCTTCCAATTCTAAAATTAAACTAGAATGCATCTTTTTAGTTTTCCTATATGCATCATGCATGTGTTCAGAAACTTCAAACAGTTCATCATATGTTAAATCACATACCTCTTCTTGATCTGATTGTTCAGCTTTATCTGCCATCAAGCAAAGGTTGGTGACTTCTTCTTCGTTTTCAGTCTCAGATGAGTCTGAAGCTGAGTCAGCCCAAAAAGCCTTTTGAAACTTCTTCTTGCCCTTTTTTACCATTGGTTTCTCCTCTACCTTCTCCTTGCTAGGAGTGGCTTTAAGTTTTGGACAATCAGTTTTTATATGACCTGGTTTCCTGCATTCATAACAAATCAATTCATTAGAAACCCTGCCATTTTTGTTATACTTACCTCTATTCCATTGCTGGCGTCTCTTCTGCTTCCTCTTTAAAAAGCTTCTGAATTGTCTAGTCATCAGTGCTATATCGTCTTCATCCTCAGGTTGTGAGTGTTCACTTTCTGACTCTTCCACATTTAATGCAAGATTCTTGTCCTTTCTTGGTTCACCTGCATCAATCTTTCTTTGACTTACTCCTTGCTCGTAAGCAATGAGTGAACCAAGAAGATTGTCAATTGAATAAATGTTCAGATCTTTTGACTCTGTAATTGCAGTAATTTTAGCATCGTATGTAGTAGGTAAACAACGAAGAATTTTATTAACCATTTCAGCATTAGTTAATTCCCTACCAAGTGCATGCAAAGAGGTGACAATTTGAGTGAATCTTGTGTACATGTCAGATATAGATTCATTAGGTTTCATGCGAAATAATTCGTAGTCATGTAACAAGATATTGAGTCTTGATTGCTTAACCTCATTTGTCCCTTCATAAGTAATACAAAGTCTATCCCATATGTCTTTTCCGCTTTTACAAGTGGAAACTCGCATGTAGTCTTCAGATTTTAAAGCACAAAAGAAACTATTTAAACATTTCGCATTTAATTGTGCTAAGTCACGTTCTTCTATAGTCCAATCTGCATAGGGTGTATCTACCCTAATTCCATCAACTAATCTAGTTGGTTTTGTGTAACCTTCCTGGACTAGCATCCACATGCGATAATCAAGTGACTGTAAGAAAGTAGACATGCGTGTTTTCCAAAAATCAAAAGGAATATTATCAAACAGTGGAGGTCTAGTGATAGAGTAACCCTCAGGTGTGTTTCGGTTTCCAAATGTAGCCATCTACGTTAATCAAAAAGTAGTTCAAACTTATGATTTTGAAACTCAGCTCTGATACCACTTGTTGAGTCCAGTAATTAGGTTGTTAAGCCTAAGTAAGTGTCCCAAGGCTACCAAGAGGGGGGTGAATTGGTAGTTTTTAAAATTTTAAACCCTCTTAAAAATAAAGTTGAACCGAAATAAAATTTTCTTTTTTTTTTTTTTTTTTAAAGTTAGTAGAAAAATATTTTTCAACCACAGAGTTGTTAAAACTGAATTTTAAAAGTGCGGAAACGTAAAAGCTATAAAGTAAATGACACCAGATTTATAGTGGTTCGGTCTATAACCAGACCTACATCCACTCCTCAGAGGCACCCTCTGAGTATTGCACTAATACCAATAGTGACTCTCCTTTTGCACCCACAGCAAGGCGGAGAAGCCCTTACAACACACTCTTTTCACCACTCCCCGGTGCGGTAGAGAACCGTCCGTCCTTTTACACAAAACCCAGTGTTGGCAGAGAACCGTCGTCCTTTCACACCCTCCAAGTGTAGGCAGAGAACCCTTCGTCCTTTCACACTCTCCTAGTGTGGGCAGAGAACCCTTCGTCCTTTCACACTCTCCTAGTGTGGGCAGAGAACCCTTCGTCTGTTCACACTCTCCAAGTGTCGGCAGAGAACCGGACCTTCTTGAATGATCTTCTCACAAGAATCTAGAAGGAAGAAAGAAAAAGAGTGAAGAAATTCAATTTCACAAGTAGAGACTCTTACCTTAGCAATCCAAGTGAAGCCTTGTAGCTCCAGTGGTAGGAATCCTCCTTTGAATGCTCTCTTCCACTCTCTCCTTGGCTATTCACTCAAAAGGCACGAAGATCAAATGACAAAAAGATTGGGTGGCAGTCTAATTTGGACTATTTATATAAAAGACAAGTGAAACCGCCCAAAAACTGCAAATTTTCAATTCTGTACGCAGTGGATCGTCCTGTACGATTCTGGATCGTCCTGGACGATTTTACTTAAACGATCTGAAACGACCCAATTTGTATATGTGTACGAACTGACTTCGTACATCTGATCGTCCTGTACGAACTTGGTTCGTCCAGTACGAACGGTTATTACAAGGTCGGTTCTAGAAACTGCTGAAAACTGTTCTAAGTCGGTTTGTCGTTTGAACGAAAATGTGGTCGTCTGGACGAAAATTTTCCAGAGAGCCGATCGTCCTGGACGATTATTTATTTCGTCTGGACGAAACTTTTCCAGAGAACCTATCGCCGCGGACGATAACTTGTTTTCGTCTGTACGAAAAAAAGTTCCAGAGAGCTGATCGTCCTGTACGATATTTATTTTCGTCGGGACGAAAATTTTCCAGAGGACTGGTCGCCTCGTACGATGGTAAAATTCGTCTGGACGAAAATTTTGCAGAGAATCCATCGCCTGGGACGATGATAAATTTCGTCCTGGACGAATAGGACTTAGAAAATTTTTCAAGGCAAGTTCCTATTCGTTCCAAGTGCTCTATAGGAGATAACTGACAGATCGTCCAGTACGATAAATATCGTCCTGTACGATCAGTATAGAATTTCAAGATCTCCTTATTTGTGTGTGTGTGTGAGATTTTATTCACTCAATTACAATCACTCCCTTTCAAAGTTAATTCAAAGAAAAGATAAACATCAATTATACATAATATCTCATGTTGAATTTGAATTGAAGTTTTCGTAGTCTGGAGTCTGATTTTCCTGAAATGTTAGTACACACAAGAGCAAGTGCAAATCTTCTGAAATTGTTAGGAGATAACTATACATTTGAACAATAATGTTTGGAATCATCAAAACTACATAAGTTGCATAAATATAACTCATTCAAATAGCAACTATTCAAACAGCATATAGTAGCAGCAATGGATTTTGAATTAGAGAACTGGATTTGGATTTGGGAATTTGGAATGTATTGAAAAGTTTGATATTTAAAATAGAAATTGCACCATCTAACACTTAAAGCGGATGGTGGGGGAATGGATGATGAGCCCGATCAAGATCCCATGGTTCCGTCGTCCCGGGCCATCATGGTCCCTGGTCTACTTAGTCAGAGGAGGTAGTCGACCCAACCTGACAGAAGGATCCTTGTCGGCAGCCATGGGTTGCTTCGTCCAAGGGGACCTTGTAGACCTGGGGTGAATGTTTGTCTAAGGGGACAAATTTGAATCCACCTTAGCTGACAGAGGGCTTTGTGCCCTATCGATCATATCCTATTGATTCATATCTCAAGGATTTGATGCCAATAAGGAACGTAACGGCGCTGGCCATAACCGGTATTTCGTGGTGCCATTTGGCGGCAAAACCACTCGGTTCAGAGGGCCCCGGGTCATAACCGTTTATCCTGCGGTGGCCATTTGGCGGCAGACCGCCGGTTAGAGGACACGTACCACGTCCTTACTGGCAGGAGATTGTTTGAGAATGGATCCTAGTGATATTTTCGACTAGGCATTTGGCTCTTTGTGAGCTAGAGTTATTTTAGATTTGTCCACCTCGGCAAACTGTTGCGGAGGGTGGATGGATTTTGCTTTAAGTTTTTGATGGATTTATTTCATTTTTAAATATCTAGATTTTGGAATTTATTGGATTTTGGCATTGTGGATAGAGCTTGGAAGACATTTGGATATTTGGGGGACATTGGAAAATATTTGGAAACCCCTCCGATTGAAATTAGCGTTCAACACGGCCATCATCGGGGTGTTTGGGGGTCATTTCTTTTTATTGATTGAACCTTGTCAACTCTGTCGGGCTGTCGACAGAGGATCGGGTCTCTTGTAGGCTTTGTGCCTTTTGTTGAATGAATTCTTTTGATTTTAGGCCTTGAAGGCCGAATATGAATGTATTGAAACAAATACACTGATCGCCACAACCGTGTATTCGTTTAAAGGTTCGAACCCTGTCGACTTCTATTGATCCGTGTAGAAGGATCGGGTTTGAACTAGAATTCACTTATCGACCAGCGCAGCATCCCTAGGCGTCACGTGTGTACCAATAACACGCTCGCCGGGGCCCATGCGGGTTATAATTGTATTTACCCCTTGTGTACCTATGTGTATACAAACTACGGTGCACTCATGTGGGGGTACTTTAAAATATTTTGTAGTTGTGTAGATAACTATCGTTTGGATGCACACAACTTTTCATTTGAAAGCTTATACACGCCTTCTGTCCGCTAATACGAGTGTTGCGGATCCGGTGGCGTTAGATTGTAGGTTATAGACGCCTTCTGTCTGCTCGCATGAGTGTTGCAGATCCGGTGGCGTTGGATTTTGATGTTGACTCCCCCTTTCTCAATCACCGGGGATATTCTTCTGAACTTTGAAGTCCGTTGCTTTGCTTTGAAAAGATCTCTTTTCAAGATCTTCGGTGTATTGGACTTGATATTGACTCCCCCTTTCTCATTCATCGGGG
This sequence comes from Dendrobium nobile, assembly GCA_022539455.1. Lineage (NCBI taxonomy): Eukaryota > Viridiplantae > Streptophyta > Magnoliopsida > Asparagales > Orchidaceae > Dendrobium > Dendrobium nobile. The sequence goes on from CM039734.1 coordinate 39,443,831, forward strand.
AAGGACTTTCTGGATGTTGGGATTGTTTTCTTCTCGAGTATAGAACTAAGAAGAAACTTTGGAACACCAAGGAGTTTGGTTCTAATTTGTTCAAACATTTCCTCTCTTCTGCCAGGGGGTGTCCCTTTTTGTACATCGGGTTGTCTTTGTACCCGACGTACTTATAGATTTTGACCATCGCTATCATAGGTGGTATCAATACTTGTGTCTACAGTGGCTCGCTATGCTTACGAAACTCTCACTGTTGTTATCCACAAGTGGTTTGTAGTTGTTTGCAGGGACCCATTGTATCCACTACGAGCTCCTGAAAGTATTTGTAGAAGACCCATTGTCTCTGCATCATATCCACCCTTTCACTAATCTCGGGTGGTAGTTTGATTTGTAGGGGCAGATCTTTGATCGCTGCATATGGGTAGTATTCGTACACCTCACAACTGTCCATTGCTTCTTACAAGTATAGTGCATTGACTTGTTGGAGACCGTTGTACCTGCTACGAACTTCTAGGAAATATTCGTAGGAGGTGTTGTAGTTTGATTGGTGTCGAGTCTGACTCAAGTATGAACCCTTCCCAGTCCAGTTCTCGTGAGCTCAGAATGCAAGGTTATTTTCAGCTTCTTTTGGATTTGAGTCCGTTGAGTTCATAAGCCCCACTTGGTGTTATATAGTCCGAGCTCAGAGTACAAATTCGAGTGCCCCTGCAATCTTTTGAGTTCAGGTGCTTATTCAGGATCTTCTGAAGTTCTTGTACATTCCATTTTGTGTTTGAATTGACTTGAATTTCCGTTCAATTTGATTTGACTTATTTGATTTTGATCTTTAGAAATCATTTGAGTCTTGTTCAGGTTCAAATCAATAAGTCCTCTGCTTGTCGTGCAAGTCCTCTGCTTATTTTAGTTCAAGTTCTGTGTATTTTTGTTCGAGTACAGGTCTTCTATATTGTTGTCCAAGAAGGCCTTCGTATTGTTCAAGTCTTTGTACATTTCAGTGAAAATTTCGGCAGCACCCCGGCATATCCCCCGTTTGGGGGAAAATAGGGGAACTGGGCCTTCCCACCACGCTACTAGAGCGTGTATGGTAGGTGTCCTTGGACACCGCGGCCGTACAAAATTTCATCCCACCACGCTACAAGAGCGTGTATGGGGCCTTCAACAGTACCCGTACAGTAGAACAGCAGTAACTCCCAGAACAGCAGTGACTCCCCACCACGCTACAAGAGCGTGTATAGGGCTCTCCCACCTCGTCGTATGCGTCGCACCGGGCTCCCTCCTACCGTGCTACAAGAGCGCGTATAGGTGGTTCTCCGGTCCGCTGCAAACGTCGAGGACGGGAGTAGAGTTAGAAATTTATACCTTGAAGTCCGGTGGAGGTGGAAGAGGCTCGAGGACAAGATTTGGAACCGAGGGTCACTCGTCTACCTTGTCGTAGGTGTCGCGCCGGTTGCCCCTCCCACCACGCTACAAGAGCGTGTATAGGCAGACCGCCGACTCGACACGCGGGACGAGGTAAGAGATAGAGCCAAGGTTTCAAAACTTATACCTTGAAGTCCAGCGGAGTTGGGCACGGAAATCGAGGCAAGATCCGAAACCAAAGGTCGCTCGCCTACCTTGTCGTAGGTGTCGCGCCGGTTGCCCCTCCCACCACGCTACAAGAGCGTGTATAGGCAGACCGCCGACTCGACACGCGGGACGAGGTAAGAGATAGAGCCAAGGTTTCAAAACTTATACCTTGAAGTCCGGCGGGAGTTGGGCACGGAAATCGAGGCAAGATCCGAAACCAAAGGTCGCTCGCCTACCTTGTCGTAGGTGTCGCGCCGGTTGCCCCTCCCACCACGCTACAAGAGCGTGTATAGGCAGACCGCCGACTCGACACGCGGGACGAGGTAAGAGATAGAGCCAAGGTTTCAAAACTTATACCTTGAAGTCCGGCGGGAGTTGGGCACGAAAATCGAGACAAGATCCGAAACCAAAGGTCGCTCGCCTACCTTGTCGTAGGTGTCGCGCCGGTTGCCCCTCCCACCACGCTACAAGAGCGTGTATAGGCAGACCGCCGACTCGACACGCGGGACGAGGTAAGAGATAGAGCCAAGGTTTCAAAGCTTATACCTTGAAGTCCGGCGGAGGTGGGCACGGAAGTCGAGGCAAGATCCAGAACCAAAGGTCGCTCGCCTACCTTGTCGTAGGTGTCGCGCCGGTTGCCCCTCCCACCACGCTACAAGAGCGTGTATAGGCAGACCGCCGACTCGACACGCGGGACGAGGTAAGAGATAGAGCCAAGGTTTCAAAACTTATACCTTGAAGTCCGGCGGGAGTTGTCGGCGATTGTCGGTGGGGAGCTCGTGGATCGAGGTAAGGGAGGCAAGTATTATTTTTTTAGTGAATTAATTATAATTAATATTAATTAATTAGAATTAATTAAGAAAATATTTTTAATTAATTATAATTAATTATACTTAATTAATATAATTAATTAAATTTTATTAAAGTTAATTAAAATCATTAATTATAATTAATTTATAATTAATTATAATTAATTAATATTAATTAACTTTTAATAAATAATAATTAATTAAAATTAATTAATGATAATTAATTTTATAATATTATAATTAATTAAAATTTATTCTAATTAAAATTTATTATAATTAATTAAATTAATTATAATACTTTAATTAAAATTAAACATAATTAATTATAATAATTATAATTAATTAGAAATAAATAACTGTAATTAATTAAAATTAATTAAAATAGTTACAATTAATTAAAATAAATCATCTCTCCCTCCCCTCTCTCAATTCAGTGGATTACGGGATTTGGCCGGAAGCGTGTGCAAAGGGAGAAAGTAACCTCTGCAGCCGGCGAGCTCCTGTTGCTCCCGATCAAAATGTCTAACTTCCGATCCAAACAGAAAAGGGAATGTCGCCGGAGGAAGCCGAGGAGCGCACGAAAGGATGAAAGTTACCTTCACAATTCGACGAGCTCCTGTGGTTGCTTCCGATCAAGCTATAGTAACTTCCGATCCAACGGGCAGGGAAAGTTGTCGAAGCAACGAAGTCGAACAGCAATGGGGGAGCGCCGAAGAAACGCACGGAAGGGAAGAAAGTTGTCTTCACAGCCCGCGAGATCCTGTTCTTCCTTCCGACCAAAGTGTCGTAGCTTCCGATTCGCACAGGGAAGGGAAAGTCGGCCGAAGGAGCGACGCCGAACAACCACGGGAGGGCCGGAGAATGTCGCGCCCAAGGGAAGAAGGGTAACTTCACAGCCCGCGAGCTCCCGTTCCTCTTCCGATCAAACTGTCGCAGCTTCCGATCCGTCCAGGAAGAACAGAGAGCGAGAGATGTCGGGGAAGAGCGAAAAAGGGCTCGGGAGTCAGAGAGCGGGAGAGTAAGAGAGGAGAGTGATCCTGGGCAATCTCGTTTCTTCGACACTTAATGCGAAAGAGAGGTACAGACGACGTGCGGGGATGCGACTTCAGTCGTGGCCGCGACGTGCGAAGGTATGGGATTTTGATTTTTTGATTTGATTTTTTTTTTTTGTTTGCAGGTTACGGGTCAACAAATGCCCCCCAACAAATGTGGTAGGCGTCTGGAGCGGACCACGTTTGTTGTGTGCTGATTGACCCTGTGGATCTCTAGATATTTGGTCTAGATGTCACACTAGGGTTTCATTTAGTAGATCTCCAGAATTTGTTTGGATATCACACTACTATCTTTTAGTGGATCTCCAAAATTTGCTTGGATGTCACACTAGTCTCTTTTAGTGGATCTCCAAAATTTTATTTGAATGTCACACTAATTTTCTTTCTCTGCTGCCCTTTTAGATATATCCATAGATGATTGATATCTTGTCTTTGTAGATTGACGCTAGTGAATAGCATATGCTCAAGATTCTTCCTTCATCTAGTTGTACCTTGATAGAATTTTAAATATTTATTTGGGGATCTCGGCATGCAGTGTGATGTCGACCCAAATAAATATTTAAAATGCCCCCAGTCTTTAGAGACATTTGTAGATGTCATTCAGGGAACTCATTCTTCAACTTTAGCTAGAGCCCTGAGATTTTGATCCTTCTGTCCTGTGCTTTGTGCTGCGGACTTGGTGAAGGGTTGTCTGATTTGTCTTTGCTGACTTGTCAGAAAGTTTATTTGCCTTCTGCCCTTTGCTTCTAGCTTTGGCGGGCTTGATGAAGGAGTAGATGCCGGTGACCTAAACCGTTAGGTTTGTGGTAGGTCAATGGCGAAAAGTCATCGGTCCAAAGCTTTGTGCATAGCGGACTTGTTGATGACAGAATCCACTTAGTTCAGCCTAAGGCTTTTCATGAACTTTGGGATAGTTTTCTTCGGTCCTTTGCTTTGTGCTTTGACGGACTTGTTGAAGAAAAATTCCTTCGATCCTCGCTTTGTGCTTTACGGATTTGTTGAAGGATTTGCAAGTTTTGGATTCAATCGATAGTACCGAATGTAGGTAGTATCTTGATCCTCAACCACTTGAGAAGACTTTAATCTGAGTCACTTGAGTTCATCAGATAAAGAGAGCTGGGATTTGACAGCTCTTCGTCCTCTGGTTGCTGAAATGGGGGTTCCTCTACTGCGGCCTTTCTTATGACTTGTTGAGTAGATAGAGCTGCCAGCGATCCGGCCATATTTGGGCTTGTTGGATCCGACCTTTTATACCCATTCAGACTTCAGACTTGAGCTATGGGAATTGTGCTTCCCAATGCTGATTTTGCTGAAGTTGACAAATTTTGAGTCATCCTTCATGGTTTTAGATTTTGGAGCCTACGAAGATTCAGTAGTTGCTCGAGACTCATCCTTCCACTGAAACTTTGATTCTCCGGTCATTTTGGAGAACTTTGTAGACTACGATCACTTGAACTGGTCGAGTCAAATTTGCCTTCGTGCTTCCTTCAGTCCTTACTGACGGGTTGACGAAATGGGGGTTCCGCTACTACGGCCTTTCTTATGGCTTGTTGAGTAGACGGAGCTGCCAGCGATCCGGCCATATTTGGGCGTGTTGGATCCGACCTTTTACACCCATTCGAACCTTAAGCTTCAGGCTGTTGGAAGACTTCAAGCTTTTCTGGCTCAATTTTGTAGGAGTGTGTAGGTTCAAAAATCTCTTTCTTGACTTTTGAATCTTGGTTTGTTGAAGAAGACGGTGTCTTTAACATTTGAAAGATCATCTGCATATACTTTAGAAAACGAGTATTTGTATTCTTTATCACAAAAGAATATTTGGATTGATAATTTTAAATATTTATTCGGGGATCTCGGCATGCAGCGTGGTGGGGATGGTCCCCGACCTCGACCTTGACCTCGACGCCGACACCGCCGACACTGCTACGCAAAGGTATGATGTTCCAAAATCTCATTCTCGACGTTTGCAGCGGACCGGAGAACCACCTATACGCGCTCTTGTAGCACGGTAGGAGGGAGCCCGGTGCGACGCATACGACGAGGTGGGAGAGCCCTATACACGCTCTTGTAGCGTGGTGGGGAGAGTCACTGCTGTTCTGGTACGTCATTGCTGTTCTGGTACGGGTACTGCTGAAGGCCCCATACACGCTCTTGTAGCGTGGTGGGATGAAATTTTGTACGGCCGCGGTGTCCAAGGACACCTACCATACACGCTCTAGTAGCGTGGTGGGAAGGCTCAGCTCCCCAATTTTCCCCCAAACGGGGGATATGTCGGGGTGCTGCCGAAATTTTCACTGAAATGTACAAAGACTTGAACAATTTGAAGACCTTCTTGGGCAGCACTGTAGAAGAACTGTACTCAGACAATAATACACAGAAATTGAATTAAATGAGCAGAGGACTTGTACGAAGAACAGAGGGCTTGTGGACCTAAATCTGAACAAATTCAAATGACTTCTAAAGATCAAAACTCAAAAGAAATAAAATCAAATCCAAATGAAATAAAAAAAATGATCCTGAACTTGAATATAATTCAAACATTTGAACTCAAGTAAGAACTTGAGTTGGACTTCAGAAGACTTGGAACAAGCATTTGAACCTGTGCACTTGAACTTGAATTTGCAAGACAAGCAAAGACATGGGCTGAACATTTGAACTTGAAGGCTTGGACATCAGGGGATCCGAATGTAGAACTCAAACTCAAATGAACTCCAACATGAATTGAATAAGATCTCTCAAGCTCACTACTTCAACTCAAACTGGAACAAGATGTGAAGAGTAGGGAACTCAAATTGAACTCAAGTTGGATCCAAATTTAACATGAGCAATAAAGAACTTGAATTTTCAAGAACAACACACAAGACTCAAGCATGAGTTGAACCTTGAACTTGGGTTCAATGGAATACATAGAACTGGGCTTTGGATGAATGAACAAATCAAGATCTAAGTGCACAGTCATCCAAGCTAACAACAAGTTGCAAGTAGGAGATGAAATCTCAATGCACACGAAAGACGAATGCAACGAACTCCTACGACAATCCCTACATTGCCTGTTGATCGAGATGGCAACAGTAGAGACCAACAATCAAAGCTTCATCCTCTACAAATAAATCAGACCACCTGAGATTGGTGACAGGTGGGCATGATGTAGGAAACAATGGGTCTCCTACGAACAGTTCCAGGAGCTCGTAGTGGATACAACAGGTCCCTGCAAATAACTACAAACCACTTGTGAATAACAACAGTGTATTGAAAGTATAATGAATCACTGTGGACACAAGTACGGATATCATCTACGACAGTGGCGATCAAGATTTTCAAGTGCGTTGAGTACAAAGGCGACTCTATGTATGAAAAGGACACCCATGGCAGAAAGGGGTGAAATGTTTGAACAAATTAGAACCAAACTTCCTGGCGTTCCAAAGTCTCTTTTTGGTTCTATAATAAAGAAGAAAACAGTTCTGGTGCCCGCAAACTCCAGAAATAATGAATCTACTACACTGACGGTCTCAAAAGGAGTTCTCCTCAAAACAGTAGACTCCAAAGTCTAAAAGAAATCCCCCCCCCGGTGATTGAGAAAGGGGGAGGGGGTCAACATCAAGACCAAAACGCCACCGGATCCGCAACACTCGTACTAGCGGACAGAAGGCGTGTATAAGCTCTGAAATCAAATGTTGTGTATTCAAATGATAAATACATGCACAACTACAAAATATTTCAAAATACCCCTACACGTGCACCGTAGTTTGTATACACATAGGTACACAAGGGGTAAATACAATCTCAACCCGCATGGGCCCTGACGAGCGTGTTATTGGTACACACGTGACGCCTGAAGCTACGCGGGTTGACAAGTGAATTCAAGTTCGAATCCGATCCTTCTATACGGATCAATAGAAGTCGACAAGATTCGAACTACCTAACAAAATACACGGTTGTAGCGACCGGTGTATTTGTTTAAATATATTCTTTTTAGGCCTTCAAAGCCTAAAATCAAGAAAATTCATGAACAAAGGCACGAAGCCTACACGAAACCCGATCCTCGATTAATAGCTTGGTCGAGTTGACAAGGTTCAATCAAACCAAATGGAAATGACCCCAAACACCCCGATGATGGCCGTGTTGATTGCTAATCTCAACCGGAGGGGTTCTCAAATATTTTCAAATGCCATCCCGAATGTCCCCAAAATCCAAGCTCCACAAAATCCAAAATTCTACAAATCTCAAATTCTAAAGATATTTAAATTGAAATCTATCTATCAACACTTAAAGCAAAATCCATCCACCCTCCGCAACAGCTTGCTGGGGTGGACAAATTAAAGTTAACCTTTGCTCACAAAGAGCCGAATGTCTAGTCGAAAATATCACTAGGATCCATTCTCAAACAATCTCCTGCCAGTAAGGACGTGGTACGTGTCCTCTAACCGGCGGTCTGCCGCCAAATGGCCACCGCAGGATAAACGGTTATGACCCGGGGCCCTCTGAACCGAGTGGTTTTGCCGCCAAATGGCACCACGAAATACCGGTTATGGCCAGCGCCGTTACGTTCCTTATTGGCATCAAATCCTTGAGATATGAATCAATAGGATATGATCGATAGGGCACAAAGCCCTCTGTCAGCTAAGGTGGATTCAAATTTGTCCCCTTAGACAAACATTCACCCCAGGTCTACAAGGTCCCCTTGGACGAAGCAACCCATGGCTGCCGACAAGGATCCTTCTGTCAGGTTGGGTCGACTACCTCCTCTGACTAAGTAGACCAGGGACCATGATGGCTCGGGACGACGGAACCATGGGATCTTGATCGGGCCCATCATCCATTCCCCCACCATCCGCTTTAAGTGCAAGATGGTGCAATTTCTATTTTAAATATCAAATCTGCCCAAATTTTTCAAACTCTCCAAATTTTCCCAAATCTTCCAAAACCCAATTCTTCAATTCCCAAATCCAAAATCTTCAAAATATCCAATCCCAAAATCCATTGCTGCTACTATATGCCAGATACACGTATCTCTATACGTATCTGATCGATGACTAGCCTTAATCGAAAGTTCTCTCTCGTGATCGGGAGGGGTAATTAACTATAGGGGCTTGCGCCTATAGGAAACCAGAACTCAGATCATAAAGTCCTCGCAAAATGAGGGCGAAATCTCTGGGTAGTGTCTTATCTACAAACCCATCTGCCTTCCAAAATTTACCCCGGAACTTATTCCGTTAAAACTCCCCTCGCTCAGGCAAAAAAAAAAAGAAATCGCGCGGCGGGGAGGCCGGGGCCGAATTTTCGGAGCCCACAGATTTCTGGCGACTCCTCTGAACCGAGTGGTTCAGAGGGCCCCGGGTCGTCATAACCGTTTATCCTGCGGTGGCCATTTAGCGGCAGACCGCCGGTTAGAGGACACGTACCACATCCTTACTGGCAGGAGATTGTTTGAGAATGGATCCTAGTGATATTTTCGACTAGGCATTTCGCTCTTTGTGAGCTAGAGTTTATTTGAATTTGTCCACTCCGACAGACTATTGCGGAGGGTAGATGAATTTTGCTTTAAGTGTTAATGGATTTATTTCAATTTTAAATATTTTTGGAATTTGGGATTTTTGAAATTTTGGATTTTTGGGTGGAGCTTGGATTTTAGGGACATTTGGGATGGCATTTGAAAATATTTGAGAACCCCTCCGGTTGAGATCTTCGTTCAACACGGCCATCATCGGGGTGTTTGGGGTCATTTCCATTTGATTGAACCTTGTCGACTCGACCAAGCTGTTGATCGAGGATCGGGTTTCTCGTAGGCTTTGTGCCTTTGTTTATGAATTTTCTTGATTTTAGGCCTTGAAGGCCGAATATGAATGTATTGAAACAAATACACTGATCGCCACAACCGTGTATTCGTTTAAAGGTTCTAACCCTGTCGACTTCTATTGATCCGTGTAGAAGGATCGGGTTTGAACTAGAATTCACTTATCGACCCGCGCAGCATCCCTAGGCGTCACGTGTGTACCAATAACACGCTCGCCGGGGCCCATGCGGGTTATAATTGTATTTATCCCTTGTGTACCTATGTGTATACAAACTACGGTGCACTCATGTGGGGGTACTTTAAAATATTTTGTAGTTGTGTAGATAACTATCGTTTGGATGCACACAACTTTTCATTTGAAAGCTCATACACGCCTTCTGTCCGCTAATACGAGTGTTGCGGATCCGGTGGCGTTAGATTGTAGGTTATAGACGCCTTCTGTCTGCTCGCATGAGTGTTGCAGATCCGGTGGCGTTGGATTTTGATGTTGACTCCCCCTTTCTCAATCACCGGGGATATTCTTCTGAACTTTGAAGTCCGTTGCTTTGCTTTGAAAAGATCTCTTTTCAAGATCTTCGGTGTATTGGACTTGATATTGACTCCCCCTTTCTCATTCATCGGGGAAGGACTTTCTGGATGTTGGGATTGTTTTCTTCTCGAGTATAGAACTAAGAAGAAACTTTGGAACACCAAGGAGTTTGGTTCTAATTTGTTCAAACATTTCCTCTCTTCTGCCAGGGGGTGTCCCTTTTTGTACATCGGGTTGTCTTTGTACCCGACGTACTTATAGATTTTGACCATCGCTATCATAGGTGGTATCAATACTTGTGTCTACAGTGGCTCGCTATGCTTACGAAACTCTCACTGTTGTTATCCACAAGTGGTTTGTAGTTGTTTGCAGGGACCCATTGTATCCACTACGAGCTCCTGAAAGTATTTGTAGAAGACCCATTGTCTCTGCATCATATCCACCCTTTCACTAATCTCGGGTGGTAGTTTGATTTGTAGGGGCAGATCTTTGATCGCTGCATATGGGTAGTATTCGTACACCTCACAACTGTCCATTGCTTCTTACAAGTATAGTGCATTGACTTGTTGGAGACCGTTGTACCTGCTACGAACTTCTAGGAAATATTCGTAGGAGGTGTTGTAGTTTGATTGGTGTCGAGTCTGACTCAAGTATGAACCCTTCCCAGTCCAGTTCTCGTGAGCTCAGAATGCAAGGTTATTTTCAGCTTCTTTTGGATTTGAGTCCGTTGAGTTCATAAGCCCCACTTGGTGTTATATAGTCCGAGCTCAGAGTACAAATTCGAGTGCCCCTGCAATCTTTTGAGTTCAGGTGCTTATTCAGGATCTTCTGAAGTTCTTGTACATTCCATTTTGTGTTTGAATTGACTTGAATTTCCGTTCAATTTGATTTGACTTATTTGATTTTGATCTTTAGAAATCATTTGAGTCTTGTTCAGGTTCAAATCAATAAGTCCTCTGCTTGTCGTGCAAGTCCTCTGCTTATTTTAGTTCAAGTTCTGTGTATTTTTGTTCGAGTACAGGTCTTCTATATTGTTGTCCAAGAAGGCCTTCGTATTGTTCAAGTCTTTGTACATTTCAGTGAAAATTTCGGCAGCACCCCGGCATATCCCCCGTTTGGGGGAAAATAGGGGAACTGGGCCTTCCCACCACGCTACTAGAGCGTGTATGGTAGGTGTCCTTGGACACCGCGGCCGTACAAAATTTCATCCCACCACGCTACAAGAGCGTGTATGGGGCCTTCAACAGTACCCGTACAGTAGAACAGCAGTAACTCCCAGAACAGCAGTGACTCCCCACCACGCTACAAGAGCGTGTATAGGGCTCTCCCACCTCGTCGTATGCGTCGCACCGGGCTCCCTCCTACCGTGCTACAAGAGCGCGTATAGGTGGTTCTCCGGTCCGCTGCAAACGTCGAGGACGGGAGTAGAGTTAGAAATTTATACCTTGAAGTCCGGTGGAGGTGGAAGAGGCTCGAGGACAAGATTTGGAACCGAGGGTCACTCGTCTACCTTGTCGTAGGTGTCGCGCCGGTTGCCCCTCCCACCACGCTACAAGAGCGTGTATAGGCAGACCGCCGACTCGACACGCGGGACGAGGTAAGAGATAGAGCCAAGGTTTCAAAACTTATACCTTGAAGTCCAGCGGAGTTGGGCACGGAAATCGAGGCAAGATCCGAAACCAAAGGTCGCTCGCCTACCTTGTCGTAGGTGTCGCGCCGGTTGCCCCTCCCACCACGCTACAAGAGCGTGTATAGGCAGACCGCCGACTCGACACGCGGGACGAGGTAAGAGATAGAGCCAAGGTTTCAAAACTTATACCTTGAAGTCCGGCGGGAGTTGGGCACGGAAATCGAGGCAAGATCCGAAACCAAAGGTCGCTCGCCTACCTTGTCGTAGGTGTCGCGCCGGTTGCCCCTCCCACCACGCTACAAGAGCGTGTATAGGCAGACCGCCGACTCGACACGCGGGACGAGGTAAGAGATAGAGCCAAGGTTTCAAAACTTATACCTTGAAGTCCGGCGGGAGTTGGGCACGAAAATCGAGACAAGATCCGAAACCAAAGGTCGCTCGCCTACCTTGTCGTAGGTGTCGCGCCGGTTGCCCCTCCCACCACGCTACAAGAGCGTGTATAGGCAGACCGCCGACTCGACACGCGGGACGAGGTAAGAGATAGAGCCAAGGTTTCAAAGCTTATACCTTGAAGTCCGGCGGAGGTGGGCACGGAAGTCGAGGCAAGATCCAGAACCAAAGGTCGCTCGCCTACCTTGTCGTAGGTGTCGCGCCGGTTGCCCCTCCCACCACGCTACAAGAGCGTGTATAGGCAGACCGCCGACTCGACACGCGGGACGAGGTAAGAGATAGAGCCAAGGTTTCAAAACTTATACCTTGAAGTCCGGCGGGAGTTGTCGGCGATTGTCGGTGGGGAGCTCGTGGATCGAGGTAAGGGAGGCAAGTATTATTTTTTTAGTGAATTAATTATAATTAATATTAATTAATTAGAATTAATTAAGAAAATATTTTTAATTAATTATAATTAATTATACTTAATTAATATAATTAATTAAATTTTATTAAAGTTAATTAAAATCATTAATTATAATTAATTTATAATTAATTATAATTAATTAATATTAATTAACTTTTAATAAATAATAATTAATTAAAATTAATTAATGATAATTAATTTTATAATATTATAATTAATTAAAATTTATTCTAATTAAAATTTATTATAATTAATTAAATTAATTATAATACTTTAATTAAAATTAAACATAATTAATTATAATAATTATAATTAATTAGAAATAAATAACTGTAATTAATTAAAATTAATTAAAATAGTTACAATTAATTAAAATAAATCATCTCTCCCTCCCCTCTCTCAATTCAGTGGATTACGGGATTTGGCCGGAAGCGTGTGCAAAGGGAGAAAGTAACCTCTGCAGCCGGCGAGCTCCTGTTGCTCCCGATCAAAATGTCTAACTTCCGATCCAAACAGAAAAGGGAATGTCGCCGGAGGAAGCCGAGGAGCGCACGAAAGGATGAAAGTTACCTTCACAATTCGACGAGCTCCTGTGGTTGCTTCCGATCAAGCTATAGTAACTTCCGATCCAACGGGCAGGGAAAGTTGTCGAAGCAACGAAGTCGAACAGCAATGGGGGAGCGCCGAAGAAACGCACGGAAGGGAAGAAAGTTGTCTTCACAGCCCGCGAGATCCTGTTCTTCCTTCCGACCAAAGTGTCGTAGCTTCCGATTCGCACAGGGAAGGGAAAGTCGGCCGAAGGAGCGACGCCGAACAACCACGGGAGGGCCGGAGAATGTCGCGCCCAAGGGAAGAAGGGTAACTTCACAGCCCGCGAGCTCCCGTTCCTCTTCCGATCAAACTGTCGCAGCTTCCGATCCGTCCAGGAAGAACAGAGAGCGAGAGATGTCGGGGAAGAGCGAAAAAGGGCTCGGGAGTCAGAGAGCGGGAGAGTAAGAGAGGAGAGTGATCCTGGGCAATCTCGTTTCTTCGACACTTAATGCGATAGAGAGGTACAGACGACGTGCGGGGATGCGACTTCAGTCGTGGCCGCGACGTGCGAAGGTATGGGATTTTGATTTTTTGATTTGATTTTTTTTTTTTGTTTGCAGGTTACGGGTCAACAAGGGCATTCTATTATGACTGATGGTTGACTAGCCAGATGGGCAGTGTGAGCTGAGGCAGGTTAATGGCACATGTCTGCTGTGTTAAATAATGTGGTGAAGCTTTTGTCAGTAAGTAGACACCGGACGAGAATGGAAAGAAGCCATAATTAACGTGTTCTTGTATGGCATGCTGTGATGTGTTCAACATAAAAAATAAGATCTAAATGATGGAGACAAGAAGAAGAAAATGTGAATAAATTTTGAATGGATACTGGACAGCAGCAAAGAGTTAGAAAGAATTCTATTGGCCATAGGCTAAGTATCTTGTGGTGGAAGATTTCATTTTATGAGATCAATGGTTAACAAATGAATGACTAGGATTGCACCTAGTGCATGGAAGTTGAAGCAGTTCACAATTGTTATCTTCAAAGTACGAAAGAAAATAATTAGGATGAAAAAAAATATGGGCTACGGGAAATTTTCATTCAATTTATTTTAACTAGGTTCTTACAAAATATGAGAAGCTATCTATAACATTAGACTAATAATTGAAAGCCTAGATTAACCTTAAGGGCTTATTACATAATGACCCTCATGAAAATAATTAATGACATTAAGAAATAGTTAATTCCAATTTAATGCAAATGTTAAAAGAAAATCCTATCTTAATCATCATCAGTCAGGCAACACGATATAAATATAAATTTTTTTTCATTGTTTGAAATTGGAGAAAACTTTCATTATTATGAATCCTAGTAATTTTGAGGCTATACGTGCATGCATTAGCTAAACTTGAATGAGGGTTTGGTGCGTTTCCTTCCTGCGTTTGATATATAATTTCTGATGAGTAAGAGACAAAAGTATAACTTGACTGCAGCTAGTTAGTTCCGCAAACTCTAGAAGTTTCACACTGATTCAAAGAGTATCTAACAGAAAGGATAAGTTAATTTACTTTTTGAAAGGGCTTTTGGAGAATAATTTTTTACAACTAAGCTACTTGCCTGTTCATTTTGCCACTCACCCTGAACTTCTCATCCATCAGAGTGACCTTACTCAGCAAAAATGGTCCCAAAAATAGGGTGAAGGGAAGAGGAGAATCGGTGGCTCTGCTTAAATTTAAGACACTAATTAAAGAAGATTTATATATATATATGAAGGCGAACGTAATCATCATTAAACTTAAACCAACTATTTAGGACACATTTAGGAGTTCTCTGCTACTCTTAGTTAGCTGCTGTTGTGTTAACACTGATTTAAGGAACTGAATGACACGTGAAAAGGCAAGGTCAGAGCTGGCATGGATTACTTAACCCCTATTTGCATGGCAGTTTTGATCTTTACTTGAACAAGCAGCATGCTTTATAGCTGTCATTGCTGCTAAACATTATCTGCATATACCTACAAATTCTGAGCTGACTATTATTTTTTTTCATTTTAATATTAGAATTATTGGTATGATATTTGTGTTATGAAATGCTATGATTTTAATATATGTGCAAAATTCCAAATAATTGTTCAAAATATATTACGTGTAACATGGATGTGATGCATAATGGCTGAAACTTCGGGCACTTGAAGTTATTTGTGAGCCAGTGCAGTAAATTAATGGCATTTTTCTTTCTTTTTTTCATTTCTTTGCCATGATTGAATATTTAACCGTACGTTCCATTCTTGGCAGATTTTTACTTACCTTGATGTGGAAAGGAAGGGATCTATTTCTTTTCGTCAGGTAAAAATGATTATCCATAGTAGTTGCAAGTATTTGGTTTCATTAAACTACTTACGAAATTTTTGTGCCCTAGATGGCATCTTTATGTTTTTTAAATCAATTTTTGAACTAACTTTCAATGGTGTAGAAAAGGAAAAAAATGTAAAAAACTATTTTGAATTTTTATTACTTTTTTTTTTTATACAAAGTATGGAGATATATACACACCGCACCAAGTGTTTTGCAAAAATAAATCAAAGCTAATTTTAAAAATGAAAAAAAATAAGAATACCCCCAAGAGGATCAATGGCTAGAGGGAGTACACTGTTTGCAATAATATGGTCATGAGTAGATTGATCAAATAGTTATAACCCATAATTTGTGTGCTCAAGGATCTTTACCAAGATTGGTTGACTTGTGGGTCCCAACAAGGATGGGCCATGCATGGAATTAGGTTGGGATCTCGTGTGTGCATAAGGTGTGGGTCCCATGGTTCCCAACACTCCCTGCAAATTGAATGTTATAAATCTATCATTCAAAGTTTACTTACAATACTTTTGAAAGTAGGGTTGCATATTCTTATGATGAACATATTGACCAATTGATTTCTACTTGACATATATGGAGTGCAAATCAATCTAACTTCCAATGGGTAATTGCTTATTCAATGGGTATATGCTCATTTATTTAGTGGCCGAGTTAGTTAATTATTTTCTCAATGGTCAAGCTAGTTAATCATTCATTAATGGTTTAGGTATTTAGTCATAACCAAGTTATTGACGAGTTAAAAACTTAGAGAAATTTAGAAAACTTCTCAATAATCTATCAGTAAGTACCATGGCATTTACACCCTACACTTATCATTCATACAAAATAGTTGAGTTCAATACTTATAAAAATTATAAACAATGAACAAATAAATATAAAAATAAGAGAAGACGAGCAAGACAAAATTCTATTTCATTCATCGGTAAATATTACATGTACAAGTTTATCATATGGGCCAAGAAAAAGAAAAAAAATATCGAAGGCGAGGCGACTCAATCCCCAATCGCACTTGCGTTGTTGCCATCTTCACTATCGGAAGCCTCTTCAAAGAAGATGGTGGGATATTGGAACTTTGGATTCAGCTCACCCTTAGAGATGTGTTTCTTCAGGAGACACTCAATCACTTATTTATATTTAAGGTCGAGGATTTCTTGGGACAATTAGAACTTAAAGAAAGATGTATATTTCTCCTCTATCGCCTTAGCCTTTACAGACACCTTGGCAACCTTAGCTTCAGCGAGCTATTTTTCCTTAAGTGTCGCTTCCTTCAGAGACTCCTCCTTTGAGTCCACCTTCAGAGCCTTCTCCCTTTCAATGGATTGACTCCACAGCTCTTGTGTTTAGCAGTAGCTTTGCTAACCTCTTCTCCTTCAAGTACTCCTGAATGAAGGCATGGGCCTTCTTTAGCAAGGCCACCTTCACCATAGCTTATTGCGAACTATGAGCCAATGCATAGGTGGTCTGCCAAGAGTTACCCATTGAGTTCATTGCCGCAAAGTTGAGCTCACACTCAAGGAAGGTCTTGAGGTTCTCCTCCAACATCCTTGAATATATCACGCACCCTTGGTTGAAAATCTTCTTGGAGGATGGGGTTGTCGGCCTCACTCATGGGGAAACCTATCTCCTCCAAGTTAGAAAGGTTAGAGGAGTTGTGTACTCCCCTTTGTCTCCCTCTTTAATTTCTATGGAGTTCTACTTACTCTTGCCTGGTACTGCAACCAATGGAGTAGGGCAGCTAACCTCTTTGCCCCTCTTCTTGGCCACCGCCTCATTGATGTTGACTCCTTTTATGGGTGGTTCTTGCACCTTAGTATCCTCAAATTCAACAGCATATTTTCTAAATCTAAAGAGAGTGTCACTCTCCCAGGGCTTGTCGTATTGCTACTTATAGCTATGACTCCATAGGGACCCACTAATTAGTCAAAAAAGTCAAAGTCACTCTTACACTCATTCAACATCCACTCTCTTCACCGCAGGGGCAACAAGCTCACTATCATCATGAAGAATTTCCGCAACAACCAAGGCTTAAAATAGAGCAGTAGCTTTATATTTTCTTTCCTGTAATTGTTTGGTAACCTTATTAAACGTTCTCTTTTAATTCACTTGTCATTTTTATCACTTGCCCTCCAAAGGGTCAAGTTAATCGAGGAATTGAATGATATTCACAAATATTTGTTTAGGTATTCAATTGGTGGTTTGTGGGTCATGATAGATGGACTCGTACCTTGTCGGCTCATAAGGGAGCTTGCCTAAGTACCATAAAACCCAACTCAATAGCGCACCAAAATGAGTGTCATCCCTCACAAGGATAGTCAAGTTCTCATAGATTACTCAATTTGTCACACACCCTCTATCAATGGGTAGCCACTTGACCACTATCAGGGATTAAGTGTCGCCAACTATGCTTGTCACCTCAGCTACAGAAAAGTATCCTCCTAAGAGGGTTCTTATTAGCCTATAATAGTCAGGTGATCATAGAACTTGTCATCCTTGTAACTTAAACACACTCGTCTCATACTTATATCCTGAGTTGCACCATAGGTTGTTGATGACCTTGGAATGTAAACTACGACCTTCTTGGCTCAGCACTTACCAATTGATTCACCATCAAGAACTCAACACTATGGGACTCGCCCCCAAGACAAAGAAATATGAAAGTTAATATGTAATTAGACGATCTAATAACTAGTTTTCTTAATTAATGAATAATTAATAATTTCCTTATAAATAATTACTAATTACATAGACTATATATTTTAAGTTAATTTTTATTCAGTTAGCCTAATTATTTCCTAAATAAAAATTTTAATTATTAAATAATTGCTATTTTATGTTAATTAATTAATATATAAATAATTTATATGTAATTTGCTGATTATAATCCATTTTAAGATTAATCAGCTTAATTAAAATATAATTCTACCTTAAATTAACATTTTATAATTAACACTAAGCATTCATTATCCAAGTTAATATTAATAATTAACTTTTCATTTTAATTTGTTAGCTAATTGATATATTAGCTCAATAGTTATTTTTAAGGTGTTTAATAACCTTTTTAATCCCTAAAATTTATATTAAATAGTCAAAAAACTTGTTAAGATCTAACTATTTAACAATAGCATGAACAAATTGTTTTCATGATCTAATAATTAAATCCTACTTCACTTAAACCAATCTTATTATCAAATAGTCTCATAGATGGTTTGCACCTATAATAGAGGGGAAAGATGCGCTGTTTAAATAAATAGATAAAATTAATGCCGAAGAATTTGAAATAGAAATGATAGATCTAAGATAACTTTAATAGAACTTAGTTTGACAAAAATTAGAGAAAATAGGTTTTGACTTCATGTGAAACTCAATGAAATTGAATGTAGAATGAGGATTCAAAAAGCTCAACACAAATAATTAGGATAAGATTAATGATGATGATAACAATATTGATAAGATATCTAAATTTAAGATTTTGTTCGAGACATTTTTTATTGTTTTTTGTAGTAATTTTCTTAGTTCAAAAATTTTTAAACTATAAGTTTTCTCTCAAAATAATGACTTTGAGAGAAACTTGTTACGTCGCAGCATCCAGCTTTGCATAAAGCATTTTTTAATGTAAGGTTCAAATAAACTCCAGGAGTTTCAGTATGTTTTTGCATTGTCATGCCATTATATAACTATCATTTTTCTGAATGCTCTCACATTTTGATGCCAAAGCATTGCCGTGTTATATCTTGCTGTTACTTACCAACGTAGTTGTTGACAATGAATTCATATAGCTACAAGCATGCGTCTGTTTGTGAGAAATTATTATATGCAGAATTCGAACGTAATTTTTCATCTGAACTCTAATCACGTGAAGATATCTAGATTTTCTCTTGTACATATCCGATGTATAAGAGAAAAAAATTCAGATATTTTCAAGTAATTTGAGTTCAGACAGATGTCCAGACTCGGCATGGAATAATTTTTTTTTTCCTTAGCCATAATAATAAATTTGCATCCGACTGAAAACGCATTGTACACAACATGCAGTTCTTGATCGGTTCAGCGCACGTTAGGAAGCAGCCTTTATTCATGAGAGCTTGTGAAACAGCTTTTAACGCGTTCTGTGACATTGAATCGAGTTGTGCAATTTTAACAATTGAGCAGGTATCTATATAACTAATCGTCCCGCTTAGCATTTTTTATATATGTATATATGAAAAATACTCTCTTATTAACACCGTTGATGATTGTAGTTCCATGATAAGCTTCAATCAATGATACCAACAGTCAACAAAGAATCGGTAAGCATTTATTGGCTAATCCCGATTAAAGAATTGTTTTTCTTGTTACTTATGTAATTTTTATTTATTTATTTATTTTCATTTCCATTTAGCTTATTCAACTGGTTCATTTGTTCGACGTGGACAATGATGGGAAAATTGATCGGGATGATTTCATGAGCTGCCTATGGAAGAACCCACTCCTTGTAGCACTTTTTCCTGCCTTGATGGACACCACCATTTTGGCAGTCCATTCCTAAAAGGATTCCTGTACTAACTATTACAGCTAATTTATATAAAACCTTCAAACTTTTACAAATAAATGAAAGGTTACCGGACAGAATTTATCTTTTTTTTGTGACATTAATTTGAGAAACTTCATATATATTAATATTACCTTAAATTTATCACCAAAAACATAGAGGCTCTTACTTGAAGGTGACCTTTGTGCACATGTAAATCAAAAGATGAATGGATACATAGCCAACTTATATTGCAAACACTGTTTGTAATATTCTTCTTTACATCAAAACTTGCATCATGTAATACAAGATGAACAATAAGCACAATTACAGTAAGAGTTAAAATATATTTTTTACATTATCGTACATTTCTCCTTAAGTTTTGATTCACTTTTCTGCGTCAAATTGGTGTTCCTTGATACCTGCAATTGTTATGTAACATTAAAAGTCAATGACAGGAAAGCTCCAGAACAGCATCTTATAAAAGCCAAGATGCTCAAGTGACAAGTAATGAGAACACTTTCTTCGTTTGAATCAAACCATCCAGACTTTTACAGTCGCTCATTTAAATAAAAATATGAGAGCCTGTCAAAGTTTTAATAACATTCATGATGTAAACCGACAAAGAAAAATTAAAAATATTCTTTGCTGCATTCAATGCCAATTTCGCTACTCCAGATCAATCAATTGTATCCTTCTAGATTTCGGCTAACATATTCGATTAACTTGTACTTATGGGTGTTAATATTTGACCTGATCCGCAAATCAGGCTCGAACCTGATCTAAAAATTTTGGATTCGGGTTAAGGATTTCAACCCGTTTGTAAAACCTGGAAACCCGAAATCAATCATGTTTCACTCATTTTTAATTAATTTAAGATAATTTTAAAATATTTTTATGAAATAAGTAAATAATATTTCTAAAAAATAATAAATATTATTGCCCAAATTAAATTAAACTTGATTTATATTAAATTGATTGAAATAAATCTAATCTTAATTTGATTTAGATTTAAATAAATTGAATTAATTAAAAAAAAATTAATAAAACGTACTTGAAGTGGGTCTGGTTCGGATTGACTTGGACCCGAAGGGGGTCGGGTTTGGAAAACCGATCCTTTTGCAAAAAACGGGTTGGGTTCGATTCAAGTTGAACAATGTCGGTTCAATTTCGGGTTGGACCCGAACCCAACCCGTGACCCAATTTTGACAGCCCTACTACTCATCAATTTGTCGTTACTTCAGCTGGCAAAAGGAATCTTCAAGTAATATTTCATATCAAGAAACATAAGCAGAGATCACAGAGTTCAAGACAATTCCATGGAGATTGTTCATAAAATGTTAAATCAAGAGCTGAAATCATGCTATATCAAACAAAACCCTCAACAATAAAGTGGTGGAAAGAGTTACTATCATGAACCATCAACGAATGGCTTAAATAATTCTCTTCTTACATTTTTTTTTTTCTTATTCAATCAATCATCTGCATATCTTTCAAACTTTCATATTAATCGAGTTCTTTGAAATTATTGTTGGTCATGAAATTGTCTCCATTATTATTAGTGGATACTAAATGATATCCTTTACCTATATCATAATATACTCCCACCCATCAGGACTTTCAAGTAGGGCAAAAAAAAATAATAAAACACATGGTCATAAATATCAGGCTCATGCAAATCTTCTGACCCAAAAAAAGGGAAGAGAAGTGTACAAAAAACTAGTTAGCCTTTCAACTTGCACATTCCATTCCGTTCCCAATTTCCAGAAAATGAATCTAACTGCTAAGTATCATAAACATGTCTTTTATTCAGTTTCTTGCTAACATGCTATATAAAATGATGATTAAACTGAAATAAGCGAGACAGACACGTAACCATAAACTGAAATAAGCGAGAAGATATAAAAAAGCAAATTTTATAACCTTTCTCCTACCTATGCCTCAAGCTTTGACAATAAATTAAAACAAACCAAGAAGCATATTATTATCTTGAAAATGGTTCGAAAAGAATAACAGATAATAAATCGGTAGAGTTATAAAGTGCGCACCTGAGGACCCGTGACAAGCTTTGAACGACCACTTATGGATGACTGTTGGGTACTTTGTGATTGCTGTTGTGGTTGCTGTTGTGGTTGTGGTTGTTGTTGCGGTTGTTGGGGCTGTTGGTCAAACTCTTGTTGCTGAAGTGCTATTGCTAGTTGAAGATCAGAACTGCCAGGACATAATTATATATTGGCCATTATGATTCTTACAACACAATCTGAGCTTGTTTTCCATTAAAACGATAACAGAAATGAAAGGAAAAAAAGAAAGTAGCAAAAATTGTTCGCAATATAGGATGACAGTATAGATTAAAGGAATACTCGTGGTTTTAAAAATCAAACCAGACCAGCTCGTCTGAATAGTTCAACCGTGAATTAGTCCTCAGGTCAATCCAATCCAAAAGCCATTTGTGCCGGCCAAAACAGGTCAAAACTGGTGGTTGAACTGGTTCAATTTTTTTATAAATCACACAATTCAAATATGGATCAATTTTTTGGCCTACTGCTTTGATCAAATGGCTCTAATAGAAGGTTGATAGGTTTTAGGAAGTTCGCCTCCTCTTTGATTTATATTTTTTTTAATTTCAAGTTGGATATATAGTTGTTATTTGAAGTTGAATATCTTATAATTGATTAATATTATGTCTCAAAATTTGATTTATAATCATATTTAAAATATTCAATGGTGAAGTGTCATAATTTAGAATATTACATATTTGATTAGTAAAAATATTTTGATTGTATTATTGTTACATTATTTAAATCATATTAAAATAATTTTAATATTTATTATATCATCTGATTCAACCTCAATTAAATCTTGAACATCTCATTCCTCAATTTCAATATCTTGTTTAATTTTCAAAACCTTGAGAATACAAAAAACCATTCTTCAATCAAATTCATAACATATCTGAGCATAATTGACTATAACCATTTCCTCAAAACATGTCATTGATGTCATGATTGATGATTTTTTTTCTTTGCTTTATTAGTTAATGTAATAAAGAAATATTTATTGTCTTTCTACATTATTTTCTTATATTCTCTTCAAATTGTTTTGAATTCAAATTTTTTAGGACTGATTTGACTAAGCTTATTATTAAGTAAAGAAGGATTTTCCTATAACAATCCCTCTCTCTCTTACCAATTATTTGCCTTTCTATTTTTGGCTATTGTTTTCTCTCGTGTGCTACCCTTCACATCTATTCTCTGATCTCTCTCTATAGAAATAAAAAGGGCCAATTTCTTGTCACCGAATTTGGTTGAGGGATTTCTTAGATCAGACCCTATTGGACTGGTCCAGCCGGCCCATAGCCAAGGGCTGGCTCACTTATGCAAGAGGCGGACCAAGCTGGTTTGCCCTCTTGTGGTTGCCACCTTAGATGGGATGGGGCCCACTCCTGAATTCAAATTCAAATAGCTTTGAAGGCAAAGGAGGGGGCAACTAGGGCTAAGGGGTAATTTGGGTAGATGTTTAATTGTATTTTTTTAATGTTTAATTGTATGCCTTAAGTAGGAAGGAGGGATTAGGGTTAGGGTTATGCAAATTATTTGGCTTGTTCTTGTTCTTGGAGTTTGGTGTCTTGGGCTCTAGCAGCGTCTAGGGATTGGGAGAGATAGATCCTCCTCTCAAATTGAGGTCCAATTGTATCTTGCTATCTTACTTCAGTTAGTTTGATTCTTGCAAAAAATTGATGTTTTTCTTTGGTTTTTCATTGAATTTGTGGAGTTCCTTTGTTGTTTTTGCTTTTATTGTTAGGGTTTACTTGAAATCTTCAAGTACTTCAAAAAAAATTGGTATCATAGCAAATTTTGGGACCTTTGTGGGCTATTTTCTAGAAAATTAGCAGCTGTTTTTTTGCCGAAGGGATTTTTGCTACTTTTTGGGTCAATATCCAGATTTTTTGAACATGCAAAAATCTGGGTATTATACAAAAATCTGGATATTGATGGAGGCCAATAAGGTAGATGCGTTGAAGGAATGACTTAAAAGGGAGATGAGCCAAATGAAAGCAACGGTGGAAGATCGAATTTCATCAGTGGAAGACAGATTTGGATCTTCATGAGATGGTGAACAAGATATTAAAAAAACAAATTTAGAAACAAAAGGACGGGTATGGAGAACTACCAATTATGAATTTCATAGGAGGGAGAATAATGTGGGAATCATGGAAGAGAAATGTGGAAGGTATGGAGAGAGGTATGGTTATGGGGGTCAGGAATCAAGGGGTGCTGGCTATGAGAGAAAAGAAGGAGATTATGGTAGGAAGGGTGCTGATTTTGGAGAAAGGAGGGAAGAAAGTGAAGAGGGCTTGGGTATGAGTGTGGAAGGGAAGATCGGAAGACTTCGGGTGAGCCAAACACTTGGGAAAGGGAAAATTACGGAGGAATATGAGAAAACGTAGGAGATCCGAAGGTGCGGAAGCTGAAGAGGACCATTTTTTAAGGGGAGGACACACATAGATGGATTTACAAGCTAGAGAGATATTTCACCACCAATGGGCTAATGAAGGAGAAAAAATTGATGCCAACAGGCTTATTTGGAGGGGAAGGCATTATCGATACTAGTGGAGGGACCAGAGGAGACCCATATGAACCAGCATAAGAGGGGACTTCTATGAGCAATTCTTTGCACTAGTGCAGGACGGATCAGTGGCAGACTACTGCGAGAGATTTGAGCACTTGGCCAGTCGAGTGGAGCGATTATCGGAGACTTCTTTAGGAGGCAACTTCATGTAGAGATGCAAGGACTCAAATCCGAGATTAGAGCTGCACTGAGGGTCATGAGGCCACGTGACTTGGGAGAGGCAATGAAGCTGGCATAATTGGTGGAAGATCAGAACTACCAAGAGAAGGGAGCCAGAGGCAGCAGTTCAGGTGGCTCTTACAGGATGACTACTACTCTTCTAGCACCCAAGAGTCCTGCAACAAGCCATCTTTGAGAGACTCAAAAGGAAAATCCAGTAGGAGGAAGTGGAGACAACTTCAAAAGGCTGACGAAGAGAGATGCAGGAGAAGATGGCAAAGAGGCTATGCTTCATATGTGATGAGTATACTCTAGGACACAGGTGTAGGGACCGAACTCTTCAGGTTCTCACAATCTGTGATGACGAGGAAGCTGAGGAGATAGGTGAGAGTGATGTAGAGGGAGAGATGGAGAACAAGCTGAATCTGAACATGGCGTAAGTCTCCCTGAACTCAGTAGTGGGATTCACTCCAAATCATACAATGAATGTGAATGAGGAAATAGCAGATAAGGAGATTGTTGTGTTGATGGACAGTGGGGCTACCCAAAATTTAATCTCCAACTAGGTTGTGAACCAATTAGGGGTGAAATTGGTGGATACAGGATGTTATGGAGTGATGATGGGTATAGGGAAGGTGGAGACGGGAAAGGGAATCTGTAGAGGTGTTGTGTTGACCATACAGGGGGTTCAGGTGAGAGAATTTTCTCTAATTGGAGTTAGGGAGCACTGATGTCATCTTGGGAATGAAGTGGCTGCAGACCTTGTGATACACCAAGTTCAACTGGAGGGCATTGACGATGGAGCTGGTGTGGAGAAGAGAATAGTGATAAGGGGAGATAGAGGGCTCTTCAAAGCCATGATATCACTTAAAACCATGGTAAGGAGTATGCAAGAAGTGGGGGAAGGTTATATGATGGAACTACATAGGTTGGAGGGGATCAGATTGGAAGAGGGAGGGGAGGTTCCTATTTCAGTACAACTATTGATTCAACAATTCAATGAGGTTTTTCAGCCACCACCAAGGGAGCAAAAGGATGCTATCATCTTGAAAAAAGATATCACCCATCAGCATCAGGCCATACAACTATCCTCAATTTCAGAAGAATGAGATTGAGAAGTTGATTAGAGAGATGCTGGAAGCAGGGATTATCAGGCCCAATATTAGCCCTTTTTAGCCCAAGGTTAAAAAAAATATGGGAGTTGGAGATTTTAAATAGACCACAGGGCAATGAATAAGGAAACTGTGCCAGATAAGTTTTCCATCCCAATGATATATGAGCTGTTAGATGAATTGAGTGGGGCAGTTAACTTCACCAAGATAGATGTGAAGTCGGGATACCATCAGATTAGGATGAAAAGGGAGGATATGTCAAAGACTGCTTTCAGAACTCATGAAGGGCATTATGAGTTTCTAGTGATGCCATTTGACCTCACTAACGCCCCAGCCACTTTTCAGTCCCACACGAACAAAGTCTTTAGACCCAATCTCAGGCGATTTTTGTTGGTGTTCTTTGACAATATCCTAATTTACAACAGATCAGAGGAGGATCACTGAAGCACTTGAGGAGGGTGTTAGAGGTGTTATAGCTGACTTTTGCATTTGCATTCATCTAATCAAAAAGAGTAGGTGCATCCAAAAGAAACAACAGGAAAAGCTAAGAGCCAATTGGCCCTTCAAAAAGCGAAAAACATCTATCCTCAAGGATATCAAAAAGACCTTGAGGAATACATTCCATGAATCTACCCCCCCCCCCCCTACCCCCTATCCCAAATAAAAGTACTCTCGACAGCCCTTTGGGCACAAAAATGGGCTGCTCTATTAAATCTTCTATAGGTATGTATAAACATGACCTTTTGGAACAGTTTAATCCAGTTCAGTTCATCATAAGAGCACCAACGGAGGGCCAACCTAAAGAAGTGTTGTTTTGTCAAGGCCAGTGTGGAGTACTTGGGGCATATCATGTCTAAGGAGGGGGTGGCGGCAGATCAGGCTAAAATTGAAGCTATGTTAAGATGGCCAGTGCCTAAGAACCTTAGAGAGCTGAGGGGATTCTTAGGACTAACAGGATACTACAGGAGGTTTGTGGTGCAGCACCATCGCATGGCCATTGAGAGAATAATTGAAGAAGGATGATTTCTTATGGGGAGAGGCAGCCATAGCAACTTTTCAGAGCTTGAAGAAGGCCATGACTATTGTACAGATCATGGCCCTACCAGACTTCACTCAGGTATTCATATTGGAGACAGATGCCTCAGGGTATGGATTGAGAACAACACTCATGTAGAGTAGTCAACTCATCGCCTATTTCAACCAGGAATTGACAGCCATGGCCAAACCGAAATTAGTCTATAAAAGGAAACTGATGGCCATTGTGTTAGCCATCCAAAAGTGGTGACCCTATTTGTTAGGCCAATATTTTATTGTCAGGATAGATCAACGGAGCTTGAAGTACTTGTTAGAGCAGAAAATGGTGACTGAGGAGCACCAGAGATGGCTGTCAAAGTTGTTGGGGTATTACTTTGAAAGCCAATATAGGCCAAAAAAGGAGAACAAGGTGAAAGATGCATTGTCTAGATATATGGGGGAGTTACAAACGATAGCAGTGTCGATCTCATTGATGCTAGATTGAGAGGCCATTAAGGAGGAGAGTGCGCGGGATGAGGAGTTGGGGAAGATTAGTGCTCATTTGTTGAAGAAGGGGAGTAGCCAATCAGGGTATTCATTGGAGTGTGAGAGGCTTCTGTACCAGGGAAGATTTGTGATGTCAAGGACATCAATACATATTTCACGCCTGCTCCAGGAGTTCTATGGGAGCACTGTTAGGGGTTATTCAGAGGTGAGATCTGTCAAAAGAACAAGTATATGGCGATGTCTCCAGGAGGATTACTACAGCCTTTAGCTCTACTAGGTCGGGTATGGGAGAAGGTATCCATGAATTTTATAGATGGCTTACCCCGATCAGAAGGGTTCACAGTGATTCTGGTGGTGGTAGACAAATTGAGCAAGTATGTCCATTTCATTCCCCTATGACATCCATATATATGGCATCATCCTTCATCAGGGAGGTAATCAGACTACACGGAGTACCGGAGTCTATAGTATATGACAGGGATAAGGTGTTCCTCAGTCATTTCTAGAGGGAGTTATTCAGATTACAGGAGACAATACTGAAGAGGAGAACTGCCTACCACTCTCATATAATGATCAGAGAGAGGTGGTCAATACGAGCTTGGAAACATAGCTACAATGCTTTGTGTCAGAGGCACCCAAGTTGTGGGCCAAGTGGTTGGCATGGGCAGAGTATTTATACAACACTTCTTATCATTGTGGTTCTCAGATGACCCCATTCAAAGTATTGTATGGAAAAGATCCTCCTCACCTGATATAATACCCAGTTTCTTCAGTAAAGGAGTATTTGGAGGAAAGAGACCGGGTGTTAGAAAAATTAAAAAGGCGTCTACTAAGGGCCCAACAAATTATGAAGAAACATGTATATGGGCATAGGAAGAACATCCAATTTGAGGTAGGGGAAAGGGTGTTCTTAAAGCTCTGACCTTACAGGTAGAAGATTGTGGCCAACAGGAGAAATGAGAAGCTTGCACCAAGGTATTTTGGGCCATTTGAGGTATTAGAGAGGATTGGAGCAGTGGCATACCAGCTAAAATTATTATCGACATCAACTATACATCATGTTTTCCATGTATCACAACTGAGGAGGGCAATTATGGATCATGTAGCGAGTTCTGAGCTACCAATGATGTTGATAGAGAACTTTGAGGTGGTATTGGATTCCTTAGAATTGATGGGGGTCAAATAGGTGAAGGAAATAAGGAAGTCCTGATAAAAAGGAAGAACCTACCGAACTATGATGCCACGTAGGAGCCTTATAGAGGGTGAAACATCAATTCCACTCCTTTTACCTTGAGGACAAGGTGATTCTTTGGGAGGGGTATTGTTAGACTAGTCCCTGTTGGACCGATCCAGCCAGCCCATAGCCAAGGGCCGGCTCACGTATACAAGAGGTGGACCAAGATGGTTCGCCTTCTTGTGGTTGCCACCTTAGATGGGATGGGTACCACTCATGAATTCAAATTCAAATAGCTTTGGAAGCAACAGAGGGGGCGGCTAGAGCTAAGGGGTAATTAGGGATAGATGTTTAATTGTACACTTGAAGTATGGAGGGATTAGGGTTAGGGTTATACAAATTATTTGGGTTGTTCTTGTTCTTGGAGTTTGTGTATTGGGCTCTAGCGGCATCTCGGGATTGGGAGAGATAGGTCCTCCTTTCGAATTGAGGATCAATTATATCTTACTATTTTTCTTTCGTTAGTTTGATTCTTGCAATAAAACTATTATTTTTCTTCACTTTTCCATTGAATTTGTAGAGTTTTCTCGCTATTTTTGCTTTTATTATTAGGGTTTACTTGAAATCTTCAAGTACTTTCTAATAAGATTATCTATAAGAGAATAAATCACTTTCCTCTTATCAAGGCAATTCTAATCACCTGAAATAAGAAATAAATATAAAACAACAAGAATCCAAGTAATAGCCCGCCAAGAAATATAAAAGGAAAACTCATAAAATCCTTCAATCTATCTCCCTTATTCAAATATTTTAAGAATCAATTTTTCTCCTTTATAATTATTTCCCTCTCAATTTCTAACTCTCACTCTCATGTACAATATTTCATTTTTAGTCTCTACATTCATGTTGCACACTCCATCTCTCTCTCTCTCCATCAAAACAGAAAAGGAGAAATTTTTTTCTCACCAAATAGGGTTGACAATTTATTTATAAAGGAGTGAACACACCTAAAACAAGAAATTAGTCAATCTACAATAATAAGAATTCAAAAAACAGCCCGCCAAGAAACCTAAAAGGAAATCTCATAAACTATTCAATTTGTGTGCTCCCTTTCATATATTAAGACTCTCTTTCACGTGCACGATTGTTAACTCTCACTCTCATTTACAATCTTTCTTCTCTACACTGTTCTCTCACCCAAAAAACTCTTTACCCCTTTCCCTCTCATGTCTTTTCCCAAAAATTTGATTTATTTTTGAAAAAGAAATATTCAAAGAAGCGTCATTTAAAATTCATGGTGCTTGAATGGCCACTTCCCAAGGTATAAACTTTGACCTTATTTAGATAGATGTACTATTATATTGCAAGCCTATTAGCAAGTCCCTAATCTTATACCCACGTAAGCTCTAAATGTGTTACCTATGTGACCATTTTTGAAATATGAATACGTTAGATTACCGTTTTTCCATTATATCTTATTTTATTTGCTTCCAAGTGTTGTATGATTGATATATATTGCTCTCCACAAACTTTTTTATTACCCAAGTTAAATAGTTCTATCACTATATTTTGCAAATAAAAAACCACTTGATAACAGATAGAAATTAGTAATGCAATTACACCAAAGATTTTGGTGCATTCATTATATATATATATATATATACAAAAAAACTTTCATAAGCTTTAATCTATTCATGGTCCATTTGATAATAAATTTCACAAAGTTTAAACATTGAGAAACACACTTGAAACCCAAAAAGATTTGGGTAAGGAATCTCATGCATTCATCGAAGCCTACTGAATCAATCTAGAAATTTTAAATCAGAAAGAGACTATTTTTTTTTTAAAGCCACTATTAGAACTCAATTTATAAATGATATAGGTTATGAAATCTTAGAAAGGTTAGTTGTAGCTCACATTTATGCATTTTGGTCAAAGATGCAACTCCTTGATAAAATGTGGCTTGAGTTAATATTGTGACTAATCCAGGAAATAGAATTTATCAACAATATTACCCTAATAGAAACCACAAGATCTTGCGCAACACTCCTTATAACAGGTCATTTTGATAAGGAATATCACATAGATATAAAACCCATGCACATCACAATACACTTTATAAAGAGAAATAAAATGAAGGCATTAATGATCACTGTCCAACTTAAAGATAATATGATAGGAATTAATCTGTGCAACCCAAGATATGGTCTACATTATGACTATCATTAGCTGTCAAAAATGGTCAAAGTAGAAGCTCCAACATTCAAAGGAAAGCACGATCCAAATGTTTTCTTGGATTGACTATCCACAACAAGGACTTCTTCGTCCAACATAAAATGGATGATTGCCATCAATTAAAATTTATTTTAATAAAAACTGGTATGTAATAGTTGTAGCTTGATTTAGATTGTCTAGAATCTAGATGAACCATCCAAACCACTAGGGTTAGCATAAAACATAACAAAATATTTGTCAACATACCATAAGGGATTACCTATCAAGTGACACATAAACCAAAGAACATAGTAATCAATCTACGACGAAATCTTTATGGTGTCCAATACTTGTAATGTTTCTGAAGAGTCTTAGAAAATCATTCATTGATGGAACTAGACCTCTATAACAAAAATAAGT
Organism: Dendrobium nobile; assembly: GCA_022539455.1. Taxonomy (NCBI): domain Eukaryota; kingdom Viridiplantae; phylum Streptophyta; class Magnoliopsida; order Asparagales; family Orchidaceae; genus Dendrobium; species Dendrobium nobile. The sequence continues at coordinate 39,474,695 of CM039734.1, forward strand.
TATATGCTGCTTCGCACTTAAAGAAGGCTCATCAGAAAGCCTTAGAGATTAAGGAATTTAAATGTCACCAATAATTAGGAAGCTATTAATTTAACAAATAATTTGAAATATGGACTCTCTAAGACAGATAATAATTTTTCTACTAGTCCGTTGGTTAAGTCCACAAAATAACACCACCTAGAATTGTAACAAAATCATCTAAAAGATCCCTTCCTACAAACACTGCGAATAATAATATTGCTTGCCTATATGTCATTAAAAGGGTAACTATCACATTAATTTGACTCAAGAAGTATTTTGATTGAACAAGATTCTCATGTTATACTCATCCTAATGGATAAATGAACAGAAAACATTGAAGAGAATGATTATGAAAGAGGAACAAGGAGAACTTATTGACAAAAGTGTTCGTGTCATGAGATGCATTTTATTAATCATTACAAAACGAGTGGACTAGAAGAGATCAAATATCTTACATAGATTTGTTATTTTCAAAGCAAACCATGTAAACTTTTAGTTGGAGGTTTTCAAAATCCATAAAGAAATATTATAAGTCTAGCCTTTTCCATGGATACAATCACCATATAAAGTTTTTTTAGATAGAGTGATGATACTCCACAATTAAGAATGCCCAATAAGCAAAATAGAGAATATAAGGTAAATGGCCCAAAAGACTTTAGGTGAGGTGCTAGATAAAACTTAGAACCCAGGTTATACAAGGAATAGACTTTTAGAAATTTAGAGTGAGAATTGACAATCAGAGAAGCCTTATCGATCCATTAATCATTTTAATGATTTCTATAGATCCACTCTAATTTCAATATACAATAGTGAGCAAATTCATTATTTGACTCAAAACAAAGAGAAACTAATAATTACCAATCTCAAATACTTCTCTAAAGGCTGCAGCTGATGAAAAAAATAGTAAGATAACTGTACTATGCTAAGTCCAAGCTTAAAATATAGAAACGGGGAGGAAAGGTAAGTTTACATAGCAAATGGGTATGGATGAAAAGGAGAGACTTAAATGAGTTGAAGGAAATAGTTTTAACTTCCATGATTCCAAAACAACAAATACAAAGGTTTACATAGTAAAAATTGCAAACAAACTAAAAAACCAACATAAGCAAAGTATCCTATCTAATATAAAAAATAAATTATTTCATAAGATAAGATCTTATTTAAATGCTTATCATGAACTATTTAAATGTTTAAAAGAAATACCTAAAAAATATTTTGAAGACTTATTTTCTTTTGATATGAGTAGGTATGTGTGGGGGGGGGGGGGATGGGTAGGCGCGGCTCCACTAGTGGATCCCCATTTCCATTCAGAAAATAGCTATAGAATATTCCTAAGAATTTTTTCTTTTGATATGAGTAGATAGGGGAGAGAGAGAGAGATTTCATGGAGTGAAATCTAAAGGATTAACTTGATTTTTCTTTATTTCCACCTTTAGTTGATCCCGCTACCTCGAGAAGAGTTGGGTTTTTTTCCACTTTTTATGTGGAGATTAGAATATACACTTGAATTCAACCTTGAACACTCCTATGTTAGGCTGCCTCCTTTACCATTGGATTTCAAAATAATAAATTTGCTTTTAGGTCTTCCATTCTTGCTAATTTGCATTCCATGCACAGCAATATCCTCCAAATTTGAAATTGATCATGGAACCTTCTAAAAGTACTAGAAACTTACTTTGTTGAGTAAATTTATGAGTGCCTCCTAGTTCAATAAATTTACAAAATATTCAATCATCACGACCCTCTTGGATTAGGGCTCCCCTACAATCCAATTTGCTTTGGCAAATGGTCAGACTCAAATTGGGTGTGACACCTAAGTTGACTTGGCTTTGTAATAAAATTTCTTCAGTTTAGCATGCCTAGGGTGGTGAGATAATGATTTTTTTTTCTTGTTGATGAAGATGAAAAAAGCAGTTGAAAAATATAAATTTATATTCATGCTTTGATTCTTCATGCTTGGAAAAATGACAACCATATGATTTTAACAAATGTGCGTTGTCAACGTGTTTTTAATTTTCTTTTCTTTATTTTTCCCTTTATTTATTAATTGAATTAAAGAATATTAAAGGCATCTTTGTTTAGGGCTTACATCAAGCTTAAGCCTCCTTACTCCCTTAAAACCCCATTAAATAGGATAAAAAAATCATAAGTGACGTATCTTTTAGCAAAATTGTGGATCTTAGGTATTAAGTGCATTGAAAAAAAGGCCCATTTGAACTCAGCTTATATCATTCACACTACATTTTACTTTTTGTGTCTTACTTCTCACGAACTCCCTAGACCTTATTTTTTCTTAGTGTGTTTCTCTACTATTGCTGATTATCATTGACCCACCTCGATTGTTATCACATTGTGTGGAACCTTCTCACCTTTTCGGCCTAAGGTTTCAATTTGAGTCGTCTATTCGTCTTTACTCCCAAGTTCCAATCTACTTGTGCCTCTTGCCATGGTATGTTGTCCATGGGCTCACAATCTTCAATAATTCTATATTTTGGAACATTTTTGCATCACCCCTTTTGTGGGGCTTTTTATTTTCAATAATATTTCTTCTCGGATAAAAATCACATAAATTGTAGTGTAACATATAATAATATTTATTTTTATTTCAATCGTATCTTTAATCTATGCAGCAAGATTGTTGCAAATCATATTCATGATCTATCTGCATAATCTATCAACTTCAATGGTTATAGAGGCTTATTTTCATGCGTTTGGCAACTGTGAAACACTAATCCACTAATTAATTTCCTCTATTCTCATACCCAACAATTAGGGGATGAAAAACGTATTGTACTAGGCTAATAATTAATTGATGTCTCACAAAATGTCTCTCCAATCTTACTTTGTTCACACCTCGAGCATTTTACAATGTTGAAACATGACCTGGTTTTATATAATGCTCAAAGATAAATTGCTATGTTTTTTGACAAACAAGTTTGTTGGAGCATGAACTCTTATATTAGAATATCTGTAAGATATTTGGTATACAAACTATCTTAAATGATGTGTTTGGCCTACTTATTAAACTTAGTTGCAATTGGTATATTTATGCAGAGATGGTGCAATTTTGTCAAAGAAAATTTAATCATCATTAATCTCATAATCAGAATTAAGTGGGTAAATAACAAGGGCTCAATCCAGAATCCAACCAACCATATTCTGAAGCTTATCTCAGCTTAAGTTCCTATTTTCTCACCAATAATACTGCTTAACCCCGCTTAAGGCCTAAGAATGCCATCAGCTAGCTTAGCTAACATTGGCTTAGCATAACTTCAGTCACAACGATTTAAGCCCTTATTTTATGTTCTTTAGATAATTTTAATGTAACTTCATTAAATTGTTTCGAATTTTATATTGCTTAGTGCTTATCTTCAGTAGAGTAATTTATAAAACTGTTCCCAAGATCATTTTCTCCATAAAAGGAATACAGTGATCTATTATTTGGGTAATCAGATATTATTTGAATGTATCCAGCATACAATCAATTTGAATGTTTATTGAGATAAGTGATCTATACTTGTACACCACAAACGAGTTAGTTAATGAAGATGAAGTTTTAGTAAATTAGGTTTCCAAACAGTTCTACAGTAGGCAATATGCCATACCAGGAAAATATTCACGCTTAAAAAACTTAAAAAAAAACCAGTACAGAATTGCATAAGACTGATGTACCTACAAACAGAGATGTCCTATATCATAGTAGAACGCTTAAAACCATACCACAGGGCTACTCTAAACATGAATGATATGCAACAGGAAAAACCAAAAGGGAAACTTGAACTCACATAAAAATGAATTTGATGTGAAGGAGTGGTAATGGAGGACAAATGGAGAAGCAGGAAGGAACAGACAATAGTAAGAAACAAAGACATAAAAAAATTACTCTGTTACAAGCTTGCATAAGCATGGAAGGAGGGAAAAAAGAGATGGCTACGGTGAACAGACAGCATGCCCCAATTCACAAATCCAAAGAGAAGCTAGATTTAGCAGACATGGAGTCAAAATAACCATGTGCAAATAATCGCCTTCAAAAAGAAATGATAAATGGTAATTTATATTGATCATAACCAAAGTGCATTCCAGCATGGGACAAGTTGTCAGAACAACTTAAAACAAGCCAGTAATGATTAGATCATGAAATTAAAATGAAAATTTTATGAACTGTTGTTAGACTTGATCATTATTACAATTTCTTCAAGAAGGATGAAAAGAATTCAAGGCTCAGATAGATGATATGCTCAGAAGTTGTAGTGAAACAGAATTTGAAAATTTTAGTTTACTTCAAACGGCAATACACCACTATTTCAAAAAAATCAGTATAGATAACAAATTTACAAAAATGTCAAGTCCCAAGTTAACTCTGAAAGCATACTTGAATGATGTATTTGATGGCACCGATCCTTCAAGTGTAGCTAGATAATCCTGTGGCAAACAATCATGTTAATTAAAGTAATCTGATAATAGACTAGATGAAGTGGAAAGTATCAAAAGGACACATACAGCGGTGCTATTGATGGCATTCTGCTCATTCCATGAGTCATTGACTTGATTATCAGCATTAAATTGTGTAAAGTTTCCTGTCATAAAAACTGTATCTCCATTGACCTTCATTTCAGTCAAACGAAACAAACATCAATAACAAAGCTAAATAGTCAATTAGATTGAACTGAAATGTTCCAAATAAAAGTCAATGAAAGACTTGGTGGAAATCTTAATTTAGAAAAGAGAGGATTGATGTGGAAAATGGTAGTGCATATGGAAGGAAGGAATTCGTAGTAAATATAGTTCACCTCATTCAACTTCTCCCACACTAGGTCAGGTTGGTTCATGTAACCTTGATCTGTGACTAACAAATAAAGTTCTCCATTGAACTGCAAAATAGGAAATTGTAATGGTTCCACAATCAGATTGAAAGACTGATCTGATTCTTCTACTGTCTGTTACTTACTAGAGAGTAAAATGAATTAAAATCACCGCATTAAAAGAGCAGCTCACCATACCTTAAACATAGTGCTAAAATGGTTGTTACGGAAAAAGACACAGAGCTCTCTTTCCTTCAAACCTTCTTGCAAGCAAAAAAGGCTGCCAAAAAATAATAATATAAGGAATAATTCTCCCAGCATTTATAATCAATAGAAAATTTTCATTGGTATAAAAGGCAATAAAACTATACCCATAGATTGTCAATTGGCTTGCTGTACTTTCGAGAAAGCTCTTAATCAATTGATCTAATGTAAAATAACAGAATGATTTGATTAAAGAATATTAAAGAAGGAAACGAACAACATGGTCAACAAACAACTAAGTGACATTAAAAAAGTTAAATCTTACATTGCCGCTCAGTAACTTGATCATTCGAATCTATAGAACCAGCATCTTCTCCAGCTACAATAGCCTGTTCAGCAAGAACCATCTCACCTTCATAGATTGGCTCTTGATCCTCATAAGCCGATAATCTAGAATCAAGAATGTGGTCTTCTCCTTCATATATAGGTTCACTAATTGCTAGACTAGAAGTAATCTCAGCAACATCCAAAAGCTCTTCTCTTTCAAGTTGGGGCTGAAATTTTGAATGCTGAGCAGCTGAATCAATGAAATCTGCTGGAACACAATGATTTGCATCATCATCAGTTGTATTTTGAAGCTGAGATGTCAATGAATCCTGTGTCGATGTCATCAAAGAAGACACACTACCCCCAGATTCATCAGAACCTTTAGCTTCTGTCGACAAAACTAATGGATCTTGGTTTATATTGTTTGTTAGATCGCTGGCAATGGAAGAATAAGCAGAAACTACATGATTTCTCTGCTCTGAGCTACTTCCATAATTTCCATTGAGAGGTAAAGCATCATCATCTACTGAAACTAGTGTGTGTAATACATCATCCTTGCAATCACTAGATGCATCACATTCCTGGGGAATAGTTTTATCTGACAGATCGAAATTTTCAGAATCATCCACATTATCTTGTACACTTGACTTAGTAGAAATCTCAAATGCAAAAGGTTTAGTTCCGTCTTTACTGTGAGGAACAACTGAAATAGAATCACTAGCAGGACTTGGCACTTCAGCTCTTGACAGATTCAAGATCCTCATCAGCTCCTCTTCCTCTTCTCTATCACCTTTACCTTTTCTTTGATCAACTGGCAATGATTCATGGCAATAATCAAAAGATATGCCTCTTGAAAGTGAGGGTGATGGCACACCTAATGCTGCAGTTGTTGCAGCGACAAAATCGACAGAATCATTATCACATGGTTTCTTATTTTCTAAATCTGACTTTCCTGCTTCAAATGCAACCAGCTCTCCAGCAAGCGCATTGTAAGATTTAGAACCAATTGCAGCAGCAGTATCAGAATCCTAGAAATTTAATACCCAAATTTAGTTTCAAGAAGTAACTATGGGCTCAAATTCAAAAAATAAAACCTTCAGAAGTAGCATAATACAACTTGTTCTTGTCCAGTGAGGCAAAGTATGACAAACCGTCATAACTAAATGTTAGAACACACTAAAGATGATGCATAAATTATAAATGTTATTTTTCGTCAATTCAACTCAAAGCTATTAAACAAAGTGTAGGGGCAATCAAATAAGAAAATTCCAAAAGCATACAGAAATATGGAAATGTTACCCATATGGGTAAATGATGAACTACCAATAATGCTATATGTACACCAAAGTAAGAATCATGCAAAAAGCAGATGTCAGATTGCAAGGAAATGAAAATTTTCAAAACAAAAGAAAAATGAATTAACAAATCAAGAGTTGGAAGAAACAGATTCTCAAATAAGCTCATGCAAAAGAGATAAAATGCCCGTGACACAGAAACATAATGTAAGATCAATAAAGAATTCAATGCATACAAACAAATATGTAAAATTAAAAAAAAAAAACAAGCCAAGTTATTTTTGAATTCAAACTATATCAGTGAATGCAAAAAAAGCAGACTTTTAAATTAGGAAAGATACCCATTGAAGAGTGCTGTAGAGAAGTGTTGAGTGAAAACATCAAGATTGGGATGTAATTCACCTATATGAAGCAAGAAAATATGGCAATTTGACTTGTTCAATGGAAAAATCGGAGTGCACTTTTCTTTCCGTAGAAATGGATCCAGATTAAAATAGACCATGATGGCTCTCATCTGGCTGACAATACGTAGGTCCAAGCTTTTAGTAGACTAAAGTTTCATTTGGGACAGCTTTCGAACTGCTTCTTAAAGCAGTTTTTTAGTTCAAAATTTTTAATTTTTGTACTAGAAAGCTGCTTTAAGAAGCAATAAGAAAGTCGTCCCAAACAAAGCCTAAATGTGTTAAAACATGAAGCTTTGAAAATTTTGAAAACCTTCCCAGAATAAAATCGAGGAAGAGCTCCTAATCACCTACATCCTTTGGTCTTCCATGTAAAAAAAGCATGTGCCAGGAAACAATTGATCTTTCGTAACATCTTATACTCTCCTCATACACACACGACCTCTCAGCTAATTGTGGGCTCCGAAAATTTAGCCCCGACCTCCCCGCCGCGCTGTTTCTTTTGTTTATTCGGCGAAGCGAGGGAGTTTTAACGAAATAAGTTCCGGGGTAAATTTTGGAAGGCAGATGGGTTTGTAGATAAGACACTACCCAGAGATTTCGCTCTCATTTTGTGAGGACTTTATGATCTGAGTTCTGGTTTCCTATAGGCGCAAGCCCCTATAGTTAATTACCCCTCCCGATCACGAGAGAGAACTTTCGATTAAGGCTAGTCGTCAATCAGATACGTGTAAAACACATGGTATCTGGCATATAGTAGCAGCAATAGGTTTGAAATTTGGAGAACTGGATTTGGATTTGGGAATTGAGTTGAAAGTTTGGAAATTTGAAAGGTTTGATATTTAAAATAGAAATTGCACCATCTAGCACTTAAAGAGGATGGTGGGGGAATGGATGATGGACCCGATCAAGATCCCATGGTTCCGTCGTCCCGGGCCATCATGGACCCTGGTCTACTTGGTCAAAGAAGGTAGTCGACCCAACCTGACAGAAGGATCCTTGTCGGCAGCCATGGGTTGCTTCGTCCAAGGGGACCTTGTAGACCGGGGGGAGTGTTTGTCTAAGGGGACAAATTTAAATCCACCTTAGTTGACAGAGGACTTTGTGCCCTATCAATCATATCCTATTGATTCATATCTCAAGGATTTGATGCCAATAAGGAGCGCATTGGCTCTGGTCATAACCGGTATATCGTGGTGCCATTTGGCGGCAAAACCACTCGGTTCAGAGGGCCCCGGGTCGTCGTAACCGTTTATCCCGCGGTACCATTTGGCGGCCAACCGCCGGTTAGAGGACACGTACCACGTCCTTACTGGCAGGAGATTGTTTTGAGAATGGATCCTAGTGATATTTTCGACTAGGCATTTGGCTCTTTGTGAGCACAAGTGAATTTTGATTTGTCCGCCTCGGCAAACTGTTGCAGAGGGTGGATGGATTTTGCTTTAAGATATTGATGATTTGATTTCAGTTTTAAATATCTTGAAATTTGGAGTTTGTAGAGTTTGGATTCTGATAGACATTTGAGTGGAATTTGAGATATTTGTGGAACCCCTCCGGTTGAGATCTGCATTCAACACGGCCATCATCGGGGTGTTTGGGGGTTATTTTCATTTGATTGAACCTTGTCGACCCTATCAACTTATCGATAGGGGATCGGGTTTCTCTTAGGCTTTATGCCTTTGTTTATGAATTTTCTTGAATTTAGGCCTTGAAGGCCGAATATGAATGCATTAAAATAAATATTCCGATCATATTCGTGACCGTATATTTATCTGAGAATTTGAACCCTGTCTACTCCTATTCACCTGCTTAGGAGGATCGGGTTTCGTAGGCTTTATACATTTTGTTTAGTGAATTCTTTTGATTGTAGGCCTAGAATGCCTAATACGAATGTATTGAAACAAATATACTGGTCGCCACAGCCGTATATTCGTTTAAATGTTCGAACCCTGTCGACTTCTATTGATCCGTATAGAAGGATCGGGTTCGAACTAGAATTCACTTATCGACCCGCGCAACATCCCTAGGCTTCACATGTGTACCAATAACACGCTCGCCGGGGCCCATGCGGGTGATTTTTATATATCCCCTTTAGTGTATCTATGTGTATACATTCTCTAGTGCACGTGCAGGGGTATTTTGAAATATTTATAGTTGTGTAGATAGTTGACATTTGAATACACAACATTTGATTTCAGAGCTTATACACGCCTTCTGTCCGCTAGTACGAGTGTTGCGGATCCGGTGGCGTGGATCTTGATATCGACTCCCCCTTTCTCAATCACCGGGGAAATTCTTCTGGACTTTGGGGTCAATGACCGCTGATCTGGAAAGAACTCCTTAAAAGATCTTCAGCGTATTGGACTTGATATTGACTCCCCCTTTCTCATTCATCGGGGAAGGACTTTCTGGACTTTGGAGTCAATAACTGCTAATTTGGGAAGAACTTCTTTTAGGATCTTCGGTGTAGTGTACTTGCTATTTCCGGTGTTTGTAGACATCAGAACGGTTCTCTTCTCAAGTATGGAACTAAGAAGAGACTTTGGAACACCAGGAAGTTTGGTTCTAATTTGTTCAAACATTTCCTCCCTTCTGTTAGAGGTGTTCTTTTTTTTTTCGTACATCGGTTGCCTTTATACCCGGTGTACTTGGAGATTTTGATCACCGCTGTCGTAGATGATATCAATACTTGTGTCCACAGTGGATCGCTATGCTTACGAGACTCTCACTGTTGTTATCCACAAGTGATTTGCAGTTATTTGCAGTGACCCGTTGTATCCACTACGAGCACCTGGAACTGTTCGTAGGAGACCCATTGTTTCTGCATCATATCCACCCTTTCACCGGTCTCGGGTGGTTTGATTGTACTTGTTTGACCTCGTAGGAATCGTCGTAGGAGATACTTGTACTTGTGCCCACAATGGTTCGTTGTGCCCACGATATACCCACTGTTGTTATCCACAAATAGCTCGTGCTCATTTGTAGGGACCCGTTGTATTTGTTACGACCTCCTAGAAGTGTTCGTAGAAGAGCCATTTACATCAGCATTGAATCCACCTTTCACCAATCTCAGGTGGTTTGATGTTTGCATTTGTTTGTAGAGGACGATCCTCTACTTTTGATCTCCAGTATTGCCATCTCAATCAACAGGCATTTGTAAGAATTGTCGTAGGAGTTCGTAGCATTCATCTTTCGTGTGCATCGAGATTTCATCTCCTACTTGTAACTTGTTAGCTTGGACGACTGTGCACTTAGATCTTGATTTGTTCATTCATCCAAAGCCCATTTCTATGTATTCCATTGAACCCAAGTTCAAGGTTCAACTCATGCTTAAGTCTTGTGTGTTGTTCTTGAAAGTTCAAGTTCTTTATTGCTCATGTCAAATTTGGATCCAACTTGAGTTCAATTTGAGTTCCCTACTCTCCACATCTTGTTCCAGTTTGAGTTCAAGTAGGGATCTTAAGTAATCTTACTCAATTCATGTTAGAGTTCATTTGAGTTTGAGTTCTATGTTCGGGTCTCCTGATATTGCACAGTTCGAGTTTCAAGAACAAGTTCAAGTGCTTGTTCAAGGTCTTCTGAAGTTCTTGCAAGTTCATTTTCATGTTCAAATGATTTCAATTTGACTTCATTTTGATTTCATTTTATTTGAATTTGGCCTTTAGAAATCATTTAAATTTTGGTTCTGATTTAGGTCCATCAGTCCTCTGTTCTTCATACAAGTCCTCTGCTCATTTGGTTCAAGTTCCGTACATTTCTGTTCAAGTACATGTCTTCTATTGTCCTTCGTATTGCTGCTCAAATGATGTATTTATATTGTTCAAGTCTTTATGCATTTCAGTGAAAATTTCGGCAGCACCCCGGCATAACCCCCGTTTGTGGGAAAATAGGGGAGCTGGGCCTTGGACACCGCGACCGTACAAAATTTCATCCCACCACGCTACAAGAGCGTGTATGGGGCCTTCAGCAGTATCCGTACTAGAACAGCAGTGACGTACCAGAACAGCAGTGACTCTCCCCACCACGCTACAAGAGCGTGTATAGGGCTCTCCCACCTCGTCGTATGCGTCGCACCGGGCTCCCTCCTACCGTGCTAGAAGAGCGCGTATAGATGGTTCCCCGGTCCGTCGTAAACGTCGAAAATGGGATTTTAGGCGATTACTCACCTCGTCGTAGGCGCCGGATCGGATTTCCTCCCACCGTGCTACAAGAGCGCGTATAGGTGGTTCCACGATCCGTCGTAAACGTCGAAAATGGGAAATCTTAGTTTTAGAAATTATACCTTGCGTAGCAGTCGTTGTCGGTGTTGGTGTCGAGGTCGAGGCCGAGGACCGTCCCCACCACGCTACAAGAGCGTGTATAGGGCTTACCCGCCTCGTCGTATGCTTCGCACCGGACTCCCTCCTACCGTGCTACAAGAGCGCGTATAGGTGGTTCCCCGGTCCGCTGCAAACGTCGAGGACGGGATTTAAGTTAGAATTTATACCTTGGCGACTCTGACGGTGGCTCGTAGATCGATGCAAGAGGGGAGTGCAAGCTTCTTTATTAATTATAATTAATATTAATTAATTATAATTAATTAATCAATTAATTAATTATAATCATTTCTAATTAATTATATTTATTAATTGTTAATTAAAATTAATTAAAATAATTAATTATAATTATTTATTTTTTAATTAACATAATTAATCATGATTTTTTATTAATCATAACTAATTAAAATTAATTAAATTTAATTAATTATAACTAATTAATAATAATTAATTACAATTAAAATTAAAATTTCTTACAATTAATTATAATTAATTTTAATTAAAATTAATTATAATTAATTATAATAATTAATTAATTAAAATGATTATAATTAATAAAAATTAATTAATTTTAATTAATGAAAATTAATTTTAATTAAAATAAAGAATAAAAAAATATCACTTATCCCTCCTTGGTGGATTTATGGGATTTGGCCGGAGTAGCGTATGCAAAGGGAGAAAGTTACCCTCACAGCCGTCGGGCTCCCGTTGTTTCCGAACAAAATGTCGTAACTTCCAATCCACGGAAAGGGAAAGTTGTCTGAGGAGCGATGTCGAACAGCCAAAAGGAGTCGAAGAAGCACGTGATAGGGAGAAAGTTACGATCACAGCGAGCTCCTATTGTGCTTCCTTTCAAAATGTCGTAACTTCCGACTCATACAGGAAGGGAAAGTCGTCGAAGGCAGCCAAGTCGAACAACCAGGTAAGAGCCAAAGCTTCACAGCGAACGAGCTCCGCTCTTGTCTCCGATCAAACGTCGGAACTTCCGATCCTACAGCAAGGGAAAGTCGTAGGAGCGGCGTCGAGCAACACCGAAGGGAGAAAGTTAGCGTCACAGCGAGCGGACTGCCGCTCTTGCTTCCGATCAAACTGTCGTAACTTTCGGTGCGATGGCAAGGGACAACGTCGACGGAGCAAAGTCGGCCAGCCACGAAGGTGCCGGAGAAGAAGCACGAAAGGGGGGAAGTTGTCTTCACAGCCGCAAGCTCCAATTGTTGCACCCGATCAAAATGTCCTAACTTCTGATCCGTCTCAAAGAAGGGAGCCAGAGCGAGAGAGAGAGTCTGAATGAGAGTGAGAGAGCCAGCAAGAGAGGAACTCTCTCGTTTCTTCGGGTTTTAATGAGGCAGAGGGATCGTGCGATGAAACGACGTCAACGTGGGAGGAGATCGTGGGCGTGGAGCTCGAGCGGCATGGCCGAGAGGTATGTGCGATCCTCTCTTTTTTTTTATTTCATTTCGGGTCAACACTAATCTAAATATGCAATTTTCCCATCCTTCTCTTCTGACCTCAGTTCTACAAAAATAGTTGCACAACACCAAAAATCTGCTGCTACAGTCAACACATCTGTCCTCTCTTCCTCTGCCTCTCACTTTATTAAACTTACATGCCAACCTAGCTCAATCAAACCACAGATCTACAAAGCGCTTAACCCAGATCAAATTAAACTAGCTAATGTTAGGAAAGGTAACTAAGTATCGGGCCGGTTTGCAAGGCAACCAAAACAAGCCCTTCAAAGTCCTAAACTACACTTGAAAGTTGTGAATGAAGAGAGCAACCAATTCCTACAGAAGTTTTCTTTGTTTTAGACTAGAAAATCGAAGGCCATATATATGGTCTCAGTAAATAGCATAAATAATACTGAGATGAACAAAATCAGAGAACAACTGGACAACAAAAAGGACAAGAATCATAATAGAAACGCTAAATTCTACATAATATTAGGCAATATCATATGAATAGTAGATTTACATTAAAACTGAAATATTACAACTTGCCATATAAAAAGTCCATATTTTGTGGTGATGCCAAAAGGCTTGAATTTAAAATAACAAAATATAATAAATACAAATTTAAATAATATTTCACATTGAAAATAAACTTATGATTTGGACATGAACAACACAATAGAAAAAAAATGTACATATTAGATGAGTTGATAAGATTATTATCAAAGAATTAGGAAGGAGACGAGATAGACCAAAGATTATACGGATAGAAATTATTCAAAAGTGATACCACCCAATAGCAAAGAATAAAAAATAAGGATTCATAAAAACAACCCAAAGCTGGGATAAGACTAATGATGAAAACAGTAAGCTCACGTTTACAGAAAAAATAATGAAGGCATAAAATTGAACAAAAAGTTCTTCAAAGGACTGAAAATAGTTTCTTGTAACAAACATGCTTTAAAAGAGGCACTCATGAATCAAGTAAAACAAGACATCCAAGAAATTGTGACTGCACTAAAGCTTTAAATGCTCAACAAATAAAACAAGTATGAAAGCGATGTGTAAAGCAGTTAGTGGAGGGAACTTGTCAAAAAAAAAAAAATTTAAACAACTGCATCATAGGAAACCCACCCAGTAAAGTACTTCAAAGTATATTCTCAAAGCATGAAAAACTCTGAACTTAGGTAGACATGGAATACAAATAAAATGAAGAAACTCAATCACAGCTTTAACTGTTCAACAGAAAAAAAAATGGGAAAATGGAAGTAGTTGATGTTCTTCCACTCTATCAAATGTGGCTGCCATTGGTGCCCCATCCATACCAGATAACAAGGATTCAGCAATGCTCAATAGAATATATTTCAAACAGTACCACCACACCCGTCAACCTGTACTAGACCAGCGCAATTCAGAATTTTAAAAGGAAAAGGGATTAACTTTTATCATTACCTAAGTAACCTGACTATAACTGATATATTTTTCAAATCAGCTTAAGTATCATTGGTGCTCCATCATCATCATCACCATCCTACACCAAAATTGATAGGTGTCTCTATCATTCGATAAATTTGGAATATAAAAGAATTTAAATCATATATCATCATTGATATGAAAATAAGGAATTCTTTCAAAGCACAAACCTTCTTCCTCCAACTGTATGAATGCCTAAACAATGATTCCTACAGCAAGAGAACTTTCATAAGTAGCTAATCTTAATAGTTCACACCATACACTACCACTTCACCAATCTCCGTTCTTAGCCTTTTCACCTACCAGACCTCACGACATCACCTTCTTCCTTGCAAAACACAACCAAAATATACCTAAATAGACTACTTTGCCATGTGACTAATCGTCAGCCTCCTTAAGTGTGACTACCATAACCTCGCCTGTCATCAGACTCTACCTTGCCCTCTCACTATCCCAGCACATAACTATGGAATAGCTTTGTTATCAAAAACCCTGAGCATGAGGAAATAATGGCCAAAACATCACCCACCAATACCTAGGCAATAAATACTGCATTGCATTTAGCATTGGCGCTGCTAGACACAGACTCCAGGGGATCTATTGGCTTATGTAGAAATAGAAAAAATTGTACAAAAAAAACAATGGTATGCAGGACATAGAAAAGGATATTTAAGAAGGAAACTAGTTGGGACAAGGTTAATAAAGTGGTGATGATACGACAAGATATCTTTTCCCCCTTTTCTGTCATGAGCCATACTGCTTCAAATGAGCAAATGAACAATAATAGCCAGATAAATTTTATCAAAACTGTAGGACAGTTAAGTGTCACCATAAACTATCCCGATGCATAGCGAGAGAAAGTGCTAACACAAACATAAGGAAAGGGAAGGCTCTGTTACGTTCTTGAAATTTAAAGTATAACCCATGTAATATCATTTTTTTCTCTTACCTAGTGCATAATAGAAGACTGAAATGGCAGATCATGTTGTCTAAATTACAATTCCTTGCATCAAGAGATCTTGAAACTAAAAGGAATCTTCAGCAATTGTTAATGCAATTGAAGCTCTGACAAGAAAAAGTAAGTTATCAAGGGCTTTTTTTATATGGACATCTTTTGAAAGATACATTAAGCTAACCAAGTTTCAATGTTAAAGGCTCAAAGCTGGAAAGTAAATTCTATAATCATTTATGCAACTCTTTGATGATCAACAATAGCTTTCATGTTACTTAAATTACATACAGGAAAGGAAAATCATAAAGACCCCTAGAATTGTTGGGATAAGGATAACGATGATTAAATGAATTTCCATAAGAACCAATATTTTTACGTTCTCAATTTAAAATGCAAATGGTAGGGGTGTCAATATTTGACCCGACCCGAACCCGACCCGAAAATTTCGGGTTAGGGTCAACCCGAACCCAAAACAGGTCGGGTTCGGGTTCAGCATTTCGACCCGTTTCAAAAATCGGGTCGGGTTCGGGTTAACCCTTTGACCCGAAAGTGACCCGATTTTGACCCGAAAACCCGATTTTGACCCGGCAACCCGAGATTGACCCGTTTTTGACCCGAAAAGAGGAGTTTGACCCATTTTTGACCCAAAAATTAGCCATTTTCTTGTTGGAAACGGTCATTCAGGTCGGGTCGGGTTGACCCGGACCCGAAGCGGGTCGGGTTCGGGTCAGGAAAACTGACCCGTTTTTAAAGACGGGTCGGGTTCGGGTTGACCCGAATAGTGCCGGGTCAGTTTCGGGTTCGACCCGAACCCGACCCGTGACCCGAAATTGACACCCCTAGCAAATGGTGTAGCCCATAGGATCTAATAATAGGATGTCAATAAAGCACAACAATCATTTAAGTCAAAACATAAGATAGTGAGAGGTGCAAGCAAAGCATGGAGACACAAAGAAGTCAACATCGGAATTGAAACAAATGATGAGAGGCAAGGTCCTTACCTTTTTTTAAGTAAAGGACCATATAAAAGTTTGATAAATTCAACCTTGATGACAATTTTATGACATAAGTCAAAGAGTTAGCATTTCATATAATAAAATATATTTTTTTTTAATTTATAAACTCAGAATAAGTCATGTTTAAAATTGCACGATAAGAAACATACCTCAATGCTTTTTGAGAAAATTTTCTTTGAGGCGTATGCCTCATAGAAACCGAGATATGCCTCAACATGACTGAGGTGCGCCTCTATAAAATAAAAAGAGGCGTACGCCACAAATCTTAGGGTTTAGGGTGATTTAAAAGATAAATCTTAAGCTCCATTTTATTATTTCATTCTATATAAATCATATTTTTTAAGAAAAATAGTTGAATAATAGATTCAATTTGAAGGCATCCCTCCAGAACTACAACAATTTGCTATCAAAGTATTTGGTCTTACATGTTCATCATCAAGTTGGAATGAAATTAGAGTACACATAAACAAGATCGTACTATAAGAGAAAAAAATCATTTGAAAACTTTAACAATAATTCATTGATTTACATTATGTATAATAAGAGACTAATAAATAAACATTTAAAGAAGATAGCTTTGGAGGATGATAAAGATCCATTAGTTTGTAATAAAGTGGCATCAAATGATAAATGATTTCTGGAGGATAAAAAAGAAGTTACAAAATCACAATTACTAGAGGAAATTCCCGATGTTAACTTCTTTGATGAATGAGAGCAAGACTAACAACTCCAATATAAGTTAACAAGAAAGCAACAGCCCAAGTTATTATTAAAAATATGTAATTGCAATTGTACTCATCACTAGTCAATATTTTAAATTTTAATCAATAATCTTGTTAGTTTTTATTGATTATGGAAGAAGAAGAAAGTTTTTTTTTTTTTTTGAAAGAAATGCTAAATGCATTTAATGAAAAAAAAAGCTATTACAAAATACTAGGTGAAGAAGAAGATAGTTGAGATCGAAGATGAGGAAGAAGATTAGAAGGTTATTGATGAAATTGAGAATGAGGGAGGAGAGCTGCAATTTATCAAAAGGACGATACTAATGAAGACCCACTGAGTGAAGAAAATGATAGAGATTTTTTATTTATAAATTATAATATTAGTAGCTTAGACTAGTTAATGTTAATTTAGTTGTGAGAGAGACCTCTTATTTTGATCTTACATTGATGTTAGTATGGTACTTCTTCATATTTTTTATTAATTTAATATTTTGATTCTGAGGTATACACCTCAAATCATCTTGAGACTTACACCTCATTTCACAGATAAAAAATACCTCTATCCAACTGAGCAATTTCAAACATTGAGAATACTTTAAGTGCAAGATGACATTTCAATGCAGTAAGAATGTGGCATTTATAACAAATATGAAATATGTTTGAATAACAATGATTGACGGAAATTAAAAATGTCAAATTATGTTAATAAATCTAACTGTACATATGATAAACATGAACAAAAAAAATGAAGACAAAAGTGGTATAAGGGGTTCATTCATTCACTCTTGTATTGAATAAAAAAGAAGTGTGACAATTTCCCAAAGCATTTGAAGGTGACAAATCCATTTGTAGTTTAACAATGTCTCGTAATCTCGTTGTGCATAATCAGTGTTCTTCCATTTTAGACAACCGTTAGGAAAACATATTCTTGTAAACCAACAAAAAAAGAGCACATGGATCATATTTTTCCTAGCCAATCATTGATCCTATCATCCCAACCATGGTTCACTGATAAATTATGATACTGGAAACCTAATTTGACCAAATTAATTATTATAATATACTCTCATAATCACAAAGAATGTACTAATTAATTCAAATTAATTAAAATTTTAAGCCTCATTCAAACAAGATTTCTATTGTTAGCCCAAATTCATGTTTCTGTAAGCATTTGGCATGCTAGGCACTAAATTGATGCATAGTGCTACTCTTAGCCCAAGTACAACGCCACGTGCCTAAGATGTGAATGTTTTGAACAACATTGCTTATCACTCTTCTGCTAACATAAATTTTAAGTGCAATTTTCAATTAAAAACTGGCCCTCAAAACCACAAGATGTACAAGCACATTGTTAAATTAAATATATTTTCTAACAACAGTTTACATACCATCTAATAGAATGACTCTCTGACGGTAGAGGCATAGGTTCTGAACATTATGAAACCTCGGAAAACATTTACCTTGCTTAATTCAGTTGCTGTAGCAACATGAGGACACTGAGAAGTCACCAAATAGGTTTCTAAGACAAAGCACTAAACTCAAACTTAAATTTTGTATTAAAAATAAAATAACAGTTTTAGAAGAGACATGAAAAGCACGTGTACAACACATTTAACAGAACAGACATTGTTACATCAGATATTAGAAAGTAATTGCAAAAATCATAGAGCTGATGTAAAAGGAATTCACAATATGTTGGCATAACAAAAGACTCAAAATTATAAGCCGACGTACATTCAGATAAAGAGCAATACCTGTGGATCAACTATCCAACCATGATAAATTCCAATATCTAGGAGATCAAATATGGCACATTCACGCGTAAACTCAAAATCGTTAACCCTAAAAACATTGAGCAAGCAGTACAAATTTAATGGCAGTTCTTACGAACACAAGTTAAATAAAACTGAAATGATAAACTGAATTAATACTTTCTGAATTGCAGGTTCACGTCAATCCCAGTAGCGAGCCTAGGGAGAAGATCAATAGCATCCGCAATGTTCTGTTGCTGGTTGATCAGATATCCATCGTCCTTGTCCTGTTCCCAGTAGACAAAACAACGTCACAACAAATCCCTAGAAACCCAACCAATGAAAAAACTATCCTCCTCCAATCAATCTATATAAGATCAAACCTGCACGCTGCAGTTTGAATCGATGAGTTTCTCCGCCACAAGAGAAAGCAGCTTCTGAAGCGGCACTTCCGGTGCATCCAGGTTCAGATTAATGCTATTCCGAAGCAGCAGAACATTGCCTGTTCCACCAAACATCGCGACAAGAGCAGCACAAAGACAACAAAGAAATCCAAATCAAATAAATGTTCGTAAAAACTGCTTTCCAACAACAAACCCCCAATGGCAGAGAAATTAATCTCCCCAACAGACAGCAAGAGTAAAAGCGGATAAGACGGGGATTGACAGCTACATTTCAGCGACTTGAAGGAAGAAAGGGATGAAAACTCACAGATGGCAAGGAGCGGGCATGGGCCGTTGTCGTTCTGAAGGACGATTGGGGTGGGGCGGCCAAGAAATTGGACGACCTTCGTTTTGTATGCCACGTCGTCATCCTCCGGCTCCAACTTCCGGTCCTCAGTCGTCATGATTGATCCGATGATCGCTGGAGAAATCCGAAGGGGTAGATCGGTGCGCGAAGTATTCGAGTCGGCCGACCGCGAGTGATATTTAAGCCAACAAAAAAACGCACAATGCTCTTCCCCGGTCTCTCTCTTGTCTCGCTCGCTCGTTGTACTCGTTTTCTTTTTGTTTTTTCTTAAATTGCATTTCCAATCCCCGCTAAGACCACGCGTCATGACCGCCGTTGGATCCATAGAACGAGAACATTGGAGCACATCAAGCCGGTTGACGCAATGTCAACCAGGTCTGTCCCGACATGTGAGCCATTATATTGAAAATTAAATTATTCATTCATACCTATACTCCATAATTGAGATATTCAGACAAATATGTCTCAAATATTTTTATTTGAAGAAATATATATTTTTTATATGAAAATATCTATATATGTATTATGAGAGATAGTTCCTTATTAGATATATGTACTATTTGGGGCAAAGCCAGAAATTTTAATCTTGCACGCACAAATTAATAATTTTCAAATTACTCTCAATTATTTTTCAATGATTTTTTTGTATTTCTATTTAATAGTTCATAGTGAAGTAATATTTAGATCTTTCAAAAATATTAATATTTATAGTAATTAGTTCCATGGCCCTGATGGTAGCAACATTTTGCAGAATCTAGAAGGGATGGGTTTGAAATTTTTATTAGTGCAGGCACAAATTTATGATTACTTTATTTTATTTTAAATCTTTGAGTATTAATTCTATTATATATATATATATATATAATGCAAATATGTGAGGAAGAGAAGTTTCAAATTTTATCATAATTTAGGTTAAAATTGTTGAAGTGGCAATATGAATAGTTCCATGGCCCACATGTTAATAGCATTTTGCTGAATCTAGAAATGATGGGTTTGAATCTAAAGGATGCTTCCTTTGCCCTTTGTGGGCTTTATTTACTGTTTGAGTTTTTTTTTTCAGTGGGCTTTCCAATTAGATATTAATGGGTTAGTGGGGGTCCATGCCTCCAGGGCCCCCATTATGGTTCTACCACTGCATAATATCAAATTTTTTAAATTGCTTGAACTGTGATATTTCAATCACCCTTCTTCGCCACTTACCACAATATTGTGATCATTTATCGAAGCCTTCAACGAGCATTACTTCTTTCAAGGTATGTTTTTTTATTATTATTATTATTTGAATTAGAAGACATTTATTAACTCTTTTACCTTTAGCAATCCTCTTAAATTATAGTAGGAAGAAAAGGAAAGAACAAAGTAACCACATTTGAATAATATACTCAAACAATAGGTTAGAAGCCTATGTTTAAAAATGAACATTAAAAGTTATGAAACATTCAAAAGAGATAAATTGATTATTTTAAAAAGTATTTAATTAATAAAATTACAAAAAAAAAACTTATTTTATTTTCTTAATCTCAAGTATAGCACGTACAACAGTATACTTAAAATTTTTCTTTCTACAAATTATTACCAATGTAGTAATTTTCACAGAAAGAGACAATCTTTTTTTTTTTTCCAATGGGTTTTTATTATATCATTTGCTATGTGCAAGAAGCCAACTACTATTAGCACAACTCATTGGTTAACCATTTTTAAGATCACTTTCGAGAACAAATCTCTCTCCATCAAGAGCAACAAACAAGACTATTAAAAACCAAGTACACAATTGTTATGACTTTTAAAGTGCTTAAGGGAGATGACTTCTTATGTGGGGATCAATTTCTCTCATTAAGAATCTCTCAAATTGTTTTCAAATAGTGGATTGTCTATTTATTGTTGAACATATTCAAAGCTCTCTATCTATCAATAGATTATAGCTTCATCATATATATTCAACCATTAATAATCTATTACTCATTAAAAAATAAATTATTAGTTGATTATATAGTAAAGTCTATATCATACATCATGATCAGTTCAAGTTTAATCATATTACTACTTAATATTATCATGTGACTAATTAAATTTAATTAGGAAACATATCTTAGATTATGATTAATTCAATTTCGATACATTATAATTAAATGATAGGTAATTTCCTGCATACCATTCCAAATTTCCTCATTTACATCTTTCACATATAACTTCACTATTTATATCATCTTACACCCTATTACTATCATTAAGGGCTCACCAAAGCTCATTCTCCCCTTCGCCTAGCGAGCTCATGCACTAGATCTCACTATCATCTATTGATTTCTAATCATATGAGATCCAACAATGGCTCCCATGCGATTTTATTAGTTCTTTGTTATTGAGGGCTTCTAGAGGAATCTTGAAGGCTATGGTGATAAAGCTGATAAAGAGACTAGCATAAACAAAGGCGTCAAGACTAACAGTGGCAAATGACCAGACTAATAAAGTGTAAAGGATAGGGTTGAGGCTTGTGAATGTGATAGGACCAATAGGGGTAGGCATAATGTCGAGGTTTAGGGTTTAGGGATTTAATAGAGGGCATTATTTTTTTTTTTTTTTTTTGATTAAAACCCGCGGAGGGGCCTATGCATTAATATCCAAAAAAGATGTTACAATGTCCTTAGAAGGCACCTCCAGCTCACTAATGCTCAAAAGAGCTACATTAGAGAATAAAAGAAAACCTAAGAGCCGGTGGTTCCTTTTTCTAATAATTAAAAAAAAAACTAAGCACATTCTAGGGTTGCAAGAAGACAGCACCCAAAAAAGGAAGAGCAGAATAATCGCGTTCAGCCCAGTCTTCCTGCAAAAAGAATAAGCAAACCTCAAGGAGCTCTGAAAAGTAGAAGTCGTGAAATCCTTGCAAAATTTGTGAGCCCAAAATTCAGGATAGAAATGCTGCACATAAGAAAAACTCTAAAACATAACATTAATAAGCATCATAATTGTAAGAAATAAATATTAAAGCAATTGGAAAAAGAAGTGAGGTCACCGGTCACCAAGTTACCAGAAAACAAAAGCAAAAGGCCAAGCATTAAAATGAAGGTAATGCCTCCGGCATTTAAATTTATACCCTGGAAGAGAGCATCAGGCATAACAGAGATAGTGCTAAGAGTAAATAACCTCATAGTTAACCCAACAATACCAGAAAAGGGGGTCAGCTCATAGCCAGAGAGATAGAAATTAAGGGGGTAAGAAAAAAATAGATCCAAGAAGTTCACCAGCCAAGAATCATTGGCAATCCCCTGCAGCTGAAAGAGGTACCATAACACCCCAGATAACCCCCAAAATAGAGTAGAGATAACCCTTAACAGCCACCACAACATAATAAACATGAAAAAATATAAAGGAGTCCAAGGCTCCCAGAAAAAAAAAAATAAGACCACAAAAACTAAATGTAATAATCGGATTCATAGATAGGGCGAGCTTGCCAATATGAGCCAGAAAAACCAAGTTCACTAGCCACGAATGAATGGAAATCACCTGCAGCTGAAAGAGCAACCATAAAACATTCTCCCATAGAAAACTGGAACCCCCAGGTAAACCCCAAAAAAGAAAAGAACAAACCCTTAACAGCCACCACAAAATAATAGTCAGGACAATATAGAAAAAACTCCCAAGCTTCCAGTTGTTTAAACAGGGAAGACCATAATAACTACTGGTAGAATCTGGAAAAGAAACTAATGGAAACTTGCCAGAAAGAGCCATAAACACCAGAACAAGATAATCAAACATGACGAAGGTAAGGAAGCCCGCTTTTGTCCAGAGGAATAAGCCCTTTAAGAGGGGAAGGCAGATTACAAACATTAAAATCTTGATAAATATTAAGTTGACTGTCATATTTAGCCAACCGATCCGCACAAGCGTTACCTTCAGGATAAATATGAGAAATATAGTAATTAAGCTTGGATAAATACAATTTAATTTTTCTAATAGTGTAAAAATTATGAGGATTACCAGCATTCTCATCAGTAATAATATGGATTAAGAGTTTTGCATCAACCTCAATGAGCACATGATCAAAACCCAATCTCAAACAAATGTTTAAACCATGAAGTAAGCCCAAGAGCTCAGTAGTAATGACAAAACAAAGTTTCAGACGACCAAAAAAAGCAGCAATAGGACTACCATTATGGTTGCGGATGATCCCACCCAAACCAGCAGCATTAGAACAAACCAACCCATCTGAGTTAAGTTTAACATATGGAAAAGTGGGCTTAATCCACCTCACAACACGATCAACTTTATCTAAAGAGCCATTCTCACTATTAAAGCCAAAATGAGTTGATAATTGACGACAGTTTTTAAAATTTGTTATATAAATAAGATTGACTGAGTGCAACTGCAGAATTTTATTTCTAACATTATTAATGATTTGATTAGCAACCATCTTGATCTCATTATGTTTAGAGTCATTCCTGGCCTTCCAAAGGTACCAAATAATCAAAATAGGAAGTAAATTATGAATATGACCTTTGGCTTTAGAAAACCATAATTTAAAGATATCAACAACCTCACAATTAGCATTAAAGAACCCAATCTCAGCAAGATTAAAGAAATGGTACCAAACTTTTTGAGCAATCACACCATTAATAAACACATGCTTAATACTTTCAATATTAAAACAACATTGACATTTAGAAGCAAAGATAAAACCTTTTTTCCACAAAAGATTATCCACATGTAAATAGCCTTTAAGACATCTCCAAGATAAAATAGAGTAAGATAATGGAATACTATTATGCCAAAGAGAAGCAAAGTTTTGAGTAAAGGGTACAAAGGGAAGAGAGAGAAGCTCCACAATTCAAGGAAGGATTTGGAAAGAGAGTTTGAAGATTTTGGGTGCAAAGATTGGAGATGGTAGAAGGTGGCTGGTCATTTATGGATGACCGGAACACCAAATCCATTTTATCTACTGCGAGACCAATTATGTTGGATTCAAAAGGTAGATTCTCCTTCAAACGCATCTCCCCTCACAATCTTTGTGTTTTGGAATCTCCTCTTGTTATCAAGAGGGAGGCTTGTTGGCTAAACATAAGCCATTGCCGGATTCAAGTAAAGGGAAAGAGGTAATTTCGGTTTCTTACAAGTTACCTAAATCTCCTTTACCGATTTCTTTTTTTGGAGCAAATGAAAAAGAAGCTTCTTCTTCAAGGAGCAGTTTTATTGATATTTTGAAGAATGACAAGGAGATTGACAAGGCTAATGTCAATATCAATAATCCAAACATTTCTTCAAATTTTGATAATTATAATGTGTGGACTAAAAAACCACACATTAAAATTAATTGGAATAAAAATCTTGATGAGATTGAAGAGTTAAACGTTGTTAAACTGGATATGGATAAGGTAAAATCCAATATTCACGTTTTGAGTAAATCTTTGGTTGTTAAAATTCTTGGGAAAAATTTATCTTTCTCTAAATGTGCCATTGAGTTGAGAAAGCAATGGAAGAAATTTGGAGGATTCCATTTAACCATTCTTGGCCTAGATTGTTTACTTTGTTCATTTCAATCTCATGAAGCCATGGGAGAAGTCCTTAATGGAGGTACATGGTTTGTAGGGGGCTTTGCAGTTGGGTTAGACAAATGGTCTCCTAACTTCTCTCCTAATTCATTGGAAGGTATTTCATCTCCGATCTGGGTTTGTCTTCCTCACTTACCCCTTCACTGCTGGGATGAGTCCAATATCATTAGAATTGTCTTTAGAATTGGGACTTCATTACTATTAGATGGTAATATGTTTAGATGGGGAAGAAGAGAATTTGCTAGAGCCTGCATTCGAGTTAATTTGAACTCTAAACTTCCTTCTGGAATATGGGTTGAAGGGTTGCATGGTAGATTTTT
The DNA here is from genome assembly GCA_022539455.1 of Dendrobium nobile. Taxonomy (NCBI): domain Eukaryota; kingdom Viridiplantae; phylum Streptophyta; class Magnoliopsida; order Asparagales; family Orchidaceae; genus Dendrobium; species Dendrobium nobile. The sequence goes on from CM039734.1 coordinate 39,500,036, forward strand.
TCAAAAGTTTGAATACGAAAATCTTTCATCGCTTTATTTCAAATGTGGGAGAATAGGGCATATTGATTCAGTTTATCCTAATATTGAGGAAATCCCTTCCATCTCAAATCATAATGATAATCTTTATGGTCCTTGGATGCAAGTTAAATTCAAAAACAAGAAGAAATTAGTGAGAAATCAATTGAAATTCAGAATTTTTTCAGCAGCAGAAAAATCTGGAACGGGTTGTAGAAGTGAAGAAACTGTTCTTGCTGAACCAGAAGAAATTGTACAAACATTGGCAGATGGGAACAAGAACAAAATTATGTCCGATCCAGTGGAAGTTGCAGGTCGAATTGAAGAAAATGCTGGATTCAAGGAAGGAGATGAAGTGGCAGTTAACCAGAAATTGAAAATCAACATGGATTCTCAGGATTCAATTTTTTAATCTAATTCGTTTAAAGCTTTGGCTGTTGAGGATAATATGGGTGATGGGTTGTTAGGAGAAACTAGTGCTGATCATAATTCAAATAATAAGGTTGATGAGATGGCTTTCTCTCCAGCTAACTCAGCTCTCATGGAGGTTGAAAAGAAGGATGAAAAGGAACTGAAGCCGATTTCTTCTCCAACAAATCCAGCTGGCCTTATGCTGGAGGACGGTCTAATTGAAGGAAATAACGAATCTACTGTTATTTCAGAGGATAATTAGAAGGTTGTTGGGAATTTGGAAATTCAAATTCCACAAATGATGGAGGCGATTAAGGAGAAATCTGAGAAGGAGCAGATTTCAGATTCAACTCCTATTAAGACAGCAAATATTTCTGAAATGTTTATTAATGTTGATGAAACAAAAGATGGTTTTTCTAAAACCATTTATCCTCATTCATCAATCAGTTTAAAGTTCAAAAGAACTGCCTTATTGAAGAATAAAAAGTCTCTTCTTTAGAGCTTGGTTCTTCAAGTTCTAAACACAAGCTGTTCAAAGAACTACAAGATCTTGGACTAGTGAAAGAACTACCTAGAAGAAAGTTGGCTGATCACAAAGAGAAGAACGGTTTGAGAGGTTCTTCTTCCCTTTTATCTCACTAAAAAAGCAAAAAAGTTTCTCTCGTGGATAACAACATAACAGAGATATACTTGAAGAAGGAGCTTATGATCATAAAGTTTGGCGAACTAATACCAAACTTTTAGAATTTATTTTTGAATTGTTATATTCTTTTTAGATGTTATTTCCTTTTTTTACTTTTAATTTGTTATTTTAAACTTTGTCTAAATGATAATGGGATCTTTACTAATTCTTATTTTCTACCTGGATGGGAACTCTGGGATACTAATCAACCCTCGGGTTGTCTTAAATTTTGGTATCCCCTACATCTCAACAGTTTCAAAATAGGAGATAGTGGATTTCATTTCATTTATAATAAGTTTAAATTAACAAATTTAGTTTTAATAAGGTCCCTTTTCTTATTGAAAAATGGATCATTAGCTTCTATTACCTAGTTTGTATTAGGTTGTCTTCTCTTTTATTTTAATGCAATTTATGCATTTCTTCAAAAAAAAAAAAAAAAAAAAAAAAAGAGAAGCAAAGTTTTGGAAAAACTCACCTTTGAATCTAATAGCCTCCCACACCTTTTTAATACTGAAATTATCAGATGAGGATAAGTTGAATAGAATTTCATCTTTGCACTGTAAATGTAAAGGAATTTGCACAATTTTTTCAACAATGTCATTCGGAATAATCTCCAAGAGTTTGGTAATATTCCAATCACCATTATGAATGAAAGAAAAAACTTTAGTATTATCAACAGTATGTGTATTAAGATAACTATCAATAGAAGACATACCCAACAAATTGTCCTGCCAAAAAGAAACATCACATTTTTCAAGGCCCCATTGGATATATTGTTCAGCCTCCCATTTAATATTGCAAAGCCCTTTCCAAACAAAAGAATCAGAAGATTTATAATGACAAACCAAAGGATTAAGCTCTTTATAATATTTAGCATTCATAAATTGAGCCCATAAACGATTATTAGATCTAAAAGTAAACCAAAGTTTATAAGAAAAGCATGCATAGTATCAAGAATAGTCTTGCAATTCAAAGAGCCCTCATTGTAAACCCTACAGACTTTGCTCCAAGTTGTTCAATTAATACAAGACTTGTTGTTTTTAGCTCCCCAAAAAAACTTACTGATCATTCTTTCCATTCTATTACAAACCGTGGAGGAAGGTTGAAGAGTGTGAAAAATAAATATAGGAATAGAACATAACACACTTTTGATCAAAACCAACCTTCCCCCAAAAGAAAGAAAACTAGAGGACCAATTGAGAAGCTTCCTTTGAAAGATAGTGAAAATATTGTCAAATAGATTATTCTTTTTTCTGCCTTTAAAAAGAGAGGTGCCAAGATACTTAAGAGGAAGTAAAGAAGAATTAAAGCCACGCACTCTCTTAATCTTATTGATTCTGCATTGATTCACAGACTTACTAGTAATGAAATTACTCTTATCCCTATTTATAAATAAGCCACTAATATTTTGGAAATGGGACAAAAATTGAATAAGAGTTTTAACATTTAATAGAGGCATTAGAGAAAATAATAAAATCATCAGCAAAACTGAGATGAGTAATAGGAATACCACCAACAATTCGAAAAAGAAGGTTAGGAACCCTTCTATAATGATCCTCAAGGCCTTTGGAGAGATATCCCATGGCGATAATAAACAGAGAAGGAGACAATGGATCCCCTTGTCTTAGCCCATGCTCGTATTTAAAAAAGCCATGATTGTGAACATTAATGATAACAAAAAAATAACAGTTTTCAATACTATTCTTAATAAGCTTAATGAAAGACTGATTAAAGCCAAATAAAGATAACACTTTGTAAAGAAATTGCTATTCAAATTATTATAAGCCTTAGTAATATCGAGTTTAAAAATAAGATTACCACCAGTAGCTTTAGCATTAATATCATGAACCATCTCTTAAGCCAGCAAAATGTTATCGAATATACTCCTACCTTTCACAAACCCAGTTTGGTTGAAGGAGATAATTCTCAGCAAGATGCGCATTCATCTAGAAGCAATAATTTTAGCTACAATTTTATTAAAGAAAGTACAAAGACTAATAGGTCTGAAATCATTCCAATAAGTAGTAGATTCTTTTTTGGGGATAATCACAATATTAGTGGAAGAAAAGAATTTAGGGTAAGGGTTGCATTAAAAAAATCAATCACATCATCAACAACATCAACTTTAATAATATCCCAAGTTTTAACAAAAAATTTGGTAGTAAAAACGTCAGGGCCAGCAACAGAATCACCATTCATATCTTTAACAGTGTTCCAAATTTCATCCTCCAAAGGGGTTTGAGTGAGTAAACAATTATCTTCCACATCTAAAACATTAGGGATCACATCAGAATCCAAAATAGGGATGGTTAAAGTAGAACTTTTAAAAATCTCTTTAAAATAATTCACACCAGAACTAACAGTTAACTCATCAGAATCATAAACACAACCAAAATTGTCAACCATTCTTAAAATATGACTTCTAATTTTGTTTTTATTAGCTAAAGCATGGAAAAAAGAAGTGTTCATATCCCCTTCCAAAATCATAGTAGTAGAAGCCTTTTGTTTCCAAAAAATTTCTTCCTGGTTTTGCAATTGGAAAAGATGGATATTAGAATTATCAAGATTGGAAATATTATTAGCAATAGGATTATCCAAAAACAATTTAGCCAACCCCAAAACCTGATCTTTAGCTTCCTTGATATTAGCAAAAATGTTTTTGAAAACATTTTTATTCCACCATCTAAGAACTTATTTCAATCTACTCAATTTAGCCCAGAGGCGAGCCATGCCTTTAATATTATTGTCAGGAGAGATAATGGCTTGCCAATTATTAAAAACCACATTTAAAAAATCAGAATGGGAAATCCACATGTTTTGAAATCTAAAGGCTGAAGAAGCATTAATTTTATTATAAGAAATATTCATCAGAAGAGAAGCATGGTCAGATAAAGTTCTACTCAAGTGTTGAACTTGAGTCACAGGAAAATCTCTTATACATTCATTATTAAAGATAAATCTATCAAGTCTTTGCCACATAAAAGATCTACTCCAAGGCACTACCAGAAAAACCAATATAATATCAGATAGTTTGCAATTAGAAATCATGTGATTGAAATCATTCATAGCATTCACATTAGGGGGGTTACCCCATATCCTTTCATTAACACTAGAGATGATATTAAAATCACCACCCACACACCAAGGACCATTAGAGTTGTGTGAAAAATCCGATAAAAACTCCCAAAGAGGGATCCGACCTATTCTAGTACAAGCAACGTATACAAAAGAGACATTAAAATAAGAAATTTGCACATGAACAACTTGGTGAAAATTAGAGATGATAATGATGTTGAGGTGACTCTTCCACAGAATCCAGATTTCATTAGAACAATTAGCAAAGCTCATGTTAAAACCCAAACGAGAGGCAATATTAACAATTTTATCAGAAGAGATGAAAGGTTCAATTAAATCCAAAAGATGAATGTTATGCACATGACATAAGTTTCTAACACGGGTCTTAGAATTAGACCCCCAACCCCCCTCACATTTCAAATAAGGGCTTTAATCATTGGAATTTTTTGTATTATCTTAAGCCCTAGTAGAACGAGGTGTATCAGGTAAAGGAACTTTGCCATTTTTCTTTTTTCTTTTTTTATTTCTTTTGCTCCTTAAAGACTCCTTCCTCCTCATAGTTTTAGAAGCACAATTAACATTAGTAGATGAAGAGGCAATATTGGGACAACCCCCTTTCTCTATATTTTCAATGTGAACCACATTAATAGGGTCAGAAATTTTACTAGGGATAAATTCCCCTTATTCACAATCCTCCACACTATCCTTTCCCTTATCATTAGTATCCACATTAAGCAAGAAGTTGGGATTCTCTTCATTATGAAGCATGGAATCAATAGAAATGAAAATGTTAGGAAGCTCAATACCTTCCTCAATAGGTTTATCATTAGGAAAAACTCTCTCAGGTGAGTTGCTAGGAGTATTAGCCAAAATCATAACATTATCCGAAGGAGTTAAAATTTTATTTCCAACCTTCTCAATAGTGGAAAGGGTGTCATCCTGATTCAAAGGAATCAAGACATCAACCTTCTCTGTGGAAGTAACGATAGCGGCCACCTTTCCAGTGGTGTTGTTGGAAACTTTTTTAAGCTCCGGATGTAATTTAAAATAATTAGAAATTGCATGACCATGTATTTTACAGTGATTATAGAAATCAGGAACTTTTTCAAAATCCACCTTTTGTAAATAACCAAATGCTTTAGATCCAACCCAAACTTCCTTAGCATGTTTCTTAGTTATGTCAACTTCAACTAAAACCCTAGCCACAGATGGATGGGCTCTAGAAGTAGTGGCTTGATCCGTTTGCAAAGGGCGGCCAAAAATTGATCCAAGAGCATGCCAAACTTTAGTGTTAAAAAAATGAAGTCTAAGATTAGGAAACAAAATCCAAATAGGAACAATAGGGGATTCTTCTTTCACATCAAAGAAAGGCGTCCACATCAAAATCCACATTTGGCAGTTAAGAATAAAATAAGATCTACAGGCAAAACCATGACTGTAGTCAAGATCGTTGGATAGCTGAATAGCAATGTGTTTGGAATCTAAAAGACCAACCGAACAGAAGCCCGATAATTTTAGATTATCAAAAAAGCATGAATCACATCTAGATTAGATCGTTAGAGGCCAAATTTATCCACCAAAGTGAAACAAAAAGGAGAAGCAAGTTTCAAAACTTCATCATCAGAGAGCAAAACAGCCGGCACACCATTAAAAGTAGATGGAACAAGTGAAGGTAGGATATCACCTACCGAAGATCCAGCGAGAACATCTTTAAAGGAACGTGATTGTGGAGGAGAAGGAACCTCCGAGTCTAAGCTAAATAAACCTTTGTTTGAATCTTGAACCTTGGTAGCGACATTCCCCTAGGGCGTTGAAGACAAATCCCTCGCCATCGTAGCTTAGCCCAAGTAGGGCCGAAAGCGAAATAGAGAACCAACAATGGAAAAAATGGAAAAAGAACGCTTGAATGCACCGTTGGAGAGGACGCGAGGCACAGAAGAAACAGAAGAAGGAAGGGAACCCTAAAATTGCTCAAGATGGCGCTTAGGGCAAGACGATGCTAAGTTCAATTATCTTCCTATTGTATCTGGGTATTGTTTATTTTATTTTAATATTTTAAGTGTTATATATGTAATTAGTAAACTTTATATGTGAAATATGTATATACAAAAATTTTGACTAGTATTTATGTAAGGTCCTCTTGAATCAAATTGTATAGGATGATATTTATAGTACAAAATGATTAATTCAAAATTAAAAAAAAAAACTAATTTCTAAAAATTAATCTTATTTATTTCTTCCAATATTAAGATAAATCATTAATACAATCATAGAACAAACATTCATTAATTAGCACAATTTTAACTTATTAATAAGTTTGTTCCTTTTGAAATTGAACATGATTGTATAGTATGATTTCTAATTGAACAATATAATTAATATTGGATTTTTAATGTTAATTATACATGATTAAATTATTTTTTAGTTCTAATAGGGTGGATATCAGTTATCATGGCATCCACAACATCTAAAAGTATAGTAAAACATGGTGAAAAATTAAATAAAATATTTTTGCACTTTGAAGTTTGATTTTGATGGTAGTTTTATTAATTTGAGTTAATCAAGCCACTTGCTTTTCTTGAATCATGAATTCACTTCATGATGTCTTTAATCTTGATATATGTTAACCTCATTTTTGCATGAGGTCCACACAAGACTTTAAGATCAATTCAGATACAAATCAATCCAGGCTTATAATCAATTAAAACTCAAGTCAATCCATATCCCAATCTATCTAGATTTCAATCAAACCCTGATCAAATCCAAGAATCCAGACTCAAATCCTAAGTCCAAAGGCCCAATCCTAAAGGCCTTTTCCAGTGAATTTTCAAACACTTCAAAACCCAGCCAAATGATCTCTGATTCAAAGTCTATCACTTGCAAAGTGATAAGACATGCCTCCAAAGGTAACCCTCCAAATTTGAGCCCATTCTGAGGTCTCTAACCCCAGAAAACTAAATCAAATTCCAAAGGCTGTAAAACATTCAAATATTTACAGCCTATGCCACTAGACCTGCCACCCAGTAGATTTTGACCTTGGAGCTTCCTCCAAAGCATCCAATCACTTCCATACCATTAATCCTGACATGTTGATCAATAAACTATATTTTGTTAGACTCATTTTAGCCTCCAGTGGACATGAGGTCAAAATGACCAAAATACCCCTTTAGGGTATGAATAGTCATTTTGGATCAAATGAGTTCTAAATCAAATGCAACCACCTCTAACAAGTTTCAAATATCAAACCAAACATGTTGGGCCTCTTCTCAGACTCTGGGTCAACCTAGTGGCCAAGTCAACTTGGTTGACCTAAGAGGCCCTTTAAGGGTCCAAACAGGTTATTTGACTGAAATGACCTATCTAAGCGATGGAATCACCTCCATTGGTCTTCAAATGTCATTTTAAACATGTTGGACCTATTCCCAGACTCTGGGTCAAATTGGTTGACCAAGTCAACTTGGTTGACCTAAGAGGCCCTTTAAGGGTCCAAACAAGTTATTTGACTGAATTGACCTATCTAAGCCATGGAATCACCTCCATTGGTCTTCAAATGTCATTTCAAACCTGTTGGACCTATTCCTAGACTCTGGGTCAACCTGGTTGACCTAAGAGGCCCTTTAAGGGTCCAAATAGGTTATTTGACTTAAATGACCTATCTAAGCCATGGAATCACCTCCATTGGTCTTCAAACGTCATTTCAAACCTGCTAAGCCTGATACCAGACCCTGGGCCAACCTGGTTGACCCAGTCAACGTAGTTGACCCAATTTCCCCTTAAGGCTTTAAATGGGTTATTTTAACCCATTTAACATTCTAAACCCTTTGTAAGCTTCAAATCAATTCCAAACTATAACCTAAGCATGCCTCAAATTTTAGTCAATCAAATCCAAGCCAAGTTGACTAAGTCAAAGCATTATGACTTGGTCAAAGTGGCCCAAACCCCATTTCAAATATTCAATCTCCAATGGCATGACACGAAGCCTTCATTTGATCTATCCTACCAGTATCCTAGACTTCTCCTTGCCACCTCATCAGTCAACATTCCAAGTTGACTTGTCAAACTAGTCAACAAATGGTCAAAAGACCATTAAATATTCAAGGGATTAGTTCTATACTCCCAAGATCCACTCCCTAGCTCCAAACCCAGCACTCCATCATTCAATATACTCTTCCCCATGCCACCTTAGCTGCCACATGGCATGAGGACTAGTCAAACTGTCAAACCATGCTTTGGAGTGGTCAGACCACGTCAAACCCCTCAACCCAATCTCCTTGGCTAAACCCAGGCCGATCCAACCTTTCTAAATAACTCCAGAACATTCCCTGAACCTAGCCCGACCTCCCCAGCTACTGGTATAGCCTCTAGCCCCGAGCCTACCAACCTAGTGGTCCCCCATGCATGAAAATGACTCCAAGTCATTTTCACCTGAGGCAGCCACTCCCCCTGCTCCCCAACGGCTTTGGACAGGTGTCAACCATCCCAGGAGCTCTCCCAGTCGATCCCAGCCTTTGGTTTTAGCTCCAAACCCCTGAATAGGGTAAAAGGATGGGATTGACTCATTCTAAGGTATCTTTCATTTGGCTCACTCTCCAGGTGCTCTGAGCTTTCATTTTGAATCCTTAGAGACTCCTCCACAATCCCACAATCTTTTCTCATCATTTGGACACTGCCAGTAATGAGAAGAAGGGAGAACCAAACCTAGCTCCGTCCAAGCTCCCTCAACTCCGTGTAGAGGCCTCCTTCGAACTTGAGTTCTTCAAGGAAGTTGAGCGTGGATGATCCTTGAATTCAGAGAAACCTAAATCATCCAGATCCATCTATTATATCACAGTATATTGCTAACCCTGTGGATTTTTCTTAGGTTCTTAAATAACTTCGTGTTTATTGCATCAATGGCTTAGAAACCGATCCCCCACTCTTCCTTAGACTCTAATATACCTCTGTTAAAAATTTTACATCTTTTGGATTAATGGTTTGTGAAAATGAAACAAAAAAGGGATCCTAGGATTCGCGGTTTGACGAAGGAGGAAGACGTGCCGCCAGTCGTTAGATCTGCTCTATTGAGATCAACGGCTGTGATTTGATCTTGCATGTAACTCATTTTGGCTTCCTAAAATCACGGTTGGCCAGATCTCTATCCAGCCAGATCTACACCGTCATTTCCAAACTGCGGGATCTCTGATGACCGTCCAATCATTCTGATCGGATTCGTTAGCGCGGGTTGCGTCTCCGTTGTTGGATTCCCTTCGTGATCGATCCGACGGCTAATAACCCTACCGCGCTGGATAAATGGCAGGTCCCACCTGACTGCCATCATCTAAACGGCTGAACCCGCGTGCGCCGTGTGTCAAGGTCAGCGCCGCCGTTTGACTGGGCATTTAAAACATCTAAAATAATTTCAAAAAAATACTAGAACTTCAAAAATTCATAAGAATTTCAATTCTTATCCAATTTTATCTGTCCTTACTTTTTTTTGAAACAATAATATTTCCTTTTGGATAACCTTAGCAAAGAGGAGCAACTCATGTCTGAAACTCTATTTTCGAAAGTATATAGAAATCATACTTTTAACTACTCATGTAAATGCATGGCTCATAACCAAATTTACCCAACAATCCATATCACATACTACAACGGAGAGCAATAGAGATGATACATAAAACTTTCATGCCAAGTATATTCCTAAAGCTTTAGACAATGCTTGAACGGAATCAACAAATATGCCATTTAAAAAAATACATAAAACATAATTTTATTTTTAAATAAAAATATACAAATTATATTGAGCTGAATTTTGGGCAGGGGTATACTAGGGTCTAATATTGACCTTCTATAATTTTCTTAAGGCCATTTGATGCAATTTCATTTAGTTTATGGATTTACAAAAATCTAGGTAAAATTTAGATTTAGATTTTTGGAAATTCATAAATAATTCAACCAGATCCAATCATTACATGTTAGGGTTCCATGGAATCAGTGTAAAGTCATCTTTCACTGAAAATAAATTTAGAATATTGATCATGTATAGTTTAGTTAGAATTTACTTCTAATTCCATGTTAATCTAGCTTAATATTTAGCAAACTACACATGATCATACTATGAAGTTAGATTGATTTTGATTGGGATATACTTGTTTATATACTTAAACAACTTCAATCCGATTTGATAGGTCTATTCCTTTGTAATAAATTGTTTAAGTTCATAGGTTATCATATAACCTATAACTAAATAATTTATTATAAGATCCTTCCATAGAATATTAGGAGCACTTTTATTTCTATTGTTCATGTTTGTATTGATGTGATTGTAATTAATGTCCAAGGGTTAGAAGAACATTGACATGCTTGTCTATAATTTAGTGACATTAAGGACAATAATTAAGGTGGGGTCTTAGTTAACTTAGTCAAATTTAAGATGAACTTCATATATCCCTCTTGGGATGAAACTCAAACTTAGAAAACTAGTGTCATGTACTCAATGATCAAACTTACCTTGATTTGATATTAATCAACCTTCAAACAACTAGTAGATCTAGTTAACACTTCATTAAGGGTTTTAATTTTCAATAAATCAAATAAAATACATAAAAATCGAAAATAAAATTCATTTAATTTCAATCAACTCTAAATCAAGTCTATAACCATATAAAATTAAAATCAAAATCCAAATTTCATTAAATCATTCATTAAATCTCTAATCACTCTTAATTAGCATTAATTAAACAAATGCCTTAAAATTAATATAAAAAACAAATAAATTTTTGAAATGTAAAATAAAATCATTTAAAATCAAACTAAGCCAAAAATGCATTAATTTTAATTTTAAATTATTTTCTAATATTAAATTCTTTAATAAATCACTAATTAAGTAATTCCTCTAATAATTGATTAAAAAATACTAAATAAATTCTAAAAATTCACAAAAATTCAAATAAAACTTAAAAAGAATTAGAAATTATTTATCCAACTAAAAATAAAATTTTTGATAATTTTTTTTCTAATTCAATTTCATTAATAAATTATCCATTCTTAATTTAAATTCCTTAATATTCAATAAATGATTAGAAATTTTAAATATCATAATAAAATTCATTAAAAATTAAATTAAATTTTAATTCATTTAAACTAAATCAATTTGATAATTTGATTGATTAAGATTCATTTTAATCAATCAAATTTGATTATTAATTTAGACCAAATGGATTAAGGTCTTCTATACCTAAAGTTTGATTTCTCTTAGAGGGCTTTAGGCATTTTGATTTTAAAAGACCCTTAATACACTTAAATAACCAAAAGATCTCCCATTTATTGTGCATGAATCCTTTTAGGAAGGCACTAATATATTTGGATTTGGAGATTTTCAAACCCTTAATAATACACCAACCTTATGTGGCATACACGACTCCTTTTGGAAGGTATGTCACATTACATTTGCAAGGTCCCTCTCTCTCTTCTAATGAAATTTTGGAGATTCTCAAATGAACACTTATCTTCTTTGTAAGACGAGTGTACATTTTGAAAGTTCTAGGACTTATAAATTGATAACTTCCTGCACTTAGGGAGTTATCAAATTATAGGTTCTTTAAAACTAAATCAAATAACTCTAACATCTAAAATTGGAATAAATAAAAATTCAAATACATTCAACTTAAATTACAATTAAATTCCCTTTTGGCCTTTAATATATAAATCATAATAATACATGCAATTTAAACAATAATTTCTATAGGACCTATCCAAGCCACACAACCTTCTTCACACACTTAGATGATTGCTAGGACAACCAACTCTAGCCTAGGCTAGACTGGTGATTTGTTGTGGTTTGTTTGCGGGTGTCTTGCCTAGAGGGCACCCATGTGTGTTTGTTTACTTTCCTGTACTTCATAGCATGCATATTTATTTTTCTGTCAGTGCACCAGAGAGCGGAGTGAATAAGTGAGGGCCGTGAACTTTACTTTTCTATCTTTACTTTCCTGCAATTATAACTGTTCACAACGCACTCATAACATGCATAATTATATAAATGCTTTACTCTACTACTTTTACTTACCTGCAAAGTAGAATATTCTTAGGATCCGATGTACTTATAAAGAGAAATGTAAATTTTATTCTTTCTAGATTGTTGTATATAGATTGAGTCTGTAAAGTGTCTTGAGTCTGTAAAAAAAAAATTAAAAATAATTGCTCATATATATATATATATATATATATATATATAAATGGGGATCCAAAAAGTAATACCCTCCACCAGGAGGATGTTCCTTTTTGGAATTCCATAGAAGACTGGGAGCCTGAAGACCATAGGCAGTTATATTTAATTATACTCCCCTATAGGCTTAGAACCCAGGCTTGTTGTCGATGGGGCCTGACCACCTTTACTTTCCTGCAGACTCTGGGATGTACTTTGTAAATTTTATATTAATAAAATAAGCTCTTTCATATATATATATATATATTTGTTTCATGCATCATTTGCATATGACTAGATTTTCATTTTTTTGTAAGCATATTCTACTGCATTTGATTTAGATTCTTTAACTATTCCTTGATTCCTAGGATAGAGCTACCTTAAATCTTGCATTCATCAGCAAATTATTGTGATTAGGATTGTTAGCTGGCAGCCCACTCTAGGCAGGTGGTAAGTCTAGAATGTATACACCCTCTCCCTGCACATTCCTTCTCCTAATCAAATCTAAACTCTTCCAAATTCAGTGTTAGAAATTATAATCTAAAGCCTGAGCATGAAAATTTAAATTAGCCCAAATATTTAGTTAAATTTATATATAATTTTGAAATTAATTAGTCTTCATTTAAATCGAGAGTATTCTCTTAGGAGATGTAATTAACTATAAGAGCTTGCCCCTATAGGGAATCTAGATCCCAGAATAATCTAAACCCTACCTTAGTTTTCTTTTCGAGGTAGGGGAAAGATTTGTGGACGTAGATCGTTGTTTTATCTATATTTTAAAATTTATTTCCACAATCAAAGGATAGGTAGATGATTAATCTGCTCTCACAGGCAAGTTAAATATCTTCTATATTTAATTATGGAAATAAATTCATAATTCATTTGTCTAATCGGGTCGATAGGATAATGTGTTTATCATCCTCCAGGATGATTTGTATATTCCCTATGCTGCACCTGATTAGAAGAATGAATTAGTAGTTTTCTTTCTTTTGGATAAGTAAAAGGGCATTAGTCTACCCCTCGGGGTGGTATAATGTAAAAATATGCAGATTTGATTGAAAGAAAACATTAAAATATAAATAAAGTGAATCGTGTGAAAATTTATTTATTTATTTAAAATAAATACCAAAAGCATTTTTAAAATTAAAGGTAAGAAATAAATTTCCCACAATATATATATTGAAGCATGATGCGAGGTGCATTTACTCACTCCTACACTAATCTTAACCAATAATATTAACTCGTACTAAACTATGTTAGTGATTATTAAAATATTGATAAGTTTAAGCTCTTAAAGTTGATAATCTCTCTATTTATAATGATAGAAAAATGTTTTAGTTATAGAGATAAGATTTGAGGTTTAATTTAACTCCTAATGTATATCTATATACTTAAAATAACTTCTAAGAATTGATATATCATAAAAAATTTATCTCAATCAGGTACGAATCTTGAAGCAAAATTGAGTTAAAAGCTTCCAAAATTAAACCAGGGACCCTCCAAACCCCAATTTCAGCAAACTTATAGTTGAACTGAATGTCTCAAAAAGACGAACCGAACGACACAAAAATAAGTCCAATCTGAGCCCAAATGAGCCCAAATAAAGGGTTCAAAGCACTTTTGGGAGGTTCAAACTATAATTTGGATTACCAAACGAGTTTCAAACATGACATGCTTATAGTCGAATCTAGAGACTCGACGAGACAAATCCAACAAGCCCAAGGTCATTGAATTCTAAAATTTTTAAGGCATCCAATTGACCAATAAATGATCCATAATCAAGGGGATCGATATCGGCCATCCATTCAAACCACTCCCATTTTGACATTGATCCTCCATATATTTACAAGCCATGCCACTCTCAAGAAACTATAAATTTCCCCCAGTCTTCTCATGAGGGGCGAGGAGAATAAGAAAAGGAAGGGAGGAATTTGGGAGCTCTCTTGTCACTGACCACCACCGGAGTTCTTGTCAACCACCACTGGAGTTCCTCCCAACCACCACCGGAGTTCTTGCCGACCATCATCAAAATTCCTCCCGATCTCCACTGGAATTTCTTCCCGATCATTTTCAAAGTTTCTTACCAATCATAGATGGAGTTTTCTCTTCCTGATTGAAGTCGGAGTTTTATTCTTGGTGGTTTGCTAATGCTTTTCCCAACCACTGACTTATTTCTATTGATTCATCAATCATAACCAGATTTCTGTCTGATTATTAACCTATTGTAATTACAACATCTCCAAGTAAAGGAGTGAATCAAACTTTGTAACCAACCCAAACATAGTGGAATTTTCTCATATGGGCCAGGCCCCGTGATTTTTTCCTTTTCGGGCTTTCCACGTAAAAAAGTTCCTGGTGTTTCTCTCCCTTAATTATATGTTGGTTTGCTAGATATACATATATTGCTAAGATGTTATATTTTTCACTCTATCGTTATGTATATTCTAGTCCGCAATAGTAAGGCACTGTCTGTGGAAAAGACATTCCTAATATTTCTTCAATGGATGATCGAAGTAATACTAGCAATAGATTCTCTCGCTATAATACACATCAAATTAGATTTCCATCTAGAAATCATGGACATCATAATTATTAAAGCGAAGGGCCTTATTCCTTGGAAAATTGAATACGTAGGATGGAGGAGCCGCGGGCAAGGATCCTCAAAATATTGGAGTAGGCAGGCCAGCAGAGGATGCCGTCTCAAAATGAAGAAGCTCCTCTCCATCATCCCAAACAACATATTATGGGTGAGAAATTTGAAAATGTCCATCATCAAGCTTATGCTCCTCCTCCACAATATAATCCAGAAATAGATGATGATGCTAGTTCAACACATCCTCCACCTAGATCCCATCAGATGCAAAATCTTCAACCCACTCTAGATACTCCTCATGATGTCATAAGAGATGAATTACGATGACTCATCCAAAAAGAATTCCTAATAAGGGATAGGAATCATTTTAATATCCAATGAAGCTTTCAAGAATCTTCTTCGCTAACATACAATATTCTTATACACCCTATTCTAATAGGGTTCAAGCTACCAAACATTGATTCATACGATGGGTCATCTGATCCATATGAACATGTTGATCATTATCAAATAATTATGCACATATAGTGAGCTTATGATGTGCTTCTTTATCAAGTTTTCCCTACCATCCTAATGGGTCAAACTCACACCTGGTTCTACACTCTCCCTAGATATGTAATCCATAATTTTGCTCATCTTACAAAACTCTTTGTTGAATAATTTGTTGTTAATAGAAGAATTATTAAAGATTCATCACATCTCTTTGGAATCCATCAGAATGAAGAAGAATCTTTGAAAGACTATTTTTAAAGATTCTCTTCTGAAGCTCAACAAATCCCAGGAGTGGATCTAGAATTACTACGAGGTGTTTTTCTTAGAGGGTTATGCCCCAGACCATTTTATTCTTCATAAATATGAGAGACAATTCATTTTTATGCTGACTTAATTGACAGAGTAAAAGCTCAAATTACTATCGATGAGGCTATCAACGCTCATAAAAAATAATTAGAATAATCTTCTAATAAGAGAAAGAATGGCCACAAAGCTGGAGCCCAAAAGTCACATAAGAGGAATCAAGATCTTCCACCATGGCCCCCTCAGAAAAATTGGGATTATAGGCCAAAGAAGGAGTACACTCCGTTAAATACAACTCATGTTAATATTATTATGGTTATACAACATGAGCAAAATATTAAATGACCCCATCCACTAAAGCCAAATTTTGGAAATTAAGATAATTATTATCACTTTCATCGAAGCCACGGACATACAACTGAAGCATGTAGACAATTAAAGGAAGAAATTAAAAGGCTAATTCAACAGGGATATCTCCGTCAATTCACTCAAAACCCACCTACACAAAATGAGGCTAATTCTATTGGGGGGCAGAATCAACAGGGGCATAATTACATCGGCAAAATGAACAGCAGCAGCATCAACATCAGCAAAGGCAATAACATTCAAACCATCAGATAGTTGGAGAAATTAAAACTATTGTAGGAGGACCCTTAATATCCTCTCAAGTCTTACTCTCTAGCTTAGAGGAAACAACTCTAAAGAAGGTAGAATCTGACCACTCAATCACATTTGGGGATTCTAACTTAGAAAGGATTCATACTCCACACCAGGACCCACTTGTCATTAATGCTGGTATTAGAGATCCATGTTACAATGTCAAAAGAATCTTAATCGACAATAGGAGTTCTGTTGATGACCTATTTTACTCAACTTTTCTTAATATGGGGTTAACTAGAGAAAAGTTTCAACCTGCCGTTGGATCATTGTATGGATTTGACAACCGTCCAGTAAGGGTGGAAGGAACAATTACGCTCCCTATTACACTTGGGGAATTTCCTCGATAAGTTACCATTCAATTCAATTTGTTGTGGTTAAGTCAAAATCAGCATATAATGCTATCTTTGGGAGACCTTTGCAATCAATTTTTAAAGCTATTGCTTTAGTGTCTCACCTAAAGATGAAATTTCCAACTCCAGTAGAGATTGGAGAAGTGTGAGGAAATCAACAGGAGGCATAATCTTGCTATCTCAGGCAAGCTCAACCTCGCCCGTCTATTACTTTAAGCATTGAAAATTCTAATCTACAAATTGAAGATGTCCTTTATAGAGCTTCCTTGGTGGAGGATTTAATTTGTGTCTCCATATTAGAAGAAGATCCTCTCAGTATGGTACAGATCAAGTTTTTACTTTCTAATGAAGAAAATATATAATATACAGTTTTTTTTATAAATAAATCAAGATATGTTTGCATGGGGTTCAACATATATGCCTGGAATTAACCTGCAGATTATTATGCATTCTCTCAGGATAAATCCTACATATAAACCAATCATCCAGAGGAAGAGAAATTTTACACCATATTGCCAGCAAGCTATAGAGCAAGAAGTGGATAAACTTTTGAAAGCTAAATTCATAAGAGAAGTATATTATCCAACTTGTCTTGCAAATGTCATGATGGTTAAAAACGCTAGTGGGATATGGAGGATGTTCGTGGATTACACAGATCTCAATAAGGCATGTCCAAATGATAGTTTTTCACTTCCTCGTATCGATCAATTAGTTGATGCAATGTCTGGACATCAAATGTTAAGTTTCATGGATGTATACTTTATATATAATCAAATAATAATAGACCCTACAGATGAGGAAGCAACTGCTTTTCAAACTGATAAGGGGCTATATTGTTATAGGGTCATGCCTTTTAGACTTAGGAATGCTGGGGCAACTTATCAACACCTTATGAATATGGTTTTTAAGGACCTCATAGTCGTTCAATGGAAGTTTATGTAGATGATATGTTGGTTAAAACTCTTGAAAGGATACAACATATTTTTTATATGGAGCAATGTTTTAGCCTCCTTCAACATTACAACATACGACTCAACCCTGTAAAATGTGCTTTTGGAGTCACATCTAAAAAATTCAAGGGATTCATGGTTACTCATAGAGGTATAAAAGCTAACCCTAAAAAATTAAAGCTTTGAGAGATATGGTTCCCCTAAAGAATTAAAAAGAAGTTCAATGTATGAATGAAATAATAGCTGCATTATCTCTCTTTCTGGCCCATTCAGGAGATAAATATTTACCTTTCTTCAAAATATTAAGAAATGCCTGAAATAAGGGATTTCAATGGACAGGTGAATGTCAAGCAGCTTTCAAACATCTTCGAACTTATTTGGCCTCACCCCCTGTTATGTCAAAATCAATCCAAGGAGAAAGGTTATATTTATATCTAGCTGTCTCTTCATATGCCATAAGCTCAGTGCTAGTCCAAGAGAAAAATGCTATTCAATGACCAGTATACTATGTTAGTAAAATTCTTTCTGAGACTGAGGGATGCTACCCATTATCCGACAAGACAACTTTGGCATTAGTATTCTCTACTAGAAAATTAAGGCCATATTTTCAAGCTCATATAATTGGGATTTACAAAAATCTTCCGTTGTGTAGTATCCTTCAAAAACCTGAAGCCTCATGAAGGTTAATCAAATAGTCAATTGAATTGGGAGAGTTTGACATCCACTTCTTACCCAGACTAGATATCAAATCATAAGTCTTGGCAGATTTTGTGGTCGAGTGCACTGTTCCTATTTCGAATGAACCATTTGTAATATCAGTTTTTGCTCCAGGTTCGTCCGGGACGAAGTTGGATCGTCCGGGACGATCGGTACAGGTTGTGCAGAAAATCATGTTTGGCTGTATGGTTCGTCGGGACGAAAATTGGATCGTCTGGACGAAAATTCTCCCGTGAACCCTTCGCCAGGGACGATATGTCATTTTTCGTCTGGACGGAATTCCTCTCTTCATGGATCGTCCGGTACGAAGCTCGATCGTCCGGGACGATCAGTCTGGATATATATAGAATTGAGATATTTTGAAGAGAGAGAAAAAGCTGAGGAGAGAGAAAAACGAAGGAAAAAGTGGAAAAGCGGATTTTCGGGCGACGCCGAGCTGTTTTCGATCGAAGTGACTGTTGAGGAAATTGCTGTGCACGAGGTAAGGCACAATCCGACTTTCTAAATTTTCAGAACCGTCGTGTTTGGCGGTATATTCTGTCCGGATTTTGTTTCTGTTAGCGATTTTCGTCCGTATCTTTTGATCGGTTCAGTTTTTACCGCGTAACTTTCTGTATATTGTTGACGTGCCGAGTGTGCACATTTTGGTTATTTTCTGAAAATTTTCGTCCGGGTATTTTTGATTCGACTGTGTTTTTAGTCGACCGGATTTTTCTGTGAAATTGGAATTTATCTGTGCAGTAGAATAAAGGTTCTGAAATGTTGATATCTGTATTCTGTGCGAATTCGGTAAATTTTCTTTGCAGGAATTTTTGTGTAAATTCCGTATACTGCCGTTGTGCTGCCCGATTTTTTGGTAATTTCTGAATTGTCCGGATTTCTTCTGAATTGAAATGCTATGTGTATAAGCTATAAAAAGGGAGCTATAAGGGGTCTGGATCCTATGAGATTCAGTTAGTGAAACGGGAAATCTGAAATGAGCTCAATCTGAAATCTGATATCTGTTCTGTTCCGGATCCGATGAATTCTGTTTTGGTGCTATAAGCACATCTGTTTTGGTGCCGTGAGCACAAAGGGAGACATAAGGGGCCTGGATCCTATGAGATTCAGTCAGTGTCTGGGAAGGGAGGCATAAGGGGCCGGAATCCGTAGAGATTCCGTCAGTGTCAGGGCATTTAGCTATATGTATCTGTACTATTTTCTGTATCTGTTCTGTTCTGTACGAAATTGTGATTATGACATGATATGATCCGTACAATTCTGATTTCTGATTCTGACTCTGTTGATTTGTTCTGTTCTGATACGATCTGTACGACTCTGATGTGATTTGATATCTGTCCGTAAGTTTTGATTTCCGATTCTGTTCCGACTTCTGATCTGATTTCTGTCTGATAAGTTTGGTTTTGTTTTCTGAGGATTTAGATTGGTGGTTTGTTGCTTTGCTGAGCTGTTGAGCTCACCCTTGCTTTCTGGTGGTTTTCAGGTTCTGGGAAGGGCAAGGAGGTCCAGGATTAGATTTCAGAGTCTGATCAGATTAGGTACTTTTGTACTTTTGATTTTTGTACAGTCATGGCTTTCCTGTTCTGTCTTTCTTTCTGTTGAAAGCCATGTACTGTTCTGTAGATGATTATTTTGAGGAAATGAAAAGATAGATGTTTTGTTCCGCTGCATTTGATGTTTTTAGTAGCTCTGTTGTTCTGTGTGCTTCTGTTGAGTTAAGAATTTGGAAGATCAGTTCAGTAACCTAATCCAAAGCCAGATCCTGGTTAGCTATTCTCCGTCGCGATCCGGCGCGGGCGGGATCCGTCTCGTCTCGGGTCGGGTCGTGACAAGCTTTTGTGGTATCAGAGCACTGGTTTTGGAAACAGGTTGGATTGTAAAACAGAGCTCTAGGAAGTGATCAGTGAGTCTGTCTGGGAGGTAGTTTTGGGTCGTTTGGCTTTTTATTGTGTTATTTTGTGTTGTTTTTGTGATAGTTTTCCGGATTTTTCTGGATTTTTCTGTATGGATCAGCCAGACCCAGACATGACAGACGGTCAGAGTGACGATCAGGCAGCACCAGTGGGGAGTACAGCCCCAGTGGTCGGTGCTGATACGCTTTCACAGTTTGCTTCACTTGTTGCTCAGATGATGAGCGAGACTCAGAGCAGAGCTTCGACTGTTAGATCTGAGGACATTGATCGACACCTGCAGTTATTTTTGAGGTTGAAGCCTCCGAGGTTTGAGGGCGCTGTTGAGCCCAGAGCAGCCGAGGAGTGGCTGAGGAGATTGGAGAAGACTTTTGACGGGATGCAGTGTCCTGCAGACAGGAAAGTTCCGTTAGCTGTTTTTCTGTTGGACGGAGAGGCTGAGCACTGGTGGGATGGCCAGCAAGCAGCCAGATTTCAGGGCAGATTGAACTCCTTGATCACTTGGGAGGAGTTCACTGAAGTATTTCGGGACTGGTTTGTTCCCCCTTCTGCACGACAGCAGATGCAGGAGAGTTTTCTGAGACTTGTTCAGGGGAGCAAGACGGTGATGCAGTACGAGGCTGAGTTTACTGCATTAGCCAGGTACGCTCCGCAGCTGGTTAGCACGTCTGCTGAGAGGTGCTACAGATTTCTGAGAGGCTTACGAGACACTTTGAGGCAGCCTCTGATACCGTTCCGGATTACTGATTTCTCTGAGCTTGTGGAGCGAGCTCGTCTGATTGAGAATGACATGACGGTTACTCAGCAGCGGTGGACTGCGAGTAGGAAGAGGTTTGGAGGAGAGACATCTGGCAGTGGTTCCTCTGGGAAGAGGAGATTTGTTTCTGGATCTGGATCTGGAGATTCCAGGAAGAGCGGAGGATCGTCTGGTACTGCTACCAGTACGACTAGTTCTGGATCTGTCAGTACGGCACCTGTGTGCCAGAACTGTGGACGACGACACTTTGGCCAGTGCTACAGGATGGCTGATCTGTGTTTCAGATGTGGTCAGTCAGGACATCGGATTGCAGAATGTCCACAGATGGGATATGAGCAGCGATCTGAGGGCTTTGTCAGACCTGTTGGTTCAGCAGCAGGAAGACCGAGGACTGTTCCTCCACGCCCTGAGGGATTTGCTGGTAGAGGTGGTGGTTCTAGTTCTGCACCACGGAGACCACCTACGATTCAGAGGGAGCAGAGTAGTTCTGTTGCTTCAGCTCCTGTTCCAGTTCAGCCACGAGTTTACAGTCTGAGTCAGCAGGAGGCTCGTGATGCTCCGGATGTTGTGACAGGTACGGTTTACATTTCTGATCAGCCCTGTCGTGTTTTATTTGACTCTGGAGCGAGTCATTCTTTTCTGTCCGAGCATTGTTTTGAGATTTTACATTTGGATTCGATGGTTTTACCGGTTTCTTTGTCTGTGATTTTACCGGCTGGGAATCCATTGATTGCTCGACAGTTTTGTTTGTGTGAGATCGAGATTTCTGGCAGGAAGTGGAAATCGAGTTTGATTCGATTGCCGATTTCTTCGTATGATGTGATTCTGGGCATGGATTGGCTGAGTCAGTATGAAGCCCAGATAGACTGTCTGAAGAAGCAAGTGAGTTTGCTTATGGCTGGAGAGAGAGTTGTATTTCAGGGATTACGAGGTGTTCTCTCCAGTCTGGTTTCTGTATTGGAGGTGAGCAGAATGTGGAAGAAAGGATGCCCAGTATTTTTGGCTTCGGTGCGGGATCTGAACCTGGAGGTTGGTTCTGTTTCTGAGATCCCTGTGGTACGGGAGTTTGCCGATGTTTTTCCTGAGGAGTTGGTTGGTTTACCTCCGGATAGAGATGTGGAGTTCTCTATCGATGTTTTTCCGGGTACCGCTCCGATATCGAAAGCTCCGTACAGGATGGCACCGAAAAAACTTTCTGAGTTGAAAGTTCAGCTTCAGGAGTTGGTTGACAGAGGTTTTGTACGTCCTAGTGTTTCGCCCTGGGGAGCACCTGTTCTGTTTGTGAAGAAGAAGGACGGTACACTCCGTATGTGTATTGATTACAGAGATTTGAACAAGGTCACGATCAAGAACAAGTACCCTTTGCCTCGGATTGACGACTTGTTTGATCAACTTTCCGGATCTTCGGTATTTTCGAAGATTGATTTGCGATCCGGATACTATCAGGTGAAGGTGAAGGAAACTGATGTGGTGAAGACTGCTTTCAGTACTCGGTACGGGCACTACGAGTTTTTGGTTATGCCTTTTGGGGTAACCAATGCGCCTGCGATTTTCATGGATCTGATGAACCGAGTATTCAGGGAGTATTTGGATCAGTTTGTGATCGTCTTCATTGACGATATTCTGGTATATTCTGCATCTGAGGATGAGCATGCCAGACATTTGAGGATTGTGTTGGAGACTTTGAGGAGGCATCAGCTGTATGCCAAGTTCTCTAAGTGTGAATTCTGGCTGAAGAGCATTTCATTTTTGGGGCACGTGGTTAGCGGAGAAGGCATTTCTGTAGATCCCCAGAAGATTCAGGCTGTTGCTGATTGGCCAGGGCCGACTACGGTATTTGAGGTACGTAGTTTCTTGGGCATGGCCGGGTATTATAGGAAGTTTGTGAAAGGATTTTCACAGATTTCGACTCCTCTGACGAGACTGACTCAGAAGTCAGTTCCTTTTGTTTGGACACCGGAGTGTGAAGCTAGTTTTCAGAGATTGAAGGATTGTCTGACTTCAGCTCCAGTGTTGGCACTTCCGTCAGGTACGGAGGGTTTCCAGGTGTTCAGTGATGCTTCACTGAAAGGATTGGGTTGCGTTCTGATGCAACATGGTCAGGTAATTGCTTATGCTTCGAGACAGTTGAAACCACATGAGAAGAATTACCCGACGCATGATTTGGAGTTAGCTGCAGTAGTTTTTGCTTTGAAGATTTGGCGTCATTACCTGTATGGCGTCAGATGTGAGATCTTTACTGATCATAAGAGCCTGAAGTACATTTTTACTCAGAAGGATCTGAATCTGAGACAGAGGAGGTGGCTCGAGTTGATCAAGGACTACGATTTGACTTCAGTATCAGCCTGGGAAGGCGAATGTGGTAGCGGACGCTCTGAGCAGGAAGTCTTCTGGATTCTCAGGTATTCAGCTTACCTGTGATGACTTTCTGATTCGTGATTTGGAGAGATTGCAGTTGGAGGTGGTTTCCTCCAGTGATTTGGAGTTGGCTCAGATGAGTATTCAGTCTTCTTTGGAAGCACGGATTCAAGAAGCCCAGAAGTCAGATTCTGATTATTCGAAGTTGATTGCACAGATTGGATCTGGTAAGACTCCTGAACTTCGAATTTCTGATTCTGGTGTTATTTTCTGTAAGAACAGGTTGTGGGTACCTGTGTTTGGAGACTTGAGGCAGGAGATTCTGTGTGAATCTCATCATTCTGGCTACACTGTTCATCCAGGCAGTGGTAAGATGTATGCTGACATGAAACTTTTGTTTTGGTGGCCTGGGATGAAGAAAGATGTAGCAGAGTTTGTGTCGAGATGCGAAGCCTGTCAGTTGGTGAAGGCAGAGCATCAGCGACCAGGTGGACTGTTGCAGTCGTTGCCTATCCCTGAGTGGAAATGGGAGGAGGTAACGATGGATTTTGCGATGGGTTTTCCTCGATCTAGACAAGGACATGATGCCATTTGGGTGGTTGTAGATCGATTGACGAAGTCAGCCCATTTTCTTCCGATCAGACATACGGATTCAGTTGATCGCTTGGCACAGATTTATGTGAAGGAAATAGTCAGATTGCACGGTGTGCCTCGTGTGATCGTATCTGATCGAGATGGACGCTTTACTTCCAGACTTTGGAAAAGCATTCAGCAAGGCTTGGGTACGAAACTGCATTTCAGTACAGCCTTTCATCCTCAGACCGACGGACAGTCTGAGAGGACGATTCAGGTACTGGAAGATCTGTTGAGGCTTTGTGTTCTGGACTTTAGCGGAAGTTGGGAGGATCATATTCCGCTGATTGAGTTTGCTTATAACAACAGTTTTCAGTCCAGTATCGGTATGGCACCGTACGAGGCTTTGTATGGCAGGAAGTGCCGTACTCCTTTGACTCTGACGGAGGTCGGAGATAGACAGGCTTTGGGGGCCACTTTTGCTGATGAAACTGCTCAGAAGATCAATTTGATAAGAGAAAGATTGAAAGCCGCTCAAGATCGTCAGCAGAAGTATTACAATCAGAAGCACAGATTTGTTGAGTTTCAGGTCGGTGACTTTGTGTATGTCAAAGTCAGCCCGATGAAAGGTGTGAGCAGATTTGGTCAGGTAAGCAAGCTTAGTCCAAGGTATGTCGGACCATTTAAGATTTTGGAAAGAATTGGAAAATCTGCTTATCGCCTATTGCTTTCTGATTCTATGCCGGATGTGCATAATGTGTTTCATGTATCCACTCTGAGGAAGTGGGTTTCAGACTCTGGGAAGAAGTTGTCAGCTGATGAGGTGGAGATTCAGGAGAATCTGGTGTACAAGGAAGAGCCAGAACTTATTTTGGCATACGACGTCCGAAAGTTAAGAAATAAAGAGATTCCGATGGTTAAAGTCCAGTGGAAGCACCGGACTGCACGGGAAGCAACTTGGGAGAAGGAGTCTGATATGAGACGGTCGTACCCGTACTTGTTTTGACTGAGTTTGGACTGGATAATGTCGAGGACGACATTTTTTTTTAAGTTGGGGAGATTGTAATATCAGTTTTTGCTCCAGGTTCGTCCGGGACGAAGTTGGATCGTCCGGGACGATCGGTACAGGTTGTGCAGAAAATCATGTTTGGCTGTATGGTTCGTCGGGACGAAAATTGGATCGTCTGGACGAAAATTCTCCCGTGAACCCTTCGCCAGGGATGATATGTCATTTTTCGTCTGGACGGAATTCCTCTCTTCATGGATCGTCCGGTACGAAGCTCGATCGTCCGGGACGATCAGTCTGGATATATATAGAATTGAGATATTTTGAAGAGAGAGAAAAAGCTGAGGAGAGAGAAAAACGAAGGAAAAAGTGGAAAAGCGGATTTTCGGGCGACGCCGAGCTGTTTTCGATCGAAGTGACTGTTGAGGAAATTGCTGTGCACGAGGTAAGGCACAATCCGACTTTCTAAATTTTCAGAACCGTCGTGTTTGGCGGTATATTCTGTCTGGATTTTGTTTCTGTTAGCGATTTTCGTCCGTATCTTTTGATCGGTTCAGTTTTTACCGCGTAACTTTCTGTATATTGTTGACGTGCCGAGTGTGCACATTTTGGTTATTTTCTGAAGATTTTCGTCCGGGTATTTTTGATTCGACTGTGTTTTTAGTCGACCGGATTTTTCTGTGAAATTGGAATTTATCTGTGCAGTAGAATAAAGGTTCTGAAATGTTGATATCTGTATTCTGTGCGAATTCGGTAAATTTTCTTTGCAGGAATTTTTGTGTAAATTCCGTATACTGCCGTTGTGCTGCCCGATTTTTTGGTAATTTCTGAATTGTCCGGATTTCTTCTGAATTGAAATGCTATGTGTATAAGCTATAAAAAGGGAGCTATAAGGGGTCTGGATCCTATGAGATTCAGTTAGTGAAACGGGAAATCTGAAATGAGCTCAATCTGAAATCTGATATCTGTTCTGTTCCGGATCCGATGAATTCTGTTTTGGTGCTATAAGCACATCTGTTTTGGTGCCGTGAGCACAAAGGGAGACATAAGGGGCCTGGATCCTATGAGATTCAGTCAGTGTCTGGGAAGGGAGGCATAAGGGGCCGGAATCCGTAGAGATTCCGTCAGTGTCAGGGCATTTAGCTATATGTATCTGTACTATTTTCTGTATCTGTTCTGTTCTGTACGAAATTGTGATTATGACATGATATGATCCGTACAATTTTGATTTCTGATTCTGACTCTGTTGATTTGTTCTGTTCTGATACGATCTGTACGACTCTGATGTGATTTGATATCTGTCCGTAAGTTTTGATTTCCGATTCTGTTCCGACTTCTGATCTGATTTCTGTCTGATAAGTTTGGTTTTGTTTTCTGAGGATTTAGATTGGTGGTTTGTTGCTTTGCTGAGCTGTTGAGCTCACCCTTGCTTTCTGGTGGTTTTCAGGTTCTGGGAAGGGCAAGGAGGTCCAGGATTAGATTTCAGAGTCTGATCAGATTAGGTACTTTTGTACTTTTGATTTTTGTACAGTCATGGCTTTCCTGTTCTGTCTTTCTTTCTGTTGAAAGCCATGTACTGTTCTGTAGATGATTATTTTGAGGAAATGAAAAGATAGATGTTTTGTTCCGCTGCATTTGATGTTTTTAGTAGCTCTGTTGTTCTGTGTGCTTCTGTTGAGTTAAGAATTTGGAAGATCAGTTCAGTAACCTAATCCAAAGCCAGATCCTGGTTAGCTATTCTCCGTCGCGATCCGGCGCGGGCGGGATCCGTCTCGTCTCGGGTCGGGTCGTGACACCATTCCTCTTCTCGTTATTCGATGTTATATGTTGATAGAGCTTCCAAGAGTTCTGATTCTGGTGCAGGAGTTTTATTAATCCCTCCTAATTATGCTACTTTTGAATATGGACTACGACTAAAATTTCTTGCAACTTATAATGAGTATGAAGCTCTTAGTGACGGGCTGAGGCTAGCTATAAAATATTAAGTGCAAAATTTGATAGTCCATACTGACTCACAACTCATAGTCTCTCAAGTAGGAGGAGAATTTGAGGCTCAAAATCCATAATTAGCATAATATTGTGCTATGGTGAAGTCACTTCTCACCCGTATAGAGAAATTTGAAATTATTCATATACCTCAGGAACAAAATACCTGTGTAGATACTCTTTCAAAACTTTCTACATCGCTAATTGGTGACCTTTTTAAGAGAAAGTATATCAAATAAGTACACTTTCCTAGTATCAAAGAACCATGGGTTATACAATCAATCAACAAGTCAAAAGAGCCTTATTAGATTGATCATATATTATCTTTCTTATAAGGAGTTCTACATGAAGATCCAACAACTACAATATGACTCCGAAGGCATGCAGCTAACTTTGCTATCATTGGTGGAGAATTATATAAATGAGCTTTCAGTGGGTCATACCTTAAGTGCCTTCCACCTTTAGAGGCTAATTATGCATTACGAGAAGTTCATTCAGGAATATGTGGGGAACATCTTGGAGGAAAAGCATTGGCCAACAAAATCCTGAGACAAGGATTCTACTGGCCGACAATAAAGAATGATGCACTAAAGTTCACTCAGAAATGTAATAATTGTCAATTGCACTCCAATATCACTCATTTACCAACCATTGAACTTTCTTAATTTCAAAGCTCATGGCCTTTCGCTTAATGGGGGTTCGACATAATGTGACCTTTTCCAATAGCTACCGAACAACAAAAATTTATCATCTTGGCAATTAACTACTTCACCAAGTGGGTGGAGGCCGAAGCACTGAAAAAATCACCAAAGTAAATGCAAAATAAATTATATGGAAAAATATTATTTGTTGTTTTGGCATTCCTGTAAAAATCTTCACTAATAATGAAACCCAATTCATTGGAAAATCTTCACAGCATTTTGCAAAGACCTCCATTTATAGCTGGTGCATACAGATGTGGTTCATCCTCAAGCTAATAGACAGACAAATGTTACAAACTAGACTATACTTAAAGGACTAAAAACACGTCTT
The DNA here is from genome assembly GCA_022539455.1 of Dendrobium nobile. Lineage (NCBI taxonomy): Eukaryota > Viridiplantae > Streptophyta > Magnoliopsida > Asparagales > Orchidaceae > Dendrobium > Dendrobium nobile. Next base: position 39,528,094 of record CM039734.1, read on the forward strand.
GGAAAAGGCTGGGCGGCAGTGGGCTGATGAGCTCCCAAATGTTCTTTGAGCTTATCGCACTAATGTTAGAACTCCAATAGGATAAACTCTATACAACCTTTACTTGGCATAGAAGAAATCATTCTGATTGATATTAGAGTCCCAATCCTCAAAGTTCAGACATTTGGCATTAACAATAATGAGGAAAAACTTTGAAACTCTTTAGATTTTCTTCCTGAGGCAAGAGACATGGCATCACCTAAACTTGCTACATACCATCAAAGAATAGCTCGCCACTACAATCGAAAGGTGAAGCTCCGATGTATCTCAGTCAGAGATTTAGTTTTACATAGTCTTGAAGCAGTTGGAAAAGGCCCACAACATAATAAACTTTCACCCTTTTGGGAAGGGCCTTATATGGTGGCGGCCAAGGTCAAATCAAGAACATTCAAGCTAAAATATATTGATGGAAAAATGCTGCCAAAGACTTGGAATATTGGGAATCTTCGTAAAAATTATCAGTAGTTGTCATTAAAACTATTTTCTAATTTACTATTATATAACCCTCCTATTTAACATCATAAAATTATTATACTACTTTTTAAAATAGCAAAATTTGGATTGATTATTATCATCATTTTTCTCTTTTCTAAACAGGATCATAATAGTGGTCCTAAAGAAAATACAAAAGATAATGTTGATTTGAGAAATATATAATATTCATTGTATCTCAATCAATATATGATCGATTGCAGGGGAATTCGATCCAACATCATCCATATAAGTTAATGTCATAAGGTAATGCTTTAACAAGACAACTTTGGATATGTATAATATCCTAAAAGGATATCTATCATTTCTTTGATCAATCCTATAGGGATTTGATCCAACCTCATCAACACAAGTTAATGTCAGGAAATAATTTGACAACACAACTTTGGATTGGTTTAACATCCTAAAGGAATATCTATAATTTCTTTTGATCAATCCTATATGGATTTGATCCAACCTCTTCCACACACGTTAATGTCATCAAGTAGAGCTTTGACAACACAACCTTGGATAGCTTAAATATCCTAAAAGGATGTTTCTCAATTCTTTCAAATTAATAAATAAAATTTTTCTTTTAGATGAATCATAAATTCTTAAGAGAATTTTCTTTTGAAAGCTTATAAAAACTTTAATATTTTATAAAATTAATATATATGCCAGAAGATACATCTCTAGAAGCAAAATGGATATATAAAAATCTCTAAGAAAAATAAATGAAATACAACAAATAATAAACATCTCATGCAATATCAACGTCATCATAATAACTAAAAATAACATTTTTTAGTTCACTTTTAATATCCTCGTCGCCTAAATCTAGAGAAGAATCCTCAGATGCTTTACTGGGGGGTAAGCACTTCAATATTAACCCCAGTCTTACAGTGAACCAACCAAACACATTTCAAGAAACCACGAGTAAAGCCTTCTTCGAGACTCTGATGCTCTAGATCCTTCACTTCAATATGAAATAATTTTTCGTAAGCCTCTTGAACATGACTTTTAATCTCTCGGTGATAAGTTGCATACTTCTTAAATTCTTCAATGGCCTTCAATAATATGGCTTCAATATCCAAAGTGGTTGTTTTTTTTTTTTTTTTTTTAAAGATGATCTTGCAACTTTTTGTTCTCTTTCTCAATACCTTTCTTCTCTAATGCAAGCATTTTAAAAGCTTCCTTTTGCTGGTTAATCTTTGCACAAGCCTCAATCAACTCATGGCTGGAAAGGTTAGCTTCTCGATTTTGGAAAGAGAGAGAGTGGTGGATATTATTGCTAATTCAGTCTATATTCTGTCAATTGGCTCTCTAATGATGATATTTTTTTAGTCTTTACATCTAATCATCGTTTATACTCTCATTGTAAATATTTAACTTTTACAAATTCATTATTCTAATTATCCAAAATTGATTCAAATCGGGATTCCAGATCCATCTTTTGAGTCATCTGTAATAAGAAATTTAATTATGTTAAAAAAAAGATAGAGGGACAAAAAAAAGATAGATTGAAATAACTCACGATTTCATTAGCATGTCATCGCACGCTATAAATATGCTTCAATACATCTTCTCGGATATGTATTCCTGAGGGTCCCTCAATATCTGAATCAAGAGAAACTGTATCGATAGTTAGGAAAGCTTCCTTGCTTCCCCCATCTTCTCTCATTAGAATTGCTTTATCATTTATTTTTCTCTTCTTTAGGGAGGATGAATCAGTTACTCTTTGACCTTTTGAAGGATGGCTTGCTGAACGATTAAGAGCAGTAGAAGTTGTTTTCTGAACCTTCTCATATTTTTTCAACTGAGTTGCATGGGATCTTCCTAACTGAATAGAAAAGCCAACTTTAAAAAGACTTTCCACTGTCACACATCGATTAATATAGCACAATTCCTGTTGAAGACTTTCTGTATTAGGAAAATTCAAATTTATCAAAACATCTTCCTCTTTTACTGTAAAGAACTTGACATCTCTTTCAATTTATCCCATTTTTTAAGAAGATCCCACTCATTCTTCACAAAAAAAAATGAGTTACACCAATTCTTTGAAGGGTGCCTCGTCACAAAATCCAACCATTTCTTATTAGCTTGACATGAAATCTGGCCATAAGAATCACTTGTAAAGTTAGGTTAGTGTCGCTCCACATTCACTATTTTTTTTGAAAGAAATGCATAAGATAGCATTAAGAAAAAGAAAAGAACAGTAAACAATTAAAGACTATCAACTATAGATTCCTCCTTTAAAACAGACATAAAGGAAGGAGGAATCTTGTCTAAGTTGATATCTTCCGAAATAAAAGAACTCAAAATGCCATAGTTAGCACATAAATCCGCTAACATATTGCATCTTCTATCAACACAATTGAAAATTGTTGCAGATCAATTGTTTATGATTTTGATGATAGCAAACATTCTTATTTCTCTACGACTGCCTTATGTACTGACATTTCAGGTCACACGATCGGACTGTAATTTGGAATCAGCTCAAGATTGGGTAGACTATGTCTGAGTCAGTTTGTACATTTTTTCCTTTCTTGAGTCTTTTGTATTTGGTGTGGCTCCTGATGTTTTCTAGCTTGGAAGATTTTTCTCTTGTTCCCTAAAGATTTTTATTTTTGGTAACATCGTCCGAGACAATATTTATATCGTCCTGGACTATCGGTCCAAAAGAAGAAACCCTAATTAGGGCATCCTCATTAAGGCAGCCGTCATAAGCTGATCGGCCTGGACGATAAGCTCAATTCAGAAAGAATCAGCCGCCATGATCAGATTAGGTATTCATTATTTTAGGAAATCGGCCAGGACGATATAGACATCGTCCAAGATGATTTAACTCAATTATACCTAAATTGTTCTGGTATCTTTGGAAAGCATTAATGGCTAATTGATACGATCACATCGTCTAGGACGATCATAGGATTGGCCAGGCTGATGTCCTGGATGATTTACATCAGACAGCTCGAATTCAAGGCGATGCTCTAGACGATTAAAATCAGTTTTAAACTAATCGGCCTGGACGATCGTGATATCGGCCAGGACAATGTAATCAATTTTCTTCTGATCGTCCCAAATCGTCCCGGGCTGATGAGCTGAATTTGTACTAATCGGCCAGGATGATATAACTATCATCCTGGACGATAATGTCGACAACTTGCAATAATGAGCTTATTTTGAGATCTTCTATTTAAGCTATGACATGACACTTTATAAGTGTCTTTGACAGCCATTATAGCTTCGTTCTTGTGGGGGAAACTTGAAGAGAAAGCTTGAAAGGGAGTTAGGAACGGGTGAAGTCTGAGAGAGGGAGAAGATCCTGTGAGGGGGGACTCAAGGGAGTGTGGAGGGGGATTCCACACGGTAGCTCCGATAGGCTTGTACCTTAATACGTCAGATTCGAGGCTTGTCTCGAGGGAAGTTCACCAAAGAAGAAGATCTCTTTGGTGTCAAAGGACCCGGCGACTTCACCGCACCGGGGAAGGTGGAAGTGATTTTTTAAGGGCTTCTCCGCCTAACTGTGGGGGCTAAAGGAGAGACACTTAGTTTAGTGCAATACATGGAGGGTACCTCCAAGGAGTGGACGTAGGTCAAGGTTTGACCGAACCACTATAAATACGGTCTGTTCTTTTCTTATTATTGCTTCCGTATTTAATTTCCACATCGTTGATTTCTTTATGGTGTTTTGGTTTGTAGTTTTATTTTAAAAGATCTTTAACAACCAATTCACCTCTCTCTTAATTAGCCCTGGGCCAGTTCTATAGGGCTTAACATCCATAACAAACTTTTAAGTGGTATTAGAGCACTTTCTAGTGTCATCTGAACACTTTCAAGTTGTATCAGAGCCGGTTTCATAAAATAAGTTTTTAAAAGCTTTTGAATTTTGATCCATGACTAATTTTTCAAATCATCAGTGTTGGATTCATAAAATCTAGTTTTTGAAAACTTTTGAATTTTGGATCCATGGCTAATTTTTCAAATCATAATTTTGAGGAAGGTTATTCAATCACCAGACCTCTTTTATTTGAAACTATCTCATTTGATTTTTAGAAAATTCGCATGACTATTTTCTTGCAATCAATTTATTTTTGCATGTGACCTATGATTTTGACTGGTTATTCATCACCGTCACGTATCATAGATGGAGTTAAAATTGATATTCCTTTTAACCAATGGAATATGGAAGAACAAATCAATACTTAATTGAATGCAATATCTTTAAATTACTTTTTCTGTGCGTTAAATTCTGAAGATTTTATGTTAGTATCCACATGTACTACTGGTAAGAAAGTTGGGGATAAACTACACACCATATACGAAGGCACTAGTGAAATCAAACAATCCAAGTTGAATATGTTAATGCATGATTTTGAACTGTTTTCCATGAAATCTTATGAGATGATCTTAGACATGTATATCAGGTTCATTCAAATTGTAACATCATTGCATGCCTTAGGAAAAGAATTTTCAAGTTTTGAAAAAGTTAACAAAATTCTTCGTTGTATACTGGATAAGTTCAATGCTAAAGTAGTTGCTATTTGTGAATCAAAAGATTTGAATGAATATTCTATTGATAATTTAATTGGCTCACTCATTGCCTACGAGCAAAGTTTGGGTCAAAGACTTTTGGAGGCAGGTGAAACGATTATTCTAAAAGCTGAAGATACAGAAAGAGATAGCTTAGTTGATGACAAATACAATGACTTGTCAAAAAAATCACAAAGCTCACCAAAAGATAAGCAAAAGTGGAAAAAAGGTAAAAATGGTAAGGATGTTCATATTCCTTCTGACGTTATTTGCTTTTGATGTAGGAAGCTCAGACATATGAAAAATCAGTGCCCTATTTGCTTTCGATGTAGGAAGCCTGAACATATGAAAAATCAGTGCCCTAATTTAAAAATTCTTCCTACGAAAGAAAAGGACAAGGCGAAGTAAAATTTAAACTGGGGAAATAATGAAAGGCAAAAAATCTCATGGGCAGACCTAGTTTCTGAAGCATCGGACCAGGAGAAAGATAATGGTTAAAAGCCTTTCGTGTTTTTGTGTTGTATTTTTATTTTTATGTTTTTCATTTTTATTTTGTGTTTTTATTTTGTTTATTCTTTGAAATTTTTGTTTTCGTGAAATTTTTTTCTCTGATCAACACACATATTCACTTTTCTAAAAATGAAAAATCTACTTCCTATTTTTTCTCGAAATCTTTGGTAAGTTGCGATTGACTTCTCAAAAAAAAATCAAAGGAAGAAAACTCATATTTTTTACTCTCAATCTCTGTTTCCTAAAAGAGATTATTCTACTTTTGATTTAAAATCCTTTTCATATTTTAAATTGATTTTTGAAACAATTTTTTTTATCTCCCTACATTTTATTTATCGCATAGGAATCTTTAGCAAGGTGTTGAATCTACATCATAATTTTCTTAATCAATAATTTCATTTTTGTCAATAGTATGGGTTTACTTTTGGTTTTTAAGACTTCAGAAAGGTAGCAAATTCAAAAAATTGGATAATGATGCCAAAAATAAAAGATGCGCAAAGATGCCAAATTGAAAAAAATAGAATACACAAAGTGTATCAAAAGATGCGTAGTGCGCCAACCAATTGTCAAGAGGCATAAAATGAGCCCACAAAATTTTAATGCTTATCATTCTTGTACTTCTTAAACCTTAAGAAAACCTTTGATTCTTTCGATACTTAAATTTGAAAATTATGATTCCTAATTCAACAATTCGTGCATTGATCTTCTATTAGATATATTTTATGGAAGGAGTTTTGAAAAATGACTGTTTCTTTCTCTAATTTATTTCATGATTTAGATATTAAATTAAAAAAGTTTTTGAGCCTTTTTAAAGAACTTAAGTTTAGGTTATCAAATTCTGAATTTCTAACCTTTTCTGGGCTATGCGTTGTCAATCCAATTCTACTAAGTTTTTGATTAAAACCAAGAGGTAACTTTCTCATTTTATGAATATTTATTTTTATTTCACTAGATCAGGGAACATTTTTATCTTTTGTTCATTTTTGTTTGTGCCTCCTCTCTTTTTGATAATGTCAAAGGGGGAGAACATATTGTTAAATTTTTGCACTATTATCGTATTTATATCTTTTTTTTAAAAAAAAAATTTAAAAATAATAAAAATATTTTTATCTCTCTTATTTTTAAAAGTATTATTCTAGTGAGGGGGAGATTAGGAGAAATTGCTTTTTTTTTAAATTCAAATTGAATTGTTTGCCATCATAAAAAGGGGGAGAATGTTGCGGATCAATGGTTTATGATTTTGATGATTGCAAATATTCTTATTTCTCTACGATTGCCTTATACATTTCAGGTTCACACGATCGGACTGTAATTTGGAATCAGCTCAAGATTGGGTAGACTAGGTCTGAGTCAGTTTGTATATTTTTTCCTTTCTTGAGTCTTTTGTATTTGGTGTGGCTCCTGATATTTTATAGCTTGGAAGATTTTTCTGTTGTTCCCTAAAGATTTATATTTTTGGTAACATCACTCATGATGATATTTATATCGTCCTGGACGATCGGTCCAAAAGAAGAAACCCTAATTAGGGCATCCTCATTAAGGCAGCCGTCATAAGCTGATCGGCCTGGATGATACTTGTATCGGCCAAGACGATAAGCTCAATTCAGAAATAATCAACCGCCATGATCAGATTAGGTTTTCATTATTTTAGGAAATCGGCGAGGATGATATAGACATCATCCAGGATGATCTAACTCAATTATGCCTAAATTGATCTGGTATCTTTGGAAAGTATTAATGTCTGATTGATATGATCACATCATCCGGGATGATCATAGGATCGGCCGGGCTGATGTCCTAGATGATTTACATCGAACAGCTCGAATTCAGGGCGATGCTCTGGACGATTGAAATCAGTTTTAAATTAATTGGCCTGGACGATCGTGATATCGTCTAGGACGATGTAACCAATTTTCTTCTGATCGTCCCAAATCGTTTCGGGCTGATGAGTTGAATTTGTACTGATCAGCCAGAATGATATAACTATCGTCCTGGACGATAATGTTGGCAACTTTCATTAATGAGCTTGTTTTAAGATCTTCTATTTAAGCTATGACATGACACTTTGTAAGTATCTTTGGCAGCCATTGTAGCTTCATTCTTATGGGGTAAACTTGAAGAGAAAGCTTGAAAGGGAGTTAGGAACGGGTGAAGTCTGAGAGAGGGAGATGATACTGTGAGGGGGGACTCAAGGGAGTGTGGAGGGGGATTCCACATGGTTGCTCCGGTAGGCTTGCACCTTAATACTGTCGGATTCAAGGCTTATCTCGAGGGAAGTTCACCAAAGAAGAAGATCTCTTTGGTGTCAAAGGACCCGGCGACTCCGCCGCACCGGGGAAGGTGGAAGTGATTTTGTAAGGGTTTCTCCGCCTAGTTGTGGGGGCTAAAGGAGAGACACTTAGTTTAGTGCAATACTTGGAGGGTGCCTCCAAGGAGTGGACATAGGTCAAGGTTTGACTGAACCACTATAAATCCGGTGTGTTCTTTTCTTATTATTGCTTCCGTTTTTAATTTCCGCATCGTTGATTTCTTTATGGTGTTTTGGTTTGTAGTTTTGTTTTAAAAGATCTTTAACAACCAATTCACCTCTCTCTTAATTAGCATTGGGCCAGTTCTATAGGGATTAACATCCCTAACAAACTTTCAAGTGGCATCAGAGCACTTTCTAGTGTCATCTAAACACTTTCAAAATAACATGTCAAAGCCATCAAAGAGATCCAAATTACCATGTTTAGAAGTCTCTTTTTGTTGAGAGTTTTGCAAGAAATCCATCACATTAGCATTGTCTCCTTCGATTATCATGACTTTATATTTGAACATCCAATCCTTGATCACTTCCTTGAAGGATTGAGTAGCAAGAAGCTCCAAAGTACAAATATCCCAATGAACATAAGGCTTACCAAAGGCGAATAAAAATCTCCCTTTGAAATCACAAACTACACCGCCTATTCCAGCTTTATAGGAAGGTAGTAATGAAGCATCCACATTGACCTTAAGCCAATCGGGTGGAGGGGGATACCAATGATTGTTAAACAGCCTTGAAGGTCGATTAATATCCCATCTTCCCGAGATTCTACTAAACCCTTGATCTATGAAAGAGGAGAAACTCACTGCTTTAGCTCTAATAACCGAAGCACTATCTTCTTTTCCATTATGAATTAAATTGTTCCTGGACTTCCAAGAGAAGAACACCAAGTTGCAATACAAGTTGATCATAAATGAACCTTATTTATTCATCCAATTACTGCACTCTATTAGAGAATCAAAAACAGGAAAAAGAAAACCCCATTTTCCGACTTGGATGATAACATCTCTCAACTTTGAGCATCTAGCCACAATGTGATCAATGTCTTCATCATCAAGACAACTTCTCGGATAGAGCTTACAGCTGTGAAGTCTTTTGTGTTCTAAAATCTTATTAGTGGGAATGGCCTTGTTAAAAATCCTCCACCACAATGTCTCAACCCTTGGGTTAAGTTTAGCATTTTTAATCCAACTCCAATAATGCTTGCTGCCACTATTTGCTTTATTTTTATCAGAGATCATTGCTGAAATTGATTTACCATTCAACTTGTATAACAATTCAAACTTGTCTTCAATTGACTCCTTGTTAATCTTGATAAGAGAAACAAGGTTAACTAGCTCATCTCCCATATAATCTCTCAATGCTTCCATCTTCCAATTCATATAATTGATACCATATCTACCATTAGATTTATTCCATGTTAAGTTCCTACATATCTTATCAACTTCATTAAGAATGCTTTTAGGCACCAAAGAGATAGTACTATGAAAGATTACAAAAGATAAAAGGATAGATTTAGATAACAAAATCTTTCCAGCCAAAGTAATCATCCTTCCTCCCCAAGTATTAGTCATCTTCCAGGCTTTGTCAATAATAAAATGGTAGTCTTCCTTGACCAGTCTTCTTGTGGCTAGTTTAATACCAAGATAATTCAGCTCTTTAGAAGCTTTGAACCCCATAATCCAAGCTATAATCTTCCTCTTCCTTCTATTTACCATTTTACAAAAAATCATGCTTGATTTATTGAAGTTGATTCTTAGGCCGGTCCAACCACAAAAGCTCTTAACAATAGCTTTAACTTCCTTCAATACCTTTATGCTTGTTTCTGAGAAGATGATCACATCATCAACATATAGTAAATGTGAGATTCTTGGGCCCCTTGAATTCAGCTGAATACCAATAGTACCCTCTTTTTGTTTAAAAGCTAGAGAGCAATTGAGCACAAAGAATAAAAAGGAAAGGAGACAAGGGACAACCTTGCCTAAATCCACTCTTTCGTTCAATCCAATTAGATTGATTACCATTGATAAGAATAGATAACTTTGAATCTTGAACACACTCCAAAATGAGGCTAGAGAATTTAGAAGGAAATCCAAAATACTCCTTAAGGTAGGCCATCCCATTGAATCATAGGCCTATTCCATATCAATCTTAAAGGTAACCAAACCTTTTGAGGATTTTGAGTTCTTGAGTTTATGCATTACCTCTTGTGCAAGAAGCATATGATCTGAAAGAGATATACCTTTCAAGAATGCAACTTGTTCTTTAGAGATCAATTTCTATATAATCAAATACATTCTGTTTAAAATGACTTTTGCCGCTACTTTATAAACCGAGTTACATAAACTAATCAGTCTAAAGTTAGATGGAACCAAAGGATTAGAAACTTTAGGAATGAGCACTATAATAGCTTCTTTCCACATAGGATCCATGACCGAAGAGACTAAAAAATCATTAATAGCATTCCAAAAGTCTAATTTAATAATGTCCCAATAATCTTTTAGGAATGAAAAGGTAATTCCATCATTACCTGGAGAAACATTGCAGCCACCGGATTTGATCACTTCCTCCACTTCCTCCAACGAAAAAGCTCTGTCCAGAATTTCTCTATCTTCATCTTCCAGGGAATGCCACGGTATAAGCCAGTTGTCCAAGCTGCAATCTCTAGTCTTCCATTTATCTTTAAAGAATTTGATGATGACATTTTCAATACCTTGTTGATCTTCCAAGATTTCCCCTTCTTCATTCTTAATTTTAGCTATGAAATTTGAGTTTCTCCTTGCTGTGGCAAAAGTCTGAAAAAACTTAGAGTTTTGATCACCTTCCATAATCCACTTAACCTTTGATCTTTGTCTCCACCAAGTCTCCAATCTAGCTAGAGTGTAATTCAGTTCTTCCACTTTAACTTTGAGAGTCCAGCACTCTTCTTCCGAGAGGAAACCTTCAACAGCCTCTTTGGTTTGTAAATCCTCTATTTGTTTCAGCAAATCCTCCTTTAAAGAGTAGAGGTTCTTCATTTTAGCCTTATTCCTATAGAATAAGGCTTTAAGACTTCTTTTCAACTTAGAATTCAGAATCTGAGAATAATTTCCTGCACAACGCTTAGTCCAAATGCCTTTAACAACAGCTGCCAAAGCTTTGCTAGAAGCCCAAATGTCTTCAAATCTCAAAATCTTTTTGGTGGAATGAAGCTTCATTACATTAAGCAGGATCGGACAATGATCAGAAGCAATGCAAGCTAAGTGCCTAACCACCAAATGATTGGAGGAATTAACAGCAACCGAATTCAAGAGACACCTATCAATCCTCTCAAGAATTCTATCCACACCTTTTTTGTTATTACACCAAGTAAATTTAGGTCCAACATAACCTATTTCATGAAAATCATGACAAGATAGAAACTCCTTCATTTCTTTTGGGGATTTTTGGGCTTGATTTGTGGAGAGAGAGAAACTGCCAGAATTTTTGAATTTCATCTTTGCGGATTTTCAGCAAATCTCATCGCCGGTCTCTGGTGATGACGGCGGAAGGCCGCCGACATCCTGTCGGCGGGCATAACATCAACTTTGGAAGATCGAATGGACTTTACAGGGATGATCGTCGCTAATCGCTTCTACATTCAGATTCAAAAAATGTCCATATGAAGATGTCTGCAAGACCTCTGATTATCAGAGATGTAAGTGACTCTCCGGTGAAGAAAACTGTTGAAGTTGTTGAAGGGAAAGGTAAGAGTGCTATGACAAGTCCTGATTGAAATACTCCTCGACTTCAGAAATTAAGTGCAAATCTGAATCAGAACTCTAATGGTTTTGAAGCTTCTTCATCAGAAATGAAAATTTTAATGCAATCTCTGACCTGTGGCTCGAGATAAATGCGAATAACATGGACGAAGTTAATAATAAATCTCATTATGATGATAAGCTTTCTTCTGTTCTTTGCACTGAAATTCCTATTAAGTCCCATTTGCAATTTGGAATTGCTGAGAAGGTTTTTTTTGAGGCTTTTTCTGAGAAGGGTGAAGTTCAAAATGATAATGGACTAAAGAGCATCTGTAAGGATACAATGAATGAAAAAGAAGAAGGTCCTAAGGAAAATTTCTTAAATGCCTGGAAGAAAACCTAGCATATCAGGCTTAATTATGATATGAAATCAACTCCTGTCTCTGAGGATGGTTTTACAGTGATTATGAATTCAGAATGTGAAGATGCTAATTCTCATATTCTAAGGAATTCTCTGGTCATTAAAGTTCTGGGAAGTAATATCCCTTTTCATGTGTGCAGCAGAGAGCTTCAGAGGCAATGTTCAAAATTTGGTAATTTTCATCTCACTACTTTGGGTCTTGATTGGATCCTCTGTTCTTTTACAAAATCGAATGCTGTGGAAGAAATCATGGAAGGAGGTCCATAGTTTATTGGAGGAAACATTATTGGCTTGGATAAATGGTCCCCAACATTTTATCCTCAATCCCTTAAAAGTCTTTCAGCACCTATCTGGATTCGCATGCCTTGTTTGCTGTTACACTGCTGGGATGAACAGAATATATGTAGAATTGCTTTTATGATTGGAGTTCCTCTATATCTAGATGGTAACTCATTTAAATGGGGTAAAAGGGAGTATGCAAGAGTTTGTATTCGCATTGACTTGGATAAAAAATTACCAAGAGGAGTTTGGATTGAAGGCAAGCATGGTAGATCATTCCAAAAGGTGGAATATGAGAAGATCTCTTCTGTTTGTTATCACTGTGGCAGAATTGGACATCTCAAGAACACATGCCCTCTTACCAAGCCTGCAATGACATCTGCACCTATCACAAATGTTAATACTGAAGGGATGTGTAATGAAGAAGGTGGTTCTAATGAGAATGATGAATTAGGACCTTGGATACAGGTCAAATTCCGGAAGAATAAGGTTTTTGATAAAACTGCAAAATTTTCAAAACAGATTTCTAAAATCAGAAATCACAAATCAGAAATCTGGAAACTTGTAAATAAGAAGAATCCTCCAATGCAGATTGCTTCCACCTTAGAAGAAGGAGAAATCTTTGAACCTCAGAGCAATGTTGCTGTTCAAAATTCTGTACCTGATGCCAAAGATAACTCTATTGTCAACTATGATTTATGTTTGAAAAACAACTTTAGTGCTCTTGAATAAATACTGGATGAAACAAGCAAGGAAGATACTTTGGGAAATGATATTGTTGCTGAACGAATTCAGACAGAAAATCTGCTACCAAACACTGTAGCTTGCACCTCCCCTAAAAATCCTATCATGCAAAGTTTGGTGATTACAAATGATGCTAATACAGGTGAAGTTGAATATGCTCTCAAAACAACATCAGGGAAATTTAAATTATCAAAAGAAGTAAGGTATTTGGGACCTGTTGATACTCTCAATAAAAATAGAAGAGGAGTAAACAAAAATAAAAAGAAAGGTGGGGATGCATCCCCTCCTTTGCATTAATGGCTTCCCTTATTTTCTGGAGCTGTAGGGGGGCCAAGAAGAAGGAGGCCTCCCTCTATCTCAAGGAGATAGTAAAAGATAATGAAGGTTGTTTTATTGGTCTTGTTGAAACAAAAATCACAAGTCTTGACATACTTGATGTTGATAGAATTATTTGGAAGGAGTGGGACTTCTTCCATCATCCTTCTGAAGGTAATTCAGGTGGAATCATTACTTTCTGGAGGAGAAACAAAGCCTCATTTGAAGTGTTGGATCATTCATCTCAAACTGTCATTGGTTTGCTCAAATCTCCTTTATTTGGCTCTTGGATGGTGGGGACTGTATATGTAAACAAGGATTATCGGATGAGGAGAAGTCTTTGGGAGATGATTGAAAAAGCAATAAAAGAAGACACTCCTTCAATTATTGGAGGAGATTTTAATTGCTTATTATCTAATAATGATAAGAGAGGGGGCAAGAGATTCCTTTTCTCTAAAGGTCCTCAAGAAATGAAAATTTTTATGACTAACAATGATTTTCATGATGTAGGTACTATTGGTCGTAAGTATACTTGGTGCAACAACAAGGAAGGAAATTTGAGAATATGGGAAAGACTTGATAGATGTCTTCTCAATGCTACTGCTCTTCAAAAAGTTCCATTGGCTCATGTTAAACACTTAGCAAGAATTGCTTCCGACCATTGCCCTATAGCTTTCAAATTGCTGGAATCTCAACTCAAGACTCATCTTATCAGATTTAAAGAAACCTGGAATTCATATCCAGCTGCTAAAAGCATTGTTTCTAATGCTTGGAGGAACACTGATTATGGAAACAATATGGAGGTTTTACAAAGGAAGCTTAAAAGATCATTGAGGTCACTTTATTTCTGGAGCAAGAACAAATGAAAATGCCTTAATTCTCTTAAAGAAGATTTAAAAAGGGAAATAATTGATCTTCAATTGGAAGAAGCTAATCTTGGTGGGCTGTCAGATGAGAAGCTGAAATTACTGAGATCTAAAGTGAATGATTTAAACATAACATTGGGAAGATTAGCTACATGGTGGAATCAAAGAGCCAAGGTTAGATGGCATGAAGATGGAGATGTTAACCCAAATTTCTTTCATAAATTTGCTTCAGCAAAAAGAAATGGGAACTTTATTAGACAAATCAAGAATGATGAAAATGTCTTGGTGGAAGATCTTGAACAGATTTCAATTGTTTTCCAGAAATTTTTTTGAGAAAAAATGGTATTCTAGAGACTGTATTATAAAATGATGGCTAAATTTCCCTGATGATAAGAAGCTCAACTCTATGGATATTAATTTCTTAAGCTCTGATTTCACTGAAGAGGAGCTTAAAACTGCTGTTTTTCAGCAAGGCAGAAATAAACCTCCAGGTTTGGATGGAGTTACTCCTGTTAAGAGAGTTGCTATTAGCATGTTTTACATTCTTGTAACTTATATTGTTTTTGATGATTCCAAATATTGTTTTATGTGTAGATATCTCCTAACACATTTTAGAAGAATTGTTTTTTGCTCTTGTGTGTACTAACATTTCAGGAAAATCAAACTCCAAACTATGAAGACTTCAAATCAATTTCAGCATACAATCCTTTGTAAATTGAAGTTTTAAATTATTCTTTAAATTGAGAGGGAGTGATTGTAATTAAGTGAATAAAAATACACACACACACATAAGGAGATTTTACATAAGTTGTACTGATCGTACGGGACGAACCTAGTTCATACAGGACGATCAGGTCAATTGTCTCGTCTTATGAGCAATGGAACGATCAGGAATCGAGAAAATTTTTTCTAAGTACTGATCGTCCAGGATGAGATTAGTTTCATCCCAGGATGATTTAAGCTCTGTAAGAATTTCGTTCAGGCAAAATCTATAATCATTCCAGGACGACTTGGCCTCTGTAAGAATTTTGTCCAGACAAACTCAAAAATCGTCCCAGGACGATTTCTTCTTTGTAAGAATTTCATCCAGACAAAATCCTGATCGTCCTGGGATGAAGTGAATCAATACTTCACATTCTGGCGGCGTTATACACTTTTTGGAACCGACCTTTGGAATAACTGATCATCCAGACGAACCTAGTGCGTACGGGACGATAATCATGTACGAACACAATTCATACCAATATTCATAAGGATCATTTCCGACACTTTAAGTAAAATCGTCCGGGATGATCCACGATCGTACGGGACAATCCATTCGTGTTAACTTGAAAATTCTACAGTTTTGGATAGTTTTTCTTGTCTCTCCTATATAAAGTCCAATATTTACTGCCACCCAATCTTTTTGCTCATTGATCTTCGTGCTTATTGGAAGAAGAGTCAAGGAGAGAGTGTGAGATAGCATTCATAGGAGGATTTCTACCACTGGAGCGTGAAGGCTTCACTTGATGTTTAAAGGCAAGATTTCCTACTTGTGATTTGAGATTACTTCACTCTTTTCTTTCTTCCTTCTAGATTTCTTGTGAGAAGATCTGTCAAGGAGATCGGGTTCTCTACCCACACTAGGAGAGTGTGAAAGGACGAAGGGTTCTCTGCCCATATTAGGAGAGTGTGAAAGGATGAAGGGTTCTCTGTCTACACTAGGAGAGTGTGAAAGGACGAAGGGTTCTCTGTCCACACTAAGAGAGTGTGAAAGGACGGGCAGTTCTCTGCCAACACTGGGGATAGTGTAAAAGGATGACGGTTTTCTGCCGCACCGGATTGTTGTGTAAATAGTGTTTGTAAAGGCTTCTTCGCCTTGCTGTGGGTACAAAAGGAGAGACACTATTGGTATTAGTACAATACTCAGAGGGTGCCTCTAGGGAGTGGATGTAGGTCTGGTTTAGACCGAACCACTATAAATCTTGTGTCATTTATTTTTACTGCTTTTTATTTTCTGCATTTTTTTTGTTTAAAAAGTTGTGGTTGAAAAACTTTTTATAAAAAAAAATTCATTAAAGTTTACTTTCGGTTCAAAAGATCAAAAAGAGGGATAATTTTTAAAATACCAATTCACCCTTCCTCTTGGTAGCCTTGGGACATTAACTTAGGTTTAACAACCTATTCACTAGACTCAACAAGTGGTAGCAGAGCACTATTTCAAAATCATAAGTTTAAACTACTTTTTGATTAACGTAGATGGCTACATTTGGAAACTAAAATACACTTGAGGGTTACTCTTTTATTAGACCTCAACTGTTTGACAATATACCTTTTGATTTTTGGAAAACAAGCATGTTTACTTTCTTACAATCACTTGATTATCGTATGTGGATCTTAGTCCAGGAAGGTTATACAAAACCAACTAGATTAGTTGATGGAGTTAGGGTTGAAACACCTTTTGCAGACTAGACACTATTTGTCTCATTTGCATATTTTTGGTTGCAAGGTGTTCATTCATAATATTGGAAAATCTGCCTTAGGAAAATTTGATCCAAAATCAGATGAAAGAATTTTTGTTGGATATTCAAGTGTTGGAAAATCTTATAGAGTATTCAACAAAAGAACTTTGGTTATTGAAGAGACCACACATGTTGTATTTGATGAATCTGGAAATATGGAAGAGCCAAATATTAGTGAAGATGAGATTGATGATAACTCCCATAAGATTGATAGAATAAACTTGGAGGAAAATATGAAAGAGAATTTGGAGAGAGAAAATCCTTTGCCTAGAGATTTAAGATTTTCTAAAAATCACCCAAGGGAATTGATTATAGGTGAACCAAGTGAGGGTGTTAGAACTAGGCATGGATTAAACAAGAAAGTCAATCATTCTGCCTTTATTTCAACTATAAAACCTACTAATATTGATCAAGCACTTTCTGATGAATTTTAAATTTTGACCATGCAAGAAGAGTTGAATCAATTTATAAGAAATAAAGTTTAGGAATTAACTTCAAGGCCAAAAGATCAAAGTGTTGTTGGAACTAAGTGGGTATTCAAAAATAAAATGAATGACTCAGGTGTAGTCATTAGAAATAAGGCTAGATTAGTAGCTAAGGGGTATAATTAGATTGAAGGGATTGATTTTGAAGAGACTTTTGCCCCTGTAGCCAGACTTGAAGCAATTAGGGTTTTGCTAGCCATTTCCTATTTTAAAGGATTCAAATTATATCAAATGGATGTGAAAAGTGCCTTCTTAAATGGGGTAATTGAAGAAGATGTTTTTGTAGAACAACCATCAGGTTTTGAAAATTCAAAATATCCAAATCATATTTTTAAATTGTAAAAGGCATTATATGGATTAAAACATGCACCTAGGGCTTGGTATGAGAGGTTGAGAACCTTCCTACTTGAAAAATCTTTTGAAAAAGGAAGTGTGGATACAACTCTCTTTTTGAAGAAATTTGGAAAGAAAATACTCATTGTTCAAATTTATATGGATGATATCATTTTTAGATCTTTAAATAAAAATCTTTATGATGATTTTTCTAAAATAATGAGTAGTGAATTTGAAATGAGTCTAATGGGAGACTTAAATTACTTTCTAGGCTTTAGCATTAAGCAACTTGAGGAAGGTACATTTCTTAGCCAATCTAAATATGTTAAGGACATCCTCAAAAAATATGAAATGGACAATGATAAACCTGTTAGTACACCAATGAGTTCCTCAGTTCAGTTGGATAAGGATCTTAAGGGAAAATATGTTGATCAAAAGAAATTTAGAGGGATTATTGGATCTTTACTTTACTTGACTGCTAGCCGACCCGATATCATGTTCAGTGTTTGCTTGTGTGCTAGATTTCAATTAGATCCAAAAGAATCACATTTGACAGCAGTGAAAAGGATTTTAAGATATTTGCTAGGAACTCTGAACTTAGGAATTTGGTATCCTAAGTTTAGCTCTTCATTTGAAATTATTGGTTATTCAGATTCTGACTTTGCAGGCTGTAAGGTGGATAGGAAAAGCACTTCTGGAACATGTCAATTCATTGGAAATTCATTAGTTTCATGGTCTAGTAGAAAACAAAATTCAGTAGCCCTATCTACTGTAGAAGCTGAATACATTACATTAGGAAGTTGTGTGGCACAAGTACTTTGGTTAAAACAACAGTTGATTGATTTAGGATTGTCTATAGGCACTATACCAATTTATTGTGATAATACTAGTGCTATCTGCATTTCTAAAAATCCTATTCAACATTCAAGAACAAAACACATTGACATAAGGCATCATTTCATAAGGGATTATGTATCCAAGGGAGAAATTGAACTTACCCATGTTTCAACTGAAAATCAACTTGCATACATTTTTACAAAACCATTAGCCTTTGATACTTTTAGTGCATTAAGAATAAGGCTTGGTGTGATTGATTTGAATGCTTAAATAAAAATGTTTTTCTACAACATTGATATTTATTTTTCTTGTTTATGTTTTTGTGTTTGTTATTTTGTTGTTGTTGTGTTTCTTAGTTTTGATTTGTGTGAATGATTTCATTTTGTTTTGTTTTTTTTTTAATTTTTTTGTCATCATCGTCCGGGATGAAATAGTTTCGTACGGGACGATTTGTGTATTATGATAAACTGTGGGATTTTGAACCATTTTAAGAGCAATTTTAATGTAATTCGTCTGTACGATCATCACGATCATCCAGGATGAAATATTTTTCAAACAACGGGACGAATGAATAAAGAAGTGAATGGATAAGACAATTTTTAATATGAACTTCATCTGTACGAACCTTTGGTTCGTCTAGACGAACACATGTCGGTTCGATGAAGGGGACGGTTTCAACTGCCATTAAAATGATATAAGTTCTGATCGTCCCGGGATGAACACGTGTTCGTCTGGATGATCAGATTGGTCAAAAAGCCTGTATGAAAGGATGCTTCGTAAGCTGTGTGATTATGAAAAGCCGTTTCATTTTGGACGGATTGGATCGTCTGTACGAAATTTGTTTTCATACAGGACGAACAATTTTTGTCCGGGACAAAAAAATTTTGTCTGGTACGAACAAATCATTTTCAATAAATAGGCCGGCTTTTTAACTCAATAGTCACACGCTAAACATCACTTTCAAACCCTTTCTTAGTCTAAGATCATTCTCAAATGGCCTCCTCTAGCAAGCGTCAAAAGGTATTGGCAAAGAAACCACATAGGAACTCCAAAAATTTTTTGTCCAAAGCAAATGAGGATTCCTTTCTTCGATTTGCCTCTGCCAAAATCACAACCTCTAGGATCCTACTACAAGAAAATCTTACTTTCCAGGTAATGAACTTGTTCGCCTCGACCCAATTTGGTTTCATTCTTACTCTGATCTACCCTTACAACAAAGAGACTTTTCACTATTTCCTGGCCAATATGTCCTTTGGCCCTTTTCAGTCTATAGTCCACTCCTTTATCTTTAAACAAAAAGTAGAAATTACTAAGCATGACTTAGGAGCATTTCTAAACTTAAGAACTGAAGGGGAAAGAGCAAATTATCTGATCACTACCAATGAATATTCGTAGTCTGAAATCAATCAAGTGATTAGAGGGAATAATGTGAATGAACATGTGGCTAGAGTATCCGATCTTGTGAAAACTGTACGAATCATCCAGCATGTCTTTAGAACTTCCATTATCCCTAAGGCTGGTGATAGAGTGAACATTACTCCACTTCTTTCTATGCACACTTTTATGGTCATGACTTAAAAACCTATAGATGAAGCCTAGTTAATTCTCGACTATCTTTTTGGGCTTTCCGAAATTGGCCATGTTGAACAAAAAAGGAAGAGAAATATTGCTTTAGGTCATTTAGTTACCTATGTCTTGGAGAAGAAATACAAATTAGTGCAACTTGATCAAGAGTATGAAGAGCCGCTCTACTACAACGATGCATCTTTTAGAGCGATCTTCAAGGAAGATAAAGAAAAATCACATGCTAGTGATTCAGAAAAAGAGGCTGAAGATGTACCTGCTCTTGCTAATGAACCAAATTATCAGAATTTGGTTGAAAGGTTTGATCGTCTAGAGACTCATTTTGATCAACGCTTTGATCATATTGAAGCTCAGTTTCAGCAGCAGCAAAATGACATTGGTTTCATGAAAGAGCAGATGAATGAAATTAATACTAATGTGATGTTATTAAGTTCATATTATAACTTCTTTGGTAGTGTTCCTCCTCCTCCTCCTTCTGATCAGGGTCCTCAGTAATTGTTGTAGTTGTTTGTTATGTTTTTATGTAGTTTATTTGTGTTGATTGTTTCTTTCTCTTAGATGTTTTTGTATTGATATCTTGATATGATTTGTAAAATCCTTAATTGATATCAATATATTTTGCTTTAGCTTTAAAAAATTTCTTTGAAATGTGTGTAAGTAATTATGAATATAATTAGATTTTTTAATCTTAATAGTGCTTTAACCTAAATTGTAAATTATAATTAATTTCATTAGACAATCAAATTATTCTAAATTTAAGTGATGCTTATAACTTGATATTATTAGAATTTTCAATTTTCATGTCTCTTATTTAGACTACATTATCTTTAATATTATTATTGCAATTTAGATGTTTTCTTATTTTGTATTTCTCTTTTCAAATAGTATTTATGCACTTAGAAAAAATTGAAATTTTAGATTATTGATTTCGGAAAGAATTCAATAACTCTTGAAAATTGTACAAATGTATAAAAATTAAAAGTATCGCACAAAAGTTTGCAATAAGAAAAATAGGCACAAAATAAGCCCAAAGTAAAAAGATGCATAAAAATGTGCCATAAATTTGAAAAAGATGCACAAAAATGTGCTATAAAATTGAAAAAGATGCGCAAAGCGCCACATGTGGTAGTTACTTCTTTTCGAACTCTTTTAATCTCTTAATTCAAATTGGTCTTATGTTCATTTATAATTAACATTGAAATTTGAAATATAAAATTTTTTATTCATCCTTAGTGCAATGATTTTCTTTATCTTAATGTCTAAATTGACTCATGTCTTTGATAAATTCTTTTCATTATCTATGTTATATCACTTCTTAAATTATATGAAATTCTATGATTTCTCTAATGTTTTAATTTTATTTGCATATCTTATTTCAATCACTTTCAAGATTAAATTATCAAATGAATTTCATACTTCTGCTTACATTTCAAGACTTCTTTTCTTCTTCACTTTTTGTTGTTGTCAAAAAGGGGGAGAAATTGTATGTTTGTTTTGTTTGATTTGTTTGTTTTTTTATAGTCCTTTTATGTTTGTCATTTGTGTAATTGTGTGTTTTGTATTTATTTTATTGTGTGTTTTGTATAAAATTTTTGAAAAACACAATTTTGAATTAATGCCTCTTTAATTTTTCATGTATTCCTCAATTCACGGGGAGTTTAGGAGTTACTTAGAATTTGAAATTCTACAAACAATAATTGTTTTGCCATCATCAAAAAGAGGGAGATTGTTAAGAGAGTTGCTATTAGCATGTTTTACATTCTTGTAACTTATATTATTTTTGATGATTCCAAATATTATTTTATGTGTAGATATCTCCTAACACATTTTAGAAGAATTGTTTTTTGCTCTTGTGTGTACTAACATTTCAGGAAAATCAAACTCCAAACTATGAAGACTTCAAATCAATTTCAGCATACAATCCTTTGTAAATTGAAGTTTTAAATTATTCTTTAAATTGAGAGGGAGTGATGGTAATTGAGTGAATAAAAATACACACACACACACACACATAAGGAGATTTTACATAAGTTGTACTAATCGTACGGGACGAACCTAGTTCATACAGAACGATCAGGTCAGTTGTCTCCTCTTATGAGCAATGGAATGATCAGGAATCAAGAAATTTTTTTCTAAGTACTGATCGTCCAGGACAAAATTATTTTCGTCCCAGGACGATTTAGGCTCTGTAAGAAATTCGTTAAGACGAAATCTATAATCGTTCCAGGACGACTTGGCCTCTGTAAGAATTTTGTCCAGACGAACTCAAAAATCATCCCAGGATGATTTCTTCTCTGTAAGAATTTCGTCCAGACAAAATCCTAATCGTCCCGAGATGAAGTGAATCAACACTTCACATTCTGGCGGCGTTATGCACTTTTTGGAACTGACCTTTGGAATAATTGATCATCCAGACAAACCTAGTTCATATGGGATGGTAATCGTGTACGAACACAATTCGTGCCAATATTCATAAGGATCGTCTCCGACACTTTAAGTAAAATCGTCCGGGATGATCCACGATTGTACGGGATGATACATTCGTGTTAACTTGAAAATTTTGCAGTTTTGGACGATTTTTCGTGTATATCCTATATAAGGTCCAATTTTTACTGCCACCCAATCTTTTTGCTCATTGATCTTCATGCTTATTGGAAGAAGAGTCAAGGAGAGAGTGTGAGAGAGCATTCATAGGAGGATTCCTACCACTGGAGCGTGAAGGCTTCACTTGATGTTCAAAGGTAAGATTTCCTACTTGTGATTTGAGATTACTTCACTCTTTTCTTTCTCTCCTATATAAAGTCCAATTTTTACTGCCACCCAATCTTTTTGCTCATTGATCTTCGTGCTTATTGGAAGAAGAGTTAAGGAGAGAGTGTGAGAGAGCATTCATAGGAGGATTTCTACCACTGGAGCGTGAAGGCTTCACTTGATGTTTAAAGGCAAGATTTCCTACTTGTGATTTAAGATTACTTCACTCTTTTCTTTCTTCCTTCTAGATTTCTTGTGAGAAGATCTATCAAGGAGATCGGGTTCTCTGCCCACACTAGGAGAGTGTGAAAGGATGAAGGGTTCTCTGCCCACACTAGGAGAGTGTGAAAGGATGAAGGGTTCTCTGCCCACACTAGGAGAGTGTGAAAGGACGGACAGTTCTCTGCCAACACTAGGGATAGTGTGAAAGGACGATGGTTCTCTGCCGCACCGGGTAGTTGTGGAAAGAGTATTTGTAAAGGCTTCTCCGCCTTGCTGTGGGTGCAAAAGGAGAGACACTATTAGTATTAGTGCAATACTCAGAGGGTGCATCTGGGGAGTGGATGTAGGTCTGGTTTAGACCAAACCACTATAAATCTTGTGTCGTTTATTTTTACTGCTTTTTATTTTCTGTATTTTTTTGTTTAAAAAGTTGTGGTTGAAAAACTTTTTATAAAAAAAAATTCATTAAAGTTTACTTTCTGTTCAAAAGTTCAAAAAGAGGGATAATTTTTAAAATACCAATTCACCCCCCCCCCCCCCTTTTGGTAGCCTTGGGATATTAACTTAGGTTTAACAATCTATTCACTAGACTCAATAACTCCATCTTTTTTTCAAAACTTCTGGAGTATAGTTAAAGATTCAACTTGGAAAGCTGTAGAAAATTTCTTCAAATCTGGATACATGATTGATGATTGGAAGGATACTTTGATAGTATTAATCCCAAAAATCAAGCATCCGACGGTTCCTTCAAATTTCAGACCAATCAGTTTATGTCAAACTTCTTACAGGTTGGTTACAACCATGTTAGTTAACAGAATCAAGCATTGTATTTCCAAGCTGTTTTTTGAAGAACAGATTGCTTTCATACCTGGGAGATCCATGTCCGAACATTGCTTACTTGCTGAAGAGATCTTCAACAAGTTCAAAACCTCAAAAGACAAGAAAGGTTTAATGGCAATAAATTAGATATGGAACTAGCTTTTGATAGTATGGGTTGGCCAACCTTGCTTCAAGTTTTAAAAACTTATAGATTCCCTACATCCTTTTGCAAGATTATCATGGAATGTGTTATGAATGTCAGGTTCTCCATCATCTTAAATGGGAAATTATCCAGTTGGATCAAAGCTGGAAGTGGGCTTTGGCAAGGCTGCCCATTATCTCCTTACTTGTTCATAATGTGTTTTCAGCTTCTTTCTTATGCAATAAATTAGAGAGGTCATCAATTGGAAGTTAGTATAACACCCAATAATCAGAAAGTTACACATCTCTTGTTTGCAGATGATGTATTAATTTTTTCCAAGGCCTCTTCAACAGCAGCTCAAGAACTCAAAAATATTGTTTTAGATTTTTGCAATTGGTCTGGACAGAAAATCAATGTTTCCAAATCTCATATTTTATTTGGAAAAATGGTAAAGCTTCCAATGAAGAAACAAATAAAGAAGAAGTTGGGTTTCATTGAGGTGAAAGAAATGACTTACCTGGGTGTTAAAATGGCTCTAAGAAGACTTAGAACATTTGATTTTCAAGGAATGATAGACATTATTTTAGAAAGGCTGAATGCTTGGGGAAGCAAGCAACTTTCCATGTCAGGTAAGATAACTTTGGTTAAATCTTCTCTTCTAACATTGCCAAGTTTTCTATCAACTCATTCTTTGATTCCAAAGAAAATCTCGCATCAAGTTGATCATTTTTGTAAAGAATTCATTTGGCATAAAGGTATGGGCAAAAAGGGACTACATTATGTTGCATGGGATGTTTTGTGTAAACCAAAATCTGAAGGTGGCTTGGGTTTACATTCAGCTGTCCAACGGATTGGACCTCTTAGATCATGACTTGCTTGGAGATTTATTCAACATCCTCACAATGTTTTACATAGGAATATTATTACTAAATATGGTGATAATATTTTTGAAGGGAAGAAATCCGGCTCATCAACTTGGAAAATTTTACTTAATGGTGGAAAATATCTCAGACCCATTGTTAAATGGATTGCTGTAAATGGAAAGAAGATTAATGTTTTGAATGACATTTGGCTATTAGACAAATGCTTAAACTCTTGGCCAACATTTACTGCCTGTGTAGAGCTAAATAATGTGAATCTAGATATGTTTATCATGGCTAATGGATCTTGGAACAAAATTTTGCTGCAGAATTTCTTCAATGAGGATCTTATTAATATGATTCTACAAGTCAAAATTGATCATGAAGCTGAAGAAGATTATATGGAAACCATTTTTAATCATAATGGTAAGACTATAACTATTATGGCCTTTGAAGAATCATTAAAGTATCAATCCAAGGAGCAAGATTGTGATTTTACTGATTGGATTAGAGGAATAAAGCTGAACCCGAGAGTTGAACTTTTCTGGTGGAGATTGAGCAAATTTGCTATTCCAACATTTGAGTTTCTTAAATATAGAAATTTAAGCCATAATGACCAATGTCCAAGAGATTGTCATATGATTTAGAACTATGAGCATATAATAGTTCATTGCAAATTTTTAAAAGAGATTATTCTCAGAATAAGAAATTGGGGATTCTATATTCCTTTGTTCCAATCTCTTGATAATTGCCTTGAAGAACTAAGAAGACTCTCTTCTCGTTTTCCTAATATGGTGAAAATATATCTTACAGCTATTTTTCTATCTTGGAAAAATAGGAACCATCTAGTTCATGGTAATTCCGTTCCTTCTAGCTCTTTTGTTGCGGCTAATGTGTTGTTTTTGGCAAAGCAAAGTTTATTTCCTAATCTAGATAACTGGGGTGCTAATCTCTTAAGGGAGTTTTCTAATTCTTGGCACCCTCCACCCCTAGATTGGATTAAAATAAATGTTGATGCATCTTTATTGAAGACAAATCAAGCCGGTATTGGTTGTATTTTTAGAGACCACAAAGGGAGGCTTTTGTTGGCTTTCGGTAAAAAGAAGATTCACTGGAATATTTCTCAACTTGAATTAGATGCTATTTTAATTCTCAAGGAATTCATACAACCTTGGATGCTTGAGGCTAAAGGAGTTATCATTGAAGGTGATAACATAAATATCATCAATTTCATTCAAAATTCTTTAAATAAGTTCAAATTCCGTTCAAACACAAGGTATGAGAAAGATCTTCTATTTCTCAATGATTTTAATAAGGTTTTCTTTAATCATATACATAGAGATTGTAATAAAGTAGCGGATGGTTGTGCTACTTTAGCTTTAAGCAATGATTTTTTACTTTGATAGTTTCTCTTTTGCCAACATTCCTTCTAAATTGTCTAGTTTAATAAAGAAGGAATGTGAGGCTTCTTACTCTTGTAATTAGTTTCCTTTTCTTCAATGCTAATTGCTATTTGCATTTTTCAAAAAAAAAAAAAAGGGAAATCTTAAATCTTTTCCCTCCTCTTTTGTCCTCTTTAGAAAGAACACATTTGAAATCCCCACCTACCACCATCTTGATTTCATTTGAAGAATATCTTCCCAAGCTATCCCAAAGAGATCTCTTTCTATAAACATCTTTGTTTCCATAAACAGTAGAAATCCTCCATTTGCACTTATTAGAAACTTCCAAGTCTCCAACAATCACTTGTGAAGAAGCTTCCAAAAGTTGAAAATTTGCAACATTAGACTTCCACAACACTAGAATCCCTCCTGATAAGCCTTCAGCTGGGACTTGAACAAAATCCCAACCATTTCCAATAAGAAGATCAACATCCTTCCTATCAAAATAGGAAATTTTGGTTTCCAATAAACCAATGAAGAAAACCCCATGCTCCTTAACAACTTCCTTTAAGTATAGAGAAGCCCTTCTCTTTCTAGCTCCTCTACAATTCCAAAATAAAATGGAAGAATTCATATATTAAGTGGGGAATGAGTCCCCGCCTTATCTTTACAATCCACTTCAGCTCTTCTACTTCTAGGAATCAAATTAATTGGTCCCAAACTTTGAAGTTGTTTAGAGCCTCTCTTTCTAGCATTAGAAGAAATAGCTTCCTTTGATTCTATATTACCCTTCTTCTCACTGATAATAGAATTGAGGCTGAATTCTTTAGTTTTTTTCACAACTTCCTTATCATTAATAATGGAAGTAGATTCCTCCTCATTAACCACTATCTCATCTTCTTCCACCAAACCATCTAACAAATTGAATTTATTAGCAAAAAAAATACTGGAAGAAGAATTAGACATACCAGGTTCAGAATTGATAACATTCCCTTTGCTATCTTGAACAGGAGCCTTCTCAGATTCAATCATGTCATTATGTGGTAAAGAGATTTTCTCAGATTCAATGATTTCCCTAGCTTTATCATTAACAGGATTTATAGAGTCATTTTGTGGTATGACAGCAACTGATTCAGCTTTCTTGATCACCCATTTCTCCTTAAACTGCTGAACATTCTTCTTATACCCAGAGCTTTTGAATCTATTCTTCCCATAGATTACAAGTAACCATGGCCCATAGACATCTTTTGATAATTCTTTTCCAGCCGGTTTGAGCACTTTAGAAGGACCTTTCTCCACATTTATACTAGAATTCCCAGCATTTACAGAATTCTCTTTTATAACATAATCCAAGCAATTACTCTTAAAATGGCCAATCTTGCCCCAAGAGAAACAAAAATTTGGTAGTCTTTCATACTCAATTTTTTGATAGAATCTACCAGAGCCTTCCACCCAAACTCCAAGAGGAAGTTGAGTGTCCAAGTTGATACGAACACACACCCTTCCAAACTCCCTTCTTCCCCATTGGAACATGTTTCCATCAATCATATAAGTTTTGCCAATCATTGAAGCAATTCTACAAATGTTGATTTCATCCCAACATTGTAAGGGTAGGTTAGGCATCCTAATCCAAATAGGAGCCGTTAAACCTTTTAAAGAGGTAGGTGAGAAGGTAGAAGACCATCTATCCATCCCAATAATCTTGCCATTGACAAACCAAGGCCCTTTAGAAAAAAACTTGCTCCAAGGATTCTTTTTCATGAAAGGAGCATAGTATCCAATCCGGTCCAAGCATAGTGAGATGAAATTTCACAAACGAAGTCCATTGCCTCCTCAATTCTGTGCTTACCACTGGAAATGGTACATTACTTCCAAAAACTTGAATAACCATTGAGTTTTGAAGCCTCATAGAATTTTCCAATTCTTTCTCCGCGTGCAATTTAACTGTATAACCATCTTTAGATAAAAAATTCCCTAAGTCCAGATCTTGGACTTTAATATTCCCTTTCTTGTTCCACACATTTTGCTGGATTGCTTGCATAGGTCTAATATTGAACTCATTCAAGGATTCTTCACATCTTCCCAATTCTCCAGGATCACATTCTCTAACTCTGATCAAATCAGACTTGTTCAATACGTCATTTTCAGATCTCACTGCATCTGGATCTTCATCTGAAATAATTTCAGAATTTTTCAAGAGTTGCAGATTGGCTTCACAACCTCCTTTGTCTTCAACAGTAATACCAGCATTTCCGTCAGATTTCTCCATATTTGAATGAGTTACTCCAATGTTTTTACTCAGATTCCTTTCAGAAGGAATAACATTTCCTTTCTTCAGCAAAACTGGGAAATTTTCATCTTTATAATGAAAATTCGCAGAATCTTCAATCATTAACTCTTTACCCTTACCAATGACTTCAGGAAATTTCTTCAACATTGTTAGCAGTCCTACCTCGTTGATAATCAACAGCATTCCAGATCTGACTTTCTGAATCGATCCTTGAACAATACCAGGTCTTTCATCTCCAAACGCCGGCAGGGAAGACCAAAATGATTTAACTGGAATGTGAGATCCTCCCACCGGATACGATGAACATCCATTTGTCCGCTGGCCGATGGTGGCCGGCGACCTTCCGACGCCATACAAAAATTATGGAAATCCCGCTGTTTTGAAAATTTGAATTCCAACGAACAAAACTTACAAAACTCAAACTCTCTCTCGTAATTGAATTAGCTTTCTCTCTCTCTCTAGCTTTCCATTGGATAGTTTGGAGAAAAGTATTCCTGCTCCACATTCACTAAAGTATACCATAAAGCTCACTATAATTGTTATCACTTTAAATAAAAATTGGGGTAAGGCAACCTTGCATGCTTTGAAAATGTAAAGTAACTTGGGTGCTGGAGGAAACCTCAAACCAGCACGCAGCATCATCTCATATACTGCTATAAATCCTTGTAGAGGAGCATGCACCCTATTGGACCTCTTTGGAGCAATAATTAGCACCTCATTTGGCACATGGAATTTCTTGCGAATCGATGCCAAGCTATCAGATGTAATGATTGATGCAACATCATCAGATCTCCTCTTATCACCATCATGAGTAGAAGAAATAACTTTGGAGGCATCTGCAAAACCTCCACATAAAGAAATTTAGTTTTTGATGAAATAAGATATCAAAATGCTCGAACGATAAAAATCAAAATATTATTACGAGAATTATTCTCCGAATTTTTGGAGGAAGACCTCTTTGATGATGTATCCAAGGTTCTTTGTTGATTGCTAGCCTTGGAATTGTCGATCATATTTGTCTCTAAATTTGAAAAGGACTAACAACCACCAACGCCCTCCGTGCTATCAATCCAAGGAAGGACCAGCACACGAGATAAATGTTATGATCGCCATCAACGCCCTCTAACCTACCAATCCACAAAAGGACCGGCACAATAGAGAAATATTTTAATTGCCATCAATTCCATCCAAGCTACCAATCCACAAAAGGACCGACACAAGAGGAAAAGGCTTTGATAGCCACCAAAGTTCGCTTTGATCGCCACCTATGCTCCCCGAGCTACCAATCCAGAGGAATGCTTGGACCGGCACAAGAGAGCAAGGTTTTGATCACTGCTAACAATCTCCGAGCTATCAATCCAAGGGGAGGACTTGGAATGACACAAGAGATTGTGATTTTTCTCTGCCTTCTAAAGAGCTATTTATAGGTAAAGAGATGGGTAGATGAAAGGATACTCTAGAAACTTTTTGAATATATATATTAAGAGACAAAAAATTAATTATTTAAAAGGAAAATTCAAAAAGTTTACTAGAATTTTCCATTTTCTAGAATTCTCTGAAAATTTTAATTAATGATTTGAAATTTTAAAAGTCAAAAAATTAAATTTTTGTTCAAATCAAGGCACCATTAAGCAGATGAAAAGTCAATCCAGAATTTTCTAGATTTTTTTTTTGAATTTTTCAAAGTAAAAAAAAAGAGAGAAATAATAATAATAATAATAATAATAATAATAATATATATATATATATATATATATATATATATATATATATATATATATATATATATATATATATATATATATATATATATATATATATATATATAAAATAAAAGAATTTAATTTAAATCTACTGATTCCCAGGCACCCTATTTTATGTCCAATTTTCAAAGGAGTGTTGGCGTGCTGTGCTGCCTTGATTCCCTTTCCTATTTCTAGATGGTATCACACACACACACACACACACACACACACACACACACACACACACATATATATATATATATATATATATATATATATATATATATTATATATATATATATATATATATATATATATATATATATTATAATAAATAAAGATTGGAGATGACATTATTGAGGTGTGCAAGTAAAAACGAAGGGCTATAATAATGGATAAAATTTATATGGCTAAAACTTATAATATTTTAAAAGTTTTAATGAGTTGTTTCCTTACAAACAAATGGTATAATAATTAATTTCATAAAGATATATTATATAAATAATTAGTCCCTGCTTTTAGGATAAATTAATTACTTAAAATAAATAAAATTTTCAAAAAATTTAACACGTATTTTTAGACTTTGCAAGCTTCGACGTCCAAAAATAGAGGGGCAACTGATATATCATAAAAAATTTATCTCAATTGGGCACGAATCTTGAAGCAAAATTGAGTTAAAAGCGTCCAAAATTAAATCAGAGACCATCCAAATTCCGATTTCAGCAAACTTATAGTCGAATTGAACATCTCAAAAAATGACCCCAACGACACAAAAATAAGTCCAATCCGAGCCCAAATGAGCTCAAATCAAGGGTTGAAAACTCTTTTGAGAGGTTCAAACTATAATTTGGATTACCAAATGAGTTTCAAACATGACATGCTTATAGTCGAATCGAGCGGCTCGATGAGACGAATCCAATGAGCACAAGATCATTGAATTCTAAAATTGTTAAGGCATCCAATTAACCAATAAATGGTCCATGATCAAGGGGATCGATATCGGCCGTCCATTCAAACCACTCTCATTTTGACCTTGATCCTCCATATATTTAGAAGTAATGACACTCTCAAAAAACTATAAATAGCCCTCACACTTCTCATGAGGGGGAAGGAGAAGAAGAAAAGGAAGGAAGGAATTTGGGAGCTCTCTTGTCACCGACCACGGCCGGAGATCTTGTCGACAACCGTCGGAGTTCTTGCCGACCACCATCGGGGTTTCTCCTGACCACCGCCAGAGTTCTTTCTAACCATCATCGAAATTCCTCCCAATCTCTGCTGGAATTTCTTCCCGACCATTGCCAAAGTTTCTTACCAATCATAGCTAGAGTTTTCCCTTCCTGATTGATGTCAGAGTTTTATTCTGGGTCGTTTGCTGAAGCTTTTCCCAACCACTACCTTATTTATATCGGTTCATCAATCATAACCAAATTTTTGTCTGATTATTAACCTATTATAATTCCAGCATCTTCAAGTAAAGGAGTGAATCAGGCTTTGTAACCAATCCAAACATAGTGGAATTTTCTCATCAGAGCCAAGCCCTGTGATTTTTCCCTTTTCGGTTCCACGAAAAAAAAGTTTTGGGTGTTTCTCTCCCTTAATTATCTTTTGGTGTGTTGGATATATGTATATTGCTAAGATGTTATATTTTTCACTCTATCGCCGCGTATATTCTAGTCCGCAATAAGAATTGTAATTAATAACAATTGTATATAAAAAATATAAGAAATAAATCAATGAAATGTGAATACGTGAGTAATGCAATAGAAAAAAAAGTTATATTAGATTTAAAGTCAATATTATAAGTATTAACATTGTATTAATATCAAATTACCAAATAAAGTTATAAATAATACAAAAAGTAATTACTCATAACAGTACATTAAAAAAACAAAAGACAAATTAATCCGTCTTTGACATATCAAGAAGTATGAAGCACATCTAAAAAACAATAAGACCTATACTCCAAATCATCCTTAATTTAGACCAGGAGGGTAATACCAATAATCTTGCATCATAATGAACTATCATGGAGCCAATATTTATTTTCCTTTTGCAAATATCATTTTTGTCGCCTCTTATTCTCTTGAATTATGTGCTCATTCAATTTTAGCTCAATTCAACATATATGGTCTATCAAAACTTGTTAGGGTTATAAATAAGTGTGGTGTGCTTCAAAACATGATAATGTTACAGCGTATTTGTCTTCAACATCACTATCATCAATATTCAACATTGTATTTTATCACTAAAGATAATATGAAATGAGTGTGTTGACCCTGATTTCATCAAACCTTGTGTCAAATGGTTGACCTGGTCAAATTGATCAAGATGGACCCCAAGACCACCTCCCTTGTGTTCACGGGGTCAAACCAAGTTTGCTGAGCCCTGACCCTGGCCCTTGGTCAACTTGGTTAACCAAGTCAACTCGAGTTGACCCAAATTGACCCCCCATATACTCTCCCTTTCAATTTCAAATCAATTCATACTCCTTGGTTCAAATTCTAGCCTCCTTTGGACTCAATGGGTCAGACCCAACCCATTGAGCCCAGACCCATGCCCTGGGTCAACCTAGTTGACCAAGTCAACCCAGATTGACCCATTAAGCCTAAATGGGTCAATTCAAGCTCAATTCAAATCCAAACCCCATCTTAGGCTCAAACCCCCACCTCCTCGGACCTAATTGACTAGATTGACCAGGTCAACCTTTAACGTGGTCAGCCCAAGTCTTAATGGGTCAGTTTGACATGTTTTGGTCCTTTTAAAGCCCATTTAATGCATTTAAAAACTTTCCTAATCCTCTCTTCATGCAAACCACGGTTAGGAGGCCTTGTTTCACTCCTATTAAGCCCTAGATCTAATCATAGCCATTCATCATGACTCTAAGCCTATAAATAGGATTAGTGAATCTAATAGGGGACCTTTGCTCTTTTTCTCTTTTCAAGTTCTTTAAGCCCGAGATATTTCTTGCTTAAGCTCTTCAACCTTCTTTCACCTTCGCTAAGCAAATCCCACCGCCAAGACCTCATCGGTGGTGAGTTCTTCGATGAACCAAGCCAAGAAACCTTCCAAAGCTATTTGTGATCGATCCAGACATTAGGAGCTTGGGATTTCTCTTACAAATTTATACATGGATAATTGACAAGTTTAGATAATCCTTAAATGGGTCAAACCGTCCATAAACCATGGTGAAATCCCTAACCCTAGTCTAGGACACTTATGGCTAAATATCTTTACAAAAAGAGCATTTTAGACCGCACAAATTAAGTATCCCCCATGAATGGTCTTGATGCATAGAGATTATGTTTCAAAATTTGTTTAATTTAGTTCACCCAATCATGAGAACGAGGCAAAAAATGCTTTTAGGGCTCGGGTTACATATTTCGTTCGCCTTGGGGGATCAAGGTCGTTGATAAAATGATCAACATTCATGGTTTCATTGTTTCACAATTTGGATCAATCGTAAAACTTGATCTCGCAATTACGTTTGTCGTTCGACGATACCAGGGACATTGATTTCAAACCATGGGCAATCGCAGGCCACATTCGACGTGGTTTAAATCCACGACATTGATTTCCACACCTCATAATCATTACCAAAGATTGCACGATGGCACAATCATTGGTAATTTTTGCTCGTGGTCCGCGGGACCAATCCTGGGCTACCACGTGGTCCACCGAGTGCCACTGCATCCGTTTTCATTAAAGGATAAGTTTTAAATTATTTTTAATACTTTTTGAATTCATAAAACTTTGAAAATTAATTTAAAATTATTTTTAAATCCAAAAAAATATATTATATATCAAACTTTTAGAACTTAAATTCCTTTAATTTAAAAATAAAATTAGTTTAAATATTAATTATATTTCAAATTATTTTAATTACTAATTATTCCTATTTTTAATTAATAACTAATTATAAATGATAAAATATTTTATAAAATAAAAATTTCCTTTTTTTAAAAATAATATTTTACTATTCCAGAAAAATACCTAATATATTTTAATTTAAAATTTGGTTTAATTTGATATTTAATTACTTTAAATAATTATTATATATTATTATATAATTAATATTTAAGGGATATATATTATTATTAATTTTTTTAAATAATAAACTATATATAATATTTTATTTATTTTTAAAATAAGAGGATTACTTTTTAAATAGTAATTAACAAATATTTTCCTATTTTGAATTACTTTAACTATTTAATTAATTAAATTACCTAATTAAGGATTAATTAATTTAAAATCTAATTATTTTCCAAGTTAATAAAATATTGATTTTATTAAATTATTTTCAAAATTTAGAAAATTACTTTTTTATTTAATTTTGAATTAATAATTATTTACCTTTTTTAAAAATTATTCTAATTAATTAATTACCTAAATTACTTAATTAATAATTAATTATTTTGAAATTTACTTTTTTCAAATTTATAAAGATTATCTTTATTAAATTATTTTGGATATCAGAGAATATTTTTATTTATTTACCTTTTTAAATTTAATAAATATGTCATAATTTTAAGTATTTTTCTTAATTATTTAATTACTTAAATACTTAATAATTGATTAAATTTAAATATAATTATATTTTAAAACTTATAAAATTATTTTTATTAAATTATTTTGAATTCGAGAAACTTTAATGTTTAGTTTAATTTAATTTAATAATTATATTTCAAAATTTATTTTTTTAAATTATTTTAAAAATACATTTTTATACTTTAAACTTTTAATATTTATAATATATTCATTTTAAATCTGATTTTTATTTATAATACGTCATATTTCTCAGATAATTATGTAGTTTCATTTAAATTTATTTCCAGAAGCTACAAATTATTTTTCTAGATTATTGATACATTATTTAATTACTTTCATTATTTAACTACTATTTAAATAAATATATATATTAAATATTTTGAAATTAAAGATTATTTTCAAATTGTTTTTGTAACCTCACTTAGGTGACCAGTGGATGTCCCCTATATTTATGTACTTTTTCAATTGAATTAGATTGAATTATATTATTTTCTAAAATTTACTTATTTATTATATATATTTTAAATGATTTTAAAATTACATATATTTTAAATCCCCAAATTTTAGGAGATTCACTTTGCCAAATTTTAAACATAGGTTAGGTTGGTGAATGGCATTCATGGGGGAAAGATTAGTGAATGATTGAGCTCCAATCATTCAATAATCGCATCGATAAATGTGCTTTACTTTTTATTTTATCGTTATTTGCATGCGTAGGATGCACGAGTACTTAGTTTAGGCCCTCATAGATCTAAAGATATAGAGTATTTATTTTTTTATGCATCTCCCTTCATGGTACCCCAAGGGTTGGTACAAAACTTGATTTAAGCATATTCAATATAGCGACACCCTAAGGACAATAATTAAGGACCCATCTCAAAAAATAAAAAAATTTTAGGAGCTAGAATAGGTCCCCAATTGATATGAAACTTTAAAAAATTAAACTTAGTGACATCCTAAGCCTCTCAGAATTTTCTAGGAATTTTTAAGAGCCTTTAAACCCCATAAACCCTTAATTAAGCCCCAATAACTTTAAAAAACTTTAATAATTTCATTTTAACTCAAAAAATTGCCCATAGCACCTCAAACTATTTAGAATTCAATGCTTAATCTCAAATAATTAAAGGCCCCTTAATTAGACTTCAACATGAACCTTAATTTAACGCCGATTAAAAATTACCTTTTTAATTATATTAATTAATTAAAATTTATTAAAAATTCTAAATATTTTCCAAATACTTGGGAATATCTCTTTAGGTCATTGCAAACCTTTGGGGGTGATTCCAAGCACTTTGGAGCTGATTTGGTTTAAAACCCCTAAAATATCCCTTTATTAAATAATTTCGATAATTCATTAATTGCCCCAACTTTGAAAATTCATAACAAATTCTAAAAATCAAAATTTGGAAAACTAAAAGGCATTCAAATATAATTAAAATCTAATATTTATTAAAAAATATTAGGTTTCCAAAAATCAACCTAAATCAAAAGTCAACTCTCTAGAACATAGTTCATTAACCATGACACGAAACTCTTAAAATTTGTAACTTTGCCTAGAAAACTCCAAGTCCAGTAAACTAATAGTTTAATTACCCCCCTTAAGGCCTAATATTTAATTAAAATGCTAGAACTCCTAAACATAGCCTTTTTCTAATAGTGACTTTTTTGGACCCCCTTAGCTTGGTGGATAGGAGGACCCAATGTTGCAAATCTAGATTCAGGGAATATACTTTTGATGATAGAAAATATTTCTGACATCTTTATTTTTCTATGATTTCCCTGCCTACTAGAATTTTAGGTCCATAAGGTCAATTGCAAATAAATATAGCTCAAGATTTGATAGATCAGGATTGAGTTAGTTTGTAAGTTCACTTATATTGTTTTTTCCTTTTCTTGAGTCAAATGTAATAAAGTGGGTCCTGATACTAAGTAACCTTGCACACACGCACTCAAGGAGAAAAAATATATCTATTTTAGAGTTTTTTATTTTTTGATCATATCATCTAGGACGATCCCAAATCATCCTAGATGATGAGTTAAAAATAGAAACCCTAATTATGACATCCTGGTTAAGGCAGCCGAATTAAGCAAATTGTCCTGGACAATATTATCATCGTCATGGTCGATATGCTCAAATATGAAAGAACTAAACACTAACTCTTTTAGGTATGTTATTATTTTTAGACATCGTATGTGACATTATCTTAGATGATGCATTATAATTATGCCTTAACTAGTCTGATGATTAAGGAAAATAATTAAGATTTGATTGATTGATCATATCATCCTGGACGATCACAGGATCGTCCTAGACGATCAACTAAACAAATCTTAGTTTCTTTTTGGATGACCAAAATGATATTTTGGATGATATATATTCATTTGAATTAATGGTATTAGACGATCCAAGAATCGTCCAAGATGATCAGTTATTTTTTCATAATTCAACATGAAAGAATGATGGTCTGGATGATACTTAATATTTTTGAACTAATCA
Source organism: Dendrobium nobile (assembly GCA_022539455.1). Taxonomy (NCBI): domain Eukaryota; kingdom Viridiplantae; phylum Streptophyta; class Magnoliopsida; order Asparagales; family Orchidaceae; genus Dendrobium; species Dendrobium nobile. The sequence goes on from CM039734.1 coordinate 39,565,292, forward strand.
TACATGACGATGTTCTATCATCTTGGATGATCAGAACAAACAAATCTTCTAATTATCCAGCCTCCCCAAGATCATCCTGCCTGATTTAGCTGAATTTGTACTGATCGTACAGGATGATTCGTTGATCATCCTGGACGATATTTATCAGTTTGTTATTATTTAGGGAAAATTTGAAGCCCTTCTATATTAGATCTCTTGTTTACTTAAGATGTGATCTTTTGCTATTGTCCTGACCTGAGAGAGCCAAGAAGAGAGGGAGAACTTGGTAGAGAGAGAGAGGATCTTGTGAGAGGGAGTTTATGAGGGTTTTATAAAGGTTGATCCAAGCAAGGTTCTGAGTCATCTTCTCCAATCATTGTCCTTAGTTCCTTGGAGGTTCTAGAGAGGTCTACTTCAGCGATTGATTGAGGTTCTTTGTCTACTTCAGGAGGTCGTGAAAGGAGTTAGGTTCTTTGCCTAATTTAAGAGGAATCAAATGGAGTTAGGTTCTATGCCTTACTGAGGTCAGTGGAAAAGAGTTTTATACAAGCTTCTCCACCTTGCTATGGGAGAAAAAAGAGAGTCATTGAGTAAAATTTAGTGCAATACCCGAAGGAGAGGCTCTGGGGAGTGGACGTATGTCAAGTTAACTGAACCACTATAAAATATGGTGTGTTCTTTCTTATACCATTTTCCGCATTTAATTTTTGCACTTTATTTTCTTGTGAATTATTATTTAGTTTGTGATTTTAAAATATTTTAAAAGATCATGATTTTTGTTTGAGAATTTTTAAAATACCAATTCACCTCCCCTCTTGGTTAGCCTCGAGCTAGTTAATAAGGACTTAACATCCCTTAGAAACTTTCAAGTGGTATCAGAGTGAGATTCATAAAATTTAGTTTTTGAAAACTTTAAATTTTGATCCATGACTAACTTCAGTAATCACAATATTGCGGAAGGGTATTCTATTACCTGACCACAATTATTTGATAGTATACCTTTTGATTTTTTTAAAAACTCGCATGTCCATATTTTTAAAATCAATTGACTATCGCATGTGAATGCTTGTTAAAGAATATTATTCTCCACCATCACGTGAAATCAATGACATAAAAATTAAACTTCCTTTTACTGAACGGGCTCTTGATGATAGAAATTTAACACAACTTAATGCAAAATGCTTGAACTATTTTTTTTTGTAATTTGAAATATGAAGATTACATGCGTGTCTCAACTTGTACCACTTATAAAGAAATCTGAGATAAATTATATATCACTTATGAAAGCATATTTGAATTTAAGTAATCTAGATTGAATATCCTGCTTTATAACTACGTACTAATTTGCATGAAACCTAGCGAAACAATATCTGAAATGTATACTAAGTTTACACAAATCGTCACCTCACTGCATGCCTTAGGAAAAGAGCTAACTAACTATAAAAAAGTTAACACAATTTTGAGATGCTTGCCTTCTTCCTTTGATGCTAAGATTACTGTAATAACTGAATCTAAGGATTTGAATACTTATTCTATTAATAACTTATTTGGATCACTCATTGCTTACAAGTTAGGAGTGAACCAAAGACAATTTAATGTAGGTGAGAAAAAGAAGGAGAAAATTATGGCGCAAAAAGCAAATGATATATATATTGATTATTTCGGGTCTAAAAGCAATGATGTTGCCTTAATCACTAGGTAATTCAAAACCTTTCTAAGGAAGAAATAAAATCACCATCAAAAGTGGAACAAAGGTAAGAGTAGCAAGAATTTCAAAAGTTCTTTTGATATGATTTATTTTGAATACAGGAAGTCAGGACATGTTAAAGCTAATTATCCTACACTTAAGGCTCACCCAAGCAATGAGAAGGGTGAGGAGAAATTTAAGTTTAGAAAGGACAAGAAGCGAATCTAAAAGGTGATATAAGCAGATTCTACATAAGACTCCTCTGAGACTGAAGCTGAAGAGGAGACTATAAATTTGTGCTTGATAGCGGATGATCTTCTTGGTTAATCTAACCAAAAAGAGGTACGTGAACTAACCAATGATTAATTACTTGAAGTTTCTGAGAAAATTCATGCATCATATAGGAAACTTAAGAAATTGTATGCTAGCCTGAAATTATAAATTTTAAATTTTACAAAAAGAGCATGAAGTTAAAAAAAAAAAAAGGATTCCACATACACCTGAATAGTTTTTCAATCTTGAGCCAAAGATAAAAGTTTTGAAACCTAGGAAGATGTACTATAACCGGAATAGATTAATAAATCCTTTTTCTGGTGTTAAATATTTTTGATGTGGCATGTTAGGACACATCTCCCACACTTGCACTATTCATTGTAGTACACATTAGGTATAGAGACCTAAATTATATGGTTCACAGCATAACAGACATGCATTGCATTCTTCTTTCCATAAGAAGGGACCCAAACTTATTTGGATTCCTAAATCGAATATTTGATAATTTTGTAAGAGTGCTCTCATAAAAGACCTCATGAGAGCATGTGGTACCTGGATAGAGGATGTTCACAACACATGATTGGAGATGCCAATAAATTTATTTCACTGGAGGTCAGGGCTAGAGGAAATGTCACTCTTGGAGACAACACCACAAGGAAAGTGGTGGGTGTAGGTATAATCGAAAACTCCAAGAATCTTTTGATTGAAAATATTTTGCTTGTAGATGGCTTGAAACATCATTTGCTTAGCATTAGTTTTTTTTTTGCGATAAGGTCCTTATCATAAATTTTTTTGCAAATACATGCATCATTAGCTTGAATAATAATACTATTTTATAGGGAAAGAGGATTAACAATGTTTATATGCTTGATTTAAATAGCATTGAATGTGCAGCTTAATTTTGCTTAAAATATGTTACTGATGAGTTTTAGTTGTGGCATAGGAGGTTATGTCATGACAGCATGAAAATTCTTAGGAGAGTAACCTAAAATGACCGAATTAGAGATGACACCAAGCTTAAGTTCACTAAGGACCACCCGTATGATATCTGTTAGCTAGGGAAGGAAGTCCAGTCATCTTTCCATTCCATTAAGGACATTAGCACCTCTATACCTTTAGAAGTCCTTCACATGGATTTTTTTGGACCCATTAACACTTCCAACTTAGGGGAAAAAGTCTATGGATTTGTGATTGTTTATGACTACTCGAGATTCACTTAGATTAAATTTCTATCACATAAGAGTGAGTCTTTTGACGAGTTTAGATCTATATTCACTTAGATTCAGTAAAAGCTAGGTTGTGAGGTCTTGACCATCCATAGTAACCATAGTGGAGAGTTTGAAAATGAGAGATTTGGAGACTTTTATGAGGATAAAGGGATTAGTCACAAATTCTCAGCTCTTATGACCCCTCAGCAGAATGAGATAGTTAAAAGAAAGAATATGACCTTAGTTGAAGCCGCTAGAGCCATGCTTGCTGGGTATTTACTTCCAAAATACTTTTGGGCTAAAGCGATAAACACAGCTTATTACGTGTTGAATATGGTGAATGTTAGATCCAAATTGAATAAGACATCCTATGAGATCATTAAGGGTAAGACATCCAACCTTTTGCACCTCCATATCTTTGGATGTAAGATTTTTATTCTTAATAATGGGAAGTCACCCTTAGGAAAATTTGACCCAAAATCTGACGAAAGAGTGTTCTTAGGATATTCAAGTGTAAGGAAATCTTTTAGGGTGTTTAATAAGAGGGCATTGGTGGTGGAGGAGACTACTTATGTAGTGTTTAATGAATCTGATCCTAAGAAGTTTAGAGTTGAGGAAGAAGATGAAGTTAAAGAGATTACTCAAGGAGTTAAAAATTTGGAGAAAATGGTAGAGCCTCAAAATACTGAAGGAGTATGTGAGATCATCCAATGAGTAAAAAATACAAATATGGAAGAAAAGTTAGAACCTAGACACACTTTGCTTAGAGTATAGAGATATTCTTCGAGTCATCCTAAAGAACTGATCTTAGGAGATCCTTTTGAAGGTGTTTGAACTAGGCATAGACTTAGGAAGGAAGTGAACCACTCTGCCTTTCTCTCACTAACTGAACCCACTAATATCAATCAATCCCTTTATGATGAATTTTAGATCTTAATTATGCAAGAAGAACTTAACCAATTTTTGAGGAATGATGTTTGAAAGTTGGTAGAAAGACCTAAGAATCAAAGTGTGGTAGGAATCAAATGAGTTTTTAAGAATAAAATGAATGATTCTGGTTTGGTGGTTAGAAATAAGGCAAGATTTATGGCTAAGGGGTACAACCAAATGTAAGGTAATAATTTTGAGGAGACCTTTTGCCCCTATAGCTAGATTGGAAGCTATTAGAGTGCAACTAGCCTTTGCCTGTTATAAGGGATTTAAGCTTTTCAAAATAGATGTTAAGAGTGCCTTTTTAAATTGAGTAATAAAAGAGGATGTGTTTGAAGAGCAACCCCTAGGTTTCCAGAGTTCCTAATTTCCAAATTATGTTTACAAATTAAAAAAGGCTTTATATAGATTAAAACAGGCACCCAGAGCTTGGTATGAGAGGCTTAGCACATTCCAACTAGAGAGGGAGTTTGTTAAGGTGAGCGTAGACACCACCCTATTTATAAGAAAAGTAAGAGATGAATTACTCATTGTTCAAAACTATATTGATGATATACTTTTTGGATCTTCTGATAAAAAGTTATGTGATGATTTTTCTAAAATAATGAGTAAAAAATTTGAGATGAGTATGATGGGAGAGTTATCCTATTTTTTGGGGTTTAGCATAAGATAATTTAATGATGGAAACTTTCTAAATCAAATAAAGTACATTAAAGACATCTTGAAGAAATATGAAATAGATAAAGCCAAGCCAATAAATACTCCCATGAGCTCTAATGTTCTGTTGGATAAGGACCCAAATGAAAAATCTATTGATTAAAAAAAATATAGAGGATAATTAGATCACTACTTTACTTGACTACTAGCCGACCTGGTATTATATTTAGTGTTTATCTTTATGCCAAATTTTAAACTGATCCAAAAGAATCCCACCTAACTATAGTTAAGATAATCCTTAGGTAGCTCTTAGGGACCTAAAACTTAGGAATCTAGTATCCTAGGCACAATACTTTTTTTTTTCAGATTATTGAATATTCTGTTTCTGATTTTACAAGGTGTAGGGTGAATAAAAAGGGTACTTCTGGGACTTATTAATTTATAGGATAATCTTTAATCTTCTAATCTAGTAGAAAACAAAACTTTATTGTACTTTCCACTGCTGAAGCTGAGTATATTATCTTAGGAAATTATGTGGCCTAAGTCTTTTGGTTGGAGCAACAAATTCTGGATTTAGGATTACCTGTAGGCATAATTTCAATCTTTTGTGACAACACTAGTGTCATCAGCATCTCTGAGAATCTTATTTAACATTTAAGGATCAAATACATTGACATAAGACATCACTTTATTAGAGATCATATTATTAAAGGAGACATTGAGTTACACCATGTAGCACTGAGAATCAACTGGCTGGTATCTTTACTAAACCACTAACCTTTGACACATTCAACATCTTAAGGACTAGATTGGGTGTGATTGACATAAACGCATATACTTGATGTTTACTGAATTTTGTATTTTATGTTTTCTGATATGTTGTTTGTTGTTATTTTTTGTTCTTTCTTTTGTTTCTGACTTTTCTTCTATTTTTAGTTTTAATTTTTTTATTTTGTTATTTTTTTTCATTACTGATATTTTAGTTTTTTTTTTAATTTTTCTTTTTGGTCACTATTGAAATGATATTTTATGCATTATTTTTGTTTTTGAAAATTTGTAGTTGTGGACCTCTGAAAAGACATCGCTGGCTCATCAATAGAGTGCACAGGGTGTACGATCGCACCACCTTAAGGGATAAATATGATTGCAGGCCTCTGTGCTCTTTGCAAGTGGGCTAATGGGAGGTTATATTAGATCTTGCATACAATCAACCATTGAGGATAGCAACTCTTGCTAGTGCACCCTGATGGGTGATTATATGCACGACCTGTATCACGGGGTTTCTCCCACCTGATGCATCAGATTGAGTGGGGTTTATTTGAAAGTTCATTAGGAATGTTAAGCCCTTAAGAATAATCCTTAGGCTAACCAAGAGGGGAGGTGAATTGGTATTTTAAAAAAAAATCTTTATGTAAAGCACAAAATTAAAACCAAAATCACCACAGAAATCAGAGTGCGAAAAATAAATAAACACGGAAGAAAAACAAAGAAAGATCACACTGGATTTATAGTTGTTCGATAATCCTTGACCTACGTCCACTCCTCAGAGGCATCCTCTGAGTATTAAACTAACTAAGTGTCTCTCATTTAGCTCCCACAGCTAGGCGGAGAAGCCTTTACAACAGACTCTTTTTCACCAACCCCGATGCGGCAGAGAACCGACTCCTTTTGCTTCCTCCTGAAGCGGGCAGAGAACCCAAATCTTTGCTGAAGTAGACCTCCCAAGAACCTCCCAAGGATGAAGGACGAAGAACGGAGAAGACGACTTAGAACCTTGCTTGGAGCAACCTTTTTGAATCCTCTCACAAACTCCCCCTCACAAGTTCCTCTCTCTCTCTCTCTCTCCCTCTCCCAAGGCTCTCTCAGGTCAAGACACTAGCACTCAAGGTCTTGAGCATGTAAAAATTTGGGTCCTTTAAATAGAATTTTAAGAACTGACTTTATCATCCAGGATGATAGGAATATCGTCCTGGCCAATCAGTACAAAATAAGCTCAATCAGCCAGGACGATTTGGGATGATCAGAAGAAAATTGGTTACATCATCCAGGCCGATACAATATCTTCCTGGACGATTAGTTCAAATTCAAGTACAATCATCCTAAACATCGCCCGGAATAGATGCTGGCCGATGTCAATCATCCAGAACATCGTCCTGGTCGATCCTGCGATCGGCCTAGCCGATGTGATCGTATCAATCAGCCTTAATTGCTTTTCATAATTGCCAGATTAATTTAGGCATAATTGTGCTGTATCATCCAGGACAATATGGAGATTGTCCTGACCAATAATTAAAAATAAAGAATACCTAAATTGATCATGGCGACTGATTCTTTTTTATTTGAGCCTATTGTCCTGGCCGATACAAGTATCATCCAGGATGATTTACTTAATGACGGCTGCTACCCAGGATGCTCTAATTAGGGTTTCTATTTTCAGTCGAATCGTCCTGGCCGATATGAATATTATCCAGGCCGATGTACTCAAAATAGAAAAACTCAGAAAATCCCTCAAGTGTGTATGTGCAAGGTTACTTGGCATCAGGAACAACTTTTGCAATTGACTCAAGAAAGGAAAAAATACAGACTTGACTCAACCTAAATCTACCCGATCTTGAGCTGGCTTGAGTTGCATTCAATCTTGTGGTCCTGAAAAATTAGTAGGCAAAGCAGTCGTAGAAAAACATGAATGCTTGTTATCATCGAAAGTCTAATCCATAATCTCATATTCGGATCAATCTCCCCCTTTTTGATGATGGCAAACATGAACAAAGAATTCCAAGCAGTTATGGTTGTTCAGTAAAAATAATGCGAAGAAAATGTAGTTCACTAAGTTCCATAATTCATAGTACAAGATAAATCAACCTTACAAGATACATCAACCTACTCCCCCTTTTGACATCACAAAAAGGGGAGAAATATAACACAAATAAAAAACATAATATAAACTAAAATAAAACATAATAAAAAACAAACTACAGAAAATGGAAACTAAAACTAAAAGAGAAACAAACTAGAAAAACACAAAGAAAATCAGAGAAATGAGGGCCTCTGATCATCAGACGGAGGTGGTGGTGGTGGTGGCTACTGAAAGTAACTAGAGAGTGTAGCAAACTGTGCCCAAAACCAGGCCATGTCCTAGTCGTACTGCTGGTGGTGGTGTGTAACATAGACATCGAAACGGGTCTCAAATTGATCAAATCTCTCCACCAACTGATCCAGATGTGAGTGCTGGCAGAGAGGAATAGGTTCAAGAACAGGAGCTTGAGCCTCCTCCTCCTCGGCCCCCCAAGCTTCCCCATCCCCTGGATGGACACAAGTACTGTGAAGGGTGTTGAAGGAATTATTTGAGTAGATGGGTGGCTGAAGGTTGGGAGGAGTAGGATATTGAAGCTGGTATTTAGATTCTAGAACATAGGTTATGAGGTGTCCTAGAGTAAGATTGGGCTTACTTCTATAACCTGGATCTCGAATAGTAGTCAAATGCTTGATGTAGCGAAAGATCAGGTCTGTGGCATGAAATTCCCTATGGGCCAGAATGTAAAAGGTAGTAAGTGAAAGCAGTGGAGTGATGTTGACTCGGTCACCAGCTTTTGGAATAATAGAAGTGCGAAGGACATGCTGGATGTCCTAACATCTTTGAGTAAAGAGCTAGTCTCTCCAACATGAAAGTGTGCATTTGTGTGGCGAAGAAAGTGATTTGCAGTGAACCAGTCAAAGTCAGGATCAGAGGCAAAGGTATGCAGCTTATCCCCAGTGGTGGACAGCTACAACAGTTTAGCACAATCTTGATACGTGATCTCGACAGGATGTTGATTCACATAAAAGGTGAGAGCAGTGTAGGAAGAATTTATACAGAGGTTTGCGTAGAATTCAAAAAGAAGTTCAGAATTAAAGGGGACTGCGAGGGTGAGAATAAAGCAAAGAGAGGTGTGAGTGAAAAGATCCAGTACCGGATAGGAGAGATATGCTGGATTGATTGTTCGAGAGAGAGTAATGCCTCACTCTTTGTAATGATGGTAGGCAGCCTGATCGTCTGCCTCCTGAAAATGAGGGTCCAACGTGCCCCTCAAAAAACTGCTCGACGTCTGACGAGCACGCTTTCCACCAACCATTTAGAAGAAAAAAGCAAGGAAACAATAAGCAACAGTAAGTAGAAAGCCAAAGAGAAGGTGTGAAGAAAAATGGCTGAATTCGGGCTCTATTTAAAGAATCGGCCAGATCGTCCAGGCCGATCGATGGGATCATCCAGGATGATTTGGTGTAATTATTATGAACAGTCCAATTGGTCAAAAAGGCGGTCTGATCGTCCGGGCCGATCAGAAATCGGCCGGGACGATTAGACACAGACGATCGTCCTGAGGAGTCAGGCTGGACGACCGTTGAAAAAGTATATCATCCAGGCCAATTAAGTGGATCATCCAGGAAGATGCTCAATAATGGATCGTACCGGCTGAATTTAAAATATTTTAAATCATATGCCACGTGTATCGTCCAGGATGAATAGTGGATCGGCTAGGATGATTGTCAAAAAATGAATTGTCCCGGGCAATTTTAAAGATTTTAAACGTACTGACACGTGTATCATCCAAGATGAACAGGTGTATTGGATGGGATGATAGCCAATAAATGCTTCTAGGATGAAAAATGGTATCGGCCAGGACGATCAAGATGATTGTAGCAGAGGTCGATCATATCATCCAGGACGATAAAGGATCGTCCAGGACGATTAGAGCAGAAAAGTCAAAATATTCATTAGATAAAGTTTTTTGAAGCACGAAAAGCCGATCGTCCAGGATGATATAAAAATCGGCCAGGATGATGTGATTAGAGATTTTAAATCAAAGGAGGGATGGAGATGATCAGAGAAGGCCAAAAATAACAAGATAAAAAAAATAATGATAAAACAAAAGCCAAACAGTTTTTTTTTTAATCAAGGCATAAACATGATATAGTATCCATGTGATTGATTTTAAAAATTTGTAAGTTAATGAGTTAACAACTACAAAAATCCAAAAAAATGATAAAATATCCTATCATGTTAATCCTAAGCTCGGACTTCTTTTAGGGCAAAATCTTCTTTTGAAATCAAAAGGCCTAACTCAGAAAAAAACATTTGGATAAAAAAAGAGATCCGATCAAGATTTGGTTTCAGAAAAATATCTTATAAAATAATATTTTAAAGTAGTTTGTTAAATCGCAAAATTCGAAATAAGTCCTTGAAAATCTCAAGTGATATATGAAATCTTCTAAGTTTTAAGAGTTGGATGAAAGGAAGATAGATTGATTTTTGATGGGCTCATTTTATGCCTATTGTCCATTGAATGGCGCACTTTGCGCATCTTTTGATTGTTGATACACTTTGTGTGTATTTTTTTTTCAAGTTGGCGCCATTGTGTATCTTTTATTTTTGGCATCATTGGCCACTTTTTATTATTATTTTTGCAAGCTAGATTCTTTTCCAAAAAACTCTTAAATATTCTTAGTTGTGAGTATATCTTCCAGATATTAGAGAAGAAAAACTCTCTCTCTGATATAGGGAAGAACAATCCACAAAACAGAATCAAAAATCATGTGAGAGATGCATTGACAGGATAACGAGAAATCTTGAAGTAACATAAAAACTTTGACTATTATGGTATAAGCTAGATTACTGTAGCAAGGTAGAAAAGATCTCAATTGCAAAATACAGTTGTTAATTTGAGATAGACTTTTGGTTAGAAAAGAAATTTTTATCACCAAAATTAGTTAGAGAAAGAGACACAATCAACGATATTTTTACCCTTTAGCAGATTAAGAGATGTAAAACATTAACTCCAAATTTTCAAAATAAAAAACAAGGCATAAGATATCAATTTAGCAATGATTTGAAAAGGAAAAACAAAGAAAGGCATATAAAAAACAACTAAATAAAAAAATAATAAAAATTAGAAAAATACAGTAAAGTAATCAGCATATAAAATATCAGTAAAAATCAAGTTCATACATTAATGTCAATCACACCCAATCTGGTCCTTAAATTGCTGAAAGTGTCGAAGGACAGTGGTTTAGTAAAAATGTCAGTCAGTTGATTCTCAGTCGCCATATGATGTAACTTGATGTCTCCCTTCGTCACATGGTCTCTAATAAAGTGATGCCTAATGTCAATGTGCTTAGTCCTTGAATGTTGGATAGGATTCTTAGAAATGCAGATGGCACTAGTGTTATCACAAAGAATTGAGATGGTGCCTACAAGTAATCCTAAATCCAGTACTTGCTATTTTAGCCAAAGGACTTGGGCCACACAACTTCCTAAAGCAATGTACTCAGCTTCAACAGTGGAAAGAGCAATAGAGTTTTGCTTTATACTAGACCAGGAGACTAAAGATTGTCCTATGAATTGGCAAGTTCCAGAAGTACTTTTTCTATCCACCTTACATCCTACAAATTCAGAATCAGAAAATCCAATAATCTCAAAAGAAGTGTTGTGCCTAGGATACCAAATTCCTAGGTTTTGGGTCCCTAGAAGGTATCTAAGAATTCTCTTAACTGCAGTCAGGTGGGATTCCTTAGGGTCAGCTTGAAATCTAGCATAAAAATAAACACTAAACATTATATCAGGTCGGCTAGCAGTCAGATAAAGTAAAGATCCAATCATCCCTCTGTACTTCTTCTGTTCAACTGATTTTCCATTTAAGTCCTTATTTAATTGAATTCCTAAGATCATGGGAGTATTAATTGGCTTGGTTTTATCCATTTCATATTTCTTTAAGATGTCATTTATATACTTTGTTTGGCTCAAAAAAGTTCCATCATTTAATTGTCTAATGCTAAACCCCAAAAAGTAGGACAATTCTCCCATCATACTCATTTCAAACTCCTTACTCATTATTTTAGAAAAATCATCACATAGCCTTGTATCAGAAGATCCAAAAATTATATCATCGACATAGATCTGAACAATGAGCAAATCATATCCAACTTTCCTCAGGAAAAGGGTGGTGTCTACACTCCCCTTAACAAACTCCCTTTCTAGTAAGAATGTGCTAAGCCTCTCATACCAAGCTCTGGGTGCTTTCTTTAATCCATATAAGGCCTTTTTTAATTTGAAAACATGATTTGGAAATTGGAAACTCTCAAAAATTGCGGGTTGTTCTACAAATACATCCTCTTTTATTTCCCCGTTTAAAAAGGCACTCTTAATGTTCATTTGGAAAAGCTTAAATCCCTTATAACAGGCAAAGGCTAATAGCACTCTAATGTCTTCCAATCTAGCTACAGGGGTAAAAGTCTCCTTAAAATCTATCTCTTCTATTTGGTTATATCCTTTAGCCACTAATCTTGCCTTATTCCTAACCACCACTCCAGAATCATTCACCTTATTCTTAAAGACCCATTTGGTTCCAACTACACTTTGTCCCTTAGGTCTTTCTACAAGCTCCCAAACATCATTCCTAATAAATTGGTTCAACTCCTCCTGCATGGCTAAGATCCAAAACTCATCAGTAAGGGCTTGGTTTTTGTTAGTGGATTCAGTCATTGAGATAAAGGTAGAGCGGTTCACTTCCTTCCTAAGTCCATGTCTAGTCCTAACTCCATTAGAAGGGTCTCCTAAGATTAGATCTTTAGGGTGACTCGAAGAGTATCTCCAATCTCTAGGCAAAGTGTGTGAAAGTTCAACCCTTTCCTCCATATCTACATTTTCTACTCCTTGGGTAACCTCTCCTACTCCTTCAGTGTTCTTGTGCTCTACCCCCTTCTCTAAGTTTTCTAATCCAGTGGCAATATCTCCATCATCATCATCCTCAACTCTAGGCTTTCTAGGATTAGACTCATCAAACACTAAATGTGTAGTCTCTCCCACCACCAAAGTCCTCTTATTAAACACCCTAAAAGACTTCCCAACACTAGAATATCCTGAGAACACTCCATCAGATTTTGGGTCAAATTTTTTAAGTGAGACTTCCCATTTTTGTGAATGAAAACCTTACAACCAAAGACATAAAGGTGGAATGATTGGGTGTCCTACCCTTAAGGATCTCATAGGGTGTCTTATCTAATTTGACTCTAATATTCACCCTATTCAACATGTAACAAGCTATGTTAATCGCTTCAGCCTAAAAGTATTTTGAAAGTGAATACTCAGCAAGCATGGCTCTAGCGGCCTCCACTAAGGTCTGGTTCTTCCTTTCAGCTACTTCGTTCTGCTGAGGGGTCCAAGGAGCTGAGAAGTTGTGGCTAATCCCTTTGTCCTCACAAAAATCTCCAAATCTCTCATTTTCAAATGCTCCCCCGTGATCACTATGGATGGTCAAGATCTCACAACCTAGCTTTTTCTGAATCCAAGTGAAGAAGGCTCTAAATTCATCAAATGACTCATTTTTGTACGACAGAAATATAATCCAACTAAATCTCAAGTAGTCATCGATAATCACAAAACCATAGACTTTCCCTCCCAAGCTTGCAGTGCTAACAAGTCCAAACAAATCCATTTGAATGACTTCTAAAGGTCTAGAGGTGTTAATGTCCTTAATTAGGTGAAATGTGGAGTGGATTTGTTTTCCTAATTGGCAGGCATCACAAAGGTAGTCTTTTGAAAACTTAAGCTTGGGGACACCTCTAACTAGGTCTTTTTGGGTCACTTTCCTAAGGGTTTTTATACTGGCATTACATAATCTCCTGTGCCACAATCATGAATCATCAATAGCAATGTTTAAGCAAAATGAAGTAGCACATTCAATGCTATTTAAATCAAGCATGTAAATATTGTTGATCCGCTTTTCCTACAAAACAATGTTATTATTTAAGCTTATAATGCATGAATTTGCCAAAAAATTTATGACGAAGCCCTTGTCGCAAAGCTGACTGATGCTGAGCAAGTTGTGTTTCAGTCCATCTACAAGAAAAACATTTTCAATCAGAAGATTCTTAGAATTACCAATTATACCTACTCCTACCATCTTCCTGGTGGTGTTGTCTCTAAGAGTCACCTTGCCTCCTATTCTGGTCTCCAGTACTATGAATTGATTGGCATTGCCAGTCATATGTCGAGAGCATCCATTGTCTAGGTACCACATGCTCTCACGAGGCCTTTTGTTAGAGCTTGCTTAAAAAATTATCAAATGTCAGATTTAGGAACTCAAACATGTTTGGGTTCCTTCTTATGGAAAGTAAAATGCAATGCATACTGTGGATTATGTAACTTGGGTCTCCATACCCAATATGGGCTATGGTGAATGGTGCAAGTGTGTGCTATGTGTTCTAGCATGCCACATGAAAAACATCTAATTCCAGAAAAAGGATGCACTAATCTACTCCTATGGTGATGCTTTTTATGCGATACATGAAATGAAGATTTTTTATTTTCAAAGATTTTTAAATTTTCTAATTTTATATATTCTTTTTCTAACTCAGAATGGGACAATTTTAAAGAATCATGAGAATCAGATAACTCAACATGCTTTTTGTTTAATGCATCAAACTCATCAAGTAAAGCCATGTGATTTGAATCAATTATTGAATGATCTTTGAGAAGATTTTCATGCTCTTTTTGTAAATTAAAAAATTTCAATTTCAGGCTAGCATGAGTTTTCCTAAGTTTTCTATATGATGCATGTATGTTTTTCAGAAACTTCAAGGAGTTGCTTCTAGGTTAGTTCACATACCTCTACTTGGTCACTTTTGAAAGTTCGTTAGGGATGTTAGGCCCTATGAACTAGTCCCAAAGCTAATTAAGAAGAGAGAGATGAATTGGTAAAGAAGAAACTTTAATCAAACCACAAAACCAAAACCAATAACACCACAATAAAAACTAAATACGAAAATTTAAATGCGAAAGCAATAATAAGGAAAGAACACACCGGATTTATAGTGGTTCAATCAAACGTTGACCTACGTCCACTCTTTGGGGGCACCCTTCAAGTATTGCACTAAATAAGTATCTCTTCTTTAGCCCCCACAGCTAGGCGGAGAAGCCCTTACAAAATCACTTCCACCTTCCCCGGTGCGGTAGAGTCGTCGGGTCCTTTGACACCAAAGAGATCTTCTTCTTTGGTGAACTTCCCTCGAGATAAGCCTTGAATCCGATGGAATTAAGGTGCAAGCCTACCGAAGCAACCGTATGGAATCCCTCTCCACACTCCCTTGAGTCCCCCCTCACAGGATCTTCTCCCTCTCTCAGACTTCACCCGTTCCTCACTCCCTTTCAAGCTTTCTCGACAAGTTTCCCCTACAAGAACTAAGCTACAATGGCTGCCAAAGACACTTTACAAAGTGTCATGCCAAGCTTAAATAGAAAAGCTCAAAACGAGCTTATTAATGCAAGTTGCCGACATTATCGTCTAGAACGATAGGTATATCGTCCTGGCCGATCAGTACAAATTTAGCTCATCAGCCCGGGATGATTTGGGATGATCAGAAAAAAATTGGTTACATCGTCCTAGCCGATCTCACGATCGTCCAGGCCGATTCGTTTAAAATCGATTTCAATCGTCTAGAGCATCGGCCTAAATTTGAGCTGTCTGATGTAAATCATCCAGGACATCGTCCCGGTCGATCCTACGATCGTCCCGGACGATGTGATCGTATCAATTAACCATTAATTCTTTCCAAAGATACTAGATCAATTTAGGCATAATTGAGTTAGATCGTTCTGGATGATAGTAATATCGTCCTGGACGATAGTAATATCATCCTGGATGATAGTAATATCGTCCTGTCCAATTTCTTAAAACAAAGAATACATGAACTGATTATGGTGGCTGATTCTTTCTGAATTGAGACTATCATCCTAGCCGATACAGGTATCGTCCAGGCCGAACAGCTAATGATGGCTGCCTTAATGAGGATGCCCTAATTAGGGTTTCTATTTTTGGATAGATCGTCCTAGATGATATAAATATCATCCCGGATGATGTTACCAAAACCAAAAATCTTTAGGGAGCAACAGAAAATCTTCCAAGTTACAAAATATCAGGAGCCACACCAAAATACAATAGACTCAAGAAAGGAAAAAGAGTACAAACTGACTCAGACCTAATCTACCCAATCTTGAGTTGATTCCAAATTATAGTCTGATCGTGTGAACCTAAAATGTCAGTACATAAGGCAGTCGTAGAGAAATAAGAATGTTTGCTATCATCAAAATCATAAACCATTGATCCGCAACAATCTCCCCTTTTTGATGATGGCAAACAATTCAATTTGAATTTAAAAAATAATAATTCCTCCTAATCTCCCGCTCACTAGAATAAACCCTTTTAAAAAAATAGTGTAGATAAAAAATATTTTTGTTGTTTTTAATTTTTTGAAAAAAAAAGGATACAAATTCAAATTCAACATTACATTCTCCCCCTTTAACATTATCAAAAAGAGAGGAGGCACAAAAAACAAAATGAACAAAAGAAAAAAAAATGTTCCCTGATATAGTGAAAAAGCATATATTCTTAAAATGAGAAAGTTACCTCTTAGTTTTAATCAAAAAACTTAGTAGAATTGGATTGATAACGCATAGCCCAGAAAAGGTTAGAAATTTAAAATTTGAAAATCCAAACTCAAGTTCATTTTAAAAAGGCTAAAAAACTTTTTAATTTAATATCAAAATCAAGGAATAAATTAGAGAAAGAAAACAATCATTTTTCAAAAACTCCTTCCATAAAATATATCTAATAGAAGATCATTGCGCGAATTGTTGAATCATGAATCAAGATTTTCAAACTCAAGTATCAAAAGTATCAAGGATTTTCTTAAGCTTTTAAGAAGTACAAGAATGGTAAGCATTAAATTTGTGGGCTCATTTTATGCCTCTTGACAATTGGTTGGCGCACTGCGCATCTTTTGATACACTTTGTGTATTCTTTTTTTTTTTCAATTTGGAGTCTTTGCGCATCTTTTATTTTTGGTATCATGGGCCAATTTTTTGAATATGCTACATTTCTGAAATCTTAAAATCCAAAAGTAAACCCATATTATTGACAAAAATGAAATTCTTAATTAAGAAAATTATGATGTAGATTCAGTACCTTGCAAAAGATTTTTATGCGATAAAAATGTAGGGAGATAAAAAAAAATTGTTTCAAAAACTAATTTAAAAGATGAAAAAGATTTTAAATCAAAAGTAGAATAACCTCTTTTAGGAAACAGAGATTGAGAGTCAAACACATGAGTTTCCTTCCTTTGACTGTTTTTAGAGAAGTCAATCGTAACTTACCAATGATTTCAAGAAAAAACAGGAAGTAAAATTTTCATTTTTAGAAAAGTGAATGTGTGTGTTGATCAGAGAAAAACTTTCACGAAAAAAAAAAATTTCAAAGAATAAACAAAATAAAAACATAAAATAAAAATGAAAAACATAAAAACAAAAACACAACACAAAAACACGAAAGGCTTTTAACCATTATCTCTCTCCTGGTCTGATACTTCAGAAACCATATCTGCCCATGAAATTTTTTACCTTTCATTATTTCGCCAGTTTAAATTTTGCTTCACCTTGCCCTTTTCTTTTGTAAGAAGAATTTTTAAATTAGGGCACTGATTTTTCATATGTCCAGGCTTCCTACATCGAAAGCAAATAACGATAGAAGGAATATGAACATCCTTACCATTTTTATCTTTTTTTTTTTCACTTTTGTTTATGCTTTGATGAGCTTTGTGATTTGCTAAACAAGTCATTACATTCGTCACCAACTAAGCTATCTCTTTCTATATCTTCAGCTTTAAGAACAATCATTTCACCTGCATCCAAAAGTCTTTAACCCAAACCTTGCTCGTAGGCAATGAGTGAGCCAATCAAATTATCAATAGAATATTCATTCATATCTTTTGATTCACAAATAGCAACTACTTTAGCATTGAACTTATCCAGTAGACAACAAAGAATTTTGTTAACTTTTTTAAAATTTGAAAATTCTTTTCCTAAAGCATGCAATGATGTCACAATTTGAATAAACCTAGTATACATGTCTAAGATCGTCTCATAAGGTTTCATGGAGAACAGTTCAAAATTATGCATTAACATATTCAAGTTGGATTGCTTTATTTCACTAGTGCCTTCGTATATAGTGTGTAGTTTATACCAAACTTTCTTACCAGTAGTGCACGTGGATATTAACATAAAATCTTCAAAATTTAAAGCACAAAAAAAGCAATTTAATGATTTTGCATTCAATTGAGCATTGAGTTGGCCTTCCCTGTTCCATTGATTAAAAGGAATATCAGTTTTAACTCCATTAACAATACGTGACGGTGATGAATAACCAGTTAAAATCATATGCCGCATACAAAATCTATCGATTGCAAGAAAGTAGACATACGAGTTTTCCAAAAATAAAAAATAATATTTTCAAATAAAGGAGGTCTGGTGATTGAATAACCTTCCACAATAATACAATTCCCAAAATTAGCCATGGATCAAAATTTCAAAAAGTTTTTAAACTTAGTTTTTATGAATCCCGCTCTGATACCACTTGAAAGTGCTCAGATGACACTAGAAAGTACTCTGATACTACTTTAAAGTTTGTTAGGGATATTAGGCCCTATGAACTACTCCCAAAGCTAATTAAGAAGAGAGAGGTGAATTGGTAAAGAAGAAACTTTAATCAAACCATAAAACCAAAACCAATATCACCATAATAAAAACCAAATGCGGAAATTTAAATGCGAAAGCAATAATAAGAAAAGAACACACCAGATTTATAGTGGTTCGATCAAACCTTGACCTACGTCCACTCCTTGGAGGCACCCTCCAAGTATTGCACTAAATAAGTGTCTCTCCTTTAGCCCCCACAGCTAGGCGGAGAAGCCCTTACAAAATCACTTCCACCTTCCCCGGTGCGGCGGAGTCGCCGGGTCCTTTGGCACCAAAGAGATCTTCTTCTTTGGTGAACTTCCCTCAAGACAAGCCTTGAATCTGATGGTATTAAGGTGCAAGCCTGCCGGAGCAACCGTGTGGAATCCCCCTCCACACTCCCTTGAGTCCCCCCCTCACAGGATCTTCTCCCTCTCTCAGACTTGACCCGTTCCTCACTCCCTTTCAAGCTTTCTCGTCAAGTTTCCCCCACAAGAACTAAGCTATAATGGCTGCCAAAGACACTTTATAAAGTGTCATGCCAAGCTTAAATAGAAAAGCTCAAAATGAGCTAATTAATATAAGTTGCTGACATTATCGTCCAGGATGATTGGTATATCATCCTGGCCGATCAAGACAAATTCAGCTCATCAACACGGGACGATTTGGGATGATCAAAAGAAAATTGGTTACATCATCCTGGCCGATCTCATGATCGTCCAGGCCGATTCGTTTAAAACCGATTTCAATCATTCAGAGCATTGCCCTGAATTCGAGCTGTCTGATGTAAATCATCCAGGACATCATCCCAGTCGATCCTACGATCATCCCGGACGATGTGATCGTATCAATCAACCATTAATGCTTTCCAAAGATACCAGATCAATTTAGGCATAAATGAGTTAGATCATCCTGGACGATAATAATATCGTCCTGGCCGATTTCCTATAATAAAGAATACCTAAACTGATTATGGCGGCTGATTCTTTCTGAATTGAGACTATCGTCTTGGCCGATACAGGTATCGTCCCGGCCGATCAGCTAATGACGGCTGTCTTAATGAGGATGCCCTAATTAGAGTTTCTATTTTTTGACAGATCGTCCCGGACGATGTTACCAAAAATAGAAATCTTTAGGGAGAAACAGAAAATCTTCCAAGTTACAAAACATCAGGAGCCACACCAAATACAATAGACTCAAGAAAGGAAAAAAGTATAAACTGACTCAGACCTAGTCTACCCAATCTTGAGTTGATTCCAAATTGTAGTCCGATCGTGTGAACCTGAAATGTCAGTACATAAGGCAGTCGTAGAGAAATAAGAATGTTTGCTATCATCAAAATCATAAACTATTTATCCGCAACAACTTTGGCCAAGATTATTGTCTACCATTAAGCACAAGTTTATTGTCTCCTCCTCAGGTTTAGTTTTAGAGGAATCTGATGCAGAATCTGCCCAGAACACCTTTTAGAATTGCTTCTTGCTCTTGTCCTTTTTGAAGTTTGGTTTCTCCTCACCCTTCTCCTTACTTGGGTGTGCCTTAAGCGTAGGACAATCAGTTTTAATGTGCCTAGGCTTCGTGCATTCAAAGCAAATTATATCATTAAAATTCTTAAATTTTTTGCTACCCTTACCTTTATTCCACTTTTGATTGTTCTTGTGCTTCTTCCTTAGAAAGCTCTTAAATTACCTTGTGATTAATGCAACATCATCGCTTTCAGACTCGGAAGAGTCAGTGTCCGAATTGTTAGCCTTAAGTGCCACCATTTTCTCTTTCTTCCTTTCACCTGCATCAAGATTTCTTTGGTTCACCCCTTACTCGTAAGCAATGAGTGAGCCAAGTAAGTTATCAATCGAATAAGTATTCAAATCTTTATACTCAGAAATTGCAGTGATTTTAGCATCAAAAGAGGAAGGCAAATATCTTAAAATTTTATTCACTTTTTCATAGTTAGAAAGTTATTTTCCTAAGGCATGCAAAGAAGCAACAATCTGAGTAAATCTCGTATACATATCAGAAATTGATTCATGAGGTTTCATACAAAAAAGTTTGTAATCATGTAAAAGAATATTCAAATGAGATTGCTTTACTTCATTAGTACATTCATAATTGATACACAATTTATCCCAAATCTCTTTTACAATAGAGCAAGTGGAAACGCGCATATAATTTTCTAACTTCAAAGCACAAAAAAAATAGTTCAAACATTTTATATTTAATTGTACTAAATCCGTATCAGCTAGAGTCCATTCAGTAAAATGATGTGGAATAGTAACGCCATTCAATTTTTCAGTTGGAGGTGTATAACCATCCTTAACAAGCATCCACATGCGATAATCAATTGATTATAAAAATATAGACATGTCAGTTTTCCAAAAATTAAAAGGAATATTATCAAACAAAGGTAGTCGGGTAATAGAATACCCTTCCGCAGTATTATGATTTTTGTTGTTAGCCATGGATCAAAAATTCAAAAAGTTTCCAAACTTAGTTTTTATGAATCCCGCTCTGATACCACTTGAAAGTTCATTAGGGATGTTAAGCCCTTAAGAACTATCCCTAGGCTAACTAAGAGGGGGGGGGGGTTGAATTGGTATTTTTTTAAAAAAAAGTTCTTTATGTAAAGCACAAAAGTAAAAGTAAAATCACCACAGAAATCAGAGTGCGAAAACTAAATAAACACGGAAGCAAAAAAAAGAAAGATCACACCAGATTTATAGTGGTTCGATCAATCCTTCACCTACGTCCATTCATTGGAGGCACCCTCCGAGTATTGCACTAACTAAGTGTCTCTCCTTTAGCTCCCACAGCTAGATGGAGAAGCCTTTACAACAGACACCTTTTCACCAACCCCGGTGTGGAAAAGAATCGACTCCTTTTGCTTCCTCCTTAAGCAGGCAGAGAACCCAGACCTTTGTTGAAGTAGACCTTCCAAGAACCTCCCAAGGATGAAGGACGAAGAATGGAGACGAAGACTTGGAACCTTGCTTGGAGCAACCTTTGTGAACCCTCTCATAAACTCCCCCTCATAAGTTCCTCTCTCTCTCTCTCCCTCTCCCAAGGCTCTCTCAGGTCAAGACAGCAGCACTCAACGTCTTAAGCATAAGAAAATTTGGGTCCTTTAAATAGAATTTCAAGCACCAACTTTATTGTCCAAGACGATAGGAATATCATCCTGGCCGATCAGTATAAAATAAGCTCAATCAGTCGAGACGATTTGAGACGATCAGAAGAAAATTGGTTACATCGTCCAGGCTGATAGAATATTGTCCTGGATGATTAGTTCAAATTCGAGTACAATCATCCTGAACATCGCCCGGAATAGATGCTGGCCGATGTCAATCATCCAGGACAACATCCCGACCAATCCTATGATCAGCTCGACAGATGTGATCGTATCAATCAGCCTTAATTTCTTTCCATAATTGTCAGATTAATTTAGACATAATTGTGATGTATCGTCCAGACTGATATGAAGATCGTCCTGGCCGATAATTAAAAAAAAGGAATACCTAAATTCATCATGGCGGTTGATTATTTCTGATTTGAGCCTATCGTCCTGGCCGATACAAGTATCATCCAGGATGATTTTTTTGATGATGGCTGCTTAACCAGGATGCCCTAATTAGGGTTTCTATTTTTAGTCGAATCATCCTGGCCGATATGAACATTGTCCAGACTGATTTACTCAAAACATAAAAACTCAGAAAACCCCTCAAGTGTGTCTGTGCAAGGTTACTTAGCATCAGGAATCATTTTTATAATTGACTCAAGAAATGAAAAAATATAGACTTGACCCAACCTAAATCTACCCGATCTTGAGCTAGCTTGAGTTGCATTCGATCTTGTGGTCCTGAAAAATTAGTAGGCAAAGTAGTCATAGAAAAATATGAATGTTTGCTATCATCAAAAGTCTAATCCATAATCTCAGATTCACAACATTATTTATTGTGGAATTAATTCCATTTCCCATGGGCACAAGCCCCTATGGTTAATTACAGCACAGGCCAGAGCCCGAGAATACTCTCGGTTAAGGATCCAATATTATTCTTCCCAAAAGGGAATTGGCACAAAAAGGAAACTAGGAAATTTCTACTCAAAGGGAAAGATGGGCGCAAGTGGCTTAGTCAACATGCATGGCTCACACTGACATCTAAAGAGACTAAGGTACTAAGATGAAATTGGAGAAAAGAAATCAAACATTCAAAGAATACAGAGGGAAAAGGGGGAAGTGGCGTCATCTACGTGACGCCAATAAGTAAGATTTATAGTCCAAGAAGAGTAGGGAAGTTATCCACTATTTAGGCATACTACGAGACACCCAATATAATAGCCATGAATCTTAAATCTAAGGTGGGTTTAATGTACACCCAACAATAATACGCGTGTCCTAGCTAATGCAATCTGTGCTTATATCTTGCCTGAAAAGGAAAGCCAGCTAACCACCTAGGCACATAAAATCCATGTTGTCTTGTCTTTATGAAAGATAGGTGCGTATATAAGTTTTTGGAAGTAGGGCCGACGTCTAGAGAGTGTCCTAATTGTCCCTAGATTTATGTAGTGTGAATGCTTCTAGAGCAAATGCAATTAAATTTTAATTAAGTTGGTTTCTAATATAATGCATGTTAGTTAAAAGGTACAAATCATATATGCTTGAGATTTAAAAAAAAATAGGCTTATAAAAAATAATTTTTAGAAAAGATTAGACTTCCCTAGGTTCGACACCTCATCCTCATATGCCTGATTATTCAAACTCTACCCGCAAGCAGGGAAGTGTCTTATTAGAAGGAGAGAAAAAAATATAATAGTATATATGTGACCCCAGACAATTTTGGATATTCCCTAGGTTGTTAAGTTGCTATATTATTTAAACCTTAAAATATTAATTTTTTATTACAAATAGAAAAATATTTTTAGTCCTTAAAGAACCTAGCGAATATTAGGCCAAGTACATGCAAGAAAAAATCTAGAAAAAGCATAAAATTTCTAATACACACATAAAATAAACATATTAATATAAATCAGCCCAAAGTAAAGTAAAGAAAGTCCATAACAAGTGCCATATAAGTATAACCCAGGGTCTACAGAAAAATAATGGTGGCCATGCCTCTCCAATAATAACTTGGATTATAATTCTATTAAACGACGCAAGTCTTAAAAGCAAAGCATTTTGTCTTCAAGTCTTCATCTTCAGGTGAATTATCTTTCTCTAGATCTTCTCCCTTAGGATCATCTTCTTCGGGCCCCGTAGGATTTTTCCTCCAGAAAGATATCCAAATTACTAAGAAATTCCCTATGAAGGGTCTTTCATTTTTTCTTTGGGTACCAAGTATTTAAAATTCTTTGCTTTTGATGACTTTCACAACTCGATAAAAATTACAAATTACATTATTTAAAAAAAAATCTAGACTCTCTTGCTTGGTTATCCTAATAGAAATCACAAGCAATAATATCCCAAGAACTTAATATTTATGTAGAAAAGTAAACACACTTGACCACGCTCTTTTAATTTTAAAGGGGGCTAAGCAGTCTTTGGAATATCTATAGAAAATAGTGTTAGTTTTAAAGCTTTAATTATTTGGCCCCCCTTTATTTTAGCGCTGCATGAGAGTAACCACCTATATAAGATTGGATTAGTATCAAAAGCGCCCCTAAACCATGGGCAATCTATCACTTAAACCACATTACAAAGAGAAAGCACAATAATAAAACAAAATATCATAGAACATCAAAGTAAAGCAAATCAACCAATCATACGTGCCACACACATATCATCTCAACACAGAAATCAGAAAATAAAAATCATTGGCCCTAATCCTAAAGCTAGAAGTAGTGCCATAGCAAATCTATTTGTGTGTGTGATAGGCTCCTATGGCTTTGGATAATTTCTATGTTGGGTACGTAGTTTTAGTTGCCCAGAGTTCAGATTTGTTGAAGGTCTAAAAGAAGAAATATTTGATTAAGGTTTAAATATTAATGAATTAGGATCCATTTTTAGTTAATTTAGTTTGTGGATCAGTTTTAATACTTAAGGTAATAATCTTAAAAGTTTAAATTATATTAGCCAATTTTAGAATGTCTAGGGTCCTCATATGTGCTAGGCTAAAGGGGGTCCAAAGGTTGCTATTAGAAATAGGCTAGGTTTTGGGGTTCTAGCAATTTAATTAAATATTAAGCCTTAAGAGGAGTAGTTAGGCTTTAAGTTTGCTGGATTTGGAGTTTTTTAGCCCAAGTTATGAATTTCTGAAGTTTCATGCAATTAATGAATTATCAAAATTATTTAATTAAAGAGTGTTTTAGGGTTTTGATCCAAATCAACTCCAAAACTCTTGGAATCAATTGTAAAGGTCATAAATGACCTAAGAAAATGTTCCCAAGTGTTTGAGAAAATTTTGGAATTTTTAATAATTTTTAATGATTTAATTAAGGCAAAAGATAAATTTTAATCAAAATTAAATTAAGGCTCAGGTTTAAGTCCAATTAAGGGGCCCTAATTATCTAAAGTTAAGAATTAAATTATTAAGATTTTAAGGTTTTATGGGTAATTTTATAAATTGAAATGGATTTATTAGAATTTCCTGAAGTTACTGGGGCCTAATTAATGGGTAAATTAGGGTTTGTTAATTAAGGGGTTTAAAGGGTCCTAAAAATTCTTAGAAAATTCTAGGAAATTTAGAATCTTACTAAGTTTATGTTTTGAAAGTTTCATGTCATTAAGGGATCTATCCTAGTTCCTAGAATTTTTCTAAGTTTACTAATTGTGTCCTTAATTATTGTCCTTAGGGTGTCACTACGTCAACTAGGTTTAAAATCAAAGTTAATGACTAACCCTTGAGGTAATATGAGTGAAATGCATAAAAATAGTAAACACACCAATCTTAAGATCTAGGAGGGCCTAAACTAAGTACGTATGTGTCCTACACATGCAAGAGACGATAAAAATAATAATTAAGCATGCTTTATGATGCGATTAAAGGATAATTAGAACTCAACAACCGACTAATCCTTTCCCCATAAATGCTATTCATAAGTATTACGATCAATGTTTAAAATTTCAAAAATGTATATCCCAACATTAGGAATTTGACATATATATAATTTTGAAATAGTTTAAAAATACATATTAAATAAATAAATATATGAGTTTAAAAATAATTTCATTTTTACACATATGGGAGATCCACTGAACACCCAAAAAAAACTTGAAGGAGACTTCAAAAATTTTTTATAATTTCAAAATATTTGGCATATTAATTACCTAAATATTATTTAAATAATCAAATAACCCAATAGCAAGCAAATAATCCATAAAAAGTATGTTTTACTATCTAAAAGTAATTTTAAAATAAAATTAATAATTTTTTAAAAACTACAAGCTATTGTATTTCAAAAATCGATTTAAAATGAATTTGTTACGAATTATTGAAGTTTAAAGCCATTAAAAGCTATTTTTAAAATAGTTTAAAAAAATTAATATTTAAAAAAATATTAAATGAAATTAAATTAAATATTAAAGTTTCTAGAATTTAAAGTAATTTAACAAAAATAACTTTCATAAATTTTGGAAAAATAAATGAATTTTGAATTAATTAATTATTAATTGGATAATCTAAGTATTTAATTAGTTATAATAATCTAAGAAAATGAAAAAAAAAATATTAATTTAAAATTAGATATAAAAAGAATTCTCTGATATTTTTTTAAAATAATTTTTAAAATAATAAAAATAAGATAATAATAAAATAATTTTTAAAAAAAATTAAAAGAATGCAATAATAATAATAATAAATAATAATAATTTAAAAAATAATAATAATTTGATACTTTAAAAATAATAATAGTTATTATAATACTTTAAATAATCATATTAATAATAATAATAATAATAATAAAAGTAATTTAAATAGTAATAATAATAATAATAACATTAATATTATAATAATAAAATAATATAATATAATTAGAATTTTAAGGCAATATTGTTTTTAAATTAAAGAAAATAATTTTCTGAAAATTTTTATATATAATATGTATATATAATTTTAAATTTATTTTAAAAGAAAATAGGTAAAAAAATAATTTTAAACTAATTTAAAATCAATTATTTGTTAATAAAGGCAGTGGTGGCGGCAGAGGCCACGCGACGACACTGGATTCGCCCACAGAACCACAGACGCAATTTTGGCCATCATTGCCAATTATTACGCTGCCATGCAATCATTGATAATGATTACCGCGAAGCAAAAATCATCGCTGAATCATAAACCGCATCAGATGTATTTTAGGACCTTTTGATAACCCGTGGTTTCAAACCGACGGCTCTGATCCCGCCGATCGGAAGAACTAACCATGGGATCGATCCCCGTGGTTGATCCAAACCACAGTGGGGCTAAATCACATCCATTGATCATGGGATCAAAGAACCTGATTTATCTCCAGCAAACGACAAATTAAACCCAAGCTCTAGAATGATAAAATGCCTCATTCTCGTGATCAGGTGCACCAAATCAATTAAAATTTGAAACTTATGCTCTATACATGAAGAGCATTCATGGGGGATAGTTATGCAGTCTAAAATACACTTAATGAAAAGCTAATTAGAACTAAGTGTTATGACCTTGGTTTAGGGTTTTTGAGAGATCTGATTATTAGATCTTCAAATTCTTTGCACAGTTAAGCTTTTAAATTATCCTTGTATAAATCCCTAGTTGAAGTTGTGATCAAACGAGCTACAGATCATTGAGAAATCTACTTGGATGCTTTTAAGTCTCAATTGGCTGATGATCTTACCGCTGGAGGGGTATTGGCAGTAAGTTTGGCTTGGGAAAGGTGGAGTGGGATGGGGAGAGCTCAATAATGGGAAAGCTCGGGCTAGGAGGATCTAGGGAGAGAGTAATTACAATAAGACCCTTCATTGAACCCTAAAAAGCCTATTTAAAAGTCAAGGCTCATGATAGATGACCAGGGTTGAATCTTCATTGAATTAGGAGGGGAAGAAAGTTTAGTGGGCTGTGGTTTAAATTAGGGAATGATTAGAATGGATTTAATGCATTAATTAGGCTTAATTTGACCCAAATAGGTCAAAACTGACCAAGGGAGACTTCGGTTGACCAAGTCAAAGTTTGACTTGGTCAACCTAGTGAAATAAAGCCTAAGAGGTGAGGGGTTAAGCCCAAGGAAGAGTTTGGATTGAATTAGGACTTGAATTAACCAAATAGGGCTTAATGGGTCAACCTAGGTTGACCTAGTCAACCAGGTTGACCTAGGGTCTGGGTCAGGGCTTAACAAATTTGGCTTCACCCCTAAATTGAATAGAAAGGGTCTTGGGGCCTGGCTTGGTCAATTTTACTAGGTCAATAAAATTACAAGATGGACAAGAGGGGGGGGGGGGTGAATTGTGAAAACTTCTTGACAATAATTAAAACCTAAACAGGAGTTCTAATTTTTTTTATATTTTAAAATTTTAACATGAAAATTTAAACAATTATTTTTCACAAATTTTCCCAAGCAAATATTGAAAAATAAAATGCACACAGTAATAAAAGATAATAAGGAAAAAGCACACCGAGATTTTTATAGTAGTTCGGTCAAACCATGACCTACATCCACTCCCCGGAGTCCTCCGCTCCGAGTATTTCACTACAAGCAATAGCTCTCCTTTTGCCCTCCTTGGCAAGGCGGAGAAGCCCTTACAATACTCCCTTTCACCAACCCGGCGTGGTGGAGTGCCAAACTCTATTTTCACCCTCCTGGCAATGGCAGAGAACCTTCTCATTTTTCTCCCTCCTGGAGAAGGCAGAGTACCTCAAGGTTATGGATGTAGAAGAGCCTTTCCCCTTGGAGATCCTCCCACAAATTCTTCTAGGGCCACAGGAGGAGCAAGATGCAGCAAGTTCGGAGCAACCGTGTGATCTCCCTCACACCTCTTCTCCCTAGCAATGCTCACCTTCTCCTTCCTCTCTCAAACCCTAAAGAACTTCTCAAGAGCTCTCTCGCTCAGAATCCCTCTCTAACCACGTTCTCCTCTCTAATTCACACCCCAAAATATGACAAGTTTTACACATTAAAACGGGCTCGAAAATCCCTGAGATTTTAAAAGTAGTCTTTACTATCGTACAGTACGGTTTCTAATCGTACAGTATAATATGTATAAACAGACTTCGTCCTGGTACGAAGTGGTACGAATAGTTCAAAAGCATTCATATAGTATGATTGTAAATAATACGATACGATCCATAACAATACTGTTTGTACAGGACGATAGTCGAGATGATCAAACGTCGTCTCTATTCATTATATGGTGCAATTTTCATCGTACAGTACGATGAGACAAAATCGAAGAGATCGCCTGGGATGATCTTCAGGACGATTATAATTCGTCTCTGTTTATCGTATTGTACGAATGTGTTCGTACAGTACGATATTCAAATTATAATTAAGCCCCGATTTTTGGCACTAATGACGGGTTAAATTAAGTTATTAAACAAAATCGTACAGTACGAAGGTCTTCGTACATTACGAGCAATGAAAAATAACTTACTTAAGTTAATACGGCTGCTAGGGTATAGGATTTGAATATATCATACAGTATGAATACATTCGTACGTTACGATCTATTCACAGAATCGTCTTACAAAGCTCTAATCGTACGGTACGAAATAATATCGTACAGTACGATCTACAGAGAAAGAAAAACTCTAAATTTTTCATTTAAAAACACTCTCCCCTGTGTGTGTGCATGGTTGCTTAGACTTTTATGCATTTTGTGGCCAGACTCAAGAAAATAAAAATAAAATAAACAACAAAATACATTGCAGACTCATACTTCTAATCTACCCATTCTTGAGTCTTCCTGTCGTCCTGAGTTGCTTTTGATCTTTCCTGAAATGTTAGTACTCACGGACAATAGCAAATAATATTCAATGAATCTTAAGATAATTCAAACGATATTATTTGTCATCATCAAAATCTCAAACTCGGGGTCATGAGTTGCAACAATCTCCCCCTTTTTGATGATGTCAAATAATGTTTGTTGTAAGCAAGTGTTAAAGGCACTACAGGAAAAATGTCAAATACCGGCGGTTTGCACCGGCGGTTTATGGACCGTCGGTATTACCGGCGGCGTCACCGGCGGTCTAGCCGTCGGACTATAACGACGGCCAAACCGGCGGCTTAGCTACGATACACCGCCGGTAATACCGACGGTCTATAAACCGCCGGTAAATCGCCGGACATCAATATGAACCGGCGATTTACCGGCGGTCTAAACCGCCGTTGATAAGTGATTTTTTTCCGGCGGTCCAGACCGCCGGAAAACCGCCGGTAAAAGCCCTAATACGAGCCCCCTCGCTCCGCTCATTTCATTTTCACTCTTTCCTTCTCTCTCTCGGTCGCTCGCTGTACTGTGTCCTCCGCTCGTCCGATCAGCCCCCGACGAAGGAACTCCGACCGCCAACCCCAGTCCGACCGCCGCCGACCTCAGTCCGACCGCCGCCGACCCCAGTCCGACCGCCGACGACGAGTCTACTCGGACGCCCGTCCGCCGACCGATTCCGACCCCAAACAATCTGATTTCTATTTTAAGGTTATTTTTTATGGTTTTTCTTTGATTATTTGGTGCTACTCCATGTTATATTATCTTTTTAGTTAATGTTTCATACTTTAAAAATGTGGGAGAGAGTTATAGAGCATAGGTTTAGGTGTGATACTAATGTTTCTCAAAATCAATTTGGATTAATGCTTGGTAGGTTTACAATGGAAGTCATACATTTTTTGAGAGGTTTGATGGAGAAATATAATGAGAATAAGGAGGATCTATATATGATATTTATCTATTTAGAGAAAACATATGTTAATATTCCAAGAGAAGTGCTATGGAGGGTTCTTAAGAAGAAAGGAGTTAATAATGCTTATATTTAAATCATTATTGATATGTATGTAGGAGCTATTACTTGTGTTCAAATACATGGTGGTTTGATCAAGTATTTTCCTATTTCGGTTGGATTATATCAAGGATCAGCAAGAAGTCCATATCTTTTTTGCTTTACTCATAGATGTTCTCACTAGACATTTGTGAGAGGATGTACCTTGGTGTATGCTTTTTACTGATGATATTCTTCATGTTGATAAGACTAGAAAGGGAGTTAAAGGAAAACATGAATTATGGAGGTCAACTATAAAGTTTATAAGGTTTTCGCTTCAATAGATTTATAACTGAATATATGATGTGTACTTTTAGTTGTAATAGACCTTGTGAAGGGATTATGGCATTGGGTGATCAAGACATTAATAAGAGTTGACTTGGTCAAATTGACCAAGTCAAACCCCAAGACCCTCTCCAATGGGTTCAGAGAGTCGAGTCGAGTCTGTTGGGCCTAGACTTGTACCCTGGGATAACCCGGTTGACTAAGTCAACCAGGGTTGACCACCTTGCCCCTTTAGGCCCCAAATCAAATCTATGCGTTTATTTTATTTAAATGCAACATATGAATAAGCTTTTGTTCTTTTAGAGCATGATTAAGTCCTTCAAAGCATAAAAATCTATTTGGATGTATAACAGATTGTTTATGCCTCCAACATGTAGGGTACGTTTACTTCAACGTGCAAATGACTATCCAAGAAGAGAGATATTGGATGTATAACAGATTGTTGCCGGGTCAAAAAGGATTGACAGTTGAATTTATAGAGGGAGTTGAAACTTTCATTCAAGTTGCATCTCAACTGCCTTCCTTTCAGTTTGATAAAATGTTTAGATGTCCGTGTTCGAAGCATAAAGATCTAGCATTCCTAAAGCCCGATGATGTGAAGCTTGATTTATATCGTAGGGGATTTCTTCCAAACTATTGGATTTGGACATCACATGGCGAGTACGAGCCACATAGAGATGCTCATGCCGGTTCATCTACAGCTTATGAAACATTTGATGAAGATCAAATGAGTAGACCCTATGAAGACCTTATTTTTGATGTAGCAGGTCATAATTTAAGGTCTAATGTGGAAGGTTGCAGTACGCATTCGGAATTATCCATTGCAGTGAGGATGCTAAGTATTAAAACTGAGTATAATATTCCCCTTGAGTGTTTTAATGATGTTATTGGTCTTATGAAGGAAACTAATCCGGCTGACAATTTAATTCCCTCAGACTTGTACCGAACAAAGAAATTAGTATCCAAGCTGGGTCTCACTGCTACAAAGATTGATTGTTGTATCAATGGATGTATGTTATACTATAAGGATGATGCAGCAGAAGTTATTTGTCGCAGCTGCAATGCTCCTCGTTTTAAGCAAAACTCGGGAAAACAACGTCGTCCAAAGAAAGATGTGCCATATTCCCGTTTGTTTTATTTACCAATCATTCCAAGACTTCAGCGGCTCTATGCATCAATGAGTTCAGCAGGCCATATGAGATGGCATAAGGAGAAAATAGCAAAAAGTGATGTTCTTTCTCATCCATCAGATGCTGAAGCGTGGAAACATTTTGATCGAGTGCATCCTTCATTTGCTGCTGAACCCCGCAACATAAGATTGGGATTATGTACTGATGGTTTTACTCCTTATAGTCAAACAGCTACACCGTATTCTTGTTGGCCAGTTATATTAACACCATACAACCTGCCAACAGAGATGTGTATGACTACTCCGTTCATGTTCTTAACTCTGATTATACCTGGACCACATAATCCGAAGGCAAAGATTGATATCTATTTGCAACCATTAATTGATGACCTCAAATTAATATGGGAAGGAGTGCTCACATATGACATATCAATAAAACAAAATTTTCTCCTTCGAGCTGCTTTGCTGTGGACTATCGGTGATTTTCCAGCTTATGGTATGTTGTCTGGTTGGAGCACAGCAGGGAAATTAGCATGTCCTTACTGCATGGAGAACAGTAAAGCTTTCACATTAAAACATGGAGGGAAAAATACTTGGTTTGATTGTCATCGTATGTTTCTAAATGCTAATCATCAGTTCCGAAGAAATAAAGAAGCATTTGTTAAAAACAGAATTGAGCGATCACCTCCTCCACCCAGATTAAGTGGTGATGAGATACTACAGAGACTTTCTAACATTCCAACAATTATTGATTATCCAATGCTATCAGAATCTAAATTTCCGGGTTATGGTGTTCAACATAATTGGATTAAAAAAAGTATTTTCTGGACATTACCTTATTGGAGAACTAATTTGATAAGATATAACTTGGATGTTATGCACATTGAGAAGAACTTTCTGGATAATATTTTTAATACAATTATGGATGTTAAAGGCAAGAGTAAAGATAATGTCAAAGCAAGGATGGACATTAAAGAGTTTTGTCGGCGAAAAAAATTGGAGTTAGTAACAACAACTGACGGTAAACTAATGAAGCCCAAAGCTCCTTACTCTTTCACGTTAGAGCAAAAAAGAATGATATGTCAGTGGTTTAAAGGTTTAAAAATGCCGGATGGTTATGGATCAAATATAAGCCGATGTGTTGACTTGAAATCTGCAAGGTTATTTGGACTCAAAAGTCATGATTGTCACATAATTATGGAGGTTCTTCTTCCGATCATAGTCAGTATGTTACCCGATTACATATCAAATCCGTTGATTGAGCTTAGCATTTTCTTCAAAGATTTATGTTCATCTAAACTAAGTGAAAATACTTTACGGAGGTACGAGGATAACATACCAATCATCCTATGCAAGTTAGAGAAGATATTTCCCCCGAGTTTTTTTTATTCTATGGAACATCTTCCAGTCCATCTACCTTACGAAGCTAGAGTTGGTGGACCTGTACAATATCGTTGGATGTATCCTTTCGAAAGGTAAATGTGTTAAGATTTTTATTAATTACTCAATATTTTTATATCAGTTAAGATAACATATTTTTATTTGATTAATAGATATCTGAACAAGTTTAAGAAATATGTTAAGAATAAAGCACGACCAAAAGGATCGATATGTGAAGCATATTTATCTCAAGAAACAACTCACTTTTGCTCCTACTATTTCGAGCCACATGTAAGGAGTACAAGAACAAAAATGGGTCGTAACATGGATTTCGATGTAGAAGAACAATCACATGCTACACTAACAATATTTAGAAGGCAAGGAAAGCCTAGTGGCAAATGTGTTGAAAGATATCTCAACGATTTAGAAATAAATACAGCGAATTTGTATGTACTACTGAACTGTGAAGAAGTTGAGCCAATCTTAGAGTAAGTTCTAACATAATGTTAATAATAAATTAGTAATATTTATTTAAAATACTTATGTATTATTTGTCACCAGGTATTTCGTAAGCAATTTGCCTTTGACAGATTCAAGGGAAATTGAGCAAGCTGTTGCAAATGAATTTCCAACTTGGTTCAGATCATATGTGAGTACATTTTTTTATAAATTTAAATCTTATTTATTATCAAAAATACTAAAATTTGAAAATATTTTTAGGTACAAAATCCTGATAACAAATGTTTCGATAAAGGTTTGCAAGCATTTGCATGGGGTCCAATGCGAAAAGTAAAAACTTGGCCAATATATATAGTGAATAGGTTCAAATTTCATACCAAATCGTGGAGTGAATGAAGAAAAACTAAAAATTGTGGAGTATGTGTTAGAGGAAACACTCATGAAGAAGATGAGTGTGATTATTATGGTATTTTGAATGAGGTCCTTGACTTGGAATACCTAGGCGAAGATGAGAACTTTATATGCTTATTTAACTATCAGTGGTATGATCCAGTACAAAATAGAGGCACAAGGGTTCATCCTGTGTATGGTTTAGTAGATGTTAAACATAGTAGAAGATATAGAAAGTTTGATCCATTTGTGTTAGCAAGCCAAGCTATTCAAGTTTATTTCAGCAAATATCCTAGTGGTCGCAGAGACAAACAAGATTGGCTAGCTGTCATAAAAACAAAAGCACAGGGAATAATTGATCAACAATACATTGTAGCAACTGCACATCAAGAGGATGAGATGTCAAGTTATATGCCTGTTGAAATTGAGGAGATGACAACTACAACCTCTACTATTGAAATGGAGTTAGAAGATGTCAATAGTTCAACTAGTTCAGACGAAGAAGAGAACGAGGATGAAAGTGAAGATACCCTTGAGAGTGATGAAAATAGTTTTGATGATTCTGATTAGTTTTTGTAATTTAGAATTGTAGAATTTAAATGTTTTATAATATTTTTACTGCTTAGAAATGATATTGTATTTTGCCACCTTGTCTTTTATTAACCGCTTCATTAACTGCTTCATTAACTGCTTCTCGTAATTCATTACCTGCTTCATTAACTGTTTCATTAACTGCTTTATTAACTGCTTTATTAACTGCTTTATTAACTGATTTTCAATGGTTTAGTATTTTTTTTTTTAATATTGCAGATGGCTTCAGGCGTCGATCCTCCTCGTAAATCATTTGCCTCAAAGTTCCGCCGGAAGAAGATTATGACTAGCAGACCCACACAGACTGAGGTAGGTGAGGGGCCTTCAGTTCCACCATATCTACCTACACCACCACCGCCACCACCTGCCAGGAGCCAGCAGCCTTCACCAGAGCAGGGTCAGGGACAGTTAGATCCACCTCTTGTTGTACCTCCATACTTCCCTGGCCACTTCCCTCCCAGCTCGACGAGTCCTCGCTTCCCCTCTCCAGATCAGACACATGCTTCTCCATTCTATCCATATTACCCCCCACCATCATCACAGGCTGCTGGTCCATCCACTGGTCCTCACCCTCCTTACCCTTACCCATATTACTACCCCCATCCGGTGCAGCATGAACAGGGTGGACCATCACGACCACCAGAGGTTGGCGCTAGCGATCCTGCAGCAGCAACAGATAAGCATCAATACATCGAGCCTGATGGTGATAAGTAAGTTCAATTTAAGTTATTAAGTTATTTTTATTTTGATATATTACATGTTATTGATAAACAAAGTCACTTGCAGCTTCAATCCTTCAAGGCCACCTATACATATGATCCGGGATATAATAAAGAATAAGTATGATGCTCCTTACTTATCCTGGAAGAAGATCCCAAAGCCAGTTAGAGATATGTGGTTTGGAGAATTTCAGGTATGTTTTTTTTGGTATGATTTCAAATATATGATTTAATTTGTACTAATCTTTTTGATTTTGTCTAAATTTTTACAGAAAGAATTTAGGTGGTTGCCTGAGTACAGCACGAGGATCAGATCAAATTTTGAGAGGAGAGGAGCGACCCGTCTCAGAGACATGTTCACGGACATTAGAAAGTCCGGGCAGAGGCCTAATTGGATTGGAGAGGGCGTTTGGGCAGATTTGAGTAGTGCTTGGGCTACCCCGGAGTTTATAAAAATGAGAGAGCAGAATAAACAGAATAGAGCCTCTGACTGCGGCGGTTTAGGAAGCTCTCTTCATACTGCTGGATCTGTACCTCATACAGAACATAGGCGGCGACTGGTAAGTGTTTTGAATTGGTTTATTACATATATTTATGTTAGTATAACTAAGCATCAAATTTTCAGAAAGAGCACCCGGGTCGGGAGCCAACACCATTGGAGCTGCATACAAGAACTCATCAACATCAAGCTGACCAGCAGTGGGTTGATGAGAAGTCTAAGAAGGCTCATGTGAGTAAAATTTTTTGGATTTTTAGAATAAAAATTTATTTTAATAAAACTATTTGTAACTCGCAGGATGATTTCTTACGAGCTAGAGAAAGTTGGCAGTCCACTGGCGAGGGATCATCTTCTGGATCGGCCCATATTTCTGAGTATCAGACATGGTCAGAAGCTGTTGGTGGAAGACAGAGGGGGAGGGTATATGGCATGGGTTCACAGGCTTGTGCTATTGAGGGCAGTTCATACACCTCTGCATTTCATGATCCAAGTGGAGCTGAAGAATTTGTAAGTGAGAGGGTTGCAGCACTTACTAGAGAGATTGAAGAGATGAAAAGGGTTCAAGCTAGAGAGATTGAAGAAATGAGGAAGGCTCAGAATGAAATGCAAGCAGAGTTGCAATCCTACAGAGCTGGAAAACAAAGGAAGAAGAACCAACAGGAGTAGCCATCTGCAGACAGTGAGGATACCGATGATGATTAGATGTTTATTATATTTGATGAATGTATTAATTAGAACTTGTGAACTTCTGAACTTGTGATTGTAACATTATCATGAACTATCTTGTGAATTTGTGATTGTAATGTTATGATGAATTTTTGATTTTGTTTGTATTTTCTGGTTGTGATGAATATAGCGGCGTGTTGCCCAACATATATTACTTTTTCTGCAGGTTTAGACTTTAGGGTGAACCTCCCTCAAATAGAGGGGATGCTGTCAATTTTTTTTTTTCAGGTGCTACAGGTTTCTGACGGCTAACCGGCGGTTTAGCTGCCGGAAACGACGATACCGGACGGACAAGATAAGCCGTCGGTTATAATATTAAACCGCCGGTAATTACCGGCGGTTACCGACGGCCGCCGGCGGTTCTACGATGGACACCCGACGGTTTTAACTGTCGGTAATACCGACTGCTATAACCGCCGTCCGCACCATTAAATTATCGGCGGTCTACGAACCAGACGACGCCAGTTTTAAACCGCCGGTAACGCGACCAGCGGCTTACTGGCGGTTACAATACCAGCGGCCTAACCGCCGGCACACCGACGGTTAAAATTCTGGTGGTTACCGGCGGTATTAGCTGCCAGGAGACCGCCGCAAAAATAAACCGCTGGTAACAGACCGTCGGAAATGGTTTCCTACGCCATTTTTTCCGACGGTCTACAAACCGCCGTTAGACCGCCGGTAACATTAAAAACCGCCGGTAAATCTAGACTAACCGCCGGAAAAAATCGTCGGTTTTCAGCGTTTTTCCTGTAGTGAGGCATTTTTTTTATTTAATTTAAACATAAGAACAAGAAGAAATGAAATAAAAGAAAATGTAGTATGAAAGAAAAAAACATGCATTTAACCATAGAAACAAAATGCAATAACCTTCTCCCCCTTTTGACAGCACCAAAAAGAGGAGCAAACACTAAAAAAGAAAAAAAAAACAACTACAATACAAAGATAATTTATAGTGAAAGATCCTGATCAGTAGGTGGTGGTGGTGGGTTTGGTTGGAAGTACTGAAAGAGAGTGTCAAAGTGCTAATCAATAGTAGTAAAGCGTTCTCCAAACCATTACATATCTGTCTCGTGTTGATGATGTTGTTCTTGAATGTGAGTATCGAGACGAGTCTGAAGTTGGTCGAAGCGTTCGACCAAATCATCGTGTGCTGGTGTAGGTGCTCGGGGTGGTGCATGTCGTCGTGGACGTGCTGGAGCTGCAGCTGGAGCTGCAGCTGGGGCATCTTCTCCTTCTTCTTCGTCAAAAATAGGTTCGTCTGGCTCGTGTCCCCGATGGAAAAGAATACGGAAAGAGGTATTCATATAAAAAATAGGAATATTGTCGGGTTCACCAGGACAAGTCAATTGATATTTATTTTGGAGAATATATCCTATAAGGTGACCAAGAGCTATATTTTGTTTTAGGCGAGTGGTAGGGCGAAGAATGAAGGTCATATGATGAATGTAGTCAACAATTAAATCGACCTCATCGAATTTGGTGTTGGACATGATGAGATAAGTAGTAACAGATAAAACAGGGGTCATGTTGATCTGGTCGTCAGCTTTGGTTATTATAGAGGTTCTAAAGACATGTTGAATAATTCTGGCATTCTGATTTAGTGATTGGATGGGGGGCTGGTGTTAATAGAAAGCGGAGTTCCTAAGGACTCGATTAACATCGCTCTAATCAAATTCATTTGTGAGGAAGGAACAAACCCTAGGACCTTCAATGGATAGCCCAATATATTGGGCGATGTCTGCTCTGGTGATTTCTATGTTTTGACGATAAACAAAGGAGTGGAAAGTTGTTTTGTCGACAGTGTAGGTGAGATTTGCTAGAAATTCTAATAAGAGTTCGAAGTTGTAGGGAAAGGCCAGGGTGAGGAGGAACTGAAAGGTGGTGGAAGCAAAGAGGTTCAATACCTCGAAACTCAGTGCAGCCTGATTGAGCATTTTGGAAGGAGTAATTTTGCAGGCCTTATACTTATGGTAGGCTTCCTCATTTAAAATAGATTGTATCAGATGAAACCTTATTGGACCTTGAGCTCTTACCTTTATTCCAGTTGTTCTGATGACGCTTCTGTTTTCTCTTCAGGAAATTTTTGAACTGTCGGGTCATCAGTGCTATCTCATCCTCTTCCTCCCCTGCAGAGCTTTCACTTTCTGAGTTGCTTGCTTTTAATGCCCCCATTCGCTCCTTCTTTTCACCTGCATCACTTTGTCTCTGACTCACTCCTTGCTCGTATGCAATGAGTGATCCAAGGAGATTATCAATAGAGTAAACGTTAAGATCTTTAGATTCAGTGATAGCATTTATCTTTGCATCATAGGAACTAGGTAAGCATCTATGAATTTTATTTACTTTCTCAGAATTTGAAATCTCTCTACCTAATGCATTCAAGGATGTCACAATTTGGGTGAACCTAGTGTACATGTCAGATATTATTTCGCTAGGTTTCATGCAGAAGAGTTCATAATTGTGCAGTAAAATATTAAACCTAGACTGTTTTACTTCATTTGTTCCTTCGTATGTAATGCACAGTCTATCCCAAATCTCCTTACCAGTGGCATAGGTAGATACTCTCATATAATCCTCAGACTTCAATGCACAGAAAAAACAATTTAGGCATTTAGCATTCAACTGGGCTAATTCCCTATCCTCATTGCTCCATTCACTAAAAGGTACATGAGTTTTCAATCCATTAACAGTTTTAAACGGTGCAACATATCCATCGTTCACTAACATCCACATGCGATAATCAATAGATTGTAAAAAAGTAGACATTCTAATTTTCTAGAAATCAAATGGAATGTTATCAAAAAGCGGTGGACGGGTTATTGAATAAACCTCCGCAGTATTGCGATTACCAAAATGTGACATGATCATTTTTTCAAAGTTTTTCTAAAACACTATTTTTGAAAACTAGCTCTGATACCAATTGAAATTACAAGATGGACAAGAGGGGGGGGTGAATTGTGAAAACTTCTTGACAATAATTAAAACCAAAATATGAGTTCTAATTTTTTTGATGTTTTAAAATTTTTACATAAAAATTTAAACAATTTTTTTTCACAAATTTTCCCAAGCAAATATTGAAAAATAAAATGCACGCAGTAATAAAAGACAATAAGGAAAAAGCACACCGAGATTTTTATAGTGGTTCGGTCAAACCATGACCTACGTCCACTCCCCGGAGTCCTCCGCTCCGGGTATTTCACTACAAGCAATAGCTCTTCTTTTGCCCCCCTTGGCAAGGCGGAGAAGCCCTTACAATACTCCCTTTCACCAACCCGGCATGGCGGAGTGCCAAACTCTGTTTTCACCCTCCTGGCGACGGCAGAGAATCTTCTCATTTTTCTCCCTCCTAGAGAAGGCAGAGTACCTCGAGGTCACGGATGTAGTAGAGCCTTTCCCCTTGGAGATCCTCCCATAAATTCTTCTAGGGCCACAGGAGGAGCAAGATGCAGCAAGTTCGGAGCAACCGTGTGATCTCCCTCACACCTCTTCTCCCTCACAATGCTCACCTTCTTCTTCCTCTCTCAAACCCTAAAAAACTTCTCAAGAGCTCTCTCCCTCGGAATCCCTCTCTAACCACGTTCTCCTCTCTAATTCACACCCCAAAATATGACAAGTTTTACACATTAAAATGGGCTCCAAAATTCCTGAGATTTCAAAAGTAACAGTTACTATCGTACAGTATGATTTCTAATCATACAGTACGATATGTATAAACAGACTTCATCCTGGTATGAATTGGTATGAATAGTTCAAAAGCATTCGTACAGTACAATTGTAAATCGTACGGTACAATCCATAACAATACTGTTCGTACAGGACGATGGTCGGGACGATCAAACGTCATCTCTGTTCAACGTATGGTACGATTTTCATCATACAGTACGATGAGACAAAATCGAAGAGATCATCCGGGATGATCTTTGGGACGATTATAATTCGTCTCTATTCATCATATTATACGAATGTGTTCATACAGTACGATGTTCAAATTATAATTAAGCCCCAATTTCTGGCACTAATGACGGGTTAAATTAAGTAAGTAATTAAACAAAATCGTACAGTACGAAGGTCTTCGTACAGTACGAGCGGCGGAAAATAACTTACTTAGGTTAATACGGCTGCTAGGATTTTGGATTTGAACATATCATACAGTACGAATACATTCGTACGGTACGATCTATTCATAGAATCGTCCTACAAAGCTCTAATCACACGGTACGAAATAATATCGTACAGTACGATCTACAGAGAAAGAAAAACTCTAAATTTTTTATTTAAAAATACTCTCCCCCTGTGTGTGTGCATGGTTGCTCAGACTTTTATGCATTTTGTGGCCATACTCAATAAAATAAAAATAAAATAAACAACAAAATACATTGCAGACTCATACTCCTAATCTACCCATTCTTGAGTCTTCCTGTCGTCCTGAGTTGCTTTTGATCTTTCCTGAAATGTTAGTACTTACGGACAATAGCAAATAATATTCAATGAATCTCAAGATAATTCAAACGACATTATTTGTCATTATCAAAATCTCAAACTCAGGGTCATGAGTTGCAACAGTCAACCCTTTGTCCCAATAGTTTAGCCAAAAATAAGATCAACAGTAGTCAATAAAT
Source organism: Dendrobium nobile (assembly GCA_022539455.1). Taxonomy (NCBI): domain Eukaryota; kingdom Viridiplantae; phylum Streptophyta; class Magnoliopsida; order Asparagales; family Orchidaceae; genus Dendrobium; species Dendrobium nobile. Next base: position 39,606,284 of record CM039734.1, read on the forward strand.
GACATCCCTAAATTAGTTAAAGGAAGAAACACTGTTGATTGTTTCCCTTCCTTTAACATCTTTTAGCGGTGTAATTTTATTTTCTAAATAAAAGTCTATCTCAAATTAACAACTAGACTTTGCGATTGAGATCTTTTCTATCTTTCTATAGTAATCTATCTTATATAAATAATGTTCAAAGTCATTAAATAACTTTCAAGCTTTTGTAATCTTGTTGTTGCATTTATCATATGAATTTAATTCTGCTTTATGGTTTACTCTTTTTTATGTTAGAGACTGAGTTTTATCTCTAATATCTATATGATATTCTCACAACTGAGAGTATTTAAAAGTTTTGAAAGGGACATAGCTTGCAAAAAGGACAAGAGGCATAAAATGAGTCCAAAAAGAAGAGAAATTAAAAAAGATGCATAATGATGGCAAAAAAAAAATTAAAAGATACACAAAGTGTATCAAAAAATTAAAAGATAAGCAAAGTGTGCCAACCAATTAACAAGAGGCACAAAATGAGCCCACAAGAAAGCGAGCTTCCTTCTCTTTCAAACATTTAAAAATCTTAGAAGAATTCATGTGTCACTTAATATTTTTAAAGATTTGATTTTAAAATTCAAGATTGTGATTAATTACTTTGGTATATTATTCTATAAGATATTTTTTCTAAAACCAAGTTTTGAATGGAGCACTTTTTCTTATCCAATTGCTTTTTTTGAGTTAGATCTTTGTTTTTAAAAGATGGTTTGTCATGTAAGAAGTCCGAGCTAGAGTTAACAGGATCGGTTGTTCTACCATTTTTCAAATTTTGTTGATGTTAACTTATTTTCTTATAAATTATTAATTCAATCTCATGGAAAATTTATCATATTCTTGCTTTGAGAAAAAAACCAACTTTATTTTTCATTCTTTTGTCATTTTTATCATCTTTTCATTATTTTATTGTGATGTTGATTAGCTTCTCTTTTCTGCCCTATTTTTTCTTTCTTGTTTTCTCCTCCTTTTTGTGATGTCAAAAGGGAGAGTAGTGGTAGTGTTAGTATATTTGTGTTATTTCATTGGTTTGTTATTACTTAAGTTGAATTTCATACTAAATAGTTGCCATCATTAAAAAGGGGGAAATTGTTGCAAATCTGGATTCAGGGATTATAATTTTGATGATAACAAACATTTCTGACATCTTTACTTTTCTATGATTGTCCTGCCTACTAACATTTTAGGTCCACAATGTCAATGGGATGATTAAAGAAAGTAATTAAGGTTTGATTGATCGATCATATCGTCCTGGATGATTGTAGGATCATCCTGAATGATCAGCTAAACAAACCTTAGTTTCTTTCGGAATGACCATAACGATTTTCTGGATGATGTATTTATTTGAACTAATCATACTAAATGATCCAAGAATCCTGGAAGATTAGTTATTTTTTATCGTCCAACATTAAAATTCTAGTAGAATAGAGTGGTGGTCATGATGATACTTGATGTTTTTGAACTAATCATACAGGATGATGTTCAGAATAAAGAAATATTCTAATAGTCTAACCTCCCTCAGATCATCCTGGCTGATTGAGTTTAATTTATACTGATCGTATAGGATGATCCATCGATCATGCTGGACGATTATTATCGGTTTGTTATAATTTAGGGCAAATTTGAAGCCCTTCTATATAAAATCTCTTATTTACTCAAGATGTGATCTTTTGCTACTATCCTAACCTGAGAGAGTCAAAAGGAGAGGGAGAGCTTAGAAGAGAGAGAGAGAGAGAGGATCTTGTGAGGGGGAGTTTGTGAGGGTTTCATAAAAATTACTCCAAGTCATCTTCTTTAGTCATCATCCCTGTTTCCTTGGAGGTTCTAGAGAGGTCTACTTTAGCAATTGATGGAGATTCTCTGCCTGCTTTAGGAGGAAGAGAAAGAAGTCGTGTTCTTTGCTTGCTTCAAGAGGAAGCAAAAGGAGTGAGTTCTCTGCCTCACCGAGATCGGTGGAAAAGAGTTTTATATAGACTTCTTTACCTTACTATGGGAGCAAAAGGAGAGTTACTGAGTTTAGTGAAATACTTGGAGGAGAGGTTCTGGGAGTGGACGTAGGTCAAGTTGACCAAACCACTATAAAATCTGGTTTTTTCTTTCTTATTGCATTTTTTGCATTTAATTTCTACAATTTATTTTTTGGTGAATGATTATTTGATTTGTGGTTTTAAAGTATTTCAAAAGATCATGATTTTTGTTTAAGAATTTTTAAAATACCAATTTACCCCCCTCTTGGTTATCCTTGGGCTATTCATAAGGGCTTAACATCCCTGACGAACTTTCACCTAGGACCATCTAAAATCGGTTAATTCAACTTAAAATTTAAAGATTACTACCCTAAGTATTAAAATGGATCCACAAATTAAATTAACTAAAAGTGGACTCCCAATTCATTAATACTTAAAATTTAATCAAATTCCACTTTTCAAGCCTTCAACAAACTTGAACACGAACTAACTCAAACTAACTATCCGACATAGGAACTATCCAAAGCCACAAAATCCTACTACTACACACATAAATTTTCTAAGGCACCACTTCTAGTTTTAGGATTAGGGCCAGTGTTTTACGTTTTCTATTTATATGATGTGATGCTCTATATGTGGCACATGTGATTAATTAATTTGATTACTCTGGCTTATTGTGATGATTATTTATTTCATTATTATGATTTTTATATGTTACTTATGATGTGATTTATGTGATATATCACCCATGCGCTAGGGGCACTTTTGATACTAACAATGTCTTATGCAGGTGTCCATGCTCATGTAACACTAATAAAGAGGGGGAAAAATCATTAAGATTTAAAACTAATGGCATTTTCTGCAAGTGCTTTATAAATTGCTAAAGCCCCCTCCCTAACTCAAAAAGAGCATGGCTAAGTGTGATTGGCAATGAGCATTTTTCTTTCCATATTAATTGCTTGGGTTGTTCTCTATTCAACTACTTGGGATATTTTATTAGGATAACGTTACAGGTTTAGTTTGAGTATAGATTTTTTTCTTTTATATATTGTAAATTGTAATAATATTGAGTTGTGAAAGTCTTTAAAGTGAACCATTTCAAACACCAAGTACCCAAAGAAAAAAAAAGACCACTTTATAGGGAATTTCTAATTCATTTAGGTACCCTTCTAGAGGACGAACCTTACAGAGCATGAAGGAGATGATCCAAAGGAAGATGATCCAGAGGAGGATGATCCACTTAAAGATGGAGACTTAAAGATAAAATGCCTTATTTTTAAGACTTGGATTATTTAGTAGGATTATAATCTAGGTTGTTGTCGGTGGGGCCTAACCACCATTACTTTTCTACAAACTCTGGGTTGTACTTATATGACACTTGTGGTGGACTTTCTTTCTTTAATTTACTCTACATTGATTTATGTTGATGTGTTTATTTTGGGTACGCAATAGAAATTGTCTGCCTTTTCTAGATTTCTTTCTTGCATGTGTGGCCTATTTTATCTAGGTTGTCTAAGATAAAAAAAAAATCTTTTCTACTCATAACTAAAATTTAATATTTTAGAAATTAAATAACATAGAAATCTAATGATCTAGGGAATAGCTAGAATTATCTGGGGTCGCATGCATATCAATGCATTCTCTTCTCTCTTGTTATAAGACACTTCCCCGCCTATGGGTAGAGTCTAGATAATCTGGACTATGAGGATGAGGTGCCGAACATAGGGAAGCCCTGTCTTTTCTAAAAATTATTTTTATAATCCTTTTTTTTTTTAATTCCATACATACTTTACTTGAGACCTTTTCAAATAGCATGCATTGCATTAAAAATCAACTAAATCAAAATTTTAATTACATTAGCTCTAGGAGCATTCACCCTACATAAGTCCAAGGCCAATTAAAAAACTCTCTAGATGTCAGCCACATTTCAAAACTAAAATACCTATCCATCTTTCATAAAGACTAGACAACATGAATTTTATATGCCTAGGTGGTTAGCTGGCTTTCCTTTTTAGGCAGGATATAAGCCCATATAAATTAGTTAGGACATGAGTGCTAGTGTTGGGTGTAGAATACTAAACCCACTCTAGATTTAGGATTTAAGGCTACTATATTGGGTGTCTCATAGTATACCTAATCGGTGGATAAGTTCCTTTTCTTCAGGGACTATAAATCCTATATATTTACATCTTATGGATGATGCCACCTCCATCCTTTCCTTCTGTATGATTTGAGTGTGTTATTTCCTTTTCTTTATAGTTTCATTCTCAATGCTTTAGTCCCTTCTGATGTCGGTATGAATTGTGCATGTTGACTAAGTCACTTTGAATCCTTTCTTTCTCTTTGAGTAGGATTTCCTAGTCTCCCCCCTATGTCAATCCCCTTTTGGAAAGAATAATGTGGGATCCTTAATCGAGAGTATTCTCAGGCTCCAGCTTCAGATGTAATTAATCACGGGGGGTTGCACCCATGGGAAATAAAACTCCACCATCAAATAAACCTCACTCGAGCTGATATATCAGGTGGTGGAACCTGTTATTTTGATCAGGTCATGCATATTATTACCCATCAGGGTGCATTGGCGAGAGCCTCTATCCTCAATGATTAATCATATGTGCGATCTAATCTTCCCTTTCATTTGCCCGCTTTTAAAGAGTGCGAAGGCCTTCAATCACTTCTATCCTTCGGGATGGTGTGGTCGTATATCCTCTACACTCTGTCCCCCACACAACAGATTCCTTTCGTAGGTCCACAGAGTGGTTGGATAAATTAACATAAATGTGATTTGGTTAATAAATATAATTTAACTTTTTTATGTGTTCCAAGATGTACGTAATAACATTTTATAGGGGGCTAGATTAGGTCATCACCTTATTTCGAGATTATGAATTGATGCAAAATTTTCAATGTAATGGATAATCAAATTTATAATATTAAATTATGTGTAACTCATCAAATAATAAATAACTAGAGAAAGAATGGGTGGTATTTGTCCAATCTCTAATGTTTGGATGATGTTGTGTGAAAGCACATATTGAAGCACACAAATGTTTTCCATAAGGTCACTAATCAATGGTAAATAATAGGGTAAGGGTGAGTTTCTCAAAAGATAGTTCATATTTATCCAATCAATGGAAGGATTAGCTAGGACAACATGTGGATGAATCCTTATATTGTAGATATGTAGGAAATTTGCAAGTCTTGACTGGTGGTCTTAATTTATGTGTTGCTTACATATAAACAAGATGTAATACAATCATATTCAATTTAAAGATTATAAAGAATATGAACAAAAACTTCAAAGAAAAGGATATGTGAGAGTTTTGTGTTAAAAACTTTGGTGTACTTTGATGAAAAGAATATGAATAAGTCTTAAACATAACTTATGATATATTAGTCAACTATATGATAAATGGTTTGATATGAAATTTCTCTCAAAAACATGCTCCTTGATTTTGAATGAGAAAACTATATTATAAGATTTAGTATTAGAAATGTTTATATGTTTAATATTCAAAACATAAGTGAGTCAACCTTATATGCACGCTAGTATATGCACACTTAAGAAGATCACTCACTTAGATCTATTTGGAGGGATATCTAAGCTAAAGTTCACTAATGACCATTTATGTGTTGCTATTTTTAAAATATATTTTTTGTGAATTTAAGGAATATTTTGATTTTCTAATATTTATAATCCACACTGAATATAGTGGGGAACATGATAATGAAAATTAAAAAAAAAAATCTTTAGAGGAGCTAGAAATAAGTCACAACTTATCTACACCTAGAACACCAAAATTGAGTGGGGAAAGAAGGAATAGGACATTGATAGAAGCTTTTTATTTTATGCTCAATGGATATAAGCTACCTAAGTATTTTTGAGATGAGGTTATCAATACTGCATGTTAAGTATTAACTAGAGTAAACATTTTCCAAAGTTGAACAAAATTCCATATGAACTATTTAAGGGAAAACCCCAAACTAATCACATATGTAAGTTTTTAGCTACAAGTTTTCATAGTGAATGATAGAAAAATAAGCCTTGGTATGTTTGATGCCACTTTAAATGAGGTTATATTTTTGAGATATTCATCAGTTTTGAAATCATATATAGTTATTAATAAAGGAATTATAGGAATCAACACTTGCCACTTATGATGAATATGGTGTCTATGGTCAGCATGGAGTTATAAAACTAGTTGCCGATGAATTATGTATCTAGTCATTCTAAAGGACATATGACAGGAGATCCTTTTATTGGCATCAAAACTCAGCTACACTAGCTATAACTTAAGTTAAATATATAACCACTGGAAGTTGTGTTGCTCAAGTTTTTAGGTTTAAATAATAACTTTAAGATTTTGGTCTTCAAGTGGACATTGTATCATATATGTAAGTGATGTGAGGGTTTGCCTGGGTTGCATTCAATGCGTGAATTAAGTTTATGCTCTGGGATGAAATATGTTATGTTTAGGTTTTCTTTGATATGCAATACGCACTAAATATGCAAGTGCACTTGTATATCAAGTGATAAAGTGATTGATAGAGTGTGAATCCCATGATGAAGTATTTTGCTAACATATAAATGAACTAGTATTGCCTATTATGACTACCATATTTATCCTATGAATTGAAGATAAGGGTTGAGTTTCTATCACTACAGAGGATTGAAAAAGAAAAGATAAGATACTAGATAACAAAATATTTTGGTTTAATGAATGCAAATTACTAAAAATTTGTAATGATACCCTCTTTTGTTAATATAAATCAGAACATATGCATCCTTAGATATCTATCAAGATTATAGGGATATAAAGGGGGTTTAAAGTCTACTTACATTGATTGTATCTCTATAGAACCTAAAAGGTTAAACATCTTTTGTCTATTCATGCAACATTCCATTCCAATTATCATATTTATTCCTACACACCCTCATCGAGGTAATATATCACACTGATTTTTAATTATACATGTGACCAGTGTATGTATTAAATTAAGTTTGAGATATATTAAAAATATCCATTTCTTATTCAAAGCACTAGAGTTTACATTAGTACTAACATTGGATTCACATCATTAACCCAAAACTATGGAATTAGCCATGCATGACATGTAAAAAAATTTAAATTTTATTGCTTACATAAAAAAGAAAATACACATAACTTAAACTTATTTCAGATGTCATCTTTATAGTACAAATGCAATATCCACACTCTCTTCTCCTTTAAATATCTAATTTCTTACAAAGAGACATGCTAACAATTCCTAAATATAATATCAAACTCTCCTCTAGCCTCCCTTAGACTTTACTCTAAGGGGGTTATTATAGTATGGACTAAATTAGATAGAAAATATGATATAACTCTCTACTAAAATGAATTAAAAATTATTTAAACTTGTACAAAAATGGACTCAAGTGCTGTGAAGCTTGACATGGTTGTGGCGTTATAGAATCAATTAGTACCTCATTATTACTTTACTTGATCTTCTATGGCGTCGGGCTAATTCAAGGCATTTAATTGCTAATTCGGTGTGTCGCTTGGTTGATTTGGTGTAGCTCTATCTTTTGTCAACTACTTTCCATGGTATTGCAAAAGTTGAACATTGTGGGGCTTGAATATATAATCTTACGCCACACCGTACTGAAGCTCGTTGCTTAAATTCCTGAGGCTTAGATGCTACGTTGCTGATTTTTTGTGTTGTGATGCTATGAAGCACTGTGTTGCTGACTTTGGCTCTATCGGGGCACTGAATTAATTATCATTTTTCTTGAAGCTCTAGTGACATGATTTCTTAATCTGGAGCTGAGTTGATGTGGATACTACTCGTTGGTTCAACAATTATGAATTTTCTCCTTTTTTAAGTATTTCTTACACATTATTAACCTTTAAAAAAATATTTTATTAATATTTAAGATCATAAAATACTATAAAATTTATACTTGATAAATTCCCCCCAGTTTAAACTCTTGTTTGTCCTCAAACAATGATATAATCATTTATTGATTAAACTAATAGCCTAAATAAAAATTGATAATTTAAGATTATCAAAATATGAGAAAATTCTTCATCATTTAGGTGTAATTTGGAATGAAAAAAGTTATGCAATTTTAATTTGAATGATCATAGGTATTTATCTTAATTAATCTTCTTAGTTGTTTCTTAATTTGAACTTATTCACTACTAAGTGTATTGATGACTACTGATTTTTAGATATGATTGATACATCATTTGAAAATCTTTTGCATATGTAGTTAAATTTGAAATTCATTAGTCATCCTTCTTATGTATTAGTTTATTTATATTCTCTAATTTGATTTAAATATTAGGAACTTTTAGGTATTAAGCTTTATCAAATACCAATTTTTGAGGTACTCATCTTCTTTTCTTTATTTTTTTTTCTTGCTTTCATTTGATTTTCATTTTTTTTTTTTTCATATTTTTCCATCTTTAAGGACTAATAATGATTTTGAATATCTAATTTCTCTTTTTCTTCTAGTAACCCGAAATTAAATTAAATGCAAGGATATTGGTAAACTTACTAATTTCATAGTCAAGTTTACAATGATTTTCATAATTTAATCTATAGACTTCCTTTCTCTAAACTCAATTATTCAATCTTTAAATCATTAGTTTGTGCTTATGTATATAGTTTTTATTTCAAAGTGAGACAATAAATTAGATGACTTTCTTTTGTTAATTATTACGATTTTCATATTGAAAATTGTGGTTCTTTATTCATCGAAATTATCGCTTAGAGTTAGTATTATTCTTTATTTTAAATAAATTTTAATTGTTATTTTATTTAGGCTAAATAAGCAATCAAATTGCAAGCATTATGTGGAAAACATTTTCAACAGTTAAGCAATTATGGGGATTTCATGAAACGTAAATTGAACTAACACAATAATAACATAAACAAATCACTACATACAAAATAACATCATAATATATTGAAAGAAAGAAAACATGCCTTTTTCATAAAGAATGATATGAAGTTCAAACTACATTAAGATTAAACTATGTCATTGAAACATATAGTGCTGAGTGCATTATCCTCTATCAAAACTCCAATACAATCAACCACTACATCATAATAGCATTTATGGCTATCATAGCCATCCACAGTATCACATAACCACATGGTTCTCCCCCCCCCAGAAAAGAAATGAAAAATAAAGAGAAGTTTAAAAAAACTAAAATCACCAATAACATAATTACTATTTCCTCTCTCTCACTCTCTCTCCTGCAAGTAAATAAACAACATAACAAAGAAGTGAAAATAATAACAAACATCACTCTAAATCTCTATCTTCCTCCTCATCATCATCATGAATGTCTGGGTTTTTTTTCCCAGATGTTCAACCAGCCTTCATTATAAGATAGAATTAAAGAAGCCCAAAAAAGCTGATGAAGGATATTTGAAACTGGTAGATCATATTCAATCTGGGAAGTGTCACGAGTTGAAGGCAAATGAGAAAGGTTTCATTTTTTATGGGAAAAGATTATGGGTTCCTCCTAGTGGTGATCTGAGTAGATAGATTTTGCATTAAGCCCATTATTTTTATTACACCATTCATCCAGGAAGCAAATATATGTACAATGATTTGAAGTATATACTTTGGTGGTCAAGATTGAAGTGAGAGGTAGCCATATTATATTTAAATGTAAGTCCTATCAGAGGGTAAAAGTTGAGCATCATAATCCAATGGTCTATTGCAACTATTATTTATCCCTGGGTGAAAATGGAAAGAAATTATCATAGATTTTGCTATAGGTTTCCCGAGATCAAGTCAAGGTCATGATGTAGTTTAGGTGGTTATGGAAAGATTGTTGAGGTCTACTCATATCTTGCCCATGAGGCATACTGACTCTACAGATAAGTTGTCCCAACTTCATATCAAGAAAATAATAAGATTGCATGGAATCCATAATGTTATTTTTTTTATTGTGATTACAGATTTATGTCAAGGTTATGGAAGAGTATTCAAGAAGGTTTGGGGACTCAGTTAAACTTCAGTACAAACTTTCCACCCCAGACAAACAGGTAATCTGAATGAGTGATTTAATTCAAGCAAATTTATTAAGATTCTATATTTTAGATTTTGGTATAAGCTAGGAAGATCACATTCCTTTGATTGAGTTTGCCTATAATAATAGTTTTGAAGCAAGAATTGGCATGGCTTCGCATGAAGCCCTATATAGAAGAAGGTGTAGGACACTATTATCTTGGGAGGAGCTTGACGAAAGGACTTTAACCAGTTTTGAGCTAGTAGACAGTGCCACTGAAAAGATTGGACTATTTAAGAAAAGAATAGAAGAACCTCAAGATAGGCAGAGAAAATATTTTTAATCTAAGCATAAAACTATTAAATTTCAAATTGGGGATTTTATTTATATTGAGGGTCGGTCCTATGAAAGGAATAAGTAGATTTGGGAAAGATAATAAGCTATGCTCTCAATACATTGGACCATTTGAAGTAATTGAATGAATTGGCAAGTCTACTTATAGACTATTTCTACATGTTCACATGTCTGATATTCACAATGTATTTCATGTACTGATATTGAGAAAATGAGTATCTAATGAAGAGCAAAAAGTTCTTAATAAAGAATTAAAAGTGTAAAATAATTTGACTTGTAAAGAAGAACCTATGCATATATTGGTCTTTGATCTTAAGTAATTAAGGCATAAGCAAATCCCAATGATTAAAGTTCAATTGAAGCATTAGACATAAAGGGAAGCAACCTGGGAGAAAGAAGCTTGATGAGGAAAAATTATTTTGATTGAAATGTCGAGGATGACATTTTTCTGAGGGAAAAATATAATATCCATCATATGAAATCCAAGAAATTATCTACTTAAAAGTGTAGTTTTTTAATTAATTTAGTAGACATGCGTTGTTGGGTTATTGGAGCTTAGGATACTTAAATATTTGGGTTGAGGAAGTGAAATTTAAAAGTTTGATTTTTTTTCTTCTGAGAATAGAACTTAGAAAAGTTTGTGAGAATCTAGGAGAGTGGGAGTTTTGTTGGTAACGCTGTGGTGTTTGAGGTTGCAACATAGTAACATTATGTTTAATTAATAATTTTTAAAATAATAAATATCTAAAATAACTAACGCCAACCCAAACATCCAGCAACTTACCATGGAAGAAAGGAGAGGAGAGGAAGAAAAGAGAAGAAAAATGAGTCTATTTGAGGTTTAAAATAGGATTTTTGTCCGTCTGGTCAATTAGGGGAATTATCACTCAAGGTAGGTAACCCATACCCCATTTTTATTTTCAATTCTAATGTGTATAATGAAAATATAATTTTAAAAGTACTTTTCTTAAGTTTTTTAAAGATTTAACATATAATGTTTAGTATATTATTTTATTCTCTATTATGAACAATTTGATTATAAAAATATAATTATTTTTTGGTTGGTTTGTTATATATGAATTTTTTATTATTTTGGAAGATGGTAGTATTTTTTAACTATATTATAGTTAATAAAGTATGTTATTTTAGCATTATACCCAACCTCTGTGAAATTGGTAAGGTTCTTAGCACTTTATGTTGGCAACTAAAATGTGAGGGTTTTCTATACAAGTTTGCATATGATGTTGTTTGCTTATAAAGTTTAATTGCACACTATATTTGCATTATCATATATTTCATGATATGTAGTTTCTAAAATGGAAAGGAGAATACTCTGAAAAGTCTTTGCTTGGGCGTGGAAATGCTCTATAGAGGAATACTCTATTTTTGCTTTGAATTGGCTCAGTATTGGAATTCTGTTATGTTTTAGTTTTGCTCCTCTGCACATGTCTTGAACTGGTCTTGGGTAGAAGATCTGAGAGTTACAAGGGGCATCAGTACAAATACATTATGAATTCATAATTGCATTAGTATACCTAATGCATTAATGAAAGTTCGTGAGGGTTGTGAAACCTTAAAGAACTAACCTCGAGGCTAACCAAGATAGAGGGGGTGAATCAGTGATTTAAATATTCTTTAAGCAAAGGAACTTCTTTAAAAAAATTTCAAAGCCACACCCAATAATCAATACATCGGATACAAAAAAGTAAATTTCACAATAATAAAATAACAAAGATTTTCAACCACACAATTAACAAAAAAAATAATAGAAAAAAAAGTGTATAAAAATAAAATCAAGAGCAAACACACTAGAGATTTATAGTGGTTCATTTAACCTGACCTACATCCACTCCCTAGAGATTCCCTCTCCAAGTATTGCACTAAACTCTTTAGTGACTTTCCTTTAGCCCCCACAAATAGGTGGAGAAGCTCTTACAAACTCTCTTCCACCAAACTGGTGCGGTAGAGGACCATACTACTTTAACAGGCAGAGAACCTTGACTCTTTTTCATCCTCCTTATGAGGAAAAGAATCATAATGCTTTTCACCCTCTTGGTGAGGTAGAGAACTTGGAATCACTTTCACCTTCCCTGGTATGGTGGGGTAGCTGGGTCCTTTGACACCAAAGAGATCTTCTTCTTCCCAAAACTTCCATCAAGGTAAACCTTCAATACAATGGTACTAATGTGCATGCTTGCAGGAGCAACCATGTGAAACCCTCTCCACACTGCCTTGAACCCCACAAGGATCTTCTCCCTCTCAAACTCCACCCTTTTCTCTTTCCCTTTCAAGGCTCTCTCTTCAAGTTTTCTCCAGAAGAATAGAGACTCAAAGCATGTCAAAGACTCTTACCAAGTCTTTGAGAAAGCTTAAATAGAGGGCTTCAAGAAACCCTAATTTTTTAAGAGATCTGTCTTCTATTTGTACAGTATGATACACGTATTGTATCGTACGATCAGTGTAATTAAGACTCGTCTAACAAGATTGTTCAAACAAACTACTCAACTTTAATAATATTTTTTTATAATATGATCAAAATATAGTACATTATGAACTGTAGAAATTCCTTCTATTCATTTGGAATGATCCTTAGGATGGCCAAATTTGTACACGGGCAATCGGCTAACACTATAGACATCACACGATACCATCAGTACAAAAATTATGGATTTTATTAGGTACGATCTCTAGGATGACTTATTTTGTATACAGTAATCTTACAGTATGAAATTTGTCATATAATATGATAAGTTAAAATAAATATCCATGATTTAATTTCCTGATATCGAGGGATTAATTAAAAAATATTTTAATTAGGATGTATAGTATGATCTAAATCATACTGTACGATCAACATATAATTGGAATCTTTCTTAACCTCTGTCAGCTAGGATTTTGACAGATCGCAATAGATCTTACAATACAAATTTAAATCATATAATTCAAAATAGGTTTTTATAGTACACAGCCAACATCATACAGTACAATGGACATAAAAAATCACTCTCTCAAAAATATTTTTCTCTCTCCTCATATGTGTGTGCAAGGTTACTCAACAAACATACACATTTATAGAAATTTGACTCAAGAAATGAAAAGCACATTAATGAATATTACATACTATTTATAATATGAGCTATTCTACCCAATTTTGAGCCTTGTGACTTCATCGGGTGGTGCATGGTGTTCTTGAAATGTTAGTACACACACAAACAAATATGTATTTTAAATACTAAAAGTCATAAAGATGTAAATCACAATATTTGTTATCATTAAAAATATAAAGTTGTAAACTTGAGTTGCAACAATCTCTCCTCTTTTTATAATGGAAAATATTATTTGTTGAATTTATAAATTTAAAACACATGTTATCCTAATCTCTCCCTCAATAAGATGATTATATTAAAAAATAGAGGAAAGTAAAAAAAAAAAAACATTTAGAAACAATAAGATGAATAAAAATATAAGATGAATATACTCAACTTAAAATATAAATACAACCAGTCAAATGCATTCTTCCCCTTTGACATTATCGAAAAGAAGAGAAATACAAAAAACATAAAATGTAATACACATAACAAACTAAAGATCATATAGACCTTGATTAGGTGTAGGTGGTGGAGATATTTAAGGAGAATCAATTAATTTTTGCAAATTTACTTAGAATGAGAAAGTTACCTCTTGATTTTATTCAAGATCTTAGCAATAAATGAATTGATTGCAATAAGATCCAGTAAGGTTGGAAATTTGAATTTTATCAACCCTATCTTAGGCTCTTTATAGGTTAAAGTCCTTTTTAAATAAAAAATCTCATTTAGAAAATAAATTAGAAAGGAAATGTGATTTTTTTAAATTTATTTTCAAAAATATATCTTAAGAGAAGCATTGTAATGTGATGAACCAGAAATCATGATTCTCAAATTCAAGTGTAGACGATATTAATTGGCACATGGATTTATCTAAGATTTAAAGACTTGATAGCAAGGGAAGCTAACTTATTATGGACCCATTTTGTGTTTCTTTATCAAATTTTGATGTACTTTGTGCATCTTTTGATTTTTGATACACTTTGTGTGTCTTATAATTATTTAATAGACATTGCACATCTTTTTATTTTGGGCTCATTTTGTGTCACTTTTCATTTTTTTGCCAACTTGCTGCTTCTTTTTTAAGTCTTTAAAGATTTTAAGTTGTGAGATTATCTTTCAAATATAAGAGAAGAGAAACTTACAATCTTTTATAAGAAAAAGTAAACCACAAATCAAAACGTAGTCCATTTGGTATATATATATATATATATATATATATATATATATATATATATATATATATAATTGAAATATATTCATTGATTTATAAAAATATTCAAATGAGATAGAGAACTATAGGAAGATGAACATATTTCTATTTCTTTGTCCACTTTTTAATTTGAAGTAGTTTTTTATTCAAAAATAAATTATACCACTAAAGGAGTTAGAGGAAAAGGGATAATCATCAAATTTTTTTCTTTTAACTATTTAGAGAAGTCAATAATCACTTACAAAAAATTTTAAGTATAAAGAAGTAACTTTTTTTATTTTAATGATTGGGAGAAAACCAAGTCATTGATTATTAATTGATCACATGAGCATGATTCATATTGATTAATAATGTCCTTGTTCACATGAATTGATAAGCATGCTATGATGATATGATCTGAATGAATAAATGCATTTTAATATAATTTTAAAAGAAGAATTTCTTTCAAAATGGATGTTTATTAGTGGCTCTAGTGGTAAATTAGAAAATTTTAAAAGAAGAATTTCTTTCAAATTAAATCTTGGGACATGACATATTATATTTATGTACCTAAGTTCTAAGTTTTTAAATTATAATCAATTTGTTCATCCATTATTATTTTTTTAACTAGGCCAATTTCTATGGTTTTCTTGACTCAGTTTGTTCTAATTAATAAAAATAACCTAGCATAAATGAGTCAAATTCAATTATGCAAGCAAAATGATCAAATCAAGAGGCATCTCAATTGAATTTATTTATGATTGAAAATTTTTATCCATGGTTTTAAAAATCATATTAGCCCGACTAAATTGATCAGTTTAACCATGAATTTTTTAAATGGCCAGTTTGATCTATATTTAAAACCTAAGTTTGTGAAAATCTAACTGATTAATGGACCGGAAGAAAGAAAATTTAATGGTTCTATGGTTCAACCGTGGTCGAACTTGGGTTTAACCAAAAGACATAAAAAATACTAATTATATTAAAAATTATATAATTTATGTAATAATGACACAATAATTTGCACATACATAACAAAAATTTAAATATAATCATAATATGAAGAATAAAATATATATTAAATAAATTTAATAATTTTAAAATTAAATACATTCATTTTGTGAATAACTGACCTCTTTATAGTTGTAACTTGAATATTGAAATCCAAATTTTTGGCATGAGATCTCATAATTTTCTCCACCAACTAGTTGATAAGTGTAAATAATGTTATGTTTTATATGTTAAATTGCAAGTGAAACCGTGTTATTTTAGTTGTGTTATGTAGGAAAAATACAGGAAATGCATGAAATTTCATATAACTTGTGAAATTTCAAGTTATGTAGGACACTATATCACTGTGGCGCCATCATTAACACTGCCAAAGCACCCAATATAGACATAGAGGCACTCCATCTCTCTTTGAAAGCATCACGACGCCAAAGGAGTTAGTGCTGCAAAGCCTAGTAGTATCTATCTACAACGTGATGCCAATTTCTAGTATCGCGAAGTCGAGGGGAGTGCCATGTGGATGCTGTAGCGCTCAATAGCTAGCAATGTTGAAGTGCTATAGTTATAACCAATCAGGACACGATCTACTATTGAAGTGACGTGTTGATTCATTAACTATGGGTCAACATTAGCAAGCAACACAAAGGAGGAAATTTTTTAGCATTGCGGTGTTAGTTCATTTTATGGGCACTTCAGTGCAAGTGTCTAGAGTGTCATGATGCTAGCATCCATTTTATATTTTTTTTATAAATAGTTTGTTTGTAATGTTAGTAGGAGAGTTCATTCACTTATTTAATTTCAATCTTTAAAGTGCTTCTCTGCAATTCTCTTAGGAGTGACAACAATGAGAATTCGAGCACTAGATCCACTTCAAAAAAGTGTTTGGTTAATATTTGTGGAAAAAATTATGTAAGTTTAAGGAGGAGTGCATATGAGATCTTTAAACCCATCCGATGATGTCTTTTCTTATATACTTTCTTTCTTTTATACAATTAATAAAAATGAGTTTGCTTCATTTATTTTTTCATGAATGCCTAAATTCTCTATATTTGAAATGATGGTGCAAATAGAATGTGAAATATTAATATATTATTTTCATCAATAATTTAATGATTTTTTTAGTATACCAGATCTTCATTTAATGCATATAGTAGTCATATGTGTAGTTAATATTAGGTGTAATGTGGAGCCTAGGAATAGAAAAGCAGGCACAACCTAATATATTAGATTGGTATGATGCAAGCATAAACATAGTGCTTGACATATACCAAAATTATAGAGATGAATTATAATTGGGTGGGGGGGAGAGGGGGGAGGGGGGCAGGGTTTAACAGTATATGTATTACTCACTCTTCTAAGATTTTTATAGCGTGATCGACTATAGGAATTTAGAGTGATATTGAAGTTGGAAGGTTTAATTTGTAATTTATCTCTTTACGCTCGACTAAGCAGTACTGATGTATATGCTCTGAATAACATCAATATAAAAAAGAATCATTAGAAAATATATTATATTTACATTCTATCAATCCAAATAATATTTCATTTATTTTTTATTAATTTTAAATTAAGTGATTGAAACTCAACTAAAACTTCTTTTTTTAGAATGATAATTATTATAATTTTAATAGATAGTACTAATATTTACAAGTAAACATTCTTCATCGTGATATAGATATTATACTCTATCACTACATTACTTGATTCGACACGTATGCTTGTGTTTATTAAGTGGGATTTTTAAAAAATTTATATATAAAAAAAAACTAAGCATTGTTGAAGGATTGATAGAGCCCTAAATTATTTTCATAATTCTTTAGGTTACCCATTGTTGCAAATCTGATTAGAATTTTGATGATAGCAAACATTTTTGTTTTTCTACGACTGTCTTGCCTACTAACATTTCAGGTCCACAAGATCAGACTATAATTTGAACCAGCTCAATATTGGGTAGATTAGGTTTGAGTCAATTTGTAATTTTTTCCCTTTCTTGAGTATATTGTAAAAGATGTAGTTCCGATTCTAAGTAACCTTGCATACACACACATGGGAGAAAATTTATATATGTTGGTTAGTGTTCTCTATTTTGATCATATCATTCGGGATGATGTAAACATCGTCCTAGACAATCTGTTAAAAAAAAACCCTAACTTAGGGCATCCTTATTAAGGCAGCCATCAAAAGAGCGTGAGAAGTAGAGAGAAGTAGAGAGAGAAGCTCCACAATTTTAGGAAGAATTTGGAAGAAGATCTTGAAGAATTCGTGTGGCATTGATTGGAGATGGAAGAAGGTGGTCGGTCATCCAATGATGATCGAAACACCAAAAATTTGCTATCTACCGCGAGTTCATTCACGTTGGATTCAAAAGGTAGAGTCTCCTTAAATAAATTGAATCTCTTCTTTTCGGAGTTTGGAATCCCCTCTTGTCATTAAAGAGGGAGGCTTAAAGGCTAGTGATAAACCTTTGCCGATTTTAGGCAAAGGGAAGGAAATTATTTTGGTTTTGGATAATCCTAGACCTTTGAAGGTTTCCATTGGTGGAGCAATTGTCATGGAAGCATCTTCTTCAAAAGGTAGTTTTGCTGAAATTTTGAAGAAGGACATGGTTATTCCAATTACTTCTCCAAAATTGGATAACTCTAATGTGTGGACTAAAAAACCTCACATTAAAATTAAATTAAGTGAAATTCCTGAAATTTTGGGAGAGGAAAATGTTGTCATCTTGGACAAGGAAAAGGAATTATCTAATGTTCAAATCTTGAACAATTCCTTGGTTGTTAAAATTCTTAGAAAAAATTTTCCTTTTTCTAAGTGTTCATTGGAATTAAGAAAGCAATGGTCTAAATATGGTAGTTTTCATATTACATTGCTTGGCCTTGATTGGCTCCTTTGTTCTTTTCAAACTCATGAAGCCGTGGAGGGAGTCCTTAATGGGGGACCATGGCTAGTAGGGGGTTTTGTGGTTGGCTTAGACATTTGGTCTCCAACCTTCTCTCCTTATTCTTTGAATGGAATTTCTTCTCCAATTTGGGTTCGTCTTCCACATTTGCCTTTACATTGTTGGGATGAAGCCAATATCACTAGAATTGTTTCTAGGATTGGAACTCCTCTTTTATTGGATGGTAATATGTTTAGATGGGGGAGGAGAGAATATGCTAGAGCTTGCATCCGAGTCAATTTGGATTCTAAACTCCCTGCTGAAACTTGGGTAGAAGGTGTTCATGGTAGATTTTTTCAGAAATTTGAGTATGAAAATCTATCTTCTATTTGCTTTAATTATGGGATAATCAGACACATTGATTCCAAGTGTCCAAATTCAGCTCAAAATTATAATCCTATTGTCAAAGAGGTCCTCAAAAATTCATTTCATCCTGATAATACATTGGGACCTTGGATGCACGTGAAATTCAAAAATAAGAGAAGATCTTTTCCAGATTCGAAGAAGGCTTCTACCATGGACAACCCAAAAGCTGTTGGTGTTATTTCCATGGTAAATGTTGAAGATGGAGGATTACCAAAATCTTCTATTTCGGAATTTCATATGGCTGCTGAAAACATGGTAGAAGATGAAGACCATCCCAACAACAATTTGAATTCAAATTATGAATTCAAAATTCTGGAATCTGTGGATGAAAGAGTGGAAGTTAGAGCTGAAGATATTGCTAAAAATCAGGACAATATGGAGCATCTCATGAATGGAAACTGCTCCATTTCGGGATTTCAAAATTCAGAATTTGAAATCCCACATATCATGGAGGTAGATAAGGTTGTTGAGGAGGTTTTTCCAGATTGTTTTATATCAAATTCAATTGGACTAAATGATGTTAGTCCGACGGGTTTGCCTAATTTAGTGGAGGTTTTGAAAATTCAAAACCCACTTAACATGGAGGCAATCAAGGAGAAGAAAGAGAAAGAACAAATTTCGGTTTTGGCTACTTCTAAGGCTGCAAACAATTTTGATGAAAAGAAGGAAATTCAAAGTTCAGAATTGACTCCTACAAAGGCCACCGAGATTCTTAATGTTGCTGATTTTTTGGGAGAAAAAATACAGCTTTGGATACATTATCTACTTTGACGACTGATGTTAATAGTAATGGTAAATATTCTAATATCATTGACTCATCTTCTACTCCATCAGCTGTTAGCTTGAATTTCAAAAAAACTATTCTTAAGAAATATAAAAACTTTTTTAAGAATAATGTTACACCCGGAGCAAAGCATGTTTTATTCAAAGAACTTCAAGGATTGGGTCCAGTGAAAGAATTGCCTAGAAGAAAAATGGCTGAACACAAGGAGAAGAACGTTTTTAAAGGTTCTTCTTCCTTTATATCCCATTAATATGAAAAAGGATTCTTCAGTGGATAGCAACAAAAGAGAGATGCTTTTGAAGATGGAACACAAGGTCTTCAAGTTTGGCAAAGACTTACTAAAGTTATGGAATTTTTCATTGAAATGTATTTTCATTATTAGTTTTTATTTTCTTTCCCTTCCTTTAATTTGTTATTTTAAATTTTGCTTAATTGTTTATGTGGTCTTTACTATTTCTTATTCTCTAACTGGATGGGAACTCTGGGATACTAATCAACCCTCGGGTTGTTTTATAACTTGGTATCCCCTGCATCTCAATAGTTTCAAAATAGGTTATAGTGGACTTCATTACAATTATAATAAGTTTAAAATAACAAATTTAAGTTTTAATAAGATACTTTTTCATGTTGAAAAAAGGTATCATTAGCTTCTGTTGCCTAGTTTGTATTAGGTTAACTTCTTTTTCTTCTTAAATGCAATTTTGCATCTTCTCAAAAAAAAATATATATATCAAGGCTGCCATCATTAAGCACATCGTCTTGGACGATATTAGTATCGACCAGAACGATAGGCTCAAATCAGAAAGAATCAGCTGCCAGATCTATTTAGGTATTCTTTATTTTTGAACATCATCCAGGACATTGGCCTGAACGATGTAGTACAAAAATGCCTAAATTAATATGGTAATTAAGAAAAGCAATTAAGGTCTGATTGTATGATCACATCATGCGGGATGATCGCAGGATCATCCGGGATTATCGCTTGGACGATTGACATCAGCTAGCTTCTATTCATGGCAATATTCAAGATGAGTTTCACATATTTAAACTAATTATCCTAGATGATCGTGAGATCGGCCTAGATGATCAAGCTATTTTTTCATCGTCCAGAAATCCTTTCAGAGCGATTGTCTGGATGATATTCAAGGAATTGTACTGATCACACATGACAATATTATATTAGCCTGGATGATATGACCAAAAATCTTTTGATCGTCCCAAATCGACTGAGCTGATTGAGAAAAATTTATGCTGATCGCCTAAGATGATATCCATATCGTTCTGGACGATAAAGTCAGTTTGTATAAAATAAGAGCTATTCCAAAACTCTTCTATTTATGAGCTCTTATTTTACCCAAGAGCTCATCTTTTACTGTTGTTCAAACCTGAGAGAGATAAAAGGAGAGTGAGAGAAAGGGAGAGAGAGAGAGAGATAGAGAGGATCTTATGAGGGGGAGTTTGTGAGGGAGTTCACAAAGGTTACTCCAAGTAAAGATCCATTATTGTCTTCTCTAGTCATCGTCCTTAGTTCCTTGGGGGTTCTAGAGAGGTAAATTTTAGCATCTGATCAGGGTTCTCTACCTACTTCAAGAGGAAGTAAAAGGAGTTGGGTTCTCTACCTACTCTTGGAGGAAGCAGAAGGAGTTCGGTTCTCTGCCTACTTTTGAAGGAAGCAAATGGAGTTGGATTCTCTGCCTCACTTGGGTTGGTGAAAAGGAGGTTTTTATAGGCTTCTCTACCTTACTGTGGGGGAAAAATGAGAGAAACTGAGTTTAATGCAATACTCGGAGGGCGCCTCCGGGGAGTGGATGTAGGTCGTGTTGACCAAACCACTATAAATTTCTGTGTTCTTTATTACTGCTTCCGCATTTATTTTCTACATTTTGATTTATGTGGTGAATCTTGGTTTTTGTTTTAAGATTGTGTTTTGATCAAAACATTTTTTAAAATACCAATTCATCCCCCTCTTAGTTAGCTTTGGGAGTAGTTCATAAGGGCTTAACATTCCTAATAAACTTTCAAGTGCTATCAGAGCACTTTCAAGTGATATCAGAGCGGAATTCATAAAATTAAGTTTGAAAACTTTTTGAATTTTGATTCATGGCTAACTTTGGTAATCATAATACAATAGAAGGATATTTTATTACATGTCCACATTTATTTGATAATATTCCTTTTGATTTTTGAAAAACTCGTATGTCTATATTTTTATAATCGTTTGATTATCATATGTGAATGCTTGTTAAAAAAGGTTATACACCACCTTCTCGTGAACTTAATGGTATTAAAACTAAAATTCCTTTTACAGTATAGACTTTTGATGAAAGAGATTTAGCACAACTTAATGCAAAATGCTTGAACTATTTTTTCTGTGCTTTGAAATCTGAAGATTATATGCGTGTTTCAACTTGTGTAATTGGTAAAGAAATTTGGGATAGATTGTGTGTAACTTATGAAAGAACTAATGAAGTTAAATAATTTAAGTTGAATATTTTATTGCATAACTACAAACTTTTTCGTATGAAACCTGATTTGAAACCTTCTAAATCAATTTTTGACATGTATACAAGGTTTACTCAAATTGTCACCTCATTGCATGCTTTAGGAAGAGAGCTAACTAATTATGAAAGGGTTAATAAAATTTTGAGATGCTTGTCTTCTTCTTTTGATGCTAAGATCACTGTAATAATTGAATATAAAGATTTGAATACTTATTCAATTGATAACTTACTTGGATCACTCATTGCTTACGAGCAAGGGGTGAATAAAAGAAATCTTTATGCAGGTGAGAAAAAGTAGGAGAAAACTATGGCACTAAAAGCCAACAACACAGACACTGATTCTTCCGGATCTGAAAATGATGATGTTGCCTTCATCACTAGACAATTCAAAAGCTTTCTAAGGAAGAAGCATAAAGACCATCAGAAGTGGAAAAGAGGTAAGGATAGAAAAAATTATAAAAGCTCTTCTGATGTTATTTATTTTGAATGCAGGAAGTCTATACATATTAAAGCTGATTATCCTACACTTAAGAAGCACCCAAGAAAAGAGAAGGGTGAGGAGAAACCCAAATACAAGAAGGATAAGAAGCAATTCCAAAATGTGTTCTGGGCGGATTTTGTACCTGACTCCTCAGAGATTGAAGCAGAGGAGGAAACCACAAACTCGTGTTTGATGGCCGATAATCATCTTGAATAGTTTGATCAAGAAGAGGTATGCCAACCAACCTATGATCAACTACTTGAAATATGTGAGAAAATTTATGCATCACATAGAAAAATTAAGAAAACACATGCTAGTTTGAAATTAGAGTTTTTGAATTTACAAAAGGAGCATGAAGTTTTGATTAAAGATCACCTCCAAATTGATAACAATCACATGTCTTTATTTGATGAGTTTGATTAATTGAATAAAAAAGCACTATGTGTTGGTTATTGAGCATGATTCATTGAAAGCACCCTACACCTCACTTGAATCTGATTTTAAGACATATATTGATAAATCTGAGCAAAGGGAGTACAATTTGAGAATTGATAATGTAGCTTTAGAAAGTGCTAACTTGAGGTTTAAAGCTAAATTAAATACACTTGAGAGAATTGGAATACATCAACACTTGATCTAAAGCCAAAATATAGGAAGAGGCATTATAACCCAAACAGGTTACTAAATCCTTTTCCTGGAGTTAGATGTTCTTCATGTGGCATGCTAGGACACATTGCATACACTTGCACCATTCACCATAGTACACATTGGGTATGGAGACCCAAATTGCATGATTCATAGCATAACACAAATACATTGCATTCTTCTTTTCATAAGAAGGGACCCAAACCTGCTTGGGTTCCTAAATCTGACATTTAATTTTTGTAGGTGTGCTCTCATCAAAGACCTCATAAGAGCATATGATACTTGGACAGTGGAGGCTTGTGGCTCATAATTGCTTAAACTTGCTGCTTAATAAATTCTGGATTGCATGTTTACTACTCTATTGATTATTGTTATTTTCTTTGTTTATGTTTATTGATTTTTTAGTTTTTTCATCTCTAATGTTTTCTGTTTTCCTTTGAAATGATATTTTTTCTTGGTTTTTTTTGTTTTTGGATTTTTATAGTCAATGTCTAAACATCTCTAAATCAATTAAAGGGAGAAACACTGTTGATTGTTTCTCTCACTTTAACCTCTTTTAGTGATGTAATTTTCTTTTCTAAACAAAAGTCTATCTCAAATTAACAACTGGACTTTGCTATTAAGATCTTTTCTATCTTGCTACAGTAATCTATCTTATATATATAATATTCAAAAGTCTTTATATTACTTTCAAATCCTTTGAAATCTTATTTTTGCATTTATCATATGAATTTGATTCTATTTTGTGATTTATTCTTCCCTTTATTAGAGAGTAAGGTTTTCTTCTCTAATAACTAGAAGATATACTCACAATTGAGAATATTTAAGAGTTTTGGAAAGGGATCTAGTTTGGAAAAATAATAAAAAAAAGGTGGTCAATGATGCCAAAAACAAAAATTCGTAATGATCGCTAAAAATTGAAAAATACACAAAGTGTATCAAAAATCAAAAGATGCGCAAAGTGCGTCAATCAAATTGATAAGAGGCATAAAATGAGCCCATAAAAAGAAAAGCTTCCCTCTCTTTCAAAACTTTTAAATCTTAGAAGAATTCATGTGTCACTTGATATTTTCAATAACTTGATTTCAAATTTCATGATTATGATAAATCACTTTGGTATATTATTCTATAAGATATCTTTTTTAGAACCAAGGTTTGAACGGATCTCTTTTTCTTATCCAATTGGTTAGTTCTGAGTTAGGTCTCTTATTTTCAAAAGACGATTTTGCCCTAAGAGAAGTCCAGCTAGGGTTAGTAGGATCAGATATTCTACCATTTTCTTATTTCATCAATGTTAACTCATTGATCTTACAAGTCCTTAAATTCAATCACTTAGAAATTTTATTATTTTTATACCTTATTTTTAAATAAAAAAATCTAAACTAAAAAAATGATAAAATTACATTTTATTTTTTATTTTGTTTATTTGTCTCTTCTTTTTCTATCTTTTTATCTTACTTTTTGTGTTATTAAGTTTTTAGGCCTTTTCTTATTATCACCATCCATCATCTGATTTTAAATCTTTTTGTCACATCATCCCGAACGATATTTATATCGTTCTAGATGATCAGCTCAACTCACTTTGAATTCCCATCTGAATGTTTGATTTGACTTTTTCTACTTTAGATCATCTTAGATGATACTTTATCGGCCTGGCCAATCTGATCGTCTTCTGCTTCAATCATCTGTGATCATCCTGGACGATTCTCTTTCATCCTGGATGATGTTATTCACTCTTTTCTCAATTTATGGCAAATTGGCCCGTACGATCCACATATTCGTCCTGGACGAAACAAATGGTAATACATTTTTAATACTTTAAATTATACCGGTACAATCAATTATTGATGATCAGCTCGACTGATCCACTTATTCATCCTGGATGATACACATGGAAATGTTTTAAATATTTTTAAATTTGATTGGTATGATCCATTATTGGGTATCGTCCTGGATGATCCACCTAATCGGTTAGGATGATCTGCTTTTTCAACGATCATCCGGCTTGACTCCTCAGGATGATCGCCAGAGCCTTATCATCCTGGATGATATCTGATCGTCATAGATGATACGACCACTTTTTAACCAATCCGATTGGATGTCATTAATGTACTCGATCAGCCTGGATGATTTTGCGATCCCCTGGACGATTGAGCCGATTCTTTAAATTCTGAGGGTTCCAATCTTTTTTTTTTACACCCTCTTCTTCTACCCACCTTATACTTCCTATTGCATTGTTGTTCTTGATCATGACAGGAGGAAAGTGATCCTGCCATCCTTCTAGTAGTTCCTCGAGGGCTACTCTAGACCCTTGATTCACTAAGGCGGACGATCAATCCACCTACCAAAGATACAAGATGGCCAAAATCACTATCAACCAGAATATTCTTTCATATCCAGTACTTGATCTGTTTGCTCACACATCCTTATGTTTTCTCCTTACTCTTACTGTACCTTTCAACTGCGAGCTGCTTTTCAAATTTTTTACTAGTCTCCACATAAATTATGCCTTTGCTTCTCTTGGATCTTATATGAATTGATAACCCGTCAAGATCACATATTAGGATTGTACGGAGCTTTTACATTTTTCCACCATAGGGGACAAACTCAACACCTTGTATTCTGACCCTAACTATAATTGGGCTTCGGCCAACTACTTTCTTTGAAACACCAATGCTCACTTTCATGTTGGAGAGACTAGCAGCTTGCTCAAAGATGCTAGTACTATCCTACATGTCCTTCGTACTTCCATTATTCCAAAAGCTGGTGATCGCATTCATATTACCCCGCTTCTTTTGATCACCACTTTTTACATTTTGGCCCATTGAGAATTCAATGCCACTGATTAATTTTTTGCTACATTGAGCATCTGACTACCATTCGTGATCAAAGATATAGGAGGAAGCCAAGTTTAGCCCTAGGAAATATCATTTCTTATGTCTTAGAATCAAAATATAACCTCCAATATCCTGCTCCACCAAACTTCCAACCTGCTTTCTACTCCAGTAATTCCTTTCACGCTCTTCATAGTACTCGTCTCTACTTAGGGGACGGGGAAGCTCAGGGGGAAGAGGAGGAGGAGGCTCCTGCATCTGCTTCTGCACTTATTCCTGCACCTACTCCACTCTACTAGCACTCTCAGCTGGATCAGCTAGTGGAGCGATTCGACCAGTGGGAGATTCACTTCGAGGGATATGTTGATGTACAGGAGCAACAACATATTGAGAACATTATTCTCCTATAGCACCAATAAGACCAGGATATGGTCTGGTTTGGAGAGCAGTTTGCCACCCTTTCCAATTACTTTCACCCGCCACCACCACCTCTATCTCCATCAGATGATCAAGGGCTGTCTTTCTATTAGTTTATTTCTTTTATGTTTTCTTGTAGTTTGTTTCTATTTTTTGTCTCTGTTTCATTTCTATTTTACTTTCCTCCTCCTTTGTGTGATGACAAAAGGGGAAGTAGTTAGTTATACTAGTTGCTTTGTAGTTTGATTCTATTATTAGATAGTTAAAACTATGTTTGTTTCTTCTCATTATTTCTTTTAAATTTTTCTTAAACTGCTTTAATTAATTTTTGGTTTGCCATCATCAAAAAGGGTGAGATTGTTACAAATCTGAATAGAATTTTGATGATAGCAAACATTCATGTTTTTCTTCGACTGCCTTGCCTACTAATATTTTAAGTCCATAAGATCAGATTGCAATTTGAACCAGCTCAAGATTGGGTAAATTAGGTCTGAATCAGTTTGTAATTTTTTCCCTTTCTTGAATCTATTGTAAATGATGTTATTCTTGATGCTAAGTAACCTTGCACACACACATGGGGGAAAATTTATGTCTATTGGTTAGAGTTCTCTATTTTGATCACATCATCCGGGACAATCCAAATATCATCCTAGACGATCTGTTAAAAATTGAAACCCTAAATTAGGGCATCCTGGTTAAGGCAGCCATCATTAAGCACATCATCCTGGATGATATTAGTATCGGCCGGGATGATATGCTCAAATAAAAAAGAATCAGCCACCAGATCTATTTAGGTATTTTTTATTTTTGGAAATCATCTAGGCCATTAGCCTAGATGATGCAACACAATTATACCTAAATTAATCTAGTAATTAAGGAAAGCAATTAAGCTTTGATTGCATAATCACATCATCCGGGACGATCGCAGGATCATTTGGGACGATCGCTTGGACGATTGACATTGGCCAGCTTCTATTCAGGGCAATGTTCAGGGCAAGTTTTACAGATTTAAACTAATCGTCCAGGATGATCGTGAGATTGGCCTGGACGATCAAGCTATATTTTCATCATCTAGACATCCTTTCAGAGCGATTGTTTGGATGATATTTAAGGAATTATACTGATCGTACAGGATGATATTATATCGGCCTGGATGATATGATCAAAAATCTTCTGATCATCCCAAACCGACCAGGTTGATTGAGTGAAATTTATACTGATTGGCCAGGATGATATCCATATAATCTTGGACGATAATGTCAGTTTGTATAAAATAAGAGTTATTCTAAAACTCTTCTATTTCTACCCAAGAACTCATCTTTTGCTACTATTCTAACCTAAGAAAGTTAAGAGGAGAGGGAGAGAAAGTGAGAGAGAGAGAGAGGATCTTATGAGGGGGAGTTTGTGAGGGAGTTCATAAGGTTGCTCCAAGCAAGGATCCATCATCGTCTTCTCCAATCATCGTCCTTAATTTCTTGGGGGTTCTAGAGAGGTAAAATTTAGCATCTAATCAGGGTTCTCTATCTACTTCAGGAGGAAGCAAAAGAAGTTAGATTCTCTACCTACTTAAGGAGGAATCAAAAGGAGTTGGGTTCTCTGCTTGCTTCTGGAGGAAGCAAAAGGAGTTCGGTTCTCTTCCTGCTTCTAGGGAATCAAAAGGAGTTGGGTTCTCTGCCTCACCTGGGTTGGTGGAAAGGAGGTTTGTATAGGCTTCTCCGCCTTGCTATGGGGGCAAAAGGAGAGACTAAGTTTTGTGCAATACTTGGAGGGCGCCTCCGGGGAGTGGACGTATGTCGTGTTCAATGAACCACTATAAATTTTTGTGTTCTTTATTACTGCTTCCGCATTTATTTTCTGCACTTTGATTATTGTGGTGAATCTTAGTTTTTTTTTTTAGATTGTATTTTGATCAAAAGATTTTTAAAATACCAATTCACCCCTCCCTTTTGGTTAGCCTTGGGACTAGTTCATAAGGGCTTAACATCCCTAACGAACTTTTAAGTGCTATCAGAGCACTTTCACCCACCACCCCCATCACTAGTAAAGCTCTAAAAATAACATAAAGATAACATAATTACTATACTTGTACACTTAAATAGTTATATATAAGAAATAAGAAAAATGCATTAATAAATTTCATATGAAAATACCATAACTTATAAAAAGAGTTATACAATTAATACTAGCTATTAACATAAAGAAAATACATTCGTGATGTAAATTGAAAGCTAAAAATATTTCTCTTCCTCAGTTAAATAGTTAACAAAATTTACAAGAGGATGATAAAAAATCTAGCCCCAAAAGTTGACTCTCCAAGTCCAATTTCTCCAAAATCTTTCGTTCTAAATATTTCTGTTGAATATGACCTGATTATGTCATCTCCGTCCCGTTCATTATCAATATCACCTTCATTAACAAATAAAAAACATGAAGTAAGATCTCATTTGTTAAATTTATTAAAAAAAATATTTTTATATTTAATTACCAACTTATAATGTCTTTGCTGAGTCAAATGTATGTTTTGTTCTTCAATAAATGGAGTTGCATCCTCTATATAGCTCTGAGTCATTAAATCCTCCCAGTTAGTCTTTAGAGTTGGATCATTATTAGTAACCAAAAATTAACTATTTAAACCTTTGTAATGCCAAAAGGATCATAATTTCTTTTTTATGCAAAAACCTTAAGAGTGAAGGAGTAACTTAAGTCATTACATTGGCATATGGTATAACAACTATAATTCTATATAATTATACTTGAAAACCTTATATATTCAATTAAGATTAAATTAAACATATACTACATCATTAAGTCATTGAGGCTCAAAAAAATTGCATCACTTTGAGTGAATTTGTTCAAAAATACTCCAATTTTGTTCACAACCAAAGGAAGATGATGTTTGATTAAGAATTTTTATTACTAATTTGTGCAAGTTTGGATCACTTGATCTAAACATCTTCCACTACTCATCTAATGTCAAGTTAGAAATCTTAATGAATATGTATATTTTTAAAATTAAAATAAAATTTTATGTTTGTCATTAAAAAGAAATTTACGTGGTTGCATTTCTTTTGCTATTGAGAGTAATTGACTTTTCAAATCTTTTTAAGGCATCACAAAAAAAAATTTGACCTCATTCATTGCAAATTTTAAGTTTTGGACAAATGCTTTTATTCCTAATCAACTCAATAATACCTTGCATAATTTATGGCTTATGACAATAATTCCTTTTATCATATTAAAAATGAGTGTACAAAAAATATGTAGTTAGTGGATGAATTGCCTAAGTTGAGAATCTCATCTTCTTTTATAATAGCGATGTATGGAGTAGATATTCTCTTCACATTTTTTTAACATGGATTTAATTGCCTTTCATGCCCTATGCTTACCAATATATAAATACCTTAATAAGGGTTTCTCATATGAGTCAACTATACATAGAAATCTAATCAACAGACCAGATATCTTTGATATCTGAAGACACTCATTCCAAAACTTTAAATCCAAAATGATAGTGATTGTCTCTTTTCTTTTGGTGGTTTTGGATATATTTTAATCTATATAAATTTTAGTGGTTAATGAAGCTTACAAGTCATGTTTATGCTTAAAGACACTTCTTAAAGTTATAAAGGCTGTTGTAAATTGTGTAGCTCTTAGACATACAATCCCCTTCCAGTCTAATCTTTTTTTAAGCATGCAAGTATAAAGATATAATTGTAAGTAAAAAAAATGCCATCCTTAATGATTTTCTAGTAAGGTCTTCTATATGAGGTATGCTACCCATGTTCTTTAAATTAGATTCATATAGTGTACTGCACAAGGTGACCAATAAATACTACTAAATTTTTTATGTTACATCTCACTAACTTTCTTATAATTCATAGCATTATCAATTACTAGTTGCATCACGTTCTCCAGACCTGCTAATTAGATAACCTCAATAAAAAAAGAACATAAGGTTGTTGAATCCTTGGTCAGATCAAATGCATCGACCGATTTTAAAAACATACACCCCACAGATAATAAAAGACATACAATTTATCTCCTTCCAAGTTTGTCTATAGAAATCAATAAGTAATATGCACTTCTCTTTGCAATTCCTAAGTAGGTTAATTCTCATTCTATAGCATGATGAAAAATTGTAACTAGGACCTTTGGCAGTGATCACATCAACATCTTTCTATGCATATATTGAATTCAAACCATTGAATAAAATGCAATAAAAAAGAACCACCTTACCGTAGCCATATTCGCATGGATTTCTTTCTTGGATGCTATGACACTTTTATACGAAGGTTGGGATCCTAGTTTAGTTATGGGAGAAAAGAAAGTTTTATATCATCAAGCTTTCTTTTTTCCTTTATCAACTGATGATTTATGCACATCAGATGTTGGGTAGAGAAGAAGAATCCCCTCCTCTACAACATCATCTATAAGAATTGGTGCACTCTCTAACTCATACTAAACATTGTTTCATTCTATTTATGCCACCTCCCTTATTTGTAGTACCATAATGCAAACATTTGAATTATTTCTTTCCATTGGCCCCTTCAATTTCAATAAAATGATTCCATGCAATATTCATTTTTTCACACACACTATGACTAGATGATACATGTTGAGTATTGGGAGCTTCCATTCCAATATGATCAAATAAAAGCATTAAAATTTTAAATTTACAGCATATTTATACAAATAAATATTGACAAAAGATTAGAAGCAATTGTCTATAATATCATCTTTCTTCTATCCAAAAACTAGTAATCTATTCAAGCTTAAGTTGCAATAGATTTTGATTTAACCAATCTATATTTATTTGAGATGCAAAATATTTAAAGCTTAGTCTCATACTTAATTCATAAAAATGAATATATTTTCTTGGTATGGTTTATAACATGTTTGAAACTCAAACATTTCTTATTAAATATTATTTAAGCATTTAACATAAAATGAGGATTTATAATTGATCTAAGGGTTACAAAACTGAAAAACTAATTGCAATATTATGAAGCATTTTCCAAAAAAAGAAGTTGCTTTGAAGAGTAGCATCTAGATTGAGTTATATTTACTATTAAACAATTATATTATGAAAATATAATTTATATTAATTTGTAAAGATGTTGCTTTGAAGAGTGGTTTTAATTATTGATGTACATATAGAGATTGTAAAATTGTAAGCAACCAATTGTGGTGATTTGGCTCTAGCTTGGTCATTAACAGATGGCATAGTGAGGGTTGTAGAATCAAAAAATCACTTTGATACCTCCAACTCTAAGATTCATTTTCTCTCCTCACTTTTCTCTCAATTTCTCCTTATAAGTCTCTGGCTTAGGGAAAACGAAAAGAAAAAATGAGGGAAATGGGACTTAATTAATATATTAAGATTTTTATAATAAAATAAATATTATTAATTTATTCAATTTTCATTATAAAATTATTATAAATTTTCTTGTATCTTTAAATTTGATGTTTTAAAATTTATAGAAAAATACCTATAAAATAACCCATCATACTTTGAAAATTTTAATGAAATTATGGACCTCCGAAAGAGCACCGCTATAGCTGTAGGATTATAGAGGGGTATACGACCGCACCTACCCTGAAGGATAGAGATGATCACAAGGACTCCGCGCTCCTCACAAACGGGCCAATGGAAGGGTAGATTAGACCCTACATACGATTAACCATGGAGGATAGCAGCTCTCGCTAGCTCATCTCGATCGGTAATAATATGCATGGCCTAATCCCTGTCACGAGTTTCCCCCACCAAATAATTAGCTTGGATGGGTTTTAGTAGATGTGGAATTCAGTTTCCCACAGGTGTAAGCCCCCGTGGTTAATTACATCTCAGGCCATAGCCTAAGAAGACTCTCAATTAAGTATCGTACATTATCCTCTCCAAAATAAGATCGGCACAAGGGTATAGACTAGAAAATCTTACTCAAAGAGAAGAAAATGGCTTTAGTCAACATGCGTAATTCAAACCAGCATTCAGAGGGTCTAGGGTAGTGAGAAAAAATTGGAGAAAATAAAAGTCAGCCAATCGACACATGCGTGAGAGAAAAGATGGAGGTGGCGCCATCCATGTGACGCAGATAAGAAGGATTTATAATCCCTGAAGAATAGGGAACTTACCCACTATTTAGGCATACTACGAGACCGATTGTAGTAGCCTTGAATCCTAATCTAAGTTGGGTTTAGTGTTCTACGAGCAAATCTAACACTCGTGTCCTAACTAATATAGTGCAAAACCCAGACTACCCCGGCCTAGATTGGGGAGCCAGCTAACTACCTAATCACTTTAAAACCATTTTATCAGGTCATTTTATGAAAGATGGGTGGGTGGTATAGTTTTTTGGAAGTTAAGGCCGACATTTAGAGGGTTTCATAATTGTCCTTGTACGTATGTTGGGTAAATGCTTCTAGCTAATGCAATTAAAATCTTATTTAGTTTGTTGTTAATGTAATGCATGCTAGTTAAATATGCTTCCAATCATGAATACTTTAGACTTAAATAAGCTTATAGAAAATAATTTTTAAAAAGAGACTAGACTTCCCCAGGTCCGACACCTCATCCTCATAGGGTAGATTATCCGGACTCTACCCGCAGGCGGGGAAGTGTCTCATATAAGAGAGAGAAATGCATTTAATATGCATGTGACCCTAGACAACTCCAGTAACTCCCTAGATTTGTTTAGATTCTAGGTTATTTAAATCTTAAAATTTTAAGTATTAATTACGAGTAAAAAAATTTTGTAGTCCTTAGAGAGCCTAAGAGGTCCAGGCGAAAACAAAAATGGCATGCAAGCCGCCAAGAAAGTAGAAAAAGCAAGCAACTCTAGAGGCACACATTCATAAGTAAAACACATAAGAATATTAAAACTAATCAAGTAAATGTCCATAAGTTAAATACCCTTTAATTACAACCTAGGGTTTGCAGAAAATAAAGTGGCCGGGCACCACTGCCAACAACCCGGATTTGTAAGCCTAGAATTGACGCAAGTGACTTTGAGTGGGATATTGGGTCTTCAATTATTCAACTCTTCAGTATTCTTTGGATTTGTTCTCCTTGGACTCCTTGGATCTCTCCTCCTTAGACTCCTTACATCTCTCCTCCTTGGACTCCTTGGATTTGTCGTGGCTTAAATATCCAAACAAAGAGATAATTCCCCTCTATAGGGGTATTTCCTTTTCTCTTTGGATATCAAAGCCATCCAAACTCGATCTTCCAAATAGAAGACGACTCTCCCCTTTGAGGATGCCTTCTTCTTCTAGAATTCGAGTTGGATAAGAATATCCACACTCAAAGACACTTTCATAACTCTCACCAATATTACAAATTATTACTATAAGTGAAAATAAAAAATTCTAGACTCTCCTTCAAGGTTATCCTAGAAAAATATCAAGCAGTTATAATCATCACAAGCATTTTATATAAAAAAGAAAAGTACTCATCATAGCCACACTTGGCCATGCTCTTAATTATGAGTGATAAGCAGTCCACTTGTAGCAGTTATTATTATTTTATTTAGCCCTCCTTTATTTAGGGGTGCTAAGAAAATTCTAGAGCACCTGCACAAAACATCATTAGAAATCATAACATCTTGTCCCCCTTTTATTTAGCTCTGTATGAGTATGGCCACCTGCAAGAAGATATATATATATATATATATATATATATATATATTCCTAACCTAGGGGTAAATCTAATACACATCACATCAATTCCCAGAGTGTAGTAAAAGTAAATAAACACATCAATAATTTTTTATAACATATAATGAAATCATCGAAAAAGCCCGGCACACAGTAGAAAAGTAAACACCGACCTAGCCTAAGTCTAGAAGTGGTGCCCTAACAAATAATTATATGTGTGTGTAAAGACTTATGTGGTTAGGATAGATCCTAAGTTGGATAGTTAGTTAAAGTTGCCTATAGTTCAGGTTTGTCAAAGGCCAGAAAAGAAAACTTTTATTTAAGATTCAAGTATTATTGAATTAGAATCCATTTTAGTTAATTTAGTTTGTTGGTTCATTTTAATGCTTAGGATACTAATAATTACAGTTCAAAATGTATTAGCCAATTTTGGAAAGTCCCGGATCCTCATATATGCTAGGTTGAGGGGGTCCAGAAGGTCACAATAAGAAATAGGCTAGGTTTAGGGCTCCTAACATTTTAGGTGAACACTAGGGCTTAATATGAGTAGTTAGGCTTTGAGTTTGCTGGATTTTGAGTTTCCTATGCATAGTTATGAATTTCCAAAGTTTTAGGCAATTAAGGAAATTATTAAAACTGCCTAATTATGTGTGATTTTATGATTTTTGATCCAAACCAGCTTCAAACTAATTGGAATCATCTCCCAAAGGTCAGAAATGACATAAGGAGGTGTTCCCAAGTGCTTGGGAAAAATTAGAATTTTTAATAATTTTCAATTATCTAAAAAATGGCAAAAATGGTCATTTTGATTAAAGTTAAAATTAAGGGTCAGATTGAAGTCAACCTAAGGTTCCCTATTTATCTGAGGTTAAGAATAAGATTTTGAACAATTTGAGGCATTATGGCTACTTTTTTGAGTTAAAATTGATTTATTGTAATTTTTAGAAGATACCTAGCTCTATTTAATGGGTAAATTAGGTTTGGTTAATTAAGGGGTCTAAAAGCTCCTAAAGATTCCTAGAAAATTCTGAGAGGTTTAGGATATCACTAAGTTTAAGTGTCGGAGTTTTCATGCCAACCAAGGATCTATCCTAGCTCATAGAATTTTTCTAAGTTCACTAGACGAGTCCTTAATTATTGTCCTTAGGGTGTCACTACGTTAGAGGGATTTCAAAATAAAGTTTTGCACTAACCCTCAAGGTAACAATACACAGATAAAGTAAACACAACATGTCCTTAGATCTAGGAGAGCCTAAACTAAGTGCTCGTGCATCCTACGCATGCAAACTACGATAAAAGAAAAGTAAACGCAATTAATGAAATGATTAGTAAATGATTGGGACTCAACCATTCACTAATCCACTTTCCCATGATTGTTCTTCACATGCACAATCTATGTTTAAAATTCCATTGGAGTGGATCTCCAAATTTAGGATTTAATAACATAAGTAATTTTAAAATATTTTAAATTACTTATAAATATATAGATTTTAGAAAATAAATTATTAAAAATAAACCAATTTGTAATAAATATATATAAGGGAAATCCATTGGCCACCATAATGAGGTTTTGAAAATAATTTTTAATTTCAAAATAATTATTATAATAATCATTTAAATAATATTAAAATACTCAAATAATAATATAAAATAGGAATCTATCAGAATAGTAAAAATTAAATTTTAAAATAAAATATACATTTTTCTAAAAATTTCAAGGTATTATATGCAAAAATCTGATTTAAAATAAATTAGTTATGAATTATCAAAGTTTAAAGGAATTAAAGGTAATTTTAAAAAAGGTAATTTTAAACATTTATATTTAAAAATAATTATAAAATAAAATCAAAGTAATAAAGCTTCTAAAACTTAATGTTAATTATTAATATAATAATAATGATAATATTAATATTTAAAGTAACTTGAATGCCTAAAATAATTATAATAGTGATAACAATAATAATAATAATAATAGAATAATCAAAATAATAATGATGATGAAAATACTAATAAGAATAATAAAAAAAACAAAGAAAATAGTAATAATAATAGTAAAAATAATTTAGAATAGTAATATAATAAAATAATAATAATAGTTATAATTAAAATAATTTAATTTAAAATAAAAAAAGATAATAATGCTAATAGATAATAATAATAATAATAATAATAAATAAAAAGTAATGACAATAATAATTTTAAAAGACAATAAATCTTTTGATTTTTAATTAAAATAATTATATAATTATTATTATTATTATTATTATTATTATTATTATTATTATTATTATTATTATAAAATTAACTTTAAATACAAATAATAATAATAATAATAATAATAATAATAAAAGATTCTATGATTTAAGATAAATAAACATTATTATTTTTATTAAATAAAATAAAATAATAGTTTAAATAGTAATAATAATAATAAATAATATTTTAAAATAGGGTTTTTACTGTTTTTAAAATAATTCAAAATTTAATTAGTATTTTTTAAATGAAATAATTTTAAATTAAAAAAGACAAAAATACAATCGATTTGATATATAATACATATTTTTTGGATTTTTAAATAATTTATAACAATTATTTTAAGTGTACTGATTTTAAAATAATTATAATATTTAATTTGATTAAAATCTGGCGCATTCCAACTGGCTCCGAGAACTACGGACACGGTTTCCTAATCATGGGAAATGATTGCGCTGCCGCGCAATCATTAGCCGATGATTACGGTCCACACGATTTTGACTTAACACAGTCAACACCGCGTGGACGCCATCAGATCGAGCGCGATTCTGATCCGACAGTCGTGATCACATCGGGCGGAGGGTGAAGCCACGAATACACGGTCGAACAAGACCACAAAACGGACTAATCAGGACCGTTGATTATGCGATCAATGGTCCGAAAAATGTACATCGAGACCTAGGGCGAACACCGAAGGCCGAAAGTGTTTTTCATCTCGTTCTCTCTGGATACTCAACCAAAATACTTGAAATTTGAAACATGGATTATACTAATGAATAGAAACCATGGGGACGTGATGTTTTTCTTCAAAACACACGGTGTAATAAGCTAATTAGATCTAGGTGTTTGATATAATCTAAGGGTTTAGGAATTATACCTTGGGGTTTTGGTGATTTGTGAATACTCTGAGCTTGTAGATTGTCCACGTATCTCCTCCTCCCAAAATAGTGGTCCAAAACCCACTGGATCGGGCTATGCGGAAGCTTGAACGAAGTAAGCTCAACCTCAGCGAAATCTCGCTGCCG
This sequence comes from Dendrobium nobile, assembly GCA_022539455.1. Lineage (NCBI taxonomy): Eukaryota > Viridiplantae > Streptophyta > Magnoliopsida > Asparagales > Orchidaceae > Dendrobium > Dendrobium nobile. The sequence goes on from CM039734.1 coordinate 39,643,824, forward strand.
GCGACCTTAGCCACTCATATTTGACTTGGGAGAGGTGGAAGGGATTGAAAGGAAGTATCTCACCAAATCTCATGGGCTCTAGAGGCTTGGAGAGAGAGAAATCAAGAGAAGCCCTTAAACAAGCCCTAATTCTCTCTATTTAAATGCCCTAGCTCTTGATCAAGGGCTAGGATCAAATCTCAGGTAAATTAGGAGGGAAATCCACTTGAATTGGCCGTGGTTTGGATTTGAAATCCATAGAGAGGGGTTAAATGCAATTAATGGGCTATTAATGGTCTTAATGGGTCAAAATTGACCCAATAAGATTTGGTTTGACCAAGTCAAAGATTGACTTGGTCAACCTAGTCCATTGGGTCCAATGGAGTGGGGGAATGAACCATGCAAGGGTTTGAATAAGTTTGAATTAGATTTAGGTTCAAAATGATCAAATTGGTCAACCTGGGTGACCTGGTCAACCAGGTTGACCCAGGGCACAGGTATGGGCCCAATGGGCTAGGTCTGACCCACTGAGTCTAGTGGAGGAGAGAAATGGGCTCGAGGAGCTCTGAAATTGATTTTAGATCAAAAGAAGGTATCTGGGTCAATTTGGGTCAACCTAGGTTGACCTAGTCAACCAGGTTGACCCAGGGTCTGGGCTTGGGCTTAGTAGACTCAGTTTGACCCATTGAACCCATTGGGAAGGTTCATGGGGTCTGGTTTGGTCAAATTGACCAAGTCAACTCTTTTAACCAAGAGTTTGGCAAAATCAAAGTCAACAAAAATCAGTTTACAAAATGGACACTTAACGGCATGAGCAGATTTAGAAGGGAGGGGGGAATTGGAGCACGTGCCTCCCTCCAAAAAAAATCCTTAGCTTCCACCATCTTTCTTCTACCTATATTTTCTCTTTCTCTCTCTCTCTCTCTCTCTCTCTCTCTCTCTCTCTCTCTCTCTCTCTCTCTCTCTCTCTCTCTCTCTCTCTCTCTCTCTCTCTCTCTCTCTCTCTCTCTCTCTCTCTCTGACGGGTGAGACTATTTTTGATACTACATCAAAACATTATCTTGATCGGGCGTGAATCTCTAGGCAAAATCAAGTTGGAAACTTCTAGAATTAAAATTGGGATCATCCTAACTCTGATTTCAGCAAACTTATAGTCTAACTGAGTGTCTCAGAGAAGCAAACCCAACGACACCAAAATTAACTCAATCATAGTCCAAATGGATCCAAATCAAGGGTCTAAAGTGCTATTGGAGGGTTTGAACCACAATTTGGATTACCAAACAGTTTCCAAACATAACATGCTTATATTCAAATCGAGTGGCTCAATGAGACAAATCCAATGAGCTCAACATTGTCGAATTCTGACATCTTTAAGACATTCAAATGTCCATCAAACAGTCCATGATCAAGGGATTCAACATCAGTCGTCCAACCAACCACTCCCTATTTACTCTTGATCTCTCACCTATTTACGGGCCATGCTGAAAGTACGAGATGCTCCAAGAGGAGGGGTGAATTGAAAATTTTTGTAATAAAATATCAATCCTAAAAGGGAGTTCTAATTTTTTTATTTTAAAATTTTAAACAAAAAATTAACTTGATGCGAAAGCAAATGATTAACACACGATTGCAATAATAGGTGATGAAAATTTAGCTTACACAACAAGGATCTTAGATTAGGATTTTCACCAAGCAGTTTTAACAAATATAAAATGCAAAACAGAAATAAAGTGCAGTAAATAGAAAAAACACACCAGAAGATTTATAGTGGTTCAGTCACTTGACCTACGACCACTCCTTGGAGTCCTCCACTCTGGAAATTTCACTACTCAAAATTAATTCTCCTTTTACCCCCAAATCAAGGTGGAGAGGCCTTTACAAAACCTCACTTTCACCTTCCCGGCATGGCGGAGTACCAACCACTATGTCACCCTCCTGGTGACAGCAACAAACCTTCTCATTTTTCTCCCTCCTGGAGAAGGCAGAGTACCTTAGAGGACACGGACCTTGAAGGATCTCCCCCTTAGAAAGCTTCCCATAACATCTTCTCGGGCCATAGGAGGAGCAAGCGTGCAGCAGGATAGGAGCAACTGTGTGATCTCCCTCACACTCCTTCTCCCTCACAAACTCACATTCTCCTTCCTCTCACAAACCCAAAATCTTTTCAAATAGCTACTCTCAAGAAGTCCCCTTCTTGTCATGTTCCTCTCTCATTGCTTCTTTCAAAAGATAGAAGATTCATATATAAATTAGGCTCCAAGAAACTCTGAATTTTCAATTTAGCCATTTCTGTTCGTATAGTAAGATCCAAGATTATACAGTACAATCAGTTCAAAATAGACTTCGTCCTAGTACAAAGGAGTACAAATAAGCAATTTTTTTGAACAACATCATACATTACAGCACAACATCATCAAGTATAATATGTTATTTTTCTTCTATTCATATAGGATGAATGCTGGGACGACCAAAACTCATCTATGTTCATCATTCGATATGATCCAATTCATATTGTATGATATGATAAAAGCTTCATATCGTCCGATATGATTTTAACATCATCCAGTATAATTAGTTCAAAAATTAAGGGATCGTCCGGTAAGATGTTCAGGACGATCAAAAAGAGCATCGATTGATTGTATAGTATGAACTATATTATACAGTACGATAACCAATCAGAAATTAATCCTTTATTTACTGACTAATCATAGGGGTTAATTTAAGTAAGTGTTCAAATTTTGTATTGTACGAATTGATCGTGTAGTACGATCAGTTCAAAATTTTTTTATTTAAGAACTTACTTAAATTAATTCGGTGACTAAGATTTTTAATTTAAAACACATCATATAGTACGATCCTTATCGTACAGTATGATTTATTCACAGATAGCCATTGAGCTGTAGCAGATCATACAATATGATTTGAAATCATACAATACGATCTACAGAGAGTTAAAAAAAAGTTCACTTAAAAGAAAGCTCTCCCATTGTCAATATGCATGGTTGCTCAGTTTGCATAGACTTCGTGGCCAGACTTCAGAAAAAAAATAAGAAAATAAATGAAAATTATAGCTTTATAGACTTCACATCCTACTCTACCCAGTATTGAGTCTTCTTATTGTTTTGAGTAATATGCGATCTCCCTGAAATGTTAGTACTCACAGAAAAGAGCAAAATTTAAAATACTTAATGAATAAAGAAGTGATTCAAATCGACATTATTTGTCATTTTCAAAATCTCAAGCTAGGGGTCATGGATTGTAACACATGACACTCCATAAATTTATAAATAGACCCGGGTTCCGAGCAAGAGAGAAAGAGAGAGATCGAATATCACTCTTGCCTCCTCGCTCCTCCTCGACCACCGCCTGACGTCGTTGCTTCCTCGGACCACCACTTGAGGCCCTCACCCTCACCGGACCACCATTTGAGGCCCTCAATTTCATCGGACCACTACTTGAGGCCCTCACCTTCGTCGGACCACCACTTGAGGCCCTCATCTTCTCTGAACCACCACTTGAGGTCCTCATCTTTGCCGGACCACTACTTGAGGCCCTCACCTTCACCGAACCACTACATGAGGCCCTCACCTTCGCTGGAACACCACTTGAGGCCCTCACCTTCACCGAACCACCACTTGAGGCCCTCACCTTCGCCGAACCACCACCTGAGGCCTTGACTTCTATCAGACTACTACTTGAGGCCCTCACCATCTGTCGAACCACCACCTGAGGCCTGGAATTTTTCCAGACCTCTACTTGAGGCCCTCACCTTTTTCAAACCACCACCTGAGGCCCAGACTTCTACCAGACCACTACTTGAGGCCCTCATCTTTGCTGGACCACCACCCGAGGCCCAGACTTCTATCGGACCACCACCTCAGGCCCGAACTTCTGTCGTACTACTACTTGAGGCCCGCACTTCTGTCGGACCACCACCGGAGGCCCAGACTTCTATCAGACCCCCACCTAAGGCCCAAACTTCTGACAGACCACCACCTAAGGTCCAAACTTCTACCAGAACACCATCTGAGGCCCGAACTTCTTCCGGACCACCATCTGATGCCCGGACCTCCACTTAAGGCCCGAACTTCCATCGGACCACACCACCTGAGACCCAGACTTTTGTTGGACCACTATATGAGGCTCAAACTTCTATCGGACCATCACCAAGGTGCATACTTCTATTAGATCACCACCTGATGCCCGAACTTCTGTTAGGACACCACCTAATTCCAAGAGTTATACCAGAGTTTTTTCATACTACTATAATCTTTTTGACCCTAGTCTTCTATGAACTACGATCTTTCATACCCCTATCTCATGTTGACTATGGCCCTTTCAACCAAACAAACATATTAATATTGATTATTGTAACTCCTACCATGTAATTCATTTTATATGACATATATTTGTGACATAAGGCTAAGGCCTTCTCCCAAGGAAGGGCCTCATTTGTAATCAAATGTAAATATTAGTAGATTCATTCAAACTGGGCTAGGACCCATGGTTTTCCCCCTTTTTAGGGGTTTCCATATAAAAACTTTGGTGTCTCTTATGAACACTACATTCTCTCTCTTATCTTCTTGTATGCTAGATATTCGTACAATGCTAAGACATTAAATTATATATTTCTATACCATTATGAATATTCCATGATGCAATAGTTTGGCATCGTCTATGGGAACCTAGTTCCTGACTGGGGGTAATTTTCGCTCCAACCTCAAAAGGTCGTTCATGTCAACTTCCTGACTTTATCTAGTATTGCATCAATTTCATAAGAATTAGAGCTGGATTGGGGGGCAACTTTGACTCCAACTATGGTTAAGAAGACCCCTCTAATGCTTTCAACATCAAGATGATATTTTAGGAAAATTCCAGTAAATGCAAGGATACTTCCAATCAATTATAAGCTTTATACAATCCCTTGCTGAACATTTACTCCTTATGTAAGGTCTTAATGTCGACCTCAAAAAGGTAGTAACAGTCTAAAGATATACCATTCTTCACTCTTGACTCAGGATACATGCGACATTCGGCCTCTCCTAATCAAGGTAAAATTAATCCGAGGGGGATTCGATTCGACCTCTTCCATACAAGTTAACGACATCGAGCAGGGCTCTGACATATAACCTCGGATAGGTCAAACATTCTAGGACTATGTCAATAAAATTTTAATCCTTGATTTGAGAAATATGCAATCTTTATTGTATCTCAATCACTGGATGATCAATCCCAGGGGGATTCAATTCGACCTCTCCGCACAAGTTAACGTCATCGAGCAAGGCTCTGACATACAACCTCTGATAGGTCATACATTCTTGGTGAATTCTCTCGACCTCTTTCATATAGGTTAACATCATTGAGCAATGCTCTGATATACAATCTCAGATAGGTCATACATTCTTTGTGAATTTTCTCAACCTCTTCCACACTGGTTAATATCATCGAGCAAAGGCTCTGACAAATAACCTTGGATAGGTCATATATCTTTAATAGATTCTCTCGACCTCTTTCATATAGGTTAACATCATCGAGCAAAGGCTCTGACATACAATCTCGGATAGATCATACATCCTTAATAGATTCTCTCAACTTATACTATATAGGTTCACGTCATCAAGTAGGGCTCTGACATACAACCTCTGATAGATCATACATCATTAATGAATTCTCTCAACCTCTTTTATACAGGTTAACGCCAACGAGCAAAGGCTCTGACATATAATCTCAGATAGGTCACACATCTTTAATGGATTCTCTCAACCTCTTCCATATAGGTTCACGTCATCAAACAGGGCTCTGATATACAACCTCGGATAGCTTATACATCATTGATGGATTCTCTCAACCTCTTTCATAAAGGTTAACATCATCGGGCAAAAGCTATGACATACAACCTTGGATAGGTCACACATCCTTGATGGATTCTCTCGACCTCTTCCATACAGGTTAACATCATCGAGCAAGGCTATGACATATAATCTCATATATGTCTTACATCATTAGTGGATTCTCTCGATCACTTCCACACATGTTAACGTCATCGAGCAAGGCTCTGACATACAATCTCGGATAGATCTTATATTCTTGGTCATATATATGTGGAGGATTCTATTAATCTATGTTATATTGCTCATCAGTGGACTTTCAATGGACTTATACCCAATATCAAACTCCTGCTCGTCATCAGACTTTAGTTGGACTTCTTCCCGGAGCTGAATTACTACCCATCAACAGACTTTCAACAGACTTCTACCTGATGCTGAACTCTTGCCCTTTGCCAGACTTTTTTTAGACTTTTACTTGACGTCAAACTCCTGCCCGTAGTTAAACTTTTGTTGGGCTTCTACCCGACATGAAATTACTACCCGTTGATGGACTTTCATCAGACTCCTGCCTGTCGATGGACTCTCGTCATACCCCTAACCGACAATGAAATTCTGTCCGACACTGAATTTCTACCCATTGTCAACTTTCATCGGGCTTCTACCTGACATTAGACTTCTACCCAATATTGTACTTTTTCCATCATCGAACTTCTACCTGACACCAAACTTCTACCCGTCGTCGGACTTTTGTCTGTCGTAGGACTATCATCGGACTTCTACCCAATATTGAACTTCTTCCCGACATCAGATTTCTATCCGTTGCCAGACTTTCACTAACTAATATCGGACCTCTATAGGATCTTTTGAAGGATGAGGAGACTCATACTCAATGAGGGGCCCTAGACTTGGATAAGGGATACTGCTTGAACAAGACTAGGGGAATGCCTTAGCATGAGGGAGAGATGAAAAAAGAGGGTAATGAAAGTGCTCTGATGGCACTAGAAAGTTTGTTAGGGATGTTAGACCCTATGAACCAGCCCAAGGCTAATTAAAAGAGAGAGGTGAATCGGTATTTAAAATAAACATAATCTTAAAACCATAATCAAGATTCACCATAATGAAAACCAAAGTGTGGAAATTAAATGCGGAAGTAATAAAGGAATAAACATACCAGATTTATAGTGGTTCAGTCAAACCTTGACCTACGTCCACTCCTTGGATGCACCATTCAAGTATTGCACTAAACTAAGTGTTTCTTCTTTAGCCCCCAGAGCTAGGCGGATAAGCCATTACAAAATCACATCAACCTTCTCCGATGCGACGGAGTAGCCGAGTCCTTTGACACCAAAGAGATCTTCTTCTTTGGTGAACTTCCCTCAAAACAAGCCTTGAATCTGACGGTATTAAGGTGCATGCCTGTCGGAGCAACCATGTGGAATCCCCCTCTACACTCCCTTGAGTCCCCTCTCACAGGATCTTCTCCCTCTCTCAAACTTCACCCATTCCTCACTCCCTTTCAAGCTCTCTCTTCAAGTTTCTCCCAAAAGAATGAAGCTACAATGGCTGCCAAAGACACTTGCAAAAGTGCCTAGTCAAAAGCTTAAATAGAATATCTCAAAATGAGCTCATTAATGCAACTTGCAAACTTTATCGTCCAGGCTGATATAAATATCGGCCTGGCCGATTAGCATAAATTATGCTCAATCAGCCCGGTCGGTTAGGGACGATTAGATAATTTTTGGTCATATCGTCTAGGCCGATAGGATATCGTCCTGGACGATTAGTTCAAATATGAGGAAAATTATCCTGAACATCGCCCTGAAAAGAAGATGGTTGATGTCAAATCGGCCCGGACGATCCTACGACTGGACCGGCTGATGTGATCGTGCAAATCATCATTAATTGCTTTCCTTAATTACCAGATTTATTTAGAAAAATTGTGCAGGATCGGCTAGGCCGATCCAAGATAGGCCAGGCCGATCCCCTGGATGATGTCCAAAAATAAGTAATTCTTAAATAGATCTAGCGGCAGATTCTTTCTGATTTGTGCCTATCATCCTGGCCGATACAAAATCATCCAGGCTTATGTTCTTTATAACGGCTGCCTTAATAAGGATGATGCCCTAATTAGGGTTTTTATTTTTGAATTGATCGTCTAGGCCGATATAAATATCATCCCGGACGATCTTACCAAAAATAGTAAACTCTAGGAAATAGTCAGAAATTCTTTCAAGGTGTGTGTGCAAAGTTACAAGCACCAGGAGCCACACCAATTATAAAAGACTCAAGAAAGGATAAATGGTACAAACTGACTCAGACCTAGTCTACTCAATCTTGAGCTTGTTCCAAATTGCAGTCTGATCTTGTGGACCTGAAATGTCAGTAGATAAGGTAGTTGTAGATAAATAGGAGTGTTTGTTATCATCAAAATCATAAACTATGAAAACAGATCCGTAACAATATCCCCCTTTTTGATGATGGCAAACATTACTGGTTGAATTTATAAAAAAGAAATCATGTTCTCCTAATCTTCCCCTTACTAAAATAAAACTTTTAAAAATAGGGGAGATCAAAAAAAAATTTTAATTTTTAAAAGAGAGAAAAAAAGATACAAATACAACAATATGTTCTCCCCTTTGACATTATCAAAAAGAGAAGTGGCACGAAAGAAAATCTTTAAAAAAATGAGAAAAATACCTCTTAATTTTGATCAAGAACTTAGTAAGGAATGGATTCACAACACAAAAACCAGTAAAGGTAAGAAATTCAGAAATTATTATTCCAAACTCAGTTTCTTTTAAAGGCTCAAAAAATTTTTAATTCAATATCTAAATCAAGAAATAAATTAGAAAAAGAATTACTAATTTTTCAAAACTCCTTTCATAAAATATATCTAATAGAAGATTGATGCAAAAATTGGTGAATCCAAACATGATTTTCAAGATCAAGTACCAAAAATATCAAGGGTTCTCTTAAGCTTTAAGTAAACATGGAAAAAGTAGGCATACTCTTTGTGGGCTCATTTTATGTCTCTTGTCAATTTTTTGAAGCACTTTGCGCATCTTTTACTTTTTGATACACTTTGTGTATCTTTCTTAATTTACCGTCATTGGCCATTTTTTTTTTTTTGACATCATTGGCCAATTTTTTTATTATTATTTTAGAGTTCGCTACCTTTCTGAAATTTTAAAAGTAAAAGTAAACTCATTCTATTGACAAAACGGACTACTTGATTAAGAAAATTATGAGATAGATTCAACAACTTGCAAAAGATTTCTATATGATAGATAAAATGTAGGGAGATGAAAAGGTTCAGTTTCAAAATCCAATCTAAAACATGATGAAGATTTTAAATCAAAAGTAGAATAACCTCTTTTAGTAAACAGAGATTGAGAGTCAAAATTATGAGTTTCTTTTCTTTGACTATTTTTAGAGAAGTCAACCACAACTTACCTAAGAATTCTGAAATTACTAAACGACAAGAGGGGGGATGAATTGTAAAAGTCTTTTTCTTAATAAAATTAACCTTAAACAAGAGTTCTAATTTTTTTTGTTTTTGAAATTTTAAAACAAAAATTTATGCAATTTTACTTTCACAAAATTTCACATGCAATAGATATGACAAATTTAAACTGCAAGCAAAAAGTAAACAACGATAAGGAAAGAACACACCAAGAATTTTATAGTGGTTCGGTCAAAATATGACCTACGTCCACTCCCCGGAGTCCTCCACTCCAGGATTTTCACTATCAAAATAGTTCTCCTTTTGCCCCCCTCGGCAAGGCGGAGAAGCCTGTACAAACCTCCCTTTCACCAACCCGACGTGGCGGAATACCAAACTCTGTTTTCGCCCTCCTGGCGACGGCAGAGAACCTTCTCGTTTTTCTCCCTCCTAGAGAAGGCAGAGAACCTCGAGGTAACGGATGTAGATGAGCCTTTCCCTTGGAGATCCTCCCTCAAATCCTTCTCGGGCCACAGGAGGAGCAAGATGCAGCAAGCTTGGAGCAACCGTGTGATCTCCCTCACACCTATTCTCCCTCACAACGCTCACCTCCTCCTTCCTCTCTCAACCCTCAAGAATTTCTCTAGAGTTTTCTCTCTTGGAATCTCTCTCTAACCACGTTCACCCCCTCTGTAAATCTTACTCAAAAAAACTTGATTGATATCTAAAAAAGGCTCCAAAAACCTCTGAATTCAAAAGTAGTCGTTACTGTTCGTACAGTACGATTCCACATCGTACAGTACGATCTTCATAAACAGCCGTCATCCTGGTACGAAGATGTACGAACAGTTCAAAAACAATTCATACTGTACGATATAATATCGTACGGTACGATTCAACAAGATACTATTCGTACATGACGATGGTCTGGACGATCGGATGTCGTCTCTGTTCATCGTATGGTACGATTTACATCGTACAGTACGATTTGACAAAAACGTAGAGATCGTCTAGGACGATAGCCGGGACGATCATACTTCGTCTCTGTTCATCGTATGGTACGATCTAGTTCGTACAGTACGATGTTCAAATTTTAATTAGGCCTGGATTACATGCACTAATCACGGGTTAATTTAAGTAAGTATTAAAAATGTATCGTACAGTACGAACATGTTCGTACAGTACGAACGGCGCAAAATTACTTACTTAGATTAAATCACGGCTAGGGTTTTGGATCTGAACATATCGTACAGTACGAAATAATTCGTACAGTACGATCTATTCACAGAATTGTCCACTTTGCTTGGATCGTACGGTACGAAATAAAATCGTACAGTACGATCTACAGAAAAGAATTTTAGTTAAATTTTGCAGTTAAAAAAAGAACTCTCCCCCTGTATGTGTGCATGGTTGCTCTTACTCTTACGCATTATGTGGCCAGACTCAATAAAGTAAAAAATACAATAAATAGAAAATACAATGTTTGACTCATACTCCTAATCTACCCGGTCTTGAGTCTTCCTTTCTTCCTGAGTCACTTGTGATCTTCCTGAAATGTTAGTGCTCAAGGAAAATAACAAATAAAATAATATTCAATGAAAAACCATTCCAAAACACTCATTATTTGGCATCATCAAAATCTCAAACTCGGGTTCATGGGTTGCAACAATCTCCCCCTTTTTGATGATGTCAAATAATTTGTTGCAAGTAAGAAAAAAAAAATATTTCTTTTGTTTTTTTTTTTTTTTTTTTTAAAAATAAACACAAGAAGGAAAAACAAAGGTACTACAGGCAAGTACGAAACAAAAGATACTGCATTTATCTAAATAGGCATTACAACATTACAACAAACTTCTCCCTCTTTTGACAGCACAAAAAGAAGGAGCAACTAAAAGCACAAAAGCGAAAAAAACAGAAAAACTACAATGCAAACACAGACAATCTAGTCATACGGGTCCTGATCAGTTGGTGGTGGATGTGGATTTGGCTGAAAGTATTGAAATAGAGTGTCGAAGCGGTGATCAATTGCTATAAAACGCTCTCCAAACCATTGCATATCAGCCTCGTGTTGCTGATGTTGTTCGTGAATATGCATGTCGAGACGAGTCTGCAGCTGGTCGAAGCGGGCGACTAAATCATCATTTGGGTGTGCTGGTGCTGGAGCTGGTGCAGGTGCTCGGGGTGCGGCATGGGGTCGTGGTCGAGCTGGAGCTGCGGCTGGTGCATCTTCTCCTTCTTCTTCATCAAAGACGGGTTCTTCAGGCTCATGTCCCCGATGAAAGAGGATACGAAAGGAAGCATCCGTATAAAAAATAGGAAGCATGTCGGGTTCACCAGGGTAGGATAATTGATATTTATGGTAGAGGATATATCCTATGAGGTGACCAAGAGCCAGATTTTGTTTCCGTCGAGTGGTGGGAAGACGAACAAAAGTCATGTGCCGAATATAGTTGCTAATCAAATCGACCTCATCAAACTTAATGTTGGACATAATCAGGTAGGTAGCGACTGACAGGGTAGGGGTCAGATTGATGCGGTCGCCACCTTTGGGTATGATAAAGGTTCGAAGAACATGTTGAATTATACGGGCATTGCGGGTTAAGGATTGGACTAGAGGCTGGTGTTGATGAAAAACAGTATTCCTAAGGACTCTATTTACATCGCTCCAATCAAAATCATCGGTAAGAAACGAGCGAACCATAGGTCCTTCAGTGGACAGCCCAATATGTTGGGCGATGTCGGCTCTAGTTATTTCAACGGGGCGGCCACAAACAAAGGAGTGAATAGTGGTGTTATCGACGGTGTAGGTGAGGTTGGCGAGAAATTCAAAAAAGAGTTCAGAATTGTATGGAAACGCTAGGGTGAGTAGGAATTGAAAGGTGGTGGAGGCAAAGAGGCCCATTACCTCGAAATTTAAATCGGCCTGATTAAGCATTTTTTAGGGAGAAGATTTGCAAGCCTTGTAGCGGTAGTAGGCTTCCTCATTCTCACTATTCAGAAAGCGATCAGGTTGACGACTGGATGAGGACGAGCTTCCGGCAGTCATCCGACCTCGTTTAGACATTGCAAGAGGGCACGAAAACGAAGTGAAGGCTGAGTGAGGAGAGGGTTGAGTGAATTGAACAGCCTAGGCAAGGGTATTTATAGGATTTTCCATAAATCGTACAGTACGACCTTGGATCGTACAGTACGATATCCAATTAATATTCTGACCGATCGTTTCGGGAAAAGGCAGTCAACTCATACAGTACGATAGGTATCGTACAGTACGATCAGCCGAATATCGATCGTCCCGAGGCCCTCAGTACGACTTTTGACCAAAAGTTTCGTACTGTACGAATAGGTGGATCGTACAGTACGATACATAATAAATATCGTACCGAACCGCTTTAACTCGAATTTGTCCTTTGTGCTGATGAGGATCGTACCATACGAAGCGAATGTATCGTACAGTACGATACTCAATAATGTCGTACCAACCGGCTTTAATTCGTCCCAATCCGTTGCTGACGTGGACCGTACTGTACGAAGAAGAGGAATCGTACAATACGGCAGGTAATTATGTGGGAAGATTATCGTACAGTACGATGTGTATCGTATAGTACGATCAACAGAGCTGAAATCTGCCTATTGATGGATTTTTTATTGTGATATTTCGTACAGTATGATATATATATCGTACAGTACGATAAACAGTCAATGTGAGTGTTGGTGTGGTGAGTGTGTGGAGATCAGGAGCAGCCCTAAAGATTTTTTTTTTTTTTTTTAAATTATTTTTTTATTATTATTATTATTTTTTTTTTATTTTTTTATTTTTTTTATTTTTTTATTTTTATGCATTTATATCTATGACACCTAATCTAGTCCTCATGGTGCTAAAGGTGTCAAAAGCTAATGGTTTTGTGAATATGTCTGCCAATTAATCTCCTGTAGCGATGTGATGTAATTCTATATCTCCCTTAGCGACGTGATCTCTAATGAAATGATGTCTAATGTCTATGTGTTTCGTTCGAGAGTGTTGAATTGGATTCTTAGAGATACAAATTGCACTTGTGTTGTCACACATGATCGAGATGGTTCCAACAGGTAGTCCAAGATCAAGAATTTGTTGTTTTAACTATAGTACTTGTGCAACACAACTTCCTACTGCAATATATTCGGCCTCGGCTGTGGAAAGTGCTACTGAGTTTTGCTTCCTACTGGACCAAGAAACTAATGATTGTCCGATGAATTGGCAGGTACCAGAGGTGCTCTTTCTATCTATCCTACATCCTGCAAAGTCAGAATCTGAGTACCCTAGGAGTTCAAAGGAGGTGTTGTGTCTGGGATACCAAATTCCTAAGTTTGGGGTGCCTAGTAGATATCTAAGAATTCTTTTGACAGCAGTTAAGTGAGACTCTTTAGGATCGGCTTGGAAACGGGCACAAAGGCACACACTAAACATTATGTCCGGTCTACTGGCAGTCAAGTAAAGAAGTGATCCAATCATTCCTCTATATTTTTTCTGATCTACTGATTTTCCACTAGGATCCTTATCTAATTGGATTGTCGAACTCATTGGGGTGTTCATGGGTTTTGCACTATCCATTTCATATTTCTTTAAAATATCCTTAATGTACTTTGATTGGCTAAGAAATATTCCATTATCCATTTATTTTACACTAAAGCCAAGAAAGTAATTAAGCTCTCCCATCATGCTCATTTCAAACTCATTACTCATTATTTTTGAAAATTCATCGCATAAGTTTTTATCCGAAGATCCAAACAAGATGTCATCTACATATATTTGAACAATGAGAATTTCTTCTTTGACCTTTTGTAAAAAGAGTGTAGTATCTACACTACCCTTTTGAAATCCTCTATCCAAAAGAAATGAGCTAAGTCTTTCATACCATGCTCTAGGTGCTTGCTTTAATCCATATAGTGCCTTTTTTAATTTGAATACATGGTTTGGAAATTGTGAGCTTTCAAATCCGGGGGGGTTGCTCAACGTAGACATCTTCCTTAATTACCCCGTTCAAAAATGCACTCTTTACATCCATTTGATATAACTTAAAGTTCTTGAAGCAAGCAAAAGCTAAGAGCACTCTTATGGCTTCTAGTCTAGCAACCGGGGCAAAGGTTTCTTCAAAGTCTATTCCCTCAATCTGATTGTACCCCTTAGCTACTAGCCTTGCTTTATTCCTTATTATTGTTTCTGAATCATTCACCTTATTCTTGAAGACCCATTTTGTTCCAACAACACTCTGCTCTTTAGGTCTCTTAACTAACTCCCAAACATCATTCCTGGTGAATTGGTTCAGCTCTTCTTGCATTGCTAAAATCTAAAATTCATCTCCTAAGGCTTGATCTATGCTTGTAGGTTCTATCATAGAGATGAAAGCTGAGTGACTAACCTCCTTCCTAAGTCCATGCCTAGTTCTTACACCTTATGAAGGGTCTCCTAAAATTAACTCTTTAGGATGACTAGAAGAATATCTCCATTCTCTAGGCAAAGCTTCCTGAGATTCGACCCTTTCTCCTAAGGTCATAGTCTCTACTCCTTGAATTGCCTCTATTTCATCATCTTCAATTTTAGTTTCTGAGGGCATATCTGATTCATCAAATACCACATGGATGGATTCTTCTACTACAAGGGTTCTCTTATTAAAAATTCTATAGGCCTTACCTACAGAAGAATAGCCTAAGAAGACACCCTCATCAGACTTGGGATCGAATTTTCCTAAGGGATGTTTACCATTATTTAAGATGAAGCACTTACACCCAAAGACATGTAAATGTGAAAGGTTTGGTGTCCTACCCTTAAGGAGTTCATATGGAGTTTTATTCAGCTTCGATCTAATGTTTACTCTGTTCAAAACATAACAGGCTGTGTTGATTGCTTCTGCCCAAAAGTATCTAGGAAGGGTATACTCCGCTAACATTGCCCTAGCAGCTTCTACCAAGGTTCTATTTTTCCTTTCTGCTATGCCATTCTGTTGGGGTGTTCTAGGAGCTGAGAAATTGTGCTCTATTCCTATCTCTTGACAGAATGACTCAAATCTATCATTTTGGAACTCTCCACCATGATCGCTATGGATTGTTGATATTTCACAACCTAATTTTCGTTGAATCCATGTGGAGAAAATCTTAAATTCTTCAAAAGACTCATTCTTGTGTGCTAAGAATCTTACCCAAGTAAATCTAGTGAAGTCATCTACAATCACAAATCCATAATTCTTTCCACCTAGACTGGCTGTACTAACGGGTCCAAATAAGTCCATGTGTAGAATTTCTAGTGGCCTAGAGGTGATCACGTCTCTAATTGAGTGAAAGGATGATTTGACTTGTTTTCCTTGTTGGCAAGCATCACATAAGTGATCCTTGGTGAATTCTAACTTAGGTACACCTCTAACTAGGTTTTTCTGAGTGATGTTTCTAAGAGTTTTCATGCTAGCATGGCATAGTCTCCTATGCCATAGCCACGAGTCATCAACTATTGTTTTCAAGCAAAATGATTTTGAGTTATCTACACGATCAAGGTCTAATATGTAAACATTGCTCATTCGTTTTCCTTCTAGAATTACTTCATCAAATAAACTAATCAGGCATCTATCAGTAAAAAATTTAACATCAAAACCTTTGTCACACAGTTGACTAATGCTAAGCAAATTATGTTTCAACCCATCAACTTGTAAAACATTTTCAATTAAAAAGTTTTTAGCATTACCAACGATACCTGAGCCTATCACCTTCCTGGTAGTGTTGTCTCCCAGCGTTACTTTGCCTCCAGTTTTGGTCTCCAATAGGATGAACTTATTCATATCTCCAGTCATGTGTCGCGAGCAGCCACTATCCAGGTACCACATGCTCTCACTAGGTCTTTTGTGAGAGCAGCCCTACATTTTCATTCAAAGATTAGATTTTGGAACCCAAGTGAGTTTGGGTTCCTCCTTATGCTTGCATGAATGAGATGTATGCATGTTATGCTGTGATGGATGCAGTTTAGGTCTCCATACTAAGTGTGTCCTACGGTGAATTGTGCATGTGCGGGCTATGTGACCTAACATGCCACAAGAGAAGCACCTAACACCAAAAAATGGGTTTACTAATCTATGAGTGTGGTGGTGCCTCTTCCTAAGGTTTTGTGATGCATGCTGTGTTGGGGGTTTTCTAGGATGGCCTACTATGAGTGATGCAATTTCATTTTCTAGTTCTTTTATCTTTTCACTATAAGTTTTATTTTGAGCTGTCAATCCATCAACTTCTATCAATAGCAAGTGCTCACTATGATCTACTTCTAATGCAAGTGCAGTTAGTTTTTCAAACTCTACATCTAGTTCAATATGTGATGTTTTCAAGGATTCATGCGCTTCAATTAGTTCAATATGCTTCTTATTTAATGCATCATACTCATCAAGAAGTAACATGTGATCTTTATCTAAATCAGAATTTTCTTTAACTAAGTTAGCATGCTCAATTTGTAAGGTACTAAATTCAATATTAAGTTTAGCATGCATTTTCTTCAGTTTCCTATACGAGTCATGAATATTCTCAGAAATAAGCAATAATTCATCATAAGAAAGTTGACATACCTCATCTTGATCCAATTGATCAAGGTTATCATTAGCCATAAGACACAAATTTGTTACCTCCTCCTCTGTTTCTTCTTCTGATGATTCTGAGGCAGAGTCGGCCCAAAAAGCTTTCTGTGTCTTTGTCTTTCCTCTCTTGTATTTAACTTTGTCATCTCCTTTCTCCTTTGCTGTTTGACTCTTCAGATTAGGGCAATCGGCTCGAAGGTGACCTGGCTTCCTGCACTCAAAGCAAATTGTATCAGATGAAACCTTATTGGATCTTGAGCTCTTACCTTTATTCCAGCTGTTCTGATGACGCTTCTGTTTTCTCTTCAGAAAATTTTTGAACTGTCGGGTCATCAGTGCTATTTCATCTTCTTCCTCCCCTGCAGAGCTTTCACTTTCTGAGTTGCTAGCTTTTAATGCCACCGTCCGCTCCTTTTTCTTTTCACCTGCATCACTTTGCCTTTGGCTCACTCCTTGCTCGTATGCAATGAGTGACCCGAGGAGGTTATCAATAGAATAAACATTAAGATCTTTGGACTCAGTGATAGCAGTTATCTTGGCATCATAGGAACTAGGCAGGCATCTAAGAATTTTATTTACTTTCTCAGAATTTGAAATTTCTCTACCTAATGCATGCAAGGATGTCACGATTTGGGTGAACCTAGTGTACATGTCAGAAATTATTTCGCTAGGTTTCATACGGAATAATTCATAATCATGTAGTAGAATGTTAAGCCTAGACTGTTTTACTTCGTTTGTTCCTTCGTATGTAATGCACAGTCTATCCCAAATCTCCTTACCAGAAGCACAAGTAGATACTCTCATATAGTCCTCAGATTTCAATGCACAAAAAAAGCAGTTTAAGCACTTAGCATTCAGTTGGGCTAATTCCCTATCCTCATTGCTCCATTCAATAAACGGTATAGGAGTTTTCAAACTATTAACAATTTTAAACGGTGCAACATACCCATCATTTACTAACATCCACATGCGGTAATCTATAGATTGCAAAAATGTAGACATTTTAATTTTCCAAAAATCAAACGGTATGTTATCAAAAAGTGGTGGACGAGTTATTGAATAACCCTCCGCAGTGTTACGATTACCAAAGTTCGACATGATCGTTTTTTCAATGTTTTCTAAAACACTATTTTTGAAAAACTAGCTCTGATACCAATTGAAATTACTAAACGACAAGAGGGGGGGTGAATTGTAAAAGTCTTTTTCTTAATAAAATTAACCTTAAACAAGAGTTCTAATTTTTTTTTATTTTTGAAATTTTAGAACAAAAATTTATGCAATTTTACTTTCACAAAATTTCACATGCAATAGATATGATAAATTTAAACTGCAAGCAAAAAGTAAACAACGATAAGGAAAGAACACACCAAGAATTTTATAGTGGTTCGGTCAAAATATGACCTACGTCCACTCCCCGGAGTCCACCACTCCGAGATTTTCACTATCAAAATAGTTCTCCTTTTGCCCCCCTCGGCAAGGCGGAGAAGCCTGTACAAACCTCCCTTTCACCAACCCGGCGTGGCGGAATACCAAACTCTGTTTTCGCCCTCCTGGCGACGGCAGAGAACCTTCTCGTTTTTCTCTCTCCTGGAGAAGGCAGAGAACCTCGAGGTAACGGATGTAGATGAGCCTTTCCCTTGGAGATCCTCCCTCAAATCCTTCTCGAGCCACAGGAGGAGCAAGATGCAGCAAGCTTGGAGCAACCGTGTGATCTCCCTCACACCTATTCTCCCTCACAACGCTCACCTCCTCCTTCCTCTCTCAACCCTCAAGAATTTCTCTAGAGTTTTCTCTCTTGGAATCTCTCTCTAACCACGTTCACCCCCTCTGTAAATCTTACTCAAAAAGAACTTGATTGATATCTAAAAAAGGCTCCAAAAACCTCTGAATTCAAAAGTAGTCGTTACTGTTCGTACAGTACGATTCCACATCGTACAGTACGATCTTCATAAACAGCCGTCATCCTGGTACGAAGATGTACGAACAGTTCAAAAACAATTCATACTGTACGATATAATATCGTACGGTACGATTCAACAAGATACTATTCGTACATGACGATGGTTTGGACGATCGGATGTCGTCTCTGTTCATCGTATGGTACGATTTACATCGTACAGTACGATTTGACAAAAAACGTAGAGATCGTCCAGGACGATAGCCGGGACGATCATACTTCGTCTCTGTTCATCGTATGGTACGATCTAGTTCGTACAGTACGATGTTCAAATTTTAATTAGGCCTGGATTACATGCACTAATCACGGGTTAATTTAAGTAAGTATTAAAAATGTATCGTACAGTACGAACATGTTCGTACAGTACGAACGGCGCAAAATTACTTACTTAGATTAAATCACGGCTAGGGTTTTGGATCTGAACATATCGTACAGTACGAAATAATTCGTACAGTACGATCTATTCACAGAATTGTCCACTTTGCTTGGATCGTACGGTACGAAATAAAATCGTACAGTACGATCTACAGAGAAGAATTTTAGTTAAATTTTGCAGTTAAAAAAAGAACTTTCCCCCTGTGTGTGTGCATGGTTGCTCTTACTCTTACGCATTATGTGGCCAGACTCAATAAAGTAAAAAATATAATAAATGGAAAATACAATGTTTGACTCATACTCCTAATCTACCCGGTCTTGAGTCTTCCTTTCTTCCTGAGTCACTTGTGATCTTCCTGAAATGTTAGTGCTCAAGGAAAATAACAAATAAAATAATATTCAATGAAAAACCATTCCAAAACACTCATTATTTGGCATCATCAAAATCTCAAACTCGGGTTCATGGGTTGCAACAAATTCAAGAGAAACAAGAGATAGACTTTTCATTTAAAAAAAAAAAGATCTTCAAAAAACTGATATATATGTGTTAATTAGTGAAAATTTCACAAAAAACAACAACAAAAAAACAACACTCAAGACGAAAAAGGGAAAAAAAGAAAACACCAAAAACTAGAACACAACACAAAACAAATAAGTAAGGCTTTTAAACACCATCCAGCTCCTGGTCTGATGCTTCAGAAAGCAGGTCTGTCCAAAAGTTTTTTGCTTTTCATTATTTTCCCTTTCTACAATTTGCTTAACTTTTTCCTTTTCTTTTGCAGGAAGAGTTTTCAAATTAGGGCACTGAATTTTCATATGTCCTGGCTTCCTATATCCAAAGCAAACAACATCAGAAGAAATATTAATATTCTTACCATTTTTACCTTTATTGCACTTTTGTTGATGCTTATGTTTTGGTGAGCTTTTTAATTTGCTTGACCAGTTAATTCTTTTATCACCAACCAAAGCTACCTCTTTTCGTATCTTCAGCTTTTAGCACTATCATTTCACCTGCATCCAAAAGTCTTTGACCCAAACTTTGCTCGTATGCAATGAGTGAGCCAATTAAATTATCAATAGAATATTCATTCGAATATTTTGATTCACAAATAGCAACAACTTTGACATCAAACTTATCTAGTAGACAACAAAGAATTTTATTGACTTTTTCAAAGTTTAAAAACTCCTTACCTAAAGCATGCAATGATGTAACAATTTGAATAAATCTAGTATACATGTCTAAGATCGTCTCAAAAGGTTTCATGCAAAAATGTTCATAATCATGCATTAAAAAATTCAACTTGGATTGTTTGATTTCACTAGTGCCTTTGTATATGGTGTGTAATTTATCCCAAATTTCCATACCAGTAGTGCCTGTTGAAACTAACATAAAGTCTTCAGAATTTAAAGCACAGAAAAAATAGTTTAAAGATTTTGCATTCAATTGAGCATTGATTTGTTCTTCCCTATTCCATGAATTAAAAGGAATATCAACTTTAATCCCAACTATAACACGTGATGATAAAGAATAACCAGTTAAAATTATTTGCCACATTCAAAAATCAATTGCTTGCAAGAAAGTAGACATTCAAATTTTTCAAAAATCAAAAGTAATATTTTCAAATAAAGGTGGTCTGGTGATTGAATAACCTTCCGCAAAATTACGATTACAAAATTTAGCTATGGATCAAAATTCAAAAGTTTTCAAAAACTTGTTTTTATGAATCCGACTATGATACCACTTGAAAGTGCTCTGATGGTACTAGAAAGTTTGTTAGGGATGTTAGGCCCTATGAACCGGCCCAAGGCTAATTAAAAGAGAGAGGTGAATCGATATTTAAAACAAACACAATCTTAAAATCATATTCAAGATTCATCATAATGAAAACCAAAGTACGAAAATTAAATACGGAAGTAATAAAGGAAAGAACACACCAGATTTATAGTTGTTCGGTCAAACCTTGACCTACGTCCACTCATTGGAGGCACCCTCCAAGTATTGCACTAAACTAAGTGTCTCTCCTTTCACCCCCACTGCTAGGTGGAGAAGCCTTTACAAAATCACTTCCACCTTTCCCGGTGTGGCGGAGTAGCCGGATCCTTTGACACCAAAGAGATCTTCTTCTTTGGTGAACTTCCCTCAAGACAAGCCTTGAATTTGATGGTATTAAGGTGCAAGCCTGCCGGAGCAACAGTATGGAATCCCCCTCCACACTCCCTTGAGTCCCCTCTCATAGGATCTTCTACCTCTCTCAGACTTCACCCATTCCTCACTCCCTTTCAAGCTCTCTTTAAGTTTCCCCCAAAAGAATGAAGCTACAATGGTTGTCAAAGACACTTACAAAAGTGCCTAGTCAAAAGCTTAAATAGAAGACCTCAAAATGAGCTCATTAATGCAACTTATCGACTTTATCGTCCAGACCGATATAAATATCGGTCTGGCCGATCAGCGTAAATTATGCTCAATCAGCCCGGTCGATTATGGATGATTAGATAATTTTTGGTCATATCGTCCAGGCCGATAGGATATCTTCCTGGACGATTAGTTCAAATTTGAGGAAAAAAATGTTCTTAACATCGCCCTGAAAAGAAGCTGGCCGGTGTCAAATCGGCCCAGACGATCCTGCGATTGGCTCGGCCGATGTGATCGTGCAAATCACAATTAATTGCTTTCCTTAATTGCCAGATTTATTTAGAAAAATTATGCTGGATTGACCAGGTCAATCTAAGATAAGCCAGGCCGATCCCCAGGACGATGTCTAAAAATAAGTAATTCCTAAATAGATCTGGCGGCAGATTCTTTTTGATTTGATCCTATCGTCCTGGACGACACAAAATCGTCCAGGCTGATGTTCTTTATGACGGCTGTCTTAATAAGGATGATGCTCTGATTAGGGTTTCTGTTTTTAAACTGATCGTCCAGGCCAATATAAATATCATCCTCGATGATATTATCAAAAATAGTAAATTCTAGGGAACAGTCAAAAATTCTTTTAAGGTGTGTGTGTGCAAAGTTACAAGCATCAGGAGCCACACCAATTACAAAAGACTCAAGAACGGAAAAATGGTACAAACTGACTCGGACCTAGTCTACCCAATCTTGAACTTATTTCAAATTGCAGTCTGATCTTGTGGACCTAAAATGTCAGTAGATAAGGTAGTCGTAGAGAAATAGGAGTGTTTGCTATCATCAAAATCATAAACCATGAAAACAGATCTGCAACAGGGAAGACTCCTACTCAGTCAAGGGCCCTAGCCCTTGACTGGGGATACAACCCGTACATGACCAGGGGAAGGCCTTAGTCTGAGAGGAAGCAAGGGGAGAAAGCCACTTCTTGCAGAGAAGGTCCACGGGCCTGGATAGGGGATGATGCCTATACAGGGCCAGGGGGAATGTCTTAGATGAAAGAAGAAGCAGGGGGAGAAAGCCCCTTCTTACAGAGAGGGGCCCCGGGCCTGAACAGGGGATGCCGCCTGTGTAGGGCCCGGGGGAAGGCCTCAAATGAAAGAAAGGGAGATGAAAGAGAGAAGGTTCAAGTTTTTCATACCTAAGGGGGGTATTTATAGATGGAGGGGGAAGTTGGAAAAGTTCAGAAAGTTGGAAGAAAAAAAAGGAAATATATATATATATATTATATATATATATATATATATATATATATATATATATATATATATATATATATATATATATATATATATATATATATATTCTAAAAAAAATTTTGACTTAATCACCGGCGGTTAGTTGGCAGTTAAGCATGCGATTTGGACAACTAGGCCAACCGCCAGCGATTGGCGTAGGCGGCAAGGTCGTGTCAGCCACAACAAGGGTCGGGTGGGGCCCAAGAGTGGTCTGGAGTGACGGGTAGCGTGGGATGGGTCTCAGGCGAGCGGGTTGGGTCGTGTGCAAGCAGGCCGGATCGCGGGCGAGCGGGTTGGATCGCGTGAAATGCTGTGTGGTGGCAGCAATTGTGGCGGCGGCGACCGCTTGCTATCGTCGGCGGCTAGTCCATCCAAACACATTTTCGGGCCCAATTTTGGGCCTAAAAAAGTCAAATCAGACATGTTTTGGATCCCTGAAACCATTTTTTGACATCTCGAACTCAATTTTGACACTTTTAAAGACGTTCAGACCTCTACGCCCGAGATTGGAATTTTTCTAAATTTTAAATATCACAAATAATTCCCCAAAGACTATGATGCATATTTTCAGACTTCTGGAGCTTCGACTTCCAAAAATAGGGGGCAATTGATACATCATAAAAATTATCTTGATCGGGTATGAATCTCGAGGTAAAATCAAGTTGGAAAATTTTGAAGTTAAAATTAGGACCATCCTAACCCCGATTTCAACAAACTTACAGTCGAACTGAGTGTCTCGGAAATACGAACCTAACGCACCAAAATTAACTAAATTCGAGTCCAAATTGATTCAAATCAAGGGTCCAAAGCGCTATTAGAGAGTTGAAACCACAATTTGGATTACCAAATGGTTTCCAAACATGTCGTGCTTATAGCTAAATCAGGCGACTTGACGAGACAAATCCAACGAGCCCAAGATCCCCAAATTTTAACATCATTTAGATATTCAAATGTCCATCAAATGGTTAATGATCAAGGGATTCAACATCCAACGTCCATCCAACCACTCCCCATTTATCCTTGATCTCTCACTTATTTACGATCCATGCCACTCCAAAAATCAATAAATAGACCCCTCCTCTCTCTTGAAAAGAGGGCTCCAAACAAGAGAGCAAGAGATAGATCGTAGATCGCTCTTGCCTCCTCGCTCCTCCTCGACCATTGCCTGACATCATTGCTCCACCAGACCACCACTTGAGGCCCTCACCCTCATCGGACCACCACTTGAGGCCTTCACCTTCGCCAGACCACTACTTGAGGCCCTCACCTTAGCCGGACCATTAATTGGGGTCCTCACCTTCCTCAGACCACCACTTGAGGCCCTCACCTTCATCGGACTACTACTTGAGGCCCTTACCTTCGACGGAGCACCACTTGAGGCCCTCACCTTTGACATATCATGACTTGAGGTCCTCACCATTTTCAGACCACCACCTGAGGCCAGGACTTCTGTCGGACCAAAACCTGAGGCCCGGACTTCTGCCGGACCACGACTTGGGGCTCTCACCTTCTACCAGACCACCACCTGAGGCCCAGATTTTTGTTGGACCACTACTTGAGGCCCTCACCTTCGACGAACCACCACCTGAGGCCCATACTTGCTGTCGGACCACCACTTGAGGCCCTCACCTTCATCGGACCAGCACCTGAGGAATGGATTTCAATCGGACCACCACTTAAGGCCCAAACTTCTACCGGACCACCATATGAGGCTCAGACTTCTATCGGACCATCATTTAAGGCTCAGACTTTTGCCAGACCACCACATGAGGCCCAAACTTTTGTCGGACCACCACTTGAGGCCCGAACTTCTCTCGGACCACCACTTGATGCCCGAATTTCTACCGGACCACCACTTGATGCCTGGACTTCTATGCGAACCACCACATGAGGCTCGAACTTCTGCTGGACCACCACCTAAGACCCGAACTGCGGTCAGACCACCACCTGAGGCACGGACTTCTGTTGGACCACCACCTGAGGCCCAGACTTTTGCCGAACCACCACCTAATGCCAGAACTTCTGTCAGGCCGCCACCTGATGCCCAGAGTTCTACCAGAGTACTGCCAGCCATACTACTACAATCTTTTTGACCCCTATCTTCTACCAACTATGGTCATTCGAATCTTTATCTCGTGCCGACTATAACCCTTCCAACCAAACAAATATGTTAATGTCTATTATTGTAACTCCCACCATGTAATGCACTCTATATGACATATATTTGTGACATAATGCCAAGGCCTTCTCCCAATGAAGGGCCTCATTTGTAATCGACTGCAAATACTAGTGATTCATTCAAACTGGGCTACGCTCTATGGTTTTTCCCCCTACTCTAGTGTCTCTTATGAATGCTACACACTCTCTCTCTTATCTGCTTGAGTGCTGGATTTTCGTACAATGCTAAGATATTAAATTATATATTTCTCTATCGCCGTGAATATTCTAGGACGCAACATTTTAAATATTTTTTATTTTTTTCCATTTTACCTCTCTATAATTGTGAAGTTCACTTTTAATTTTTTAATAACTTTTATTAGACCATCTTAAAATTATTTTAATATAATATAATATTTAAATTTAAATCAAGTAGCTTGAAATATGCTTATTATAAATTTTTATATATTTTTAATATACTTTAATATTAATAAAATGCATTTTTTTACATATCGACTGCTCGTTATAAAATATTCTTAGTTATATTTTTATTTAAATTAGATATGAAAATTTATCGTATAAGATTAGTTGAAATATATGAGTATGATAAAGTATAGTCTAAATAAATTTGTTTTTAAATTAATTTAGATGAGCATAATAATAAGTTTTTTTTTTCAATATCTTAAAATTTATCTTCTTATAATTAACAACTATAATAAAAAAATTAAAACCATAATGTCAATTTCAAGCTCAAATGAAAAGACTTAAGGATATTTTGAAAATTAAAAATTTATGCCCAGCAAATAAAAAATCCTGGCTCCGCCACTATTTAACGATTCCAAAACTCTTTACTTGTACATATATGTGTCAATTTTTTTAAAGATTTACATCAATGCATAAAAATTTTAAAAATATAGTATAATTAAAGCAATATAATGCTTATGCTATGGCAAAGACAGTTTTTTATTCAGATTTATAATGATTATTGAAAAAAATTATTTCACTGGTCAAAATAGGTTTATTCCACAAAATAACTTAAATCCCATGAAGAGACTGCAGTTGTTCGAAGAACACATAAGACGAAAGTGCGATGCTGGAGACGAAGTCTGCCTGTGTTAGAGTGGTGCCTTCGTCACGATTGTAGCCCTCATAGGCACTTCGAGTTTGCGAGGCCGAGAGGAAGAAAATACCCATTCACGTGAATGAAAATGAATTAACACGAAGGGAATTTGAAGCTTAGGTTTTTGTTATAATATTAATTCATTTTATGTAACGTTTGATCTAAAATCAATGGCTCAAATTTTGTTTCATTTGAACTGTGTTTTTCCAATTCAGCGGTTCAACTGACGGTCCGAGATAAATAATTAATAACGTTTGATCTAAATATATTTAAATATACATTATAAATAATTAATTTTATATATTTAATTATGCACTATATATGTAGCTTTCTTAACCCTGGCAAGCTTAATGGTCCCATAAATGTTGAAAAATTGGTATTGCCACAATTAATAAAGGCTTAATATCTTTTCATAATTAATAGACTTTTCATGCTTTGTTCTTCTCTTAATGAATGTGGCTGCTAGAAATCGTACATATTTTGGCATCTCTAATGGTAATTTATTTATATTAATGTGAGCATCATTTTCGAATGTTTCTTTAAGGTTATCAGGAAGATTCAGGTTAAGTTTGTTCTGACTTTTTTTATGTTTCATTTTTTGTGTTCTATGGGCTAAATAAAATCACTGACTGATTTACACATAAAACGAAAAATAGGATTAGTACTGAAAAGATAAATAAACCAATAAAATTAGTATTAAATAATTAAATAGCAGTAAAATGAACCAATGCCTATAAACAATTTAAGCAATGAAGAAATAGAACAATCATTACTACTAAATAATGACAATAACAATTGAATACACGTCTATTAATGTGTTAATTTCATTAAAACCAGAGGGAAAAGTTTTCTTTTGTTTATATTCCTTCATTATCAAACGAAAGAGTCAGCAATAGTTATATTTATTTTAAAGAAAATAGCGTGACAATTATTATAGATTTTTTTTCAAATTTCAGCTAAAACTGCAATATAGCCATCTAGTTTGGCGCAACAAAGATAACAGGAGCAGAGGAAAACACAAGCTCGTCAGACCATTCAACATGAAAAAATGAGTGCTTCAGATTTTATTTTGGGGCACTTTTTTTATTGCTTCTTAAAATAAATTTTTAGCTCAAAAATTAAATTTTTTGTACTAAAAATTTGATTTGAGAAACAATAAAAAAACTGTCTTAAATAAAACCTCGTACTCATCGAGATGGAACACAAAGTAGAAATTCCAAAATAAAACAAATTCCATAGCAAAAGTATATCTCCAGTTCAGGTAGCAAACAATAAGAAAACCGTCCCAAGAAATTATCCTAACTCAAAACAAGTGAAGACCTAAATCTCCACAGTGGATATATCAATGATCGCCAGGGATGGACTTGATTATATCAGAGTCGCCTGAAAAAGTGATTGCTCTCAGAAGCCAATACATAAAAATGGAAGCTTTGTAAAGCACAATGGTATTTTCTCTAACAGACCTGGGTCAATTATGCTTAGGCAGCAAACTCGGAAATATTTACCGCAAGCAGTTCCAAGATCAACATTATCTACAATCAATGAAAAATGAACCAGAACAAGGTATAACATAAGCGTTCAGTTAGACAAACCAAAAGCTACAGATTGTAATCCACATCAACAAAGAAACTAACAAATTACCCAAATGTGTACTGACGTGCAATTTAAGGGATGTTTATAGGGAAACAATCAAAAGTGCCGAAAGGCAAATTTAGACATCAAGGAAAAACCTTATTAACTCTGGTTTGATAAAAAATCTTTTTGGTATTAAAAATAAGCAAAAGTTATTTAATGAAGCACATTTCAGCTTTCAAGTCACATGGCTCATTTCATCCTCTTAAGTTTATATGTATTCTATAAATCCTGGTTAAATCAGAAACCAGGGAAAAAATCTAAAAACTAAAAAAGACTAGCTCTGAATTTAATGGACAAAATCATGCTTTTGTTCGTATCCAAGCAGCCTCTAACGGTTTACTTGAAACAAAACTTGAAGAAAGGAGCGCTAGTGAATGTCCAGTGTAATAATGGATGCTCTAGAAAAGCAGATGGTTTTAGCAACATGATTTTATGGAATAAAAAAGAATTTTTTTTTCATTTTGCAGTATTTTTACTTTTTTTATGCTAAGTAGCAGCACCATTTCTAAGCAGAAATAGAGTTGCAAAAGAACCCTTTGGAAGCGGAACAGTTCAGTGTAAGACCGCCGTGAAGCGCGTAAATGTGGAAAAGCATAACAATGCACGTGCATAGCTACACACTTTGCATGCTCCATGCTTCACCAGGAAAAGTGCGTTTCAAACTATAGTGTCTCAGAAGTGCGAGTCAGATGTATTTCTTTGTATCTGTTCAAGGATCCCAGTACAATGAGAACAAGCTTTGAGTCTTCGTCCGATCAACTGTAGACGTTAAGCCTCCTATTAATCTCAGGCCTTTTTAACCCCATGGCAATCGCTAGCATCGTTGATGAGAAATCCAAACACAGAAAAAGCCAGGAAAAAACAAACTCACACATTATTAATGAGCTCACCCATGCTTGATTTCAAACTTTTGCATTCATATTTTCACTTCACTTAATGTTTACAATTCATCCTATTTTACTTTTAAGAATTCTTATTCAACTGTTCACAACAACTTTTCTCTTCTTTAAGTACACTTACCAATAACTCTTGAGTACAACTTTTTAAATTGATCACTAGTTGATAATAATTTTCTTATTAATAGTTCACTTATTGCATAGGTTATTTCATAAAAATTAATTGTCCGAAGGTTGCTAAATATCATAATACTACGGAATGTTCTGTGTAATATACGTGTTTCAATTTACTGAAAGACAAGCTTTGTTTGCAATTCGCATGTGGAAACAAATAAATCCCTTTATACATCACACTGCGCTCCGATAAGCTTGCATGGAAATACAAACTTTGACAATCAAGATGAAGGAAAACAGGATGCCAGCTGCCTGGATTTTTCCATTTCTCTGGAGGGTGTTTTCTCGCTGGATGATCCTCTAAATAAGCCATGAAAAACAGCCAAAAAAAATTGGACTACTTTATACATATACTTTGAACAGGCCCCAAAATAATGTGTGGCTTTATACATATACTTTGAACAGGCCCCAAAATAATGTGTGGCTACATCTAGAAAAATTAATTTTCTGGGGCAGAAGACATGTTTCTTCAGCACTTGATTCAGCTTCCCATCTTTGGCATGAGCATTTCAGGAATTTTTTTTTCATTGACGGTAAAATTGGACTAAAATGAGATTCAAAATATAAAATTTAAAACAGGTATCATTACCAAAAAAAGGACATTGCATCAAATAAAAAAAATTCCCATATTCATCAAAATATATAATACTGCTGTTTTATCAAATGGAAACAAATGAAAATCGTAATTATCATAGGGAAGGGTTATTCCTAGAAAATCTTCTAACAATCAAAATATTTGATGGATCCAGAACACAGGACAGATATTAATCAAGAAAACTTTTAATAATTTAGCAACTGCAGAACACATGCAATCCTATATATGTATAAAACAAATCAATATTATGCCCCAAAAACAAATTGCTCTGTGATATGGCCAGAGATTACGAAGAGAGAATACAAGCACGCTGCAGGACAAATAAACCAGCGCATTGCAGTTAAAAAATGATAATATCAGACCACTGAGATAATCTATTAAAGTGCTATCTGCAACATATTCGACAGAAAATACGTAAGCTGTGCAAGGAAACAGATAAGAAACTTACTTCCATTAAAATGATGAACGCCAACCTTTCCAAGCATCGCATAATACTCAATCTCAGACTTGCGGAGTGGAGGGCAGTTGTTTGCAATTATTACTAATTTCCCTATTAGAATGCAAAATCAGTGAGGCAATGATAAGAATTACACGTTCTTGTAATTTATTGGCAGTGTAAACCCTTGCTAAACCAAACAAACAAAACTTGTAGATGCAACAGACAAAAAATGTTTGCATACCCATATCATAACTTTTTTAGAACATTCACAATTTTAATAAAATAGACATTACTTAGTTAGGACGCTCAAGCATGAATCTCAAGTAGGGAGAAAAACTCCCAATCACTGAGCCCGGTCTCTCCTCTATCCACTAAACTAACATTATGATCATGATTAGTAATGCAAAAATGTGCTACAAAGGCAATGAGGGCTTCAAGTACCACAAAAGTAAGGTCCATCCTCTAAAAATGAGAATCCAATTGTTTCCACTGTATTTTATTTAGCATTAACCTTTTGTTATTTATCCATCTCTTTATCCCACATTTATTTGGATAAAAGAAAAGGATCTGGTTGAAGAAGAAAACAAGGTGGAAGAGCTTAAGCAGAAACAAAGACTTTATAGCTTAGAAGATATAAGTATAAAAAATGAATACTAATAAGTGTATGGTGAATGCAATGATTATTCATTTTCAACACCTTACCTTTAGAAAGAAATATAACAGGATCTGATAGACATGCTGTTTCTCACACTTACTGCACTAGATCAGCATACTGTACTTCAATAACTTTAAACTACAAAGAAAACCAGGAGTAACCAGGTTGTATATCTTGCTCTACATCAAAATCACCTAAAAATCACTCCCTCAAATTTCTCGCCTATCAATACATCAGAGCTAGCTAGTACCTTGCACAAAAAAGAGTACTAAATGTGCCATTAAGCATGGTTTTGCATGAAAATGTATTGTTAAATACATCAATCTACCTTCATATTGACATATCAAAGCAAGATAATGATAACATCTCCTAATTATGTTACAGTTTACTCCAATAAATCAATTATTTTTATCAAAACATACTCCCAATCTTTCCTTAAACTTAAAAGGCGTCATAACAGCTAGTTTCAATACTACATTAAGTTAATAAATGGTTTCCAGTAATACAAAAATAAAAATTAATTGAATTTCATTCAACAGTAAATTATGTGGTTCAACATATGTCTTAAACACATGAAAGGCCTCATATATGTAAGCAAGGGTCACTATATTGATCTTAGAAGCCCTTAATATGACCTGCTAACATGTCATGTGAAGAAAGTTTGGTCAGATTATAAAAGGTCTCCTTCAAATAAATAGAAAATTAAATTGCAATATTCTATCATAAAAATAATTAAAGTACATCACAAATTCACAATAATTAAAAAGATATTGGCAATGAATATTCTTTAATGAAACTTAGATAGATGTATGTTGGAATGTCAAAATGAGTTTCCGGGTCGGGTTCGGGTCCAATGCAAAACTGATCCGACCTCAATTGATCCAACCCAAACCCTACCTAATTACACAAACTGGTCAAAAATCCGAACCCGAACCCTAACTGCCCCAAATCCAGGTCAACACGATCCGACACAATGACCTGGGTGAGCGAGCGTAGAGTAGACGAGCGTGATGCGGGGTGCAGGGGTGAGTCGAGGGCAAGTCGCAAGCTAGCTGGGCAGCAGGTGGGATGCGCGGGAAGTAAATGGGGCGTGTGGGCGGGAGTGAGACACGTGGAAGGGATGTGAGGACGCGTGGGCAGGTTAAGCGGGAGGGATGTAATGCGACCGTGCAAGCAATAGGCGGGACGCGTGGGTTTGCCAAGCGCAGCTCATGACACAATGCGAGTAGGGTCTGCCACCGACAGTGCGGAAGATGCAGTCTGTGCGGGGCCGCGGGTGGGAGTGTCGAGCTCGGACGGGATGGGTCAAATCTGACTCAAATTTGGGTTAGAAGGTCGACCCGAACCAGACCAGATTTTTCAAACAAGTTGAAATTTGGAACACAAACTCGACCCATTTGTTAAATGGATCAGCCCAAACCAAAACTTTTCGGGATGAATTTGGCTCTGGTCAAAAATTGACACCCCTAGATGTATGACAGATTAACAGTTTCTGTTTTTGTTTGATTTATTTAAAGCTTAAAATGCTAGGTAAAAAAAATTAATATGTCAAAGAATAGAAATACAAATATATTTATTTGATAAAATATTAGAAATATATTTATTTTTAAACTATTTTTAACAATAACTTTTATGGTTATGACAAATTATTGGTTTGAATTTTAATTGGATGGCCTTAGTGTTTACTTGTCATTAGGAATTTTTGTTAAAACCATATTAATTAAAAACTAAGTTATGGTTGTGTAATTAAACGCTTGAGCTTTAATGAGAAGTTCATTTTTTTTTTCGTGTTCATATAAATTTCAATTAAGATCCTTACAATAGAATGGTAAGATTCAATAGATGAAACTTAAGGGATTAAAGTGTATATTTAATGAGGCTCTGTCATTTTTGGGATTTCAAACAACTTTCTAGTATCAAAATACATTATACAAAGACCTTAATGAAAAAAAAGCATTGTTATAAGTAGAGAGACAGCACAAAACCTACTATATTCTTCTAAAATTTTGAGAAATTCACATAAATGGAGATAACATTCATAACCCTTAAGGAAAAAAAAAAGAGCAAGTACCCCTTTATCTACAAGGGGTATGTCTTGCCCTTTTCTTTTTCTTTTCAAAGGAAATTAATAACTCCACTAGAATTAAGATCCAAATTAAACTCCAAACATATATAAGAGGCTAAATCTTGGAAGTCATCCATAGATTTGGGTTAAATCTCAGCATGCACAACTTAGTCATGCAACAAATTTCATCAGGAAACCAATAATATTCTTATATAATCATTTTAGGTATCATTAATCTCTCACTAGTGGGTAACCATGCTTCCTTAAGAAGGAAACACAGCGATTTCGATACAAATTTACCTAAATATTTAACTGAGTAAGATGCCACACATTTTAGCAATAAAAATCAGATCTAGAAGTTCTACACAATAACTATTCCTACAATGCACAGCACACTCTGGTTACTCATTTCCAGCTATCATTTTCCCCCTTAAAGGTAAAGAGCTATAATTTAACAAATAGATTAAAAAACAATGTACCAGAAGGTCCAGAACTAAATGATCAAGCATTTTAGGAAAGAATCATTAATTTCCTTTAACTCTAAAGGCAATATAATTGAGATCAAGACAGAAGTCGGCATCAACCCTTAACTCGCGCAATGATTCCTGAGATTCTTAGAACATAAACTTAAGGATTTGTTTTGGTTAAACAAAACCAATGGAAATGAAATGAAATCAAAATTAACTATGCGATAATTATAAATAAATAAAAACATTGCTCTGAACTTTTCATATTTTGCTGTCATTTTCTTGTAAAATTCCCACCATCCAAACATGGTACCATTTCACGCCCCAATTCAGCAAAAGAATGAAATGCTTTCAAAAAAGTTCATAGAAAACAGACAAAGAAGCGCAGAGATACTCTACCCTTGGAATTTCTAAGAGATCTGAGAACGGTCTTGTAACCGAGAGTATACTTCCCGCTCTTCATCACCAGGGCCAGCCTATTATTAATGCTCTCCGTAGACTTCTTCTGCATAAAAAAAAAACGGAAGAAGACCCACCATCAAATTCAGCAAAAATAGATCATCGAAAATCAAATAATTGTACAGTGGTAAAATCTAATCCTTATCAAGTCCAAGAGACTAGGATAATACCGCTTTCTTAACGGGCGCCATGGCTGTGCTTCTTTGCGCGTAACAAGAAAACAGCGACACCTCTCTCCCTCCCTCGTCGCCGTCGGCACTAACCAAAACCCTAAAGTTGCAGAGCGTATATTTTATACGAGAGGAATGTGTTGATGCTAAATGACGGAATTACCATTGACTCGTGGATCGATGGCTAATATATTCGTATATAACACGAATTTTAAAATATATTCATTAAGTTTCATATCTATCATAATATAATTTGGATCATTATATTTTGCAAGGTTTTCAGAACCGGACTGGACAACGAACCGGTGGAAGGAGAGGTTCACGGTTCGACCGGTTCGACCGGTCGAACCGGGGTCGAACCGGATGACGTAATAAATCATAATATTATTTAAAAAATAAAATAAAAATCAAATTTTCCTGTAATTCATTCATTCAACATTCTATTTTCATAACTCCTAATTAAAATAACATAAACATGACATCAATTAAGTTTATGAAACATAAACAAATAGCATATATACTATAAGTGTCTCTTCAAATAAGTCAATAAAACATAAACAAATGCATAACTTTTGTCATCACACAAAATGTTCATAATTTCATATGAAGTAAGATTCAAAATTCAAACATAAATATCAAAATAAATCTAGAAGTCGTCTCCTAGATTTGAAGCATCAAAAGTTATATCCATAAATCCTTGTTCATCAAAACATTCCCCTCCAAAAGCATCAATATCTTCATTGCCAATTATTTCATTGTCATTTCGAACATCCTCTAGGACATCAACATCTGCATTTTAGGAATATAAAATATTATATATATATATATATATATATATATATATATATATATATATATATATATATATATATATATATATATATATATATTAAACATCTTTTTCAAATAATATAACTTAAACTAATTATGAACTTACTTTGAGGTTCTTTAGTAGAACTAGTATTAAGTTATTCAGCAACAGGAATAACATCTTCTGCATATATTTCATTCTCTAAATTCTCCAGAATAAGCTCTGAAACCGGTTCTGTCACGACCCGACCCGAGACGGATCCCGCCCGCACCGGGCCGCGACCAGCCAAACAGACTGACCAGGATCTGGCTTTGGAATTTGCTTACTGAACTGAATCTTCCAAATATTTCAACTCAACAGACACACAGACACAGAGCTACTATGAATCGTCAATTGCAGCGGAACAAAACATCTATATTTTCTTTTCCTCAAAACAATTATCTACAAATACAGTACATGGCTTTTAGACAGAAAGAAAGACAGAACATAAAAGTCATGACTGTACAAAAATCATAAGGTACAAACAGTACATATACTGATCAGACTCTGAAATCTAGTCTTGGACTTCCTTCCCTTTCCCAGAACCTGAAAACCACCAGAAAGCAAGACTGAGCTCAACAGCTCAGCAAAGCGACAAACCTCCAATCAAAATTCTCAGAATCCAAAACCAAACACATCGGACAAAATCCAGAACGGAAATCAGAACAGAATCGGACAGATATCAGAATCTTCGTACAGAAATCAGAATCGGACAGTTCATAACAAAACAGATCAAATCAGAACAGATACGGACATATATCAAATCAGAATTTCTTACAGAAATGAATCAGAACGGAACAGATCAGAAATCGGAACAGAACAGATCAAACAGAACCATACGGAAACAGAAGTCATCTCAAATCAGATATCAGATATCAGATATATAATTAATAGCTAAACTAAACTAAACAGAATCACTACGGATTCTGACCCTTATGTCTCCCTTGTGCTCACGGCACCAGAAATTTTCTGAGTAATTAATAGCTAAATGTGCTCACAGCACAAGAACAGAATAGATTTCATCGGATCCGAAACAGAACAGATATTTCTCCAACTTGAGCTCATCTAAGATTTCCCCAGACACTAACTGAATCTCATAGGATCCAGGCCTCTTATAACTCCCTTTTTATATCATATACAGATAGCATAGTAATTCAGAAGAAATCCGGACGAATCAGAAATCAGACAAAAATCGGGCAGCACAACGGCTGTATACGGAATTTACACAATTTTTCCTGAAAATCACAAATTACCAAATTTGCACAGAATATAGATAATAACATTTCAGAACACTTATTCTACTGCTCAGCAAATTTTCGACTACACAGAAAAATACAGTCGAAATAAAACCCCGCCGAATTCAAAATACCCGGACAAAAATCTCCAGAAAAAAAACCAAAATGTGCACACTCGGCACGTCAACAACATACAGAAACTTACGCGGTAAAAACGGAACCAATCAGAAAATACGGACGAAAATGCCTCGCCAAAATCAAATCCGAACAGAAAAACACCGCTAAACACGATGGTTCTGAAAATTGAGAAAGGCGGAATGTGCCTTACCTTGCGTACAGCAATTTCCTGAACAGTCTCGTCGGACGAAAACGGCCCGGCGTCGTCCAAAAATCAACTTTTCCACTTTTTCCTTCGTTTTTCTCTCTCCTTGGCTTTTCTCTCTCTTCAAAATATCTCATTTCCATATATATCCAGACTGATCGTCCTGGACGATCGCACTTCGTCCCGGTACGATCTGGCTCTGGACAAATGTCGTCCAGACGAGATTTAATTATCGTCCCCGGCGGCGGGTCCTCTGGAAAATTTTCGTCCAGACGATCCAACATTTCGTCCAGACGAACTGCTCAATTTTCACAATTCTGACCAAACCTGTACCGATCGTCCCGGGACGATCCAACTTCGTCCCGGACGAACCTGGAGCAAAATTGATATCACAATCTCCCCAACTTCAAAAAAATGTCGTCCTCGACATTGTCCAATCAAAACTCCGTCAAAACAGATACGGATACGACTTCCTCATGTCCGACTCTTTCTCCCAAGTCGTTTCCCGTGCAGTACGGTGCTTCCACTGGACTTTAACCATCGGAATCTGTTTACTTCGTAGCTTTCGGACGTCGTACGCCAAAATCAACTCTAGCTCTTCCTTGTACGCCAGATTCTCCTGAATCTCAACCTCATCAGCAGATACCTTCTTTCTAGAGTCAGATACCCACTTCCTCAAAGTGGATACGTGAAACACATTATGCACGTCGGGCATCGAATCAGAAAGCAACAGTCTGTAAGCAGATTTCCCAATCCTTTCTAGGATTTCAAAAGGTCGTCAGGTATGTTGGACCTTGAACTGAACTTGCTCACTTGACCAAATCTGCTCACACCCTTCATCGGGCTGACTTTGACATACACAAAGTCACCAACTTGAAACTCAACAAACCTGTGCTTCTGATTGTAATATTTCTGCTGTCGATCCTGAGCCGCTTTCAATCTTTCTTTAATCAAGCTGATCTTCTGAACAGTTTCATCAGCAAAAGTGGCACCCAAAGCCTGACTATCTCTGACCTCCGTCAGAGTCAAAGGAGTCAGGCACTTCCGGCCATACAGAGCCTCATACGGTGTCATACCGATACTGGATTGGAAGCTATTGTTGTAAGCAAACTCAATCAAAGGGATATGATCTTCCCAGCTTCCGCCAAAGTCCAAAACACAAAGCCTCAACAGATCTTTCAGTACCTGAATAGTCCTCTCAGACTGTCCATCAGTCTGAGGATGAAAAGCTGTACTGAAATGCAATTTAGTACCCAAGCCTTGCTGAATACCCTTCCAAAGTCTGGAAGTAAAACATCCGTGTCGATCAGATACAATCACGCGAGGCACACCGTGCAATCTGATAATCTCCTTAACATAAACCTGTGCCAAGCGATCTACTGAATCAGTCTGTCTGATCGGAAGAAAATGGGTGGACTTCGTCAATCGATCTACGACCACCCAGATGGCATCATGTCCTTGCCATGATCGAGGAAAACCCATCGCAAAGTCCATCGTCACCTCCTCCCACTTCCACTCAGGGATAGGCAACGACTGCAACAGTCCACCTGGTCGCTGATGCTCTGCCTTCACCAACTGACAGGCCTCGCATCTCGACACAAACTCCGCCACATCCTTCTTCATCCCAGGCCACCAGAACAAAAGCTTCATATCAGCATACATCTTACCACTGCCTGGATGAATAGTGTAGCCAGAATGATGAGATTCATACAGAATCTCCTGCCTCAAATCCCCAAACACAGGTACCCACAACCTGTTCTTGCAGAAAATAGCACCAGAATCAGAAATTCGAAGTTCAGGAGTCTTACCAGATCCAATCTGAGCAATCAACTTCGAATAATCAGAATCTGACTTCTGGGCTTCTTGAATCCTTGTCTCCAAAGTAGACTGAATACTCAGATGAGCCAAATCCAAACCATTGGAGGGAATCACCTCCAACTGCAAGCGCTCCATGTCTCGAATCAGAAAGTCATCAAAAGTAAGCTGAATACCTGATAATCCAGAAGACTTCCTGCTCAGAGCATCCGCTACCACATTAGCCTTCCCAGGCTGGTACTGAATAGACAGATCATAATCCTTGATCAACTCGAGCCACCTTCTCTGTCTCAGATTCAGATCCTTCTGAGTAAAAATGTACTTCGGGCTCTTATGATCAGTAAAGATCTCACATCTGACGCCATACAGGTAATGACGCCAAATCTTCAAAGCAAATACCACTGCAGCTAATTCCAGATCATGTGTCGGGTAATTCTTCTCATGTGGCTTTAACTGTCTAGAAGCATAAGCAATTACCTGATCATGCTGCATCAGGACACATCCCAGTCCTTTCTGTGAAGCATCACTGAACACCTGAAAACCTTCCGTTCTTGACGGAAGTGCTAACACTGGAGCTGAAGTCAAACAGTCCTTCAATCTCTGAAAACTAGCTTCACACTCTGGTGTCCAAACAAAAGCTACTGACTTCTGCGTCAGTCTCGTCAGAGGTGTCGAAATCTGTGAAAATCCCTTCACAAACTTCCTGTAATATCCGGCCATGCCCAAGAAACTACGTACCTCAAATACTGTAGTCGGCCTCGGCCAATCAGCAACTGCCTGAATCTTCTGGGGATCAACAGAAATGCCTTCTCCGCTAATCACATGCCCCAGAAAAGAAATGCTCCTCAGCCAGAATTCACACTTGGAGAACTTGGCATATAGCTGATGCCACCTCAAAGTCTCCAACACAATGCTCAAGTGTCTGGCATGCTCATCTTCAGAAGCAGAATACACCAGAATATCGTCAATGAAGACGATCACGAACTGATCCAAATACTCCCTGAATACTCGGTTCATCAGATCCATGAAAATAGCAGGCACGTTGGTTACCCCAAAAGGCATAACCAAGAACTCATAGTGCCCGTACCGAGTACTGAAAGCTGTCTTCACCACATCAGCTTCCTTCACCTTCACCTGATAATATCCGGATCTCAAATCAATCTTCGAAAACATAGAAGATCCGGAAAGCTGATCAAACAAGTCGTCGATCCGAGGCAAAGGATACTTGTTCTTGATCGTGACCTTGTTCAAGTCTCTATAATCAATACACATACGGAGTGTCCCGTCCTTCTTCTTCACAAACAGAACAGGTGCTCCCCAGGGAGAAACACTAGGACGGACAAAGCCTCTGTCAACCAACTCCTGAAGCTGAACTTTCAACTCAGAAAGTTCTTTCGGTGCCATCCTATACGGAGCTTTTGATATAGAAGCGGTACTTGGAAAAATATTGATAGAGAACTCCACATCTCTATCCGGAGGTAAACCAACCAACTCCTCAGGAAAAATATCAGCAAACTCCCGTACTACTGGGATCTTAGAGACAGAACCAACCTCCAGGTTCAGATCCCGCACCGAAGCCAAAAACACTGGACATCCTTTCTTCCACATCCTGCTTACCTCCAACACAGAAATCAGACTGGAGAGAACACCTCATAAGCCCTGAAATACAAATCTCTCTCCAGCCATAAGCAAGCTCACTTGCTTCTTCAGATAGTCTATCTGGGCCTCATACTGACTCAGCCAATCCATGCCCAGAATCACATCATAAGAAGAAATCGACAATAGAATCAGACTCGATTTCCACTTCTTGCCAGAAATGTCAATCTCACACAAGCAAAACTTCCGAGCAATCAAAGGATTTCCAGCCGGTAAAATCACAGACAAAGAAACCGGAAGCAAAAATGAGTCCAAATGCAAAATCTCAAAACAGTGCTCGGACAGAAAAGAGTGACTGGCTCCAGAATCAAACAAAACATGACAGGCTGATCAGAAATGTAAATCGTACCTGTCACAACATCGGGAGCATCTCGAGCCTCTTGCTGACTCAAGCTGTAAACTCGGGGCTGCACTGGAGCTGGAGCTGAAGCAACAGAACTACTAGGCTCCCTTTGACTAACAGTCGGTGGTCTCCGTGGTACAGAACTAGAACTACCACCTCTACCAGCAAACCCCTCAGGACGCGGAGGAACAGTCCTCGGTCTCCCTGCTGAACCAGCAGGTCTAACAGAGCCCTCAGATCAGAACTCAGAACGCCGATCAAATCCCATCTGTGGACACTCTGCAATCCGATGTCCTGGCTGACCACATCGGAAGCACAGACCAGCCATCCTGTAGCACTGGCCAAAGTATCGTCGTCCACAGCTCTGGCACACAGGTGCCGTACTAACAGAACCAGAACTCATCATACTGGTAGCAGTACCAGACGACCCTCCACTCCTCCTAGAATCACCAGATCCAGAACCAGGTCTAGATACAAATCTCCTCTTCCCAGAGGAACCACTGTCAGATGCCTCGCCTCCAAACCTCTTCCTACTCGCAGTCCACCGCTGCTGAGTAGCCATCAGGTCATTCTCTATCAATCGAGCTCGCTCCACAAGCTCAGAGAAGTCAGTGATCCGGAATGGTATCAGGGGCTGCCTCAAAGTATCTCGTAGTCCCCTCAAAAATCTGTAGCACCTCTCAGCAGAAGTGCTAACCAGCTGCGGAGCGTACCTAGCTAATGCAGTAAACTCAGCCTCGTACTGCATCATCGCCTTGCTCCCCTGAACAAGTCTCAGAAAAGTCTCCTGCATCTGCTGTCGTGCAGAAGGGGGAACAAACCAGTCTCGAAACACCTCAGTGAACTCTTCCCAAGTAATCAAAGAGTTCAATCTGCCCTGAAATCTGGCTGCTTGCTGGCCTTCCCACCAGTGTTCAGCCTCTCCATCCAACAGAAAAATAGCTAATGGAACCTTCCTGTCTGACGGACACTGCATTCCGTCGAAGGTCTTCTCCAATCTCCTCAGCCACTCCTCGGCTGCTCTGGGCTCGACAGCGCCCTCAAACCTCGGAGGTTTCAACCTCAAAAATAGCTGCAGATGTCTATCAATATCCTCAGATCTGACGGTAGAAGCTCTGCTCTGAGTCTCGCTCATCATCTGAGCAACAAGCATATCAAACTGAGACAGTGTATCAGCACCGGCCACTGGGGCTGTACTCCCCACTGGTGCTGCCTGACTGGCACTCTGCCCGTCTGTCATGTCTGGGTCTGGCTGATCCATACAGAAAAATCCACAAAATCCGATAAACTATCACAAAAAATAACACAATAAAAAGCCGAACAAACCAAAACTACCCCAGACAGACTCACTACAGATCACTTCCTATAGCTCTGTCTTACACAATCCAAATTCCAAAACCAATGCTCTGATACCACCAAAGCTTGTCACGACCCGACCCGAGACGGATCCCGCCCGCACCGGGCCGCGACCAGCCAAACAGACTGACCAGGATCTGGCTTTGGAATTTGCTTACTGAACTGAATCTTCCAAATATTTCAATTCAACAGACACACAGACACAGAGCTACTATGAATCGTCAATTGCAGCGGAACAAAACATCTATATTTTCTTTTCCTCAAAACAATCATCTACAAATACAGTACATGGCTTTTAGATAGAAAGAAAGACAGAACAGAAAAGCCATGACTGTACAAAAATCATAAGGTACAAACAGTACCTATACTGATCAGACTCTGAAATCTAGTCCTGGACTTCCTTCCCTTTCCCAGAACCTGAAAACCACCAGAAAGCAAGAGTGAGCTCAACAGCTCAGCAAAGCGACAAACCTCCAATCAAAATTCTCAGAATCCAAAACCAAACACATCGGACCAAATCCAGAACGGAAATCAGAACAGAATCGGACAGATATCAAAATCTTCATACAGAAATCAGAATCGGACAGTTCATAACAAAACAGATCAAATCAGAACAGATACGGACATATATCAAATCAGAATTTCTTACAGAAACGAATCAGAACGGAACAGATCAGAAATCGAAACAGAACAGATCAAACAGAACCATACGGAAACAGAAGTCATCTCAAATCAGATATCAGATATCAGATATATAATTAATAGCTAAACTAAACTAAACAGAATCACTACGGATTCTGACCCTTATGTCTCCCTTGTGCTCACGGAACCAAAAATTTTCTGAGTAATTAATAGCTAAATGTGCTCACAGCACCAGAACAGAATAGATTTCATCGGATCCAGAACAGAACAGATATTTCTCCAACTTGAGCTCATCTAAGATTTCCCCAGACACTAACTGAATCTCATAGGATCCAGGCCCCTTATAACTCCCTTTTTATAGCATATATAAATAGCATAGTAATTCAGAAGAAATCCGGACGAATCAGAAATCAGACAAAAATCGGGCAGCACAACGGCTGTATACGGAATTTACACAATTTTTCCAGAAAATCACAAATTACCAAATTTGCACAGAATATAGATAACAACATTTCAGAACACTTATTCTACTGCTCAGCAAATTTTCGACTACACAGAAAAATACAGTCGAAATAAAACCCCGCCGAATTCAAAATACCCGGACAAAAATCTCCAGAAAAAAACCAAAATGTGCACACTCGGCACGTTAACAACATACAGAAACTTACGCGGTAAAAATGGAACCAATTAGAAAATACGGATGAAAATGCCTCGCCAAAATCAAATCCGAACAGAAAATACCGCCAAACACGACGGTTCTGAAAATTGAGAAAGGCGGAATGTGCCTTACCTTGCGTACAGCAATTTCCTGAACAGTCTCGTCGGACGAAAACGGCCCGGCGTCATCCAAAAATCAACTTTTCCACTTTTTCCTTCATTTTTCTCTCTCCTCGGCTTTTCTCTCTCTTCAAAATATCTCATTTCCATATATATCCAGACTGATCGTCCTGGACGATCGCACTTCGTCCCGGTACGATCTGGCTCTAGACAAATGTCGTCCAGACGAGATTTAATTATCGTCCCCGGCGGCGGGTCCTCTGAAAAATTTTTGTCCAAACGATCCAACATTTCGTCCAGACGAACTGCTCAATTTTCACAATTCTGACCAAACCTATACCGATCGTCCCGGGACGATCCAACTTCGTCCCGGACGAACTTGGAGCAAAACTGATATTACAGGTTCTTCATCAAGCACCCAAAAATCCACCATCTCTATGCTTGTATAATCCAAAGGATCGTAGTTTCATTTTTTTGTTTGTAATCTAAATATAATTAAATGATCATTAAGCCATACAATCATACAAAAATGATCAAATGACATATAAATATAATTAAAAGTTATATATTCATACCTATGCCTTAAATTGAGGTTGTACCAAACAAATACTAGATCATTTAGTCTTTGATGCTCTAAATGATTTCTTCTCTTGGTATGAATTTGTTCAAATACACTCCAATTTCTTTCACATCCAGAGGATGAAGAAGTTTGGCTAAGAATTCTTACAGCCAATTTCTGCAAATTTGGTGCACTTGAGCCAAACATCTTCCACCATTCATCTAAAAAAAGATTAACATTAGTTAATTAATATTTGATATACAAGAAAGAGTAAATGCATTCTAACAATTTTATTTCACTTACCAGGCTGCATTTCTTTGGCCATCGTTAGAGCAATTGGTTTGCCAAAGCTTTCCAAATTATCACGAAAAAGCCTAACTTCATTCATTGTTGCTGTTGATTGAGGGCATATATCTTTATTTCCAATCATTTCAACTAAACCTTGCATCACTTCAGATTTCATGCAAAAATTTTCTTTATCATATTGAAAATGTGGATTTAGAAAGTAAGCTGCACAATGTATGCCTTGTCTTAGTTGACGATCCCATCTTCTCTTTATAATGCTTGTGTAAGGTTTGTACACCCTTTTGGAATTTTTAAACATTAACTTGATTGCTTTCCTTGCTCTGTACATTCCATCATAAAGAAATCCCATAGATGGTTTTTCATCAGAATCCACAATTCTCAATAATCGAATTAAAGGCCCAGTCAATTTGGAACTTACCAAACAGTCATTCCAAAATTTTGTATCCAAAATGATCGATGAGACTTCTTGCCCTTTTATTGTTTTGGAGAGCTTTGAATCAAAGAAAGCTTTGCTTGTTATGAAAGCCTGCAAATCAAGCTTGTGTTCATATAAGCTTTTCAAAGTTATGAAAGTTGTAGCAAATCTAGTAGCTCCGGGCCTTATAATTTCTTTCCAACCTTCTCTTTTTCTTAGCCAAGCTAGAATAAAGACATGATTGTAGACAAAAACTGTAACTTTTGAAGCTCTTTTTGCAAGATCTTGAATATGATTCATGTTCCCAAAATCTCTAAGAATAAGATTTAAACAATGAGCAGAATATGGAGACCAACAAATGTTACCAAACCTTTCATGCAGTAATTCCCCTGCCTTTTTATAATTTGCAGCATTATCTGTTACAAGTTGTACAATATTTTCTGGCCCAACCCATTCAACAACTTCGCAAAATAATGAACAT
This sequence comes from Dendrobium nobile, assembly GCA_022539455.1. Taxonomy (NCBI): domain Eukaryota; kingdom Viridiplantae; phylum Streptophyta; class Magnoliopsida; order Asparagales; family Orchidaceae; genus Dendrobium; species Dendrobium nobile. The sequence continues at coordinate 39,688,222 of CM039734.1, forward strand.
AATGTTTTGGCATCCTTAGTGATATCAGAAGCATTCACAGATTTCAAGAATGCAATGCCCCTTGGACAATAAACAAGAAAATTAATCAAAGTTCTATTCCTGTTATCTGTCCATCCATCTGCCATGAGTGTGCAACCAATTTCTTTCCAAGATCTTCTATATGAATCTATCAACAGCTTGCATTCCTCTTTACAATCTTGTAGAATATTAACCCTCAACTTATGATAGGATGGCAACTTATAACCAGGGCCAATTGCAGCTATCGCATCAACAGCCTTCTGTGCAAAAGCAGAATTTATGGAATTAAATGGAATGCAACTGTCGTAAAACCATCTCCCAACTGCCAAATCAGCACGGTGTATGGCTTCTTTGGATGCCATTACACTTTTCAATGATGGTTGAGATCCAGGTTTAGTTCTTGGTACAAAAAAGTTATCTATGTCATCTTTCTTTCTCTTCCCTTTATGAAGTCCTTCATGATGTGCATCAGAGGCTTGTGACTTGGGAAGTGATGAAGAGCCCATTTCCTCATCTATATGTTCATCAACAAAAACTGTTGTGTTTTGCTCTAACTCCTCCTGGGTTTGTTGTTTTTTCTTGCATATTTCTCTTAGATTCTCTTGCATCTGATGACGAATGTCATGTGGAACTTTTTTGCATGAAGCTATGTTACCTCTTATCCCTGCTAGATGTTGTTTTATCCTATTAATTCCTCCACCTTTGTATATAATCCCATAATGTAGACATCTATATTATTTTTTCCCATCTGTATCTTTACTTTCACTACAATGACCCCAAGCAATATCGATCTTTTCACGCACATTATGAGACGAAACAGTTGGTTGATCCATTCTGAATTTACAACAAAATATTTAAGATTGCAACAAGCAATATATAGAATTGGCATATTTCTATGAGACGAAACAGTTGGTTGTGAAGAATATTTAGAATAAGAATCAAAATACTCCTTCTGAAATTTATAAATATAACTTAGCTTCTAAGTTCTAACTCAATTGGCATATTTCTGATTTCTCTCTACAATGAAAGAGCACTTGTTTCATACTTTCATCTCTAAATCCAACTATCCTAACACCGCAATAGCTACTTCAAAGTTCAAATATTGACAATATCACTTATCATGCAACGAACCGAAAATATTAAAGACTGCAACAAGTCAAACCCTAAACCCTAAATCAAATATTATGAACAAATTCACAAAATCTGAACAAATCCACAAATATTAATGACTGCAACAAGTCAAACCAAGCATTTCTTCTCCAAAATACACAGTATAAATCAAATACCATAAAGCCACAAAATCTGAACAAATCAAACCAAGCTTAAATGGAGAAGAAATGCAAGCATATACGATTTGGACTTTGGAGAATAAATGCAAGCTTAAATGCATAAAAAATAACCAAAATTTTTTTTTAAGAACCTACGGTCTGCGGCTGGGCGGGGCTGAGCTCGACTGCTCGGGTAGGAGGCCAAAAGAGAGTCTCGTTCGCGGCAGAAGCTCCGTCGGGATCGTCCGAGGCGGTTGGGAGGTCGGAAGCGGAATCTCCGTCGGGATCGTCTGAGGCAGGCGTCTCGTTCCGTGACTTTCTCCCTTCCCGACTTCTTCGTTCGCGTATGCTAGGGTATACAGGAGACGAGTTGAGTAGCGACACTTATACGAAGTACCGATACGAAAAATTTTAAGCCGTTGGATCGCAGATCAAGGGATCAAATTTCATCATTAACGAACCGGCCGGTTATTTCATAACCCCCCGGTTCGGCGGTTCAACCGGAATTTAAACCGGTTTTTGCCCGGTTCTTGAATCAGCCGGTTATTCCTTCTCCCCGGACCGCCCGCCGGACCGGTTCGCGGTTGAACCGGTCGAACTGGCCGGTCCGGTCCGGTTCTGAAAACCTTGATATTTTTTACCTATTTTTTAGTATTTGATAGATTTTTTTTTTAATTCTTTAAAAGAACATGACCCTATTTATTAGTGCTTCATTTCTAAGTTATTTTTTTTAAAAATAAAAAGTTATTTGATTTATATATTTTAAATTTCTTAATAAGAGATTTGAAAACAAGTAAAAAATTTTTCATGATAATTTCAAAATTTGTAGAAACTTAAAAAATTATTTGTAAAATTAAAATTAAAATATTATTAATTTTTTTTTAAAAAATGAATAGTTATTTAAAAAAAAGTAAAACTAGAGAATATATATATATATATATATATAGTTTGAGAAAGACTTTAGTTGCTTGATAGGAATATCTTGTATTTTGAAAGAAAGAACACTTATTTATTCTAAATCAATGACAAAACTTTCAAACTCTATCTTTTTAATCCTAAACTTAAAAGATATATGATTTATGAAACAACTAAGCACACACAAAATAAATAAATTAAGTTTATATTTTGTTTAGAAAAAATAGTTAATTAAAATAACTTGATTATTGAAAAATCATATTGTACAGTATGCATTATTCTTTTAAAAAATCTAAAAATAAGTCATATTAATAGTTCTCGATTGTACGAATTGGATAATACGATCAATTATAGTCAAATTAAATAAACTTTATATAAGTTTTTTTTCCTTAATTTGGTAAATTCAAAATAAAATTAATTGTATTGTACAATGCATATCGTATATGAATACAAATGTAGTTTATCTAATTAAGGGCAGAGTATTAAAGAATGTATTAAAAATTGAGAGTCCAAAGCTTACCATTAATTGTTATCAAATCATGACCTTTCAAATCTTCAATTTGAGAGTCCAAAGCTTTGGGTCAAGAGCTTTCTAGAGTTTTGCTTATAAAGATCGTGGTGATCTTGTAAAGGTAGTTAGTTTTGTGGATCTAACTAATGGGGTTAGGGTTGCACTTTTTAATGAGGAAATTGGCATAAATGTTTTGGAGAGAGACAATGTAAACTTTGAGTAAAGGATTTGGGGAATGGACATAGGTTGATAAGCCCAACGACTATAAATTGATTTGTATTTTCTTTTTCATACATTTTAATTTTCATGCATTATTTTTTAACTCTATGGAAGTAATTATTATTAATGCCATTATGATGTTTATGATGTGAAAGATATGAAAATTAAAATCTTCTTGAAATTGTAATATCGTTTAAAAAGAAAAATTAAAGCTTTAATAAATTTAATAAGAAAAATTAAAACTTTTACAATTTATTCAATTTTGAAACTTGTTTGATTTTTTTTTTTACTTGCTCTTATACTATGTCAGAAGTGACTTTAGCTATTTTTCAAATTTTAATAAATTTAACAATTATTTAATACCTCACTTCACAATTATTTAATACCTCTTTTTAAATTCATAAAATGATTCACTCTTATGAAATAAAAATTTGAATTAAGTGAATCTTGAAAAACCATTAATGATTACATATCCAAAAAATTTACCTCATGGACTTATAGTGCTAACCAGTCCAAAAAGATTCATGTGTATGACTTCTAGTGGTTTACTAGTTCTAAAATCTTTTATTGAATGAAAGAAGGATTTCACCTATTTTTCTAATTGACATGCATCACATAGGTGATCCTTAGTGAAGTCTAATTTGGGTATCCCTCTAATCACTCTTTTTGGATAATCTTCCTAAGATTTTTCATTCTTGCGTGATAAAGTCTTCTATGTCATAACCATAATTCATCAGTGATTATTTTGAGAAAAAAAGTATTAGAAGATTTAATAAAGTTTAAATCAAGCATGTATAAGTTATTTACCATATTTCCATGTAACACATCAATTCCATTTTATATTATAATGTAGTTTGTAAGAAAATATTTAACATTATAACCCTTATCACAAAGCTGATTAATACTTAATGAGTTATGTTTTAAACCTTCAACCAATAATACTTTCTCAATAAAAAAATTATTTTTGTTACCAATCATACATGTACCTACCACTTTCCTAGTGGTATTATTTCCTACTATCACTTTGCCTCCATTCATGGCTTCCAGCGATATAGATTGAGTTGTATCTCCAGTCATGTACTTCGAACATCCATTGTCTATGTACCAAATATTGTCACGAGGACTTGTCTGAGAGTGTTTTGATAAAATTATCAAATGTTAGACTTGGGAACCCAAATGAATTTGGGTTCACCTCTTGGCAATGATAATATATACGCATGTTTAATATGTTATATTTTATGCATCTTGGGTTTCCACACTAGATGTGTTTTATTATAAATTATACAAGTGTGAGAGTATGGCTAATCATTCCACATGAAAAATATTTAACACTAGAAAAAGGTTTTACTAAACTATGTGAGTTATACTATCTTTTCCTAAATTTTGAAGTTTTATGCTTTTGATTAGGTTTGGAAAATTATTGAAGTATAGGGGGTGTCATGTTTTCTTTATAACCTTTCAGTTTTTCTTTTAGATATGAGTGCACTTTCTAGAATAGCATTGTCAAATTTTAACTCACGTTCTCTTTCATTTGATTCATCTATAAACACCATACATTCATTTTTAAGATTGGTATAAGATGTTTTCAAAAAATCATATTTTTATTCAAATCATCAAATTCATCCACTAATGTCATGTAATTGCTATCTATTGACGTGTGATCTTTTCTAAGGATTTCATGCTCTTTTTATATAATTAAAAATTTTATATTCAATTTAGCATGTAGTTTCTTGAGTTTCCTATATGCAATATATATTTTCTCAGGAACTTCCAATAAATCTTCATAGGATAAATCACATATCTCCTCTTAATCTGACTGATCAAGTTTGTTTGACATTAAGCACAAGTTTATGACATCCTCTTCTGCTTCTATTCCTGAGGAGTCTGAAGCTGAGTCAACCTATAAAGCTCTCTACAGTCTTTTCTTGCCTTTCCTAATATTTATTTTCTCCTTAACTTTCTCCTTGTTAGGATTAGCTTTGATTCAGGCAATCAGATTTAATATGTCAAGGTTTCATGTATTCATAACGAATTATGTCATTAGAAACTTTTGTATTCTAATGGAGCTTACCCTATTCCACTACTAACGTCTTCGTTACTTTCTTCTATCTTAGGAAACTTTTGAATTGCCTCGTCATGAGTATAATATCATCTTCATCCTCAGGCTGTAACTATCACTTTTTGAGTCATCCAGTTTCAATGTGATATTCTTCTCCTTGCACTTGTCACCTGCATCAATCTGTCTTTATGCCACTTCTTACTCATAAGCATTATTTATCTAAGCAGATTGTCAATGTAATAAATAGTTAGGTCTTTTGACTCAGTTATGACAATTATCTTTGCATCATAAGTAGTAAGTAAATAATGTAGTATTTTATTAACTTTTTAAAAATTTGTTAGTTTCCTACCTAAAGCATGTAATGAGGTGACTATCTATATAAAATGATTATACATGTCACTGATTGATTCATTTAATTTCATGCAAAAAAGTTCATAGTCGTATAATAAAAATGTTCAATCTGGATTGTTTCATCTCATGAGTTCTTTTATATGTTATGCAAAGTCTATCTCAAATTTCATTTCTAGTTTTATAGGTTGAAACACAAATAATCCTCAGATTTCAGGGTACCAAAAAATTGTTTAAATATTTTATATTTAATTGAGCTAATTCTTTTTCCTCTACTACCTAATTACTAAATAGTATTTTAGTTCTAATGCCATCAACAAGTTTAGTGGGTTTAGTGTAACCTTCATGTACTAAAATCTATATGTGATATTCAAGTGATTATACAAAAGTAGACATACGAGTTTTCTAAAAGTTGAAAGGAATGTTATTAAACAGCAGTTGTGAAGTGATCGAATATCCTTAAAGAGTGTTGCGATTTCCAAAAGTAGCCATGGTCGATTTTCAAAAAGTTGTCTAAACCTTAATTTTTGAAATATGCTCTAATACCACTTGAAAGTTTGAGTAGATTGTTAGACCTAATACAATTGTCCCAATGCTCTAATATCCTTGAAGTGAATTGATAATTTAAAAATTATCTTAGATTTTATAAAATTGATTTAAGATATTTAACACAATGATAAATTTTTCACAAAATATTTTTCAACCATAATAATCTAAAGTGTAGAAAATAAAAATGAAGTAAAAAGTAAAAGAATAGAAAAACACCAAATTTTATAGTGGTTCAGTCGAACTAGACCTACGTACACTCCCTAAAGACTCCTTCTTCAGTTATTACACTAAATAAAAAGTGACTCTCTTTTTGCTCCAACAATAAGGTGGAGAAACCCTTACAAAATCTCTTTTCCACCAACCTGATGCGGCAGAGTAGGATGTCGTTTCTCACCCTCATAGTGATTGCAGAGTACCAACATCCCTTCTCAACCTCCTAGTGATGATAGAGTACCAACATCCTCACTCACCCTCCTGGTGATGGTAGTGTGCCAACATCCTTTCTCACCCTCCTAGTGATGGCAGAGTACCGTGTTCTTCTATGAAAATCTTATCTCAAAAGCCTTCAAGGAAGTAGGGAGAAACTTGAAGAACAAATAAGAGATCCTTACATTTGGGCAACCTTGTGAATCCCCTCACAATTTTCTCTCAAAAGATCTCTTAATCTTAACTACTAAAACACTGTCCCAAACACACTCCTTTTCCACTCTTGAAAGCAATTCAAAACCAGATCATAGAACTGTTAGTTTTTAGGACACTTATATATGAAAGATAAGAAAAACAGCCTAGAAAACTGAAAATTATAACTTAAACATACTCAGATTATACTGTAAAATCACACTTTATCTATATAAATAGTTCAAGATTCCATATATGATCATGTATGAACTTGGTTTTATACTCTGTCAGTCATCTATACGAACTGACATCGTACTATAAAAAAAATCAAAATTGAATAAGTTCATCTGATATGATTATGTACGAACATATTTCGTACACTGTGAACCATTTGTATGAATTCCACTTCATATAGTATGAACTATTTAAACAAATCATGCTTTATTTGGTACAAATATGGACGACCCTATTTTATACTATATAAGTCATCTATTAATTTGAACCAAGCATCATACAGTACGATTATATAAAAAATTTATGAGATCATTTTGAACAAACTGATACTCATCCATTTCATACTCTATGAGTCGTCTGTACGAACTCAACATCGTACAGTACAAACATTTCAAAAATTGATGTATTCATTTGGGATGAACTAGTATGTCCTCATTTAATACTCTGTGATTCGTCTATATGAAATACTATCATACATTACGAATAGAACAAAAAAATCCTGGGCATGATTTGATTAATGTCATTTTAGAGGAACTACCATGACAAATTATCCAGTACGATTAGTTTTAAAAATTAAAGTTTTGACTCACTCCTCCAGTGTGTGTGTGTGTGTGTGTGTGTGTGTATGCATAATTACTCAACACTCTCTCAGACTCAAGGAAAGTAGGAAAATTATAGACTCTATTTTATGAAACCATAATCTAATATATCTTGAAGTCTTCGGCAGTATGAAGTATGATTTCTTTGAAATGTTAGTACACACAAACAACACAAAGAACATATATCTATTATATGTTAAGAGAAACAGTAATCATAATAATAATATTTTGATATCATAATCACATTATATAAAAAAATGTAATCTTTAAATCTAAGTTGCAACACACACCATCTCAATACGTAACTCTACCTCTCTTTCTGGAACCAAACCATACAGCTCTTTAAGAAAAACATCTAAAAATTTCTTTATCACATGAATATTTTTAATACCCTCAATAGACTTGTTCAAATCTCTTAAATAGGCCAATAATATAGAATACCTCTTTCCCCAAGCCTTGTGCACTTACAATATAAAAAATAGTGAAAATAAAACACTTATGGAATCTTGAAAGTATAGTGGCTCTTCGTCCACATATAAATCCACCCACTTCTTATTATAATCAATTTGAGCTTGTTATTTACTCAACCAGTCAATTACAACTATAATATCAAAATCCCTTAGAGGTAATACAATTAGTTGTGATGCTAACTTTTTATTAGAAATTTCAATCTCACGTGTACAAACTTTACTAGCAAGCATCAAATCTCCAATCGATAGCATAATGGACAAGTCAGGAGATAACAAAATAAGGATTAAACTCATCCAAAATATGCTCAAACATGAAGGAATGACTAGCACTAGAATAAAGAAGAATATGATAAGGTTTCTCATAAATATATGTCATATCTATCACCAAATATGGAGCCTCTTTTTCCTCCTACTGAGTTAGGCTATAAACCTGGGGTTATACTTGAGGAGCACTATCAATTGCCATAGACTTCCTTAGTATCCTTGATGACATTCTATTGAATCTAGTCCTACTTTGGTTAAACAATACCTCATCAATGGCTCTAGACGGAGCTACTATTGATGGTGGCTTCTAACTCCCTCTAGCTTTACATCTACCATTTGGTGCTTTTTTGGGCATTGAACCACCTTGTGACTAGATTTTCCATAGTAAAAACACTGACATGTGTAAAGACATCACCTACTAAAATGCCTCCTACTGTAATATCTACATATCAGGACATTACTAATAGATATAAATCCATATGTCCTAATAGAGGTTCCTGACCATTCCTTCCTAGATTCAACATCACCAAAATTAGACATATTTTTGTTGACTCTTCCTAGATGGCTCCCCTTCAAATCTTTTCCTACCAATGTTCCACCTCTAATGAGTGATAGTTAGATCATTCTCTACTAATTTATCTCACTCCCCAATCTCAAAAATCCTGAATATGAATTGGTACCAATGGATATCTTAGACTAACTCTCAAACCTCTTAGAAAATGGTAATATTTCTCTTTTGGAGGATTAACCAACTAAGAAGTATACCTGGCCAAGGCTGTGAACTCTACTTCATACTATATTACAGACTTGCTACCCTGAACCAGCCTCATGAATAATTCTTGCATCTATTGCTTCGCAGACGGCGGTATAAACCAATCTTTAAATATCTCCATAAGGTCTCCCCAAGAAATCTCAACATTTGCTTTACTCTAAAACTTTTCCTACTACTGGCCTACCCACCAGTGCTCAACTTCTCCATCCAAGAGAACCATCATAAATGATAATTTTTTGCACTTAGGGCACTACATGCTATTAAATGATTTCTCCAGCATCATCAATCAGTCTTCTACAATATAATGTTTTATATCTCATTGATAACGATGAGGCTTCAATCTCAAAAATAACTATAAATGGTGATCTAGCTCATATCCCTTCACACCATACATTTTACTATGAGATTCTCCTATTAAATATGTTATTGACAAATAAACTGCAAAATCGAATCTAGTTTTACTGCCCACACTATATAATGAGCTACAATAGCTCTGAACAAATTTTATTGACTTTATAGAGCTTTAGAAGTGAAACATTTATCCATATTTTTAAAATTTTATATAGTGTAAACTAATCAGTGGAAATTTGCATTCTTATAGTTAACTTGTTCAAAATAGAGTATAGAGCATCATACCAAAAGTTACACGATGAAACTTTCCTTAAACCCATGAAAAATATATTTTAAGCTTATCTTTTTATAAGAATACTGGAACTAAAATAAAAAATAGTGCACAGGTTGTCTACCTTGAGCTTGATAATTTCCTTTATAAGCTAAACTAATAAATTTTAAGTTCCAAGCATGAAACCTTTTCCATTTCTTTCTCTCTCCTATTTATCTTCCTCTTTTCTTTTTCTTCTCCAGTAAGGGTGGTTTAGCAAATAATTTTAGATATTTATTATTTTAAAAATACTCATTTTGATTTAGCACTGTAACGCTTGCATCCCCTACACCATTTCCCAACATCTCATAAATAGAGAGCTTGGCACTGTGATAGTGCTTCCTTGTGTTGCAATGCCTCCTTGAAAATCCAGCTTTCAAATAAAGAGCTCAATGCTGCAGTGCTAGTGTCCCCATTATCATGACACTCTCCTTTTTGTATTGAGTGACTTGAGTTTTCTTTGTCATAGTTACAATTCTAGACTCATCTAAGATCAATTTATCACTATTTGACTTAAAATAAGGAACCAAACTCAGAGTAAGTCAATTAATTGAATTCCATCATGGTGGGTGTTACATGCACCACGTCATCAAATTTAAAATGGAAAAAAGGTTCAAATTCCATTAAATGAATGGAATATTGATGAAAGGGAATACTCATAATTAAATTTAAAATATTTGAATTATTTCTTTTATGAATTAAATTTTGAAGAGTATATAAGTCTCTTCACTGATATAATGGATAAAAAATATGGGATATAATATGCATTATCTATGAGGGCACACAAAAAGTAAAATAATCTAGCATGAATATTCGATTACATGATTAAGATTTTTTTTTTTTTTTCATATGCAATAGAATAAGAGTATTTCTAATATGTATAATAGACTTACATGAATAATTATTTCTCTACATGCCCTAAGAATAAATTTTTTTAATGTTGAAGAAATAAATAAAGCATTAAAGTTTTTAGTTGAATATTGGGATGCCATGATGATGTCTCTTTTTTACTCAAAATATTTATCTTCTAACTATATTGATTATTTTCTTGGCTCCTTAATTACTAAGAAAAAATTAGCTAGAGACGAGCATAAGCAGGTGAACAAAAGAAGAAGGTAATATCACTAAAAATAAATGAGTTTGATAGTAGTTATTTATGTGTTGACGATGAGCGCATTCAGCTCATGAATAGACAATTTAAAATCTTCTTAAAAATTAAAAAGAAAAATCTTTCACCTAGTTCTACATATTCCCATACATCACCTAAAATGGCTCCACATATATCATTCTCTTCTATTAAGAAGAGATTTACATCAGAAAGGCTATTTCTTTCATTTCCTCAAGTCACTTATTATTCATGTGGCATAATACAACATATTGCATGAATCTGTACACATAGATTCCTACAAAATACTCATTATAAATATTGATTGAAGGCCACTAGGATTCACCATAGTATGTATACAATATATAACATTAAGGGACCCAGGATAATTTGGGTTCTTAAGTTCATATTTTAATATATTTTATAAGTGTGCCTTCACAATGAGATAAGTAAAGCATGTAGCACCTAGACAACAGGTAATCATGTATTCATGTCACATGACTGAAGGCAAAAGCAAGTTCATTGCACTTTATTTCAAAAATGGTGGAAATGAGACCTTTGGCTGTAATACCACTTGGAAGTCAACTGGATAAGGCATTGTCAATAAGGAAAACTCATAGGTCATGTTAAATATTTTGATATTAAATTTCATTCTGATATATGCTTGTTTGCCCTGCATGGTAAAGTTATTTTTAGAAGGTTTACACATATATAATATTTGTATGTTTGATTTAGATAGCATGAGTAGATCAAAGAAAGGTTGTTGTCGGAATATCATAATAGATGAGTCTTAGCCATGATGTAGGAGACGTCTCAACTATGAAAATACATCAGTTCATTATTTATCACGACCCAATATGACACAACCCTTATGTTGGATAGCTTAAGTCGTGTCGAATGAATGATAGATACCAAAGATCTAATTGGAAGAAATTCATTTTCTTATATATATATATATATATATATATATATAATAGTATAGAGTCACTAACATCATCAAAATATGGTAATTAAAATCATCAGCATCTTTTTAATTTAGACCATATGATGGAAAAATTGAAAATATCCATTTATTACAATCATGGTACATCACTCTATTTTTCATCATATAATATTCTCTTGATTGCAAAAACAATAACTAACAAAAGGCATACATATGAACTAGAACCTGCTAACTCTATATCTACTAACCTCATTCATTTACCTTTTCCTTTCCTCAAATTTACACACATAGATAAAAAAAGAACGAGCATTAACTACGTACTAAGTAGATTATCCAAAATCTACCTAAATTTTTAATTTACAAGAAGATAGTAATTAAAGAAGTTATTCCATTATTCTGATGAAAAATAGTAAAACATATTATAATTAGTTTCATAACAATAATAATACAAATATAATATTTAAGCATATCGATGGTTTTACTATATCATGAAAGACTATATGAGTACCTACAGTATGTACAACTTTGTTAGCAATAATAAAACTTACTAGGTTTATTAGCAAACTCAACTTTGTACACATGAAAGACTATATGATCGAGTACCTATAGTATGTACAACTTTGTTATAGTATTCTCAATACTTTATGCAAATTTTCTATCTCATTTTTTAAAAAAAATTCAAATTACCTAATAACAAATAATTAAAAATATTTGATGATGAAAATTTAAAATTATCCATATGTGCAGAATAAGTATGACAATATGTTAAAATTATAAGGTGAAAATTTTTTTAATATTATGATACCGTAATTTTTTGCAAAGTTTGCTTGAATTAAATGTGATAATTTTCACAAATGAAAACATCATTAAAAAACAAGGTAGGGTAAATATAACCTAGCTCGAGCCATACGACTTTCCTAACTGGTCCTTAAATAAAAATGGCTGGAACACTCTCAAAATGAACTCTCTCATCTCTATGATCTCTTTTTCCCTATCCATTTATCTCTCCAGCCATTCTCACTTATTTGGGAAATGAAGCAAAATGGCATGTAATAATGGATTTGGAAATTTATATAAAAAAAAATTTCCTTAGCATTATAGTGCCCTTAAGGGATGACTGCTATTCTAGAAAATAAATAAACTAGTATCGCAATGTCTAATATGATAGCACCACAATGCTTCAAAGAGATGCTTATCACTTATCAATATATATATATATATATATATATATATATATATATATATATATATATATATATATATATATATATATATATATATATATATATATATATATATATATATATATATATATATATATATATAAAGATTAGTGCTCCAGTGCCCCCGAATGACTACTTCTTACCGAAAAATAGAGAGATGAGTGTCGTAGAGCTCCTAAGTGATAAGATAGTTTGATATGCTTCTCAACTTATTGATAAGCCGGCTCACCTATTGGTATTGGCTGCTCGAGGTCGGCGACCACCATAGGTAGAAGTAGAACGACCTGGAGCAGAACGGCCTCCACGTCCGTCTGCACGTCCATCACCGCGACCATAATTTTGACGTCCTCGATAGATAGACGCTCGTCCACGAGGTGTGCCTCTAGTTGCAGTAAGAGCGTAGTTGGAATCTGTGGCAGGAGTTACAGATTGTTCACGACTATGATCTGATGTAATGTGCAGTTCCTCACTGCAGAGCAGCGCATAAAAATCATCGAGAGAGATGGGTTGAAGTTGATTGCGAATTACAGCTTTAAAAGACTGATATGTGCCTGGAAACCCATTGAGTGTGTACAGAATAATGTCTTCTGTATCAATAGAGGATCCTGCGGCTGCTATAGCATCAACCTTAGTCTTAATCTCTGTGAGATACTGAAACATGGTTTTATCTCCAAGTTGAAGTTGATGCAGTTCATTCTTTAGTTGAAGTAATCTGGAACGGTGCGTCGACTTTAGTCGAAGCTCAAGAGTAGTCCAGATTTGATGTGTAGACTCCAAGTTGAGGATATACGACAGTAAGGAAGCAAATACAGTGGAGTAAATTGCAGAGGCTAAGTGCTGATCTATGAGCATCCAGGTGGTAAACAGAGGATTAACACGGACAGATCCGTCTGTTCCAAGGATCTACTTCGGCGGTTTTTCCGTAGCTCCAGTTAAGTATCCTTCATAGTTGTTTGCTGCAAACAACTTCAGTAGTTGGGATTTCCATATCAAATGATTATCTATGTTTAGTTGCACCGTCACCATGGTCTTGACATTGGCCATGAAAAATTTGAGTTGAGGTGGTATTGCAACATTGTCGGAGGCAGGTGATGCATCGGAGTTGTTCGTCGGCGAGGAGGTTGACGACATTGTAGCAGACGAAAGAGCAACCTACAGCTCTGATACCATGAAAATCTTTAAAACCTGCAATGAGAAAATAGTAGAAAAGCAAATCGGAGAAGAGGAAGAAGGAAGCAAAGCTTTTCTATATTAATTCATTCCTTGATTTCTTAAGCTGTCGTGCTACAGTATATAACAGAGAGTTGGTTACAAGCCAACGACAGTGATTAATTAGTAGAGATCTCACGGTGAGGAGACAACCGTACTCAGGAGTGGAGCATCCAATACCAATAGGTGAGCCGGCTTATCAATAAGTTGAGAAGCATATCAAACTATCTTATTATAGTACAATTTCGTAGCAGCCGTTGAGTATCAAATCTGTGGCAAACCAGGGCACTCAGCAATTCACTGTTGGTATCGAAATGATTCTTCATATAATACTCCTCCGCAAGCCTATGTGGCTACAGACTCAAACCAAAATGCTGATTGGTTTTTAGATTCTGGTGCAACTGAACATCTCACAGCTAATCCGACTCAGTTACAAAACATACAACCATACAATGGAAATTCACAGGTTCAAGTCGGTAATGGACAGCAACTGTCCATAGCTCACACAGAGCAAGGTTTGCTTCCTACTCCATCCCGTAAGCTTTAGTTATCAAACATTCTCCATGTTCCTAAATTATCTCATAATTTGCTTTCTATTCATAAACTTACCAATGACAATTCATGTTTTGTTCTACTTGATGCTAACGGTTTTGCCATCAAGGATTCTCGGACCAACAAACTTCTTCTCCACGGACCTCATCATCATGGACTCTACCCAATTAAGATCTCCAATCCTTCATCTTCCGACAATTTCACCACGGCATTGCTCGCTGCATCCACTTCATCTGCTACTTGGCATCAGCGTCTTGGGCACCCATCTACTTCAACGTTACGTCTTTTATCGCCTATTTTATCTACTAGTATTAGTTCTGTTTCTAGTCATTGTAATGCTTGCTCCAAAGCTAAATGTACTAGATTACCTTTTCCTTTATCTACTACTGGCACAAATCAGTGTCTAGAACTTATACACAGTGATGTATGGGGTCCTTCCCCTTCTTTATCAATGCAATCATATCGGTTTTATGTCATTTTTATTGATGATTTCAGTCGTTACTCCTGGGTGTATCCATTACATCACAAATCTGATGTTTTCTCCAAGTTTATTCATTTTCAAAGAATGGTGGAAAAACAATTTCAAACGTCAATTAAAATTCTTCGTACTGATGGGGGCGGAGAATATGTAAATAATCATTTTAAATCTCATTTAACTCACCATGGCATTCAACATCAGATGACCTGCCCATATACACCTCAACAGAATGGGGTGGCTGAACGTAAGCATAGGCATTTTCTTGAGACCATGCGTGCTCTTCTCTTTAATGCTAATTTACCCACATCTCTTTGGGTAGATACTCTCTTTACAGCCGTGTATCTCATTAATCGACTACCATCCCACATCACCAATAATTACTCTCCATATGAGATTCTGTATAATCGGCCTCCCTCATATCAATCTCTACATGTGTTTGGTTGTTTGTGCTATCCCTGGTTTCCCACCCAACTTGCTCACAAATTTGCCCCACGGTTCGAACCCTGCATTTTCCTTGGCTATGCTGCTCAAGCAAAAGGCTACAAATGTCTTACAATCAAATCTAACCGTGTGTACACCTCCCGACACGTTCATTTTCATGAGCATATCTTTCTGTTTCAACAACATTCTTCCTCTGCTGTTACTCAAACCTCGGAAAATTCTTCATATACTTCTCCATCCACGCTGATCCCTGCCTCAACCATTGCCCCATATACTTCTGCAGCAAACACAATGTCTGCTGCTTCTGACTCAGTGCAACCCCTCACACCTGATCATGATTCTACTTCACCCAGTTCTACATTACATTCTACATCTCCGGACATCAATGCTCCTCCTGTCTCAACTTTACCAAAACATCCTATGATAACTAGAGCTCAAACAGGACATCTGAAGCCTCGTCAAATACTGGACCTGAATTCTCCTGTAATTCCTCTCAGTCCCACTGGCTTTACTCAAGCCAGTCAATATTTGGTTTGGAGACAAGCAATGAGCTTTGAATTTGAGGCTCTTCAAAAACAGGGGACATGGATTCTTGTCCCTTACACTACCGACATGAATATTCTCGATTGCAAATGGTTATTTAAAACAAAATTTCATGCAAATGGTTCAGTTACACGCTATAAGGCACGCCTTGTTGCCCAAGGTTTTAAACAACAGTATGGTATTGACTATCAAGAGACGTTCAGTCCCGTTGCCAAGTTTCCTATCATACGTATTTTGCTTACAGTGGCTGTAACCCGAAACTGGTCAATTCTACAGTTAGATGTCTCAAATGCATTCCTTCATGGACCACTGCAAGAAACAGTTTATATGAAGCAACAAACTGGTTTTGTTGATCCACAATTTCCAAATCATGTCTGTTTATTAAAGAAGGCAATCTATGGTCTTAAACAAGCTCCAAGGCAATGGTTCTCTACCTTTTCTTCTTATCTTCTGTAGTATGGATTTCAAGCAAGCTCAGCTGATCCTTCATTTTTATTTCTACATAGAAATTCCATACAATTATATATTCTAGTCTATGTAGATGATATTCTACTTACTGGAAACTCAACTGAGGAAATGCAAAAGCTTCTTACAGCTTTACAGTCTACCTTCTCCATGCGAAATCTGGGCACTTTACACTCCTTCCTTGGATTGCAGGCTACATATACTAATCACGGTATGCATCTTTCTCAATATGCTTATGCTGCTGATTTGCTTCGTAAAGCAGCTATGTCGGACTGTAAGCCTGTCAGCACACCTCTCCCAACCAAATTTTTACAGCCTGTTCAACAGGACTGTCCATATGATCGTCCCGATCATTACCGTCAAAATACAGGAGCTTTACAATATCTAACACTAACAAGACCAGATTTATTGTATGTTGTTAATTTCCTATGTCAGCATATGCATGCTCCAATGCAATCTCACTACCTGCTGCTTAAACGTGTCCTTCGTTATGTCAAAGGTACCTTCACACTCGGTCTACCCATTCATTCGTCTACACTTGAGCTTACGGGCTATGCTGACTCCGACTGGGCCACCAATCCTGACGATCGACGCTCCATCACCGGCTACTGTGCCTTCCTTGGTAACACATTAGTCTCTTGGTCTGTTAAAAAGCAAACATCTGTTGCTCGCTCCTCCATAGAAGCTGAGTACCGTGCCATTTCCACTGCTGCTTGTGATCTGATTTGGCTTCGCCGTTTACTCTCTGAATTTGGTATAACTCAAACGGCTCCCACGAAATTGTACTGTGATAATGTTTCAGCCTTAGCATTGGCTAACAATCCCATTTTTCATGCTTGTACTAAGCATATTGAGATAGATTTTCATTTTATTCGGGATTGTATTAGCTCCAACTACATCACAGTTCATCATATTTCCTCCCGAGATCAGCCGACCGATATCTTTACCAAAGCTTTAAGTTCAGCTCGTCATCATCAGCTACTGAACAAGATAACAATCTGTCCTCCGATTGCTATCTTAAGGGAGGATGATAAGATAGTTTGATATGCTTCTCAACTTATTGATAAGCCGGCTCACCTATTGGTATTGGCTGCTCCACTCCTGTGTACGGTTGTCTCCTCACCGTGAGATCTCTGCTAATTAATCACTGCCGTTGGCTTGTAACCAACTCTCTGTTATATACTGTAGCAAGGCAGCTTAAGAAATCAAGGAATGAATTAATATAGAAAAGCTCTGCTTCCTTCTTCTTCTTCTCCGATTTGCTTTTCTACTGTTTTCTCATTGCAGGTTTTAAAGATTGTCACTAAGGGATTCTTTCCATTTATCAAAATTTTCTCCCAATTAAAATCATGGATTATTTGGCAACCAAATTAGACATAAAAATTGCTTTAATAATTTAAAGAAATTTAATCAATACTAAATAAATATGTAAGTCATGCCAAATCTAAATCAGTTCGTTACAAGAAGTCCAGTTATTGTACATGCAATCATTACATCATTTCACTAAATTAAGGAAATAGTGATATCTTGACACTAGTGATATTGCATATGGATCTGTTTGGATCCATTTGTTTGACTGGTTTGGGTGGAAAGTTCTATGGGTTTATGATAGTAAATGACTACGCTAGGTTCTTCTAAGTTATATTCTAAGCACAAAAGTGAGATTTTTTTTTTCTTTTTCTTCTTCTTTAGTTTAAACTATTTGTTATATGAATTTAAAAGAAGATTAGTTTCACCATATCCACTATCCATAACGATCATGGTGGAGAGTTTGAAAAAGAATTGAAATATTATTATTTGGTGATAAGAATAGAGCACAACTCCTTAGCTCCTTTGATACTACAAAAATGAGATAATAAAAAGAAATAATAGAATCCTAGTTAAAGATATTAGAGCTAGCTAAATGAATACAATTTGGCTAATTATTTTTAAGCTGAATCAATGGATACAAATATTATGCACTGAGCTAGATAAATATAAGACCTAAGCTAAAAAAAACTTATTTCAAGTTATTAAAAGGAAGAACATGCAACTTATCACATCTACTTTTCCTTTTGTGTAACTATTTCATGTTGAGTAACAAAAAAAACAAGTTTGAAAAAAATGATGCAAAATTATATGAGCTATATTTATGGGTTACTCCTATATAGGAAAATCTTATAGAATATTTAATATAAGAACAATTATAATTTAAGAATCAACAGATGATACATTTTATGAATTTGAAAGTGTTGCCCCTCCAAGGGAAGTAGAAAGAGAGAAAGATATTACACCTAATGTTTAAAACTTAAGCTTAGAAGACAAACCAAATCATTATGAGGTGCTACCTAAAGATTTAAGGTATGTATCGAGTAACCCTAAAGAATTTATTAATAGAGATCCCTCTACCAAAATTAGGATCATACACAAACTTAAGCATGAGATTAATCCATTGCCTTTATCTCCATGATTGGGAAGCCTTAGCTGATGAATTTTGGATTATTTCTATGCAAGAATAACTAAGTCATTTGCTAGAGATAGTGTGTGAAAGTTATTAGCTAGACTTCCTGATTAGAGTTTAATTAGCACTAAATATGTATTTAGGAATAAAGTAAATGACTCTGAATTAGTAGTAAGAAAAACACAAGAATGGAAGCATAAAGATATAATCATATTAAAGAAATAGACTTTAAACAAATATTTATCACAGTTATATGATTATAAGTTATAAGGTTTTAATTAGCATTTGCATAATTTAAAGAATTTAAATTATATCAAACGAATGTAAAAAGTGCATTTTTAAATGAAGTGATAAAGGATGATGCATATATTGAGAAACCACCTAGATTGGAAAGCACTGCATTTCCATATCATGTTTACAAGGAGAAAATGTATTGTATGGATTTAGACCATAGTATAATAGACTAATTAGCGCGCGAGCACACACACACACACACACACATATATATATATTATTTTGATCGATGAATGACACTTAGTGTGAAGGGTTTCATTTATCATGAGCTGTGAGTCTAAAATGAGTTTAATGAGTGAGTTTCTATATTTTTAGTGGTTTAATGTGGAACAAGGGAAGATTGCATCTTTTTTTAATCAAAGTAAATATGTTTATGAATTAAATAAATTTTTTGACATTTAATAAAGTAAAAGTTTGAAGACCCCCAAGAGCCTTACTACACAATTAAATAAGAACCTAGTGGAAAACTTATAGATCCAAAAAATGTATAAAAGTATGATAGGGTCCTAAAAATACTTGACTTTTCAATGACCTGATATCATGCTTAGTGTTTGCATATATGCATGTTTTTAAGAAGAACCTAAGGAATTATAATTGATAATAATAAAAAGAATTTTTTGATACCTCATAGGGACACCTAATTTGGGCATTTAGTATCTTATAAATATGTGTTGTTTAACTTAGTAGGATATTCATGCTTATATTTTAATGGCTATAAAGTTGATAGGAAAAGCACATAAGGAACAAGCTAATTCATTAGATTTTCATTAATATTCTGGTCAAGTAGAAAATAAAATTTTATAGCCTTATTCAATATATATGGGAAATATATCATTGCAGAAAGTTGTGTTGCTGAAGTTTTTTGGTTGAGGCAACAAATTTTTAATTTTGGTATGTAAGTATGTTGACCTCATTTTTTATGAGGTCATAAGGACCCATCTAAATCTCCACCTGATTGATCTGATGGTTGACAATTTTCCAAGTGTCAATCATCTATACTTTAATTTAGGATTCAATCTAGATTTAAATCAAACCATAACTTCAAACCTATTTAAACTCCAAGCCTATCTAGATCCCAGTTCATACCTAATCCAACCTTCAAACCAATTTTGAATATAGCTTCAATCTTATCCAATCTTTTAAAATCATTCCATTGATTGTGAGTGATGTGGATAATTCAAATTCAAGTAATCAGTCCAAAACCCAGACCAAACCCAAAAATCTAGACTAAAATCCAAGGCTAAAAGGATATGCCATAAAAGCCTTTTTAGTAATTTTTCAAACATTTTAAACCCCAATTAAATGGCCCCCAAATCATAATGTATTAATTGTATATTAATTAGGAATGTATCTAGGATCAACAGTACAAATTTGAACTTAATTTGAGGCATCTAGCCCCATAAATTGAATATATTTTTAAAGGCTATAAAACTTTCAAATACTTATGATCTGTGCTACTAGACCCTCTACCCTATGGAATTTGACCTTGGAACCTCCTCCAAAGCCTTTAATCATGTCCAAACCCTTGATTATGATATGTTAAGTATTAATCTACATTTTTGTGGACCCACTTTAAGCTCCAGTTGACCAAGGGTCAAAATGACCAAAATGCCCCTTAAGGGTAAAATTGAAGTTTTCTTTAAACTTCAATATTGCCTAGTAAAATCAAACCTCAAAACCTCTTACAATCCATCACAAACATCATTAGGAGTGCAAAAGACTCAAACCTAGATCTCTGACAAGCTTGGTTGACCAAGTCAACCTATTTTGACAAAAATACCCCTTAAGGGTTTGAAGATTCATTTCAATCTAAATGGTCTCATGTTTATATGTAACCACTTCCATTTAACTCAAAACATCATTTCTAACCTGTTGAGCCTAAACCCAAGCCTTTGATTAACTTGGTTGACCCAACAACCCCTTAAGTGTCTAAATGGTCAATTTCACTAAAATGACCATTTTAACCCTTGGGACCACCTCTACCAAACTCCATTTATAATTCCAAGCTAATTGAGCTCAAACATAAGTCTTGGGTGAACTTGGTTGACCAATTCAACCTAGGTTGACCCAATAACCCCTTAAAGATTTAAATGGGTCAATCCAACCCATGAAACCAAATTAAACAATGACTAGATAACTATCACAAAAGATGTTGGTGATATGAAGGCTATAGATGTTGGGGAGGCACAAAACAATTTGGATCTTCAAATGGTTGCAAGAACTTTTCAAGGTATGGCTCCAAATTTTGCTGGAATTTTATTTAATAAAAATAAATTTGATGTATTAAATGCTATTGTGAAGGAAGGGGAGATTGTTGACGCGGAGATGGCCCCTAGAAATTCTGTTATCAAGGAATTTAAATGTGGTGTTGTTAAAATGATTCTTACTGGTGAATCGAATGAGGAGCTAAATATCGTTGATGGGAGTTCTTCTACTATTAAAAAAAAGGTGTCAAACAATTTAACGGGCTAGGTCCAATCAAATTGGTTACCAGGAGTAGAAGGATGGATGGTGATCTAAGGGAGAAGGTGGGGAACTCTTCCCCTCTTACCCATTAATGGCTTCCATAGTTTTTTGGAATTGTAGAGGAGCTAGGAAGAGGAATCTTCTCTATACCTCAAGGAGGTTGTGAAGGAACATGATGTCTTTTTTTGTGGATTGTTAGAATCCAAGTTGGCTTCCATTGGTGATAGGGATATAATTTCCTTAATAGGAACTAGATGGGATTTTTTCCAAGTTCCATCAGCAGGGTTGTCAGGAGGGATTATGGTGGTCTGAAGGATCAATATTGCTTCATTCAAAGTGTTGGATTATTCTTCTCAGTTTGTTTATGGTGAGTTGGATGTACCTAATAAAGGAAGATGGAGGGTAGCTACCATTTATGGTAGTACAAATGTTTATAAAAGAAGGAATCATTGGGAAAAAACTTGGAACCTATTCTGGTACTGATATGCCTATGGTGATGGGTGGGGACTTCAACTGTCTACTTTTGAAGGAGGATAAGAGGGGGGAAGAAGATTTTCTTCTCCTTGGGCTCAAAAGAAATGAAGTCTTTCTTAACTTGTAATGATCTTCATGAGGTTGGTTTTGTTGGGCCAAAATATACATGGTGTAATAACAAGACTGTTGCTGATCGTATACTGGAAAGGTTGGATAGATGTTTTGTGAATTTGCCAGCACTAAGCTTGTCTCATCATTTGGTAGTTAGGCACCTACCAAGAGTGGCTTTGGATTACTGTCATGTTATGTTAAATCTATTTCAAGCATGTTCAAGGGTAAAAAAATCTATCAAATTTGAGGACATATGGGCTTCGTTTCCTTCATTTGTTGTGGTTGTGAGGAAGGCTTGGAATATGAAGACTTATGGAAGTTATTCTCAAATTCCGAACTTTAAAATGAATAGAGCTATTATGTCTTTATTCTATTATTTTTTTTTTTTAAGAAATTCATATTTCGCATTAAAATGAAAAAGATAACAACCTAATACAAACTAGAAAGAAAAAAAAAACTCTTGGTTCCTTGTTAAAGAAAGGAACCTTATTGAAAAGCATATTTGTTATAATAAACTTATTATAATTGAGATGAGCCCCACTGTTTCTCATTTTAAAACCCTTGAGATGCAGGGGATACCAAAGAATTAAACAACCTGAAGGATGATTAGTATCCCAGAGTTCCCAACCAGTTAAAAAATAGGACCTAGTATCAATCTCATAAGCAATTAGAGTAAGTTTAATAAACAAATAACTATATAAAAGAAAAAAAGAAGCTACAAAAAATAGCAAGAAGGAAAATACAATTTATCATCAACATCCATAAAACACCCAAGAAAAGGTATTTCAGATGCCTTATCCAACTTTCAAAGCCGAATTCCAAAGAAAGTATTTTGACATGCTCTTTGATCAATAGCTCCATCCTCATATAACTTTCCCCTTTGTTAATTATAAAGAGAAAATCAGTAAGCATATTAATGAGTTAAGTGAGAAGAACTTTTCATACAGTTCTTCATTTTGATATTAGCCATCTTTCTTCTAGGTAGATCTTTCACGAGTCCCAAGGTTTGTAGTTCTTTGAACAATTTGTGCTTAGAACCAGTAGATTCATTCTCCTTGAAAGAATCGGTTTTTCCCTTCATTAATACAACCTTTTTAAAATTTAAACTAATCTCAGAAGTAGGAGTAATAATTTCCCCACAAATACCTCCCGTTCCATCAATAGTAGCCTCCATTTCAATAGTTCTCATAGCAATTTTTGAAGGCAATACAGATTTTGGTTCATCAACTCCCTTTGACTCAGTCACAAAGTCAGATGAAGGAAAATCCGATACAGCAGCCAATTCTGTTACAGTATTAACATCATCCGCTCCTTTATCCAATATTTGTTTAAGTTCGTGTTCAAAATTTGAATTTTGAGCTTCCAATGGTACCTCAAACAAAGGATGATCCAAGAGATTATCTAAAGTAACCAAAGGATCAGCAACAAAAACATTTTTAGACCTAACAACATCTTCTACACCCAACTTTTGTGTAAGATTGAATTCAAGTTTTGAATTCTGAACTACCAATGGCTCAACAACCAAATCAAACGGTGGGGTAGTAACAAATTCCGTTTCAGCAAAATTGAATTCCTTCATTTCTCTTAACAGAGCATCCGTTCTACCATAATTCTCGGTATTAACAGTAGATGTAACAACATTCGGTTTAGCCTTATACCGAGCAACAGCTTCCACTTCAATATCCTGATTCAATTCCTTTAACAATTCAAATTTTGAAATTTGAATCTTAACTGATTCCTCTCCTCAACCCTGATTTTGAGCATTCTCTACTCCTTCCAGGAACCATGAATCAATTTCTGAATTAGTAGAATCAGGAAATGGTATGGCTTGATCAGCAATTGATTCATTAGCATTATCCGGACAATAGTCATTTGGATTATTGTTCTGACTCTAAATAAGATCTGATGAGATTTTAACTGCTTCAGCAAGACCAGCTTTTCCTTTATCTTCAATAGTAATCCTACCGAAACTAGGATTACCTTTAGAGAGAATTTTCTGCCTTCTTTTGGTCTTGAACTTAACATGCATCCAAAGACAATAAGAACCATCTTGAGAAGAACTTTTAAGGATTTCTTTGACAGCCATATTCAATGATTGAGAGAGATTTGGACATACAAAGTCTATATGTCCAATTCTCCCACATTTAAAACAAAGAGACAAAAGATTTTCATATTCAAATTTTTGAAAAAATCTTCCATTTAGACCTTCAACCCAAATACCACAAGGTAGCTTAGAATTCAATTTAACTCGAATGCAAGCTCTAGCAAATTCCCTTCTTCTCCATCTAAACATATTGCCATCTAATAATAAAGGAATCCCAATACTAGAAACTATTCTAGTAATGTTGGTTTCATCCCAGCAATGAAGAGGCAAATGAGGGAGACGAACCCAAATGGGAGAAGAAATCCCTTCCATGGAGATAGGAGAGAAGTTAGGTGACCATCTATCTAAGCCAATAACAAAGCCCCCAACATACTAAGGTCCTCCGTTAAGAACTTTCTCCATTGCTTCAGATGATTGAAACGAACACATGAGCCATTCCAATCCGAGCGAAGTTAAATGAAACCCTCCAAATTTAGTCCATTGCCTCCTCAATTCATTTGAACAAATTGAAAAAGGCAAATTCTTACTAAGAATCATCACCACTAATGAATTTCTCAAAACTTGAACATTGGCTATTTCCTTCTCCATATCAAGCTTAACAACATTAATATCTTCATTCCCATTCAAAACTCGATTAAAATTTAATTTAATATGTGGTTTTTTAATCCACACATTAGACTTTTCCATTCTAGATGAAGAAACAGGAAAATCTTTCTTCAACGGACTAAAGCCTTTACTACCTGAAGAAGAAGCTTCCTTATCATTTAATTTTGGGATAAAAATTGGACTTGGAGAGAAACTCAAGTCAGAAATTATTCCTTTACCTTTCCCTGAATCTGACAAAGGATTCTTTTTGGAAATCAAACCTCCCTCTCTGACAATAAGAGGAGAGTTCAAGAATCTATGAGAAAAATTGCGATTGAACTAAAATCTACCTTTTGAATCCAACAGAGTTGGATGCGCGACAGATATTAAGGAAGAGGTATTCCGGTCATCATTAAATGACCAGCCACCCTCTTCCATCCTCAACAATGGCAACCGAAAACACCAAAATCCTTCCTAGAATTGTGGACGTTCTCTCTCTTCAAGTGGATGTTCTCTCTCTTTTTTATTCTATTTGAGTAGAGATAAATTGAAGTTTTTAAATCTGCAAAAGGAAAATCTCAAGAAGGATATTTTGGACCTTCAATTAAAAGAAGCAGAGCAAGGAAACCTCTCGGTGGAAGAGATTTGGTTACTCAAATCTAAAATAAACAAGTTAAATTCGACATTAGCTCGTTTAACCATTTAGTGGAAACAACGAGCAAAGGCTAAATGGATGTTGGAGGGAGATTGTAATTCAAGATTTTTTCAATCATTTGCTAGTGTAAGAAGTAATTCGAACTTCATTAATTTCATAAAAGGTGAAGATGGAAGTATAGAAGAGGAACAAGATCTAATTGAAGAAATCTTTCTGAATTTCTTCAAAGTGAAATGGCGTGAAAGAAGCTGTGATTTGGACGGGTGCCCAACCAGTGGAATTGTTTGGAGGAGGATGATATAAAGCTATTGAACAAAGACTTTCTTTGGTTGAAGTAGAGAACGTGATCAAGAAAATAGGAAGATACACTGCTCCAAGTATTGACGACATAACATACTCTTTTATTAAGAGTTATTAGACCATTATAAAGAATGATTTGTGGAATGCTCTTCAATATTTTTTTCTTATGATTGAAATGTGTGGAAGTTGGAAAGAAACTCTTATAGTTTTAATTCCCAAAGTAAGCAGTTCCATTACTCCTTTAAATTATAGACCGATCAGCTTATGCAACACTATTTATAAAATATCAGCCAAGGTGTTGTTGAGCAGAATGTCTGGAATCATTCCAAAACTATTTTCTAAAGAGCAAGTGGCTTTTATCACAGGGAGATCTCTATCTAATCATGTACTCTTGGCTTATGAGGTATTTCACAAGTTCAAGTATTCTAAATCCAATAAAGGTTTGGTCTCTTTTAAAATATATATGGAACATGCTTATGATTCCATGGGATGGTCGACTCTGAGGAAAGCCTTAGAGTAGTTTGGATTACCTATACTCTTTTCTAAATTAATAATGGAATGTGTAAGAGATCCTTCCTTTTCATTATTGATTAATGAGAATCGGTCTAGTTGGATAAATGCTAGAAGTGGATTTAGACAGGGATGTCCTTTATCGCCATTTCTTTTTATTCTCTGTTCTCAACTAATGTCTAATGGTTTTTTGAGGAATGAGTATATTGGCATCCAGGTTAGCCCAAATGGCACAAAGCTATCGCATTTGATTTATGCAGATGACATTATAATCTTCTCTAAAGCTAAGTTAAAAAAGGTTAAGAAGATTAAAGGCATTTTGAATGACTTCTGTGGTTAGATAGGGAAAAAGGTGAATGGTAGTAAATCAGTGATTTTGTTTGGGAATTCTGTTAGAAGGAGAAGAAAAAGAGATATATCTCAAATCATGGGATTTAAAGTGGTAAAGGAATTCAATTATCTTGGGATCAAGATTGCTTTGAGGAGGCTTGTAAGAATGGATTTCCAGTTCATAATTGATAAAGTTTTAAAAATGTTGAACACTTGGGGTAGCAAATTTATTTCATTAGTTGGAAGGATCACCCTTGTGAAGACAATATTGCTTTCTTATCCAACTTTCTATGCTAAACTTTCTTTGATTCCAAAGTGTTTATTAAATGAGATTGACAAACTTTGTAAAAGTTTCATATGGAATAAAAAGAATGGTGGATTAGGCATCCATTATGTGAGTCGGAATAAAATGTGTGAACCAGTGGAGAATGGTAGACATGGTTTGCATTCTTGTTCAAGAAAGGTTGTCCCACTAAGGGTTAAATCGGCATGGAAATACACTCATGACAAAGACTCCCTGCTGCATAAATTCTTATAACCGAAGTATGGTTCAATTTGGGACATTAGTGTTGGGAGGAAAACTAACTCACCAGCTTGAAAATTAATAACAGATGGAGGGAAGTTTCTCAAACCAATAGTCAGGTGGTGTGTTACTAATGGTGTGTCAATTGATATTCTTGATGATAGCTGGATCTTGGATAAAAACATAAACAGGTGGCCTACGTTTGTGGTACCTGAAGACATCAATGGAGGTATGGGGAAGGTAAATTCTCTCATTTCAGAAGGTAGTTGGAATATTGAGGAAATGAATAAGATTTTTGGCAAAAACCTTATGGAACTAATCAGTTACATTGAAATCAATTTGTATCTCCATGAAGATCGCCTAGAACTGATTCAAAACAATTTTGGAAGGTCAATATTAGCTCTGGCTGCTGCGGCATTTGATGTATTGAATACAGAACAAGTTTACTGGAAATGGATTAAGAAGTCTAAGCTCAATGCTAGAGTGGAAAACTTTTGGTGGAGGTTATTCAATAATGTTGTACCAGCATTTCAGCTTTTATCCTATAGAAGATTGCAAAAAAATAACCTTTGTCCTAGAGGCTATAATGAAATTAAAGACTTAGATCATGTGACCATCAATTGCAAGAAGCTAAATGAAGCGTTCTCTCATTTGAATGTATGGGGATTTGGTATTCCAATCTCTGATTCCTTTGAAAATAGATGCAAATGGTTGTACCATCAAAATGCATTATTGGTGAATTTGTTTTGCAATTCGGTATACTTTATATGGAAGGATAGGAATGATGTGGTTCATGGGAAATTGGAGAGGAGCTCGATGTTCATTGCATCTGAGGTGATTGGTTATGATGCTATTTCTATAGGTTGTAATCTATATAGCTCATGCCAGTTGGTTGTCAATCATCATTTTCTATCAGACAATACTTGGCATCCTCCTCCACTCAATTGGATCAAAATTAATTTGATTGCTTCCTTATTGCGGTCTTACAAAGGAGGCATAGGACGTGTTTTCCGATATCACAAAGGCAGATTTCTATTGGTTTTTGGCAAATCTTGTATTCATTGGGATATAGCTTATTTGGAGCTTCTAACTATAAAAGCCATCAAAGATGTTATTAAAGATTGGATGTTTGAGAATAAGGGAGTCATCATTGAAGGAGATAATGCAAACATCATAAAGTTCATTCAGGATGGGATTAAAAAAGGTGAACAAGGATTAAAAGGCTTTTCTTTTATCAATAATTTTAATTATGTTATTTGTAATTGTATAGAGAGAAGTTCTAATAAGTTAGCGGACCTATGTGCTAATTATTCTATTTTTTTCTTCTTTTATTTGGGAAGACATTGTTATGAATAAGGTTCCTCCTTCGTTTCTTAAAGTGTTAAAGGAGGAATCTGTAGGATGTTCTTTGTAGGTTGTTTCTTTCTTTTTTTATTAATTAATGCAGTCATTGCTTCTTAAAAAAAAAAATTAAACACTTCAAGCTCTCAAATCCACCTCAAAGAATAATCCAAATATGTTCAAACCTATTTGGAATCAAACCACACTTGTTTGACTTGGTCAAACCTCAAACTATGGTTAAAATACATATCCCATATGCTTTTCTATTTTAACTACAAAAATATTCCTTTAAAAATCCTCAAATTTACTTCATTTGACCCTTTAAATGTTTCCTAGCTTACCATGGGTCAAGCTATGGTCAAATTGACAAAGTCAACTTGCTCTAGCTTGGCCAAACCTTCATATACATATGTTTACTCATTTCAAACTCTAAACAAATTATTTCAAACGTCATCCCAATCACCTCAATGGCATCTAGTCATCATTGGGCTGCCACCTCACCAATGTTTGACTATTTAACCAAACAAACAGTCAATATAAGGTTTTGAATGGGTCAAGATGGTCAAATGCCTCTCCAAACCCATTCCACTACATTGCTAATCACTCCAAAAGTTTAAAATTGCTTCTAGAGTGTTCTTAAGCTAATCCTAATCCCTATATTAAGCTTAAATTAGCTCTAATCAAACCCATGAGCTAAAAAAAATAAGAGAGCTTTCCACATTGGATGTCCTTATGTCCTTTGATTCCTCTGCTCCTAAAAACCCCTAGGACATTTGGCATCCATCTAGGAGCATATCAAGTTGATTTAAGCCGTCCAAATGCACCAAGGCTATTTTAATTGGGGAAAAGACCTAAAACTAGCTCTATTTTACACTTAGCAATCTCTCACTATGCTCAAGTTCTCTAGAAAAATACTCAATTTGCTTAAACTCTCTAGAGACTCCTCCATATTTCCCAAGCCAAATCTGGCCATAAAAAGCCCACTGGTTGCAATCCTCCGGCAACCTTGCGCTATAGTCCATCCTAGGCCAAAAGCTTTTGATCCAGCACATTTCAGACTACTAGTTCAATAGGAAAAAGATACATGAATAATCTACAAGATCAGAGAGTCCAAGATCTTGAAAATCCCTTGGTTATATTTGGTAAAATCTCAAACCCTAGCCTAGGACACTAAAGTTTAAATAACTTTTGATTAGGTGCATTTCAAACCATCAAAGCATGTCCCTATTGATTTTGTTCATTAACTCTAGCTCTGTTAAAAAAAAAAACTCTAGCTCTATTTAAATTTTTATGAAGATTGAATAATTTGTTTGAGAGAATGAGATTTTTTTATTTATTTAGGGTGTTTTCATAGTCTAGTTTGGGTGTACGAAATATCAATCGTTGACCTTCTGATTAATGGCTAAAATTTTGTTATACCATTTTATACTCCATCTACGTGTATGCGTTTGTCATTCTGGATTATTATTAGGCTCAATCAGGGTTGTTCCTTTGAAATTGTAGAGGATCCAGTGTTGAGAGTCCTCACTAATGTGGTTAAGTGAAATCATGTCTGTGGTTTTATTAATTATTAATGATTACTAGCAGCGTAATCATAATTATTTAATATATGTCCCTACAAATAATTGCCCCGTGGTTTTGATCTCCCAATCTAGAGCTGCCACGTATCCTTCCTATTTCCGCCACTCTGTAGATTTTATTTTAATTGAATTTAATTAATTTAAATTCATTTTAAAACCAAAAAATTTAAGAAATCATAAAAAATTCAAATTAATTCCAAAAAATTAATATTTTATATCAAATTCATCAAAATTCAAAATACTTTAATATAAAATTGAAATTAATCAAAAGTATTATAAATTTTTTATATGATTTGAAAATTTTAAATATTAATATAAATATTTTCTAAAATTTAAATATTTATTTTAAAATACTTAAAATATTCAAATAAAATAATTAAAATATTTTATTTTAAAATTAATATTTTTTATATTATTTAAAAATTTTAAATATTTAGATTTTAATTAATATTTACTTAAATATTAATACAAATATTTTCTAAAATTTAAATATTTATTTTAAATACTTAAGATATTCAAATAAAATATTTAAAATATTTTATTTTGAAATTAAATTGAATTTAAGATATTTTCTTTTAATATTATAAATAATTTTAATATTTTAATACTTAATTAAGTTTTAATTAATCCTAACTAAATTATTTTCAAAATGTTAATGGTTTAGTTTAAAATATTTTAATTAATCAGAAAAGATATTTCAAATATTCTAAAATTTAGATTATTTAAAATATCTATTCTATTTTAAATAATATTAATTATTTAACTATTAAAGTTTTTATTTATATTTAATTAAATTTTGATTTAATTTTTTTCAAAATTTTAAAATTTTAATTTTAAAATATTCTTAATAATCAAAAAATATTTAGCATTTATTTTCACTTGATTTTAAAATTATTTTTGAATACTAATTTTTATTATTTTAAATGTATTTATTTACTAGAAATATTAAAAAATTAAAGAATATTCAAATTAAATTAAACATATTTATATAATATATCAAAATTTTTAGAATTTTAAATATTCCAATTGGGAATTAATTTTAAAATTAAATGCTTAATATATTTTAAATAATTTAAAATGAAGTATTTAATATTTAATTAAAATAATTTTAAAATTTAAGAAAATCTATTTTAAAGTATCTATGATTTTTCATGGTTTTATTTTGAATTAAATTTTAATATTAATTTAAATTCATTAGATTTAAAAATTATTTTTCATTATGTATATTTAAAAAATTATTTTAATTTCAAATTATATATATTAAATTTTTTAGTGTCTTGAGAGAGAATCTAAAATTTTAAGCCAACTTGATCTTCAATGAAGAGGATTAATTGGGATTAATTGATGATTAAATAGATTTCAATCATTTATTTCCAAGCTTTCCTATTATCTAATTTATCTCTTGATTTGCATGTGTAGGATACACATACACACACCTAGGCTATCTTAGATCTAGGACTTGATTGTGATGTTTGTGTGATATATTCTTGTTTGTTCAAGGGTTAGAAATTTTAATTTGCAATCCAACAAAACTTAGTGTCACCTAAAGGATAAAAATTATGGATAGGTCTAAAGAAATTTAGATTAATTTAAAAAAATAAAATATACCAATATTAGACACGAAATTATGAACATTTAAATATAGTGGCACCCTCTACCTTAGAAAAATTCCCCACTGATTTTAAAAATCATTAAGCTGATTATTTAATTAATTTAAAACAAAATCATTAATTAAGCATTAAAATTTATAAAAATTATAATAAATCAAATTTAAATTCCAAAATTACAAATAATATATCAAACTGACCAAAGTTTAACCCCTCATCAAAGAAAATTAAAACCCCTTGATTTGACATTAATTTCAAGAATAATTTAATTTTAAGTAAAACTTAATATTTAATTAATTTAATTAATTAGAAATAATTAAAAATTCTCAAACACTTGAGAACATCTCATTAGATTATTTCTGACTTTTGGATGTGATTTCAAGAAGTTTGGAGTTTATTTGGATTCAAATCATTATAACATTTCTAATTAAATAATTTTAAAAATTCAAATAAATAGTTAAATTTTTAAAAATAATAATTAATTATAAAAACTTCTAAATTTTGAAAACTCAAAGGAATTAGACTCCATTTATAGTATAATTTTTATTAAAAATATCAAACCGTGAGAAATAATATTCATAATTTAAATGTCAAACTTTTGGTCAATATTAAATAAAATTAAAGTTGGAACTTCAAAAATTCATAACTAAGTATAGAAAATTCAATTCCAACAAACTCAATCTTTAATTATTTATCTTAAGGTCTAGTATTTAGGAAAAATCTTAAAGCTCTATAATTCAATCTAATTTAAAAAGGTAAATTTTAACCCATTTAATTAAACATATTAAACAATTCAAAAAAATCTTGAAATTCAATATTTAATTTAAAATTCTAGAAACTTTAATACAACTTTAAAATCAGTAACCAATCAATTTCATTAAAATTATCAACTTTTAAGCTTTAACCAATTAAATTGACTTAAATATATTAGTTACCACTAAGTAACCTGAGCCTACGAGGCTATTAGGTTAGTCCCAAGGAAGGCTAGACAAACTTCATGGCCTAATGAGAAAAAAAAATGTTTGCCATATAATATTTAAATTACATATTAAAATAAATTTTAAACTTTAATTAAATTTTTCCTTAAGCCTTTCAACCAACTAAAACATCAAACAACTTTAACAAACTATCCTACATAGGACATGCCTAAACTATACAACTTACCTCAAACACCTTAGATGATTTATTAGGACAACCAATTCTAATCTTAGGCTATGCCGATTCTTTACTTTAATATTATTGTATGCCAATTTTTTGAGTTTTCACTGCATGTTAGTTGCTAAAATTAATTGATGTGATAGGCATCACAATATCCTGGTATTAGAGATCATTTAAATTATAACAAAATCTTATGCAAGTGGCCATGCTCGCATAGGGCTATTAATAAAAGGGGGCATCAATTAAGCATTCAAACTAATAAGTTTTTTTTTTTGCAAGTGCTATAAAATGCTAAATCCTCCTTTAAATTAAAAGGACATAACCAAGTGTGGCTATGATTTGAGCATTTTAAATTTTGATATATATAACTGTTTGAGATGTTGAATTTGATTATAACCACTTAGGATAACCTTACAAGTTATCTTTATGTCTAAATTTTTAATTTTATTAATATAATTTAATTTCAATTACGTTGTAATGTTAAAGTGATTTGAGATGGGATATAAATCCAATTTTGAATCAAAAGAGAAAAAACATCTCCCTATGGGAGAGTTGCTATCCATTTGGAGATCCAAATTTGGATAATTATAAAATATCCAAAGGGAAAAGATAACACCCCCTTTGGGGGGAGTTTCTTTTTATTTGGATATTCATACTCGGTGGATCGAAGGAGTTTGTAGA
Organism: Dendrobium nobile; assembly: GCA_022539455.1. Classification (NCBI taxonomy): domain Eukaryota; kingdom Viridiplantae; phylum Streptophyta; class Magnoliopsida; order Asparagales; family Orchidaceae; genus Dendrobium; species Dendrobium nobile. The sequence continues at coordinate 39,721,845 of CM039734.1, forward strand.
AGGACGGAGAAGTGAAGATTGAGAATAATCTCATTCCTAAAATCACTTGTGTCATAAGAGTAAAATCTGGGTTGTTGTTAGTGGTACCCGACCACTTTACTTTATATAAAATTCTAATTTGTAATATTACGTGACACTTGCCATATGGACTGTTAAATTTAATTAGTTAATTTGATTTGATTAATTTACATTGATTGCATAGTAGAATTGACATGCTTTTCTATCTTTATTTCTTACACGTCGGTCTTTGATTTATCCTGGAATCCATTTAGAGGCTCGTGAGGGTATGCGAAAAAGGATTTTTTAACTTTAATTAAATTAAAAATTTTAAGTAAACATAAAAACTCTAATGGATTTAAGAAGTAACTAGAGCTTACTGAGGGTCACATGCATTCATATTATACTTTCTCTTCCTTATTAGGCACCTTACTGTTTGCGTGTTTTGACAAACAATCTGACCTATTAGGGTGCAGTCCTGTTAAAGAAAAGTTGTGCAATCTCTAGAATAAAACTTATTTTAAGCCTTAAAACTTTTTCATTCAAACTATATGCATTTTATCAAGTCAATTTCCTTCCATTGTATTAAAAATAAATTAAATGAGTCTAAAATTTAATTGCATTTTATTTTAAGCTTCATATCACCTTATATAAGCTAAGGGTTCAATTAGGATATGTTCTAGATGTCGACTCCATTTCTTCAAAGTTAATTAAATAATATCCCTACCACTCTTGCATAAAATACTAGATACATGATTTTAAAGTACATAGTAGGTTAACTAGCTCCCCAATATAGGTCATGGTAAGTCCAGGTTTATATTGTATTAGTTAGGTTCAGGCTACTGGATTTTAGTATTCTATTCAGATTTAGGTTCTGATGCGGGTTCAGACTGTAAGACCTCAACCTTCTGGAAATATAATATCACATTTCTAATAAAATTAATAACTCAAATTAAATCTCTTCAATCAAAATTAAAGCCCAATATATAGGATAGGCTAGGGTGCTTCTGAAATATTTTAGAATCTAAAAGCACCTCCTACTTCTCCTCCTTTGAACTCTAGAAATAAGTGTTCAATTTTGATCTATTCTTATTTCAAATTCTAGCCTCAATCATTTGATATTAATAATTGAAAATTACAAATAAAATTTCTATCATAGGAAAACTTAGGTTTCTCTATGAAGTAATTAACTACGAGGGCTTATGCTCCTAGGAGATTTAAAAACACAGATCAAAATTTCAAAGAAAATTTAATTTTTCAAAACTCAATTAATTATCTTTAGGAAAATTTAAATTAAAGTTAACAATCATTATCATCATATTCGATCAATAATTATTGATATCTTCTTTGCTTAGGAAGATATATTATTTTTTATCATAACTTTGATAATGAAATTAATATTATTTTATCCAAATTATCGTGTTTCAATACCTAATTGAATAATCATTTTGACCCTCTAGGTTCATATGTATTTCTTGCTTGAATTTGACTATGATAATTAGGATGAATTTATATCTTATAAATTGAACCAATTAGGGAACAATATCATTGTCTCTCAGAGCAATATATTATTCATAATGACGTGCTCAATCTCAAAATTGAAATTCCATAAATTAAATTCTCCCAAAGAAAATTAACTTTTGTAAATTTCAACTTCTTTTAATCAAACCAAGAAGACACCATATCTATTTTGTGTAACAATACTTTTGTCATTTATATCATTAAAAATTCAATTCAACATTCATGAAAAAAGCATGCTGATATTCATCATCACTATTTTAAAGGTCATGTACTGAAAGGTGATATTGGCATTTAGTTTTTTGATATTGAAAACAAATTAGTAGATATCTTACAAAGAAACTTAGTTATGAATGGTTTAATACACTCATAACTAAATTAAAAGTGATAAACTTAGGTGCTAGATCATATAACATAATGTGTTTATTTTTAATTGAATTTGTATGTTGAATGTTTGTATTTTGTGATTATTATTATGTTTAATGTGTTATTATTTTGGTTATATATTTGCATGTATTAGGAGGTCCCAAAACAATTAGATAAATAAAAGATAAAAAGAATGAAGAAAAACCCAACTTCGTATTTTATAATCCATATTATATTATATGATACACATTACATGTGCGATTTAACTTGGTCATGCTATTAGTCTAAATAATTGATTAGAGAAAAATGAAGAAATATTCATATTGTATGATCTATTTTGTGCCATATTATTTGACTTAGTGAACTAGCTATTTGAAATAGTTGTTGAGATGATAAAAAAATAGATTGTACCATACGATGGACTCAATCAAGCTAGTCATTGGAAATATTTGGTGTATAATAGATTATACTATATAGTCTAATAAATACTTAAAAATCTAAAATTTGAGATTGAATATCTCGTTAACACACATCATCTCATAAGCATTCCATTATTCTTATTTGAGTTTCCATCACCCTGTAAGAACTCTCTTATACAATTTTCCTCAAAGATGGTAAGTAAGAGTTCACGTGCGGTATGAAATTTATCTTGTGCATAGAGGAATGACCCTTTTCACTCCAAAGAAGATGAAGTGGCATAAGAACATTACATGGAAGTAATAATTACCGACAATAAGGTTTTTGTCCAAGAAAATTTTCCATACCTGATCTATGATCTTTTTGGGGTACTACTCTTCAATTCCTAACAACCTTTGCATTTCCATATCATTTTGTGATGATATATGAATCTCTTACACATGAGAATAAATGTCAATAGGATCGTTAAGCAATCATTAGTCTGTAGAAGACAAATTGTGATAATCTATTAAGACTTACATGAATATTTACATATATAATATACTAGTGTCACACCTCATGACATATCCACTAACTTTCATTATAATTAGAGAGCTATTAATATGACCCTAGGAATGCACTTCTTAAATGACTTTTCTTTATTAAATTTAATTGGGAATTTAAATTTTAACAGGGCACAATGGAGAAAAATGATTCATGTAACCAACCCCACATAGTGGTGGGATAAAGGCTTATTGTTGTGTTGAATGCTCTTTATATCGAATACATTCTTAGGCACAAAAGCTGGTGATAGAATTAACATCACTCCACTCCTAATAGTAGTTACCTACTAATCCATTACCATTATTTAATTCAATGCAGTAGATCTTTTGATCAAGTACCTAAAAAACTTATATCCATTAAGAACCTTAAAGCTCATACAAAAGAAAAACCTAACACTTGGTCATATCATTGTATACATCTTAGAAATAAAGCATAGCTTAACTATACTCAACCACTTGACCATCAACTCTCTCTCTCTCTCTCTCTCCCCCTCCCTCCCTCCCTCCCTCCCTCCCTCCCTCCCTCTCTCTCTCTCTCTCTCTCTCTCTCTCTCTCTCTCTCTCTCTCTCTCTCTGTTGATCTGTTCATATGTACTTATATAGTGAGAGGTGCAAGCCAACTTAAGAAGTAGGCGGAAAAGAGAAAGAAGAAGAAGAAGAATCCAGTCATCCTATTCATGCTACACAAAATTTCTCCAAGGATGAGTGGACTGAGCATTTTGCATTACTAAAGCTAAAAGTTAATAAACATATCCACCAAGAGAACACTCTATGGGAATAATTACAATAACAACATGACGAGGATCGAGCCTGATTTCATTAATCAATTCTCCTTACTGCACAACAATTTCCACCCTCCACCACAACCATGGACCAAGGATCACCTATTTATTGACTTTATTTTGTGCATTTCAATAATTCTGGTCACACACCATGGTAAGTAGCAAAAGGGGAGTAGTATGTATTTGGAAGTATACTTATATATGTATTTGTATAAAAATTTATACTCATATTTATATCAACATCTATATATTAATGCTTGTGTTTAGTATTCTAATTAAGTATATTTGTACCACAATTTATGTTTCTACCAATGTTTGTGTACTTCATGTTTTTTAATGAAAAAAATTTAAAAATAAAAATTTTCTTATAAATTAATTTGTTTTATTATCTCTATATTATTAATCAACTATGAGATGTATAAATTTAGGGGGATAACCATTCATTAAATTAAATAATTAAATAATTTATTTATAATTAAGTTTCACTTTAATATATGCCCTAATAAAAAATACGCGCCATTATCAAGAAAGGGAGATTATTAAACCTCATGAGCCTGATAAGCTAATTGAGGTTTTGATGATCTAAATATTAATAATTTTGATGATTTTTAACATATGAATTGTGTGTGCAGGCCTTCTAATTATGCCATCATTTAAGGAAAGCAAGAGATTAATGCCAAATGATATTGGACATATAACTTAGATGAACATTATATTGTGATGTAGGTGCACTCATCCTAAGTTGAAGTAAGGAAGCGATAAAAAAGATTACCAAAGAGCTAAATATTTTGTATTTTTAATTTTGTTGAGTCATCTTGTAACTACTAGATATATAATTGAGAAAATAACCAAACACACATACACATGAAAGATAAATTAAGTTTGTTATTTATTTAAAAAATAGTTAATTAAAATAACTTGATTAATGGAAATTGTACTTTACAACATATATCATACTTTACAATATCCATTACATTTTTTAGAAATTTTGAAAAATCAAGTCATATTAATTAACAATATAATTAAAATCACAAAACTACTAGTATTGTACATTACCAATTGCATAATATGATAAGTTATATTCAAATTAAATAATCATTATATATTCTTTTCATAAATATGTAAATTCAAAATTAAACTAATTAATCATACTTTATGATAATTCTACTATATGATTACATATGCAATCTAGTTAATTAATGACTAAGAATCAAGGAACAAATTAAAAATTGACTCAAGGAATATATCATTATACAAACATGTTTATATATGTTGATTAAATAGAGAAAGATTTTATTGGAATTGAGTAAATGTACTATTTATACTACAAAATCTAAATTCAATATACCAAACAAACAAATATGACTTTTGAGAATTGAGACTAATTGTGCTTATTGTACATATAATCCAACATGTTTAACAAACAACAATTTTTAGGATTTTTAATTAAACCAATATATAAACATGACTCTCACTAAAAATTATAAAAATAGGACTTTTAAAAAAGAGGCCGCTAAGAGCTTTGAGAAACTTGAAACGAAAAAAAAAATCATTACGTTGCGTGCTAGAAAATACGCGGCGGTAGAGTTTGTAAATTCGCGTCCGAACGTTGCACGTAAATTTAACACACAAATAGTAAAGAGAATATGAACACCGGGATTTATACGTGGAAAACCCAAAAGGGGAAAAAACCACGGGGCCTTGCCCACTTGTAAAATTCCACTAGTGTTTTCGTAAATTACAAGAAACTGATTCGTCCCACCAATCGGGACGATCAGATTACAATTTGAAGTAAATTTACAAAGTTTTGCAGAATCCCGTCGTTTCCCAAAAATCCGGCAGAGTTCCAGCGTATTCAGGCAGCGGGAAGAGCTCCGGCGGTGGTCGAGGAGGAGAGGAATCGCCTTTTCCCCTTTTCCCCTTTTCCCCTTTTCCTTCTCTTCTTCTTCTCTCTCTTCACTTGAGTCCCTTTGGTGTAGAATGAGGGCTCTATTTATAGTTTTTCTGGAGTGGCGTAGCCCGTAAATAGGCGTGAGATCAGGGGCGAATTGGGAGTGTTTTGAATGGACGACCGATATCGAATCCTTTGACCATGCACCATTCGTTGGGCATTTGAAGGCCTTAATGATGTCGGAATTCGGCGAATCTTGGGCTCGTTGGATTCGTCTCGTCGAGTCGTTCGATTCGAGTATAAGGTCGTCAAAATCGGAGACCGTTTGGTAACTCAAATTGCGGTTTGAACCTTCCAACAGCTCTTTGAGCCCTTGATTCGGACTCATTTGGGCTCGGATTGGGTTGATCTTGGTGTCGTTGGGTTCGTATTTCCGAGACGCTCAATTTGACTATAAGCTTGCTGAAATCGGAGTTCAAGGGCTCCCAAAATTAATTTTTGAAGTTTCCGAACTGATTTTGCCTCGAGATTCGTGCCTAATCAAGATAATTTTCTGAGAATACATCAATTACAATCCCTCTTTTTTTCTTTTGAGTTTTCTTTTCTTTTTTTCTCAATAAAATTAATTGAAATTTTTTCTTTTGAGTTTTCTAAATTTTCCTTAGAGAGATCTTTTTGAGAGCTACATCCTTAGGTTTTCTCAAACTATATCCTTTTAAAACCTTTGATTTGAGAGTTCGAACCACTAGGTCAAGTGAAATTATCGAGTAGAAGACTTAGAAAGTGAACATAGGCCAATAGGTCGAACCAGTATAAATAAGTTTACATTTTTTTTCTTTTTTGTATTTTATTTTTATTTCACTATTACTTTACTATGTGAAAATAATTTTTCTTTAAGCTAATTTGATATTTATAATATGAAAGCTATTAAAGTTTAAAATCTTCTTGAAATTGCAATATCATTGATAAGAGAAATTAAGGCTTTTACAAAAGAAAGTGTTATATTATTTTGAAGCTTATTTTGAAAAGGAAAAATTCTTTTACTTGCTTATATATTGTATTTGAAATATCTTCAATCGTTTTTTTTTTTTCAAAATTTAATAAATTTAAGACTTTTTTAATACCTTACTTCACAAAAAAAGGTTTAATTATCATGTTTAAATTTAGTAAATGTAAAAAAAAAACATCATTTTACCTTCTCTATTTGATTTTCTATACACTAAAAGAATTCTTTAAAGCCCAAGGGATGTGACACAAGATACCTATCAAGAATAAATGGATCAACCACTAGAGCCCAACAAAAACAGAAATATGAAATGATATAAGGAACAAGGATGAGGCTGTAATGTCCAAAGGCAAAAGGCAAAGCTCTCAAGTAGAATTTTAATTTATTTATGTGCATGGTAAATTTTATAAAGATTTACGTAATTATAATTTTAATTGAAAATGTGATATTCAACCTTCTGAAAATTTAAACATTAAAAATTCAAAATATAAAATGTTTGTAAAATGTGGAGGGAATATTGTGATATTTCTGTTAAGTGCATATGTTTATTTGAATGAAATAATTCAAATTAACATGGGCCCATACTTGTTTGGCTAGCCTATATGAAAAGAAGGGTTTAGTTATTGAATGTTATCTCACGCTCTCTCTATACTACTGGTGGTCGGCCGCCTCTCTCCTTTTTCCTCTCATGTGCACATAAAATGTAATTTTGTAAAACCATTTAAACCTAATGGAATGAAGAACAAAATGCCTTTTTCATGTTTTAAAATTTAGACTTCGTCCAAGAAGCAGGGACTTAAGTGGTCAGCCTCAACCTTAAAGGGGTTTGGAGATATTTTCAAATCTTATTATTTTGGTGAATAGTAAGAACTCTAACTCTATCAATAAAATTAATCTTTTGTTGTAAAACTTTTTTAATTTTACCCCACACACTCTTACTATTTTCATCCATTTCCCCCAAAAATTGCATTCAAACCCAAAAGAAGAGCTCTCAAACTACTTTTTTTTTTTTTCATATGATTTAGTTTTGTTCTAAACCCCTTTTGACTAATCAAAATATTTGAAAAAAAATCATGAAATTTAAAAAAAATTGTTCTAGTCACACTCATATTCCATCTCAAAGAGTTTTAAGACTTGAAGCTTCCTCATTTTTAAACCCAAAAAGCCTAAAATCTAAGGGGGAAAATTTGGTGAGATTCCAACAATCCTTACACATTTCCTTTCCATTGCATGAAATTTGAACACCATTCATTTTCTACTCTTTTCAAGGCTTTTACATCATTTATAAATCATTTTGGAATCCTCTCATGAATATAATAGTCATAGTGGTCTAACCCTAGGCCACACCAGTTTTATGATTGATTCTCTAGTTTTAGGGTGTGTTCTCTAGTTTAGGAGAAGTTTGTGGGGTCCAAAATCTTGCAAAGATGTGTTTTCTTATAGCATAACCTTTTTCTTATGGCTTGTTGGTATAGTTTAGTAGTTTTTTACAATGATTATAACTTGTCTTCCTTACTGTAGGATTGTTCTAGCTAGTAATTTTAGGTGCTAGAAAATTATTAGAATTTAGTTATGCGTTGTAACAGTCAGGAATGATGTTTCAGTCCTTGCAGAAGAAATTATCATGCAAGTTGCTTGAAGTCTAGGAAGATTATAAAATGGGTTATTTTCTTCATTCCCTATTTCTATTATTTATTCATTAATATTAATAAATAATTTGAACGGTATATAAATTTGATTTATTTAACCTTTGAGATTTTTAAGGTGTTCAAAATTTTTTAGTTATTTAATCAAATGAATTTGAATAACTATCAATCAAATTAAATTTAAATTATTCATCGAGTATGTTTGATTCACTTGTAACAATTTTATTGAGAGGTAGAGCTTATTTTCAAAGGCAACTAAAACTTCAAAGTGGGGAAAATGCTACACTCTGCCGGTAATTATACAAGAATCATTTGATTTATTTATTACATATTTAGATCTCATGTCTCGCCTCCGGCGCGCCCAGCTCCGCCGTCCCTCGGTGCGGCTGCCAGCAGCCGATGAAGAGCATCTCCTCGCCATTGCTCGTTTATTCACCGACCGCCACCCATCTTCTGCACTCGCGCTCGACTCTGCCCTCTCACCCCTCCTTCTCCGCCTCACCCACCCCTCCTCTCTTCTCCGCGCCCTTTCCCTTCTTCCTTCACCTTCCGCCGCCCCCCTACTCTTACTATCCGCCATCCGCCTGCGCTCCCCTCTTGCTGACCACCGCGCCACCGGCAAAACCTTAAACCTTCTCCTTCGCTCACGTAACCTCCGCCCCGCCGTCGATTTCTTGCTCTCCCTCCCTCACCCATCTCCTCTCCTCCACGATGCCCCCTTCAACGCCTTAATTCGCTCCCTGGCCCGCGCCGGCCATCTCCGCCGCGCCGTTCAGGTTTTCCGGCTAATGCCGGCCCGCGGAGTGGCATACTCCGCTTTCTCCTTCAACTCCCTCTTCGCCGCTCTATTCCGCCGCGGCCGCACCTGCGCTGCTGCACGATTGTTCCACCTCATGCTTCGTCTCGGCGTTCCGCCCGATGCCGTCACCTTCAACACTGTCATTCGTGGCTTTTGCCTTAATACAATGCTATCCGAGGCCTTCCATGTTTTCCGCTTAATGCCCCGCCACCACTGCGACCCCGACGTTGTCACCTACAACACTCTTCTAGATGGGCTCATTCGGACAGGGAAGTTTGGTGCTGCTCATAAATTGTTTGAAGAAATGCAGAAGAAAAGTGCTGATGTTGTGCCCAATGTCGTTTCCTATACCACCCTCATCCGTGGCTACTGCAGCCGGCTTATGGTGGATAAAGCCGTTGGGTTATTTGGCAAAATGGTGGTTGTTGGCCTAAAGCCGAATAAGATTACTTTTAATACCCTTATGAAGGGCTTTTGTGAAGCCGGGAAATTGAATTTGATGAAGAATTTTTTTGATAAAAAAGCCGGTTTCCAGCCTGACATTTGCACCTTCAATACTCTGATATCTGCACACTGCAATGCTGGTAGTGTGGAGGACGCACTCAAGACGTTTGATCGATTGACGGAGCTTGGCTTGAAGGGTGATTCTGCTACTTACAGCACTCTTATTAGGGGACTGTGCTCCATTGGGATGTTTGGGAGGGCAGAGATGTTGGTTGATGAGCTCCATGAGAAGGAGATTTTCAGGAGAGCTGATTCTTGTCTCCCCTTAATGGCTTCTTATAACCCGCTGTTTGAGCATTTGTGCAGCTGCGGGAAGACAGAGAAAGCTGGGAAAGTTCTTCGGGAGCTGCTTGAGAGGAGAGCTACTGTAGATATTGCTGCATTCAAGACAATTATCCTAGGGTACTGCAGGGAAGGTGCATTTGTAAAAGGATACAACCTGCTGGTTTCAATGGTGATGAGGGACCTGAAACCGGATTATAAATTGTGTGAAGAGTTGGTGAAGGGATTCATATCCAAGGGAAATATTGGTTGTGCATTGGAGGCTATGAAGAGGATGTTGGATATTGGTCACCGGCCTAGTACGGATTGTTTTCATTCAGTCTTGGATGGGCTTTTGAGAAAGAATGGTTATGCAAATGAAGCTGCTGATTTGGTTTCTGTAATGTTGGAGAGGAAGATCCGTCAGAATAGTGATCTTGCAACTGACGTTGTTCATAAGCTTTTTGGAAATGGTTTGAATGAAAAAGCTTTCGGGATTATTCGGCTGCTTTATGCTAATGGGTATTGCGTGAAGATGGAGAAGCTCGTCCTTATTCTTTGTCAAGAGAGGAAATTCCTGGAAGCGCGAGGCCTTTTGTTATTCAGTTTGGAGAAAAAAGAAAATTTGGATCCTCAAGTTTTTTGCATGGTTGTGAATGGGCTTTGTGAAATTGAGAGAGCTTCAGAAGCTTTTGATTTGTTTTATAACGTGGTTGATGAGCACGGATCAGGTGTTATCTCTAGCTGCAAGAAGTCCTTAATGCTGGCTCTTGAGAGAACTGGAAAGCTGAAAGAAGCAGAGTTTGTTTCTAAGCAAATTATTAGGACAGATATTGGAGAGAAACCCAATGTCAGGTGATCCTTGCTGCAACTTGCTCATCCATTGTTACAAAATGTTGTTTTGGATGCCATGATAGAAAGTTTCCTTGCACTTTCGGTAAAAGTTTGGATGATATCATGATGCATGAAGCTGAGGGAAACTGAAGAGGGTAATTGATTATTTGAACATTCCCTCCAAATTGTTAAATGCTCATAAATAAGATTGTATGTGGTTAGTTTCTGTGCAGATCAGGAGAAAAGTTGTATTTCATCAACCATCAATTTTGGCATACTGAATGTAAAGTATTGTTGTTAGTATACGAGTCATGGAAAATGGCTTCTCCCTGTCAAAACCCATGGGATATATGGTAAAGGTATCTGTAAGCGAACTTCAATTACGCAAGTTGCTCCAGAATGAAGGAACTAGCAAATGGTGCGGTGCCTAATGGCATTATTAGAAATTGAAGCTAGAGATCTTGATATCTGATGCTTTCCATGGCTTTCAAAGGTGATGACACTTAACTTTTTATTCATTTGCATCTTTAAATTTTTTTTTTCTTTACAAACATTATGTTGGTGCGTCTAAGCCCATGCTTGACTTTTAGCAGGCAATCTTGAATCAAGTGAAGAATAGAAGAAGCGACAATCAGCAACTTCTGAATTTTTTGCTTATCTGTGAAATGGAATCTAGAGTTTTGACAAAGATGAAAAGGATACTGATGGATATAACGGTGAAAGCATCCTTACGAAGTGAAAGTGGGACGAAAAAATAGGCTGCTAAAGTGGTACAAAGCTATATCTTTTGGATCCTTCAATGCTTTTTTATTCCTTTGTACATTTAATTACTTTTTATTACATGGATGGGACCTAAGTTTGTTTTTTTATTCCTGCTGAGCATTTCACTGATAATAATACATCCGTGTCAAGGGAAAGTAAATAAGAAATTGAAATGAATGAATTTTGGCTTTATGATGTATCACCAACAACAACAGTTCTTCATACCGGTTTTCTGTTTTCTGCAACCGATAATCCGGAAAACTGATGAATATTAGTGACTCATTTGAATTGTATGTTATTATTCACTATGTTCAAAGAATCACTTTAGTGGTTCTGGCGTCTTCTGCTTGAATGATCACTTCATCTGTCGAGTTCAAGAATATGTTTATAACAGTTTGCTATAGCACAGAGGTCTTTAATTAAGTTGTTGGCTTTGCTAAATAAGGCCGAAGCTCTCTGAGGAGTTTCATCATTTGATTTCAAAAAGAGACACTTGATGTGAAGGATTTAGAGCCGGTTGTAGCCCTAGCCAAGGTTTAAAATTTTGTGATTGGGTATTGAGTCATTTTTCGTTCATTAGTCAAGGCGTTATCTAAAACTTGCGTCAAGTAAAAAATAAAAGTTAAAAATGATTTTTTATATAATACCTAAATAATATGTTAAAGGATGACATAATAATTATTATGAAGTAACAAATTTACATATATATGAAATAAAACATTACTCAAAATGTAAAGTGATACTAAGATATGCCCTACCCAATAGGATCTTCTACACCATATAATTATAATATGTTGGACCATACTACGATATGCCTTAGCTAATAGAATCTTCTACTCCATATATTATTGATATGTTGGACCATACGAGGATATTCTCTAGCCAACTACACATCTTTTTAGTTGCTAAATGTGATTATTCATAGCCAAGAGGGGGGTGAATTGACTGATTTAAAATTATCTTTTACAAAGTAGTAAAAAGAATTTGTAGCAAAAATAAACTAATTGTCAAACTCGAAAATTTAATTTTTAAGTTTTATTTCAAAATAATTTGAGAGCAATAAAAGACTTAACAATTATTTTATAATATTTTTTTTAATATTTAAAAAATCAAAATCACATGTAACAACAATAGATAAAAATAACAAATAAAAAAATGCATGAAATAAAATAAAACTAAAAGAAAAAGAATGCAAACTAAATTTTTATAGTGGTTCGATTTAATTGGCCTACGTTCACTCCCCGGAGTTCTCTCCACAAATATTTCACTGTCCACTCCTTATGCTCCCAATAAAATGGAGAAGCCTTTCTCCTTTATACTGATAGGAAAACAACTTTGTACACCACTTCTCTCTCCAAAAAACCACCCTCCTACATCGAATATGGTGGAGATGCCTCACCACTAGCCTCCTAGTTAGTGAGTCTTATCCCAAGATTCTTTCGAGCTCTTACACCCAAGTGCCCTCACTCTATTAAAAATAAGAAAAAAATGACATATATAAGAATAAAAATCTTTGTGCAACCAGATCTCTTGAACACCCTTTCAATGGATCCCTCACAATCACTCGTATATCTCTCGCATTCTCTCCCTTACACAATAGAATGATTCTCTCCGAAAGCTCTCTCTCAACTCTCTTGATCTCTCCCAAGAAAGCTTGAGCATCCAAAGACTGAAGTATTTATATTAAGCTCTTAATAAAACCCTAAAAATTCTAATATGATTAATTTTGCACGAAGATCATATAGTTTGATCTTAATAAAGTTATTGGCTTATGGAACCAGATCGTCATTGCTCGAATGTGGTTCATCTAACAAGCTCTCTATTTATTCAGATTATATAATTATGATCATACAATATGAAATCAACTCTGATTTATCCCCTTGATTTTAGGTTCTAAAACAGGTAGTTCATAATACATGGTACCAACACTTCAAAATTTAAAATCACCTATTTTTAAAATTTCAAGTTTTTAATGGTTTGAATTTGAATAATTGATAATCCAGTACGATCGTACTGCACGATTGGTTATACAAATTTTCATATTATATGATTATGATCATACAATATGAAATCAACTCTGATTTATCCCCTTGATTTTAGGTTCTAAAACAGGTAGTTCATAATACATGGTACCAACACTTCAAAATTTAAAATCACCTATTTTTAAAATTTCAGGTTTTTAATGGTTTGAATTTGAATAATTGATAATCCAATACGATCTACATCGTACTGCACGATTGGTTATACAAATTTTCAATTTCAATTTTGGTTAATTAATCTACTTGATTTTTAGAATTTATAAAACTGTCATTCAAATCATATAATACAATGTAAGTCGTAAATTGATTAAATCATAAAATCAAATGCTTTAATTAACTCTATTTAATTGTATATCACCCCATGTGTGCATATGATTGTTCAACCCACTTCATGCCTAACATACAAAAATACTCAAGAAAAATAAAAATACAAATTACAAGTTGACACTCTCTGATTCTTTATCTTGTTTATGCTAATGTATTTAATTTTGTTCAATTCATTGGCTTCATCAAGTTCTTGTCTTGAATCTTCCACTTGTGTGCTTTCTGCAATGTTAGATTCAAAATAAGTTTCCTACACACATAGCTTGATTAGTAACTAGTATAACCAATAATATTTGTAATCATCAAAATCCTGTTATACTCTAGGCTCATGGGGTTTAACAGTAGTGACCTATTGGGTGATACTAGGATATGCCTAAGCCGATAAGACCTGCTCCATATATCTTTAATTTGTTGGAACATACAAAGTTATTCCCTAGCCAACTAGATCTTTTTTTAGTTGTGACCTATTGGGCCATACTAGGTTATGCCATAGCCGATAGAAACTTGTACTCTATATATCTTTGATTTGTTGGACCATATTAGGATATGCTCTAGCCCAAGGTTTTCAAAACCGGACCGGACCGGCCGGTTTGACCGGTTCAACTGAGAACCAGTCCGGCGGGCGGTCCGATTTGATGCTAGAACCAGCTGTCTTTGAAACCGGCTGAAAACCGGTACAAAACCCGGTTGAACCAGGGAACCGCCGAACCGGGCGGCTTTTGAAGAACCGGACGGTTCGAAAATTTGCAAATCTCAGTCGTCCATCCACGATCGAACGTGCGTGTGGGGAAGTTTTGATCGCTATACACGCTGCCCTAATCGTAAGCTGCTTTGAGTATTTTGTTTCGAGTCTTCCTCTCTTCAACGCCTCAAGCCGCGCGACTCCTCCATCCCAGCCGAAGGACTTCTTCCACCTTCTCCGATTCATCCCAGCCGAAGGACTTCTTCCACCTTCTCTGTTTCATCCCAACCGACGGCACGACTTACCGTGAGAACCCAATTCGTCGTCGTCGAGCTCCAGGTAAGCCATCTATTTTGTTTTTTATATTTTGATTTTTGATTGAACGTTTTGAGCAAGTTGTCCATCCAAGGGAGAGCAATTATACCTTTTTCATCCAACATAATTATACGGTATTACCACACGAAGCCTAAGGATAGACAGCTGTGGGTTGGTTTGATATGTGGTGTTCGTTCTTTAATGAGGAAGCACATTTATCATAGTGTTTTTGAATTTTGATATTGGGTTTAATTCTTTCTTTTTCTCAATTTGCCTTGTATGCCATAAGCTTGAATCACGAAATTCAGAAAATGCCTCTCTGCTATGCAAAAATTTGCTGAATTCATGAAATATTTGCTTATATTTTATTATTTTATTGACTTATTTGATGTTACATTTATATTGTGTGTTATTATTTTATGTTTTATAAATTTAATTGATGCAATATTTATGTTATTTGATTAGTTTAATATAAAAATGAAATGTAGAGTGAAGTTATTAGAGAGAAGTATCTCATTCATTTTATAAATTTTAATAATATTATTATTTATTACGTCATCCGGTTCGACCCCGGTTCGACCGATCGAACCGTGAACCTCTCATTCTTCCGGTCCGGTTTTGAAAACCTTGCTCTAGCCAACTAGATCTATTTGTAGTTGTGACCTCTTTGGCCATAATAAATATGCCATAGCCAAAAGGATCCTCTACTCCATGTATATTTGATAGTTTTACCATATTAGGATATGTCCTAACCAACTAGATCTCTATAGTTGTGACCTATTAGGCTATATTAGGATATGCCCTTGCCAATAGGACCTTCTACTCGATATATCTGTGATATGTTGGACCATACTAGGCGTGACACCTTCAGAACTATTATACAGTTATACTTGTTGTAACCATACCTGATTTGAGGTTATCAACTGATTTCTTCATTTAGAACTATTCTGCATGTGTCTAAACATGTTTTTTTTTGTATGTGATAGACTGCATATGTTCTGAAGCTGGTCCCAAGAATTTGTTTGCGTGTTTTGAAAATCTGGAATTTTTCTCATGGGGCATTGCAACACTATGGTTGGCACCACCGCGTCACTGAGCTCTTTAGAATTTTAGCAATTAATTAAGCATGGCAGCGTGATTGGATACCACTACGCTCGACCTAAATTTTATATTTAAATATCATTTTTTCACTATATCCATTTCATTTCTTTCCCTTCAAGCGGTTGGCTAGAGAGAAAGAAAGAAATTCTAGAGAGGGAAATCTAGTTTTGGGAAACTTCAATTTGTTTTTAGTTGGCCCAATTTTGAACATTGCCCAGTTCGAGCCACGTTGTATTTTATCCATCTCAATTTTAAAAAATAACAAAATTTTCAAAATATTCTAATTTAATTTATAACTCTGTTAGTGTAAAACAGGGATAACTTATTATCTGTAAAATTATGACCACGTAACTTTGTTTATATTATAGATACAATAGTTCTAAATATTTTAGTATTTTTCTTAAGAATGTTCACCTATTAAATCTGAAAATATGGGGTTTTGGGCAAGCTAGAAATTTATTATAATTCTAAAAAATAATGTAACAGCATGATTAAAGTTTCAAAATATTGCTCTGAAAAATTTCTGATAATTTAGTTATGTTTAAAAAATTACATTTATTCTCAGCAATATATTTCATTGTCTACCGTTTAAATTTTGAAATGAATTTATTTATATTTCCTTTGCTGCATGAAATGATTTTTTTATGCATTAAATGAATTATATGCTTATTTAACTAAAATATGTGATTCTGAGGAGATATGTTGTGGGTGGAGGAAGTTTTGTTTTGGTGCTAAATGTACGGTCAGGTGTTGAGGGCATATTATGGTGCTATATACACTCTCTACTTATTGGGAATCATAAGGGTCATAATTATCTGAATTTTCTTTGATGAGAGTCATAAAGGCTAGAATTTTTTGAATTTTTGTCTGATGTGAGGCATAAGGGTTAGAATTTTTTTTTAATTCTGTCTGATATGAAGTACTTGTTTGTATATTTTTCCAACATTATTATTTGAATTTTTTAATGACTGCAATTACTATTTAGAATTATTCATCCAATTTAAACTTTAAAGCAAACAACATGACAAGAAACTTAAAGAAATTCTAGGGATTATGATACACTTCTAAATAACATGAAACTTAAGCCATTTAAACTTAGTGACATCTCAGACCTCCAAAAATTTTCTAGAAAATTTTGAGATCCTTTAAGTCACTTAATTAATTAACCCTAATTTACCCTTTCAATTAAACCTCAAAATTTTAGAAAATTCCAGTAAATTCAAATTAAAACCAAAAAGTATAAATAATATATTAAGCTCTTTAAAATTGAATTTTTAATTCAAGAAAATTAAAAGCCTCTTAATTGGACCTTAATTTTGACACTAATTTAATTTTGATTAAAAATCACCCTTTTATTAAATTAGTTAATTAAAATTATTAAAAATTCCAAAAATTTCTCAAACTCTTGGAAACACTTTCTTAGGTCATTTCTGACATTTAGAGGTGATCCCAAGAAGTTTGGATTTCATTTAAATGAAAATCCCTAAAATACCCTTAATTAAGCAATTTTAATAATTCATTATATATCCAAACTTTAAAAAATCATAACTAATTTCAGAAAAATTCAAATTGAGTAAACTAAAAGGCATTGAACTCCAATTAAAATCTAGTATTTATTAAAAAATATGAGCATTCTAGAAATCGGCCTCAATAAAAAAGCCAACTCCTTTGTCAACCGTAGTTAAATAACTAGGCCTAAACTTCTAAAAATTATAACTCTGCATAGGAAACTTCAAATTCAACAAACACAAAGCCTAATTACTCCCCAAAGGGTCCAATATTTAATAAAAATATTAGGACTCCAGAACTTAGTTTGTTTCTAAAAGTCAACTTTGGACCCACTTTGATATAGCGGATAGGATAACCTTGGGCATTCCGAAATTTACTAATTCAACTTAAATTTTAGAGGATATTATTCTAAGCATTAAAATTGGTACACCAACTAAATTAATTAAAATTGACCTCAAGATACTAATATTTAAACTAATTAAAATTCTCCCTTTTGACATTTAACAAATCAAATCACAAATAATTTGAACTAATTACCAAACATAGGACATACCCAAGACCAGACAACCTACTAAACACATATATAACTGTTTGTTAGGACATGATTTCTAATTTTAGATTAGGCCTATATTTTCTTTTTTTCTACTTCTATAATGTGGCAATTGGCATGTGACACGTGTGCTAGTTATTTTAACTTTCCGTGATGATTGTTGCCATGATAATTTTAATTAATGTATTATCTCTGTGATGTGATGTGTGATACCCATAGGTTAAGAGCAATTTTGATACTTACGATAAGTTCTGCAGGTGGCCATGCTCATACAACGCTAAAAAGGGGGTTAAAAATAAATAAACTATATAATTGCTGGAGGTGCTTCAGCTGCTTAGCTCGCAAATAAAAAATAGAGCATGGCCTAGTGTGGTTGGCTTGAACACTTTTATTTTCATATATAATTACTTGAGATATTTGATTGTAATAGTTTATGATAACCTTACAGGAGAGTTTAGACATTTTCTTTTATATTTTTGATGTAATTTTATTCAAAGTATAGAGTTATGGAAATCTAAAAAAAATAAGACATTTTAAATATAAGAGATTCAAAGAGAAAAGAAAGCCCCTTACTGGAAATTTCCTTTCATTTGGATATCCTTCTAGAGGATGTACTACGAGGAAGTTGAAGAAAGGAGACCAATAAAAGAGCCAGAAAATGAAGATCAAGATAAAAAAGCCTTATTTTTTTAAGATTAATATCGTTGTGTAGGATTAGAATCCAGGTTGTTGTTAGCGGAACCTAGCCACCATGACTTTTCTGCAGACTTTGGGTTGTATATTATATGACACTTGCCATAAACTTTTGATTTTTTTTTATGGAAAATCCATGGAGGGGCCTACGCGTTAATATAGAAAAAAATTATAAAGTCCTTAAAGGGATCTCGATTCCACTAATGCTTAAAAGAGCTACAAAATTTATAGCAAAAAAACTACGAGCTCAAGGTTCCTATTATACAAAAGTATAGAAATACCTAAATACATCCTACGATATGCAAGTAAGAGCATCCAAAAAGAAGGAAGACAACAAAAAATAGCTTGGAATAGCAGTTTCCCATAAAAAATCCCATCAGCATGAATACCTGCACAAATAAGATCCTGCAAAAATAAATGACATCCACATAAAAAAGTACAAATAACAGTAATATCTTGCAAGATGGTAATTCATCGAGTTATGATTGAAACATATTATAATATGAAAGCAGAAAATAAAACCATAAGACCCGACATCTTCAGGGAAATAATCCCAATAAGCCCCGTCTACTAATAAATCGGGCCCAAGATAAAATAACCACCTAGTGTGGGTGAAATACCAGGAACCCAAGAGATGAGAAGGCCAAAACCAATACCCCACCAAATCCAACCAAACATCCATGAAAAGGCTCCAGGTATCACTCCATGAAAGGAGAGAACTGGAAATAATGGGAATATAGACTCGCAACAGCAAAGAAACTGGGATCCCAAAGGTGAATAAGGGAAGACATATCAGAACCACCAAAGATATTCAACTAGCAGTAACAATATAAGACATATTCATCCAAATAAACACCAAGGGATAAAAGGATAAAAAACCTGACAACAACACATAACTCATTACAACCAAAGCCTCTAGAACTATAACAAGAAAAAATGATCCAAACATCCACCATCCACACAATATGGAGACCCAGTAGAAACCAAACCAACGAAGAAAATAAGAAAATACTCAGGAAAAACCAATGAAGGTTCCCCAAACAATAGTAAACAATAGCCAACAACTAAGAAATAGAGAGGCTAACCCGAAAATTCCAAGCAGAGTGAAATTGCCACGAGTAACCCCACAGCCAGTAGAGAGGAATAACTCCACACAATACGGATACTTTTTGCTCTAGTGGATGTTTTATTTTGATTAAGTGTTTACTTTATTTGCATAGTAGAAATGACATACTTTTTATAGGTTTCTTTCTTGCATGTATACGTGCCTGATTTCGTTAGGCTCTTAGGGATAAAATTCTTATACTCGTAATTAAAATTTAAAATTTTAGAAATTAAATAACATAGATAGATAACGATTTAGAAAATGAGCCAGAGGTCGTCTGGTGTCACATGCATTTTAATGCGTTCTTCTCTTTTCTTGTTTAGCGCATGCTGATAGAGTTTAAATAATCTAACCTATGAGGATGAGGTTCTGAACTTAAGAAAGTCTATTCTTATAAAAAAAGTTATTTTTGTAAGCATTTTTAAAATTTCATGCATTTCTGATTTGGAGATTTTGACTAGTATGCATTGTATTAGAAACTAACTAAAATCAAAATTTAATGGGATAAAGGCTTGTTGTTGTAGTTGTTGTCTTAGAAGCATAATATCATTCATAAGTAAAAGGCCACTTAGAAATCTCTATAGATGTCAGCCTTAATTCCACCCATCTTTTATAAAGACTGAACATCATGAATTTTATATGACTAGGTGGTTAGCTGGCTTTCCTTTTCAGGTAGGATATAAATCTAAAATGCATTAGCTAGGACAAATGTGTTAGTTATGTGTGTAGAATACTAACCCCACTATAGATTTAGGGTTTAAGGCTATTACTATCAGTATCCCATAGTATGCCTCATCTGCATGTAAGTCCTCTTTTCTTTAGAGGATATAAATCTCATATAACTGTGTCACCTGTATGACATCACCTCCATCTTTCTCTCTTATATGCTTAGTTTCTTTTCCTTACCTTAGCCCTTTTGGATAATGATATGAGCCGTACATGTTGACCAAGCCAAGTTGAACATTTCCTTCACTTTGAATAAGAAGCTCCTAGACTATTCCCTATGTGTCAATCCCATCTAAGAGAATAATGTACAATCCTTAATCAGAGTCTTCTTAGGTTCCGACTTAAGATGTACTTAACCACGGGAGCTTGTGCCTGTAGGAAACTGAATCCCATATCAAATAAACCCCACTCGAGCTGATGTATCAGATGGGGGAAATCTCGTAACTTTGATGAGGTTATACATATCATTATCCATCGAGATGCATAGGTGAAAGCTACTATCCTCAATGGTTAATCGTATATATGATCTCATCTTCCCTCCCATTGGCCGCTTGCGAAGGGTACAAATGCCTACGGCTGTTTTGTCATACGGGATAGTGCGATTGTACCCTTTGCATTCTGTCTCCGCTGAGTGATGTCATTTCGGAGGCCCACAATCTAGTGTGAGTGGAGGAAGTTCTGTTCTTGTGCTAAATGCACATTCTTGTGCTGAGGACATATTTTGATATTATATGTATACTTTATTTATTGGGAGTCATATGGGTCATAATTCTTTGAATTTTATTTAATGGGATCATAAGGGTTATAATTCTTTGAAATTTGTCTACTAAGAGGCATATGGGTCAAATTTTTTTTAAAATTTTGTCTGATATGAAGTACTTATTTATTTATTTTCCCAACACTATTATTTGAATTTCTAATTGCTATAATTACAATTTAGCCCAACAAAATGATTTTTTATATTGCTTAAAAATATTTTGTTAAATTCATAATAAAGGATTAAATTATAAATTTAGATTGGTAAATGTGGTCTGCTTAGTTGTGTTAGTTCACAGTTGTTTTCCCTTCTATTTTTAGGATCAGGAAAAGAAGCATAACCCATTTAGTAGTAGTTTTCAGGATATGATTTGAGCATGTATAGATAATTCTTTTCTAAATTTTGTACAATCATGAATCATGACTAATTATTTGATTTGATATGTTATGTGTTTCTATCAACGCCCGTGTATTGTAATGTGATTATTGTATATATATTTTGATGATAAATGAAGAAAATTTTATGGATGAGTTTATTTTCTGTATACTAGAAGTTATTAGTAGCTTTGTGGTGTGAGTATCATTTGTTTTAGAGTTTAAATTAAATAAAGAATTCTGAATAGTTTCCAAAACTTAGATCTTGTGGTTGTATTGTTGCAAACTAACATAATAGGATCTAACTCGTATGTGGGTCTTATCTTGGGTTGTGACAATAAGAATGCCCTGAAGAACTAGATCTCTTTATAATTATGACTTCTTGGGCCATTTTAAGATATGCCCTAGCTAATGAGATCTTCTACTCCATATATTATAGATATGTTAGACCATACTAGAATATTGCCTAACCAATGTATATTGTAGATATGTTGGGTTATACTAGGATATGCCCTAACCAATAAAATCTTCCACTCCATGTAGATTAGCTATGCTAAACCATGTAAGGACATGCCCCATTCACTAGAACTTTTCATATGTACATCTTGTATTCATCACTTAGAGAATCCCTATACTAAAAGGCCAACCCTTCATTATGAGGATTTGTCCCCTACTATCTGGTTTGATTCCATTAAAGCTTGAGGAGTCTTCCAAAGTTGATAATGTTTCATTTTCCCAATGAAAGAATATAATTGTCTTTCCTAGGATGAGAGACAATGCACCTATAAATCAAAATCATATATTCATATTTTACAAGTATGTGCGACATATTCTATAAATACACCACACCTATTACTCTAGGTTCGATCCATATTAGAGTCGCTAAGATCCTGTTTGTGCCAATTTTTTCATGCCTCACAAATGTCTATTTGAAAGGCAATTCATTTCCTCATATATTTGCCATTTTCAAGCGACCTCTTTTCAAAAATCATCGCATTGCCTCATCCAAAACTCTTTCCAATTCCCTCTCCCCATCAATGGGAGAGAAGAAGAGGACGTCAAAGAGGATGAAAAATATAATGATTGAGAGAAAGAGAAAGAAAAAGATAGAAGGAAATGAGTGAAAGAGGGCATGGAGGATTCTCTGGAGGATTCTCACGGAATAATTTTCATGCAACAAGTCAAGAAAAGATGTCTAGAAGAAAAAGAAGATGAGGTTAGCTTGAACAAGTTTATGAAAAAGATCTATACAAGCCCTTCATATATAACCAAAGATCAAATTTATTTTTTGTTCTAGGAATTTGAGTACTCCCAATGGATAATTACATCTTGGGGAGTATCCAAGAACACTCTCGATTAGAGAAATCTTGCTTGTGGTACAAAATCTTTCAGTTCGATTTATTAAGGAGTAATATTGTCATCTCAATAAGGGAAACCTAAGGCTAATAGGCTAACCTGGGCCATATAGTAGAGAGTAAATTATTGTATCCCAATGGATGGTCTGTGCTTCACCCATCTTCAGGGCTATTAGACTAACTATATGGATTGATGATGTCACATTTACTACTACTACTTTCGATGGTCAGACAATGACTTGCAAGAAATTTTATTTACATAATGATGTGCTAATCATTGTACCAAAAATGTTCGGCCTGGCACATACTAGTTCACCGGGATTCATTACAGTGTACAAGATGATGTTGATGAAAACACTTCAATTCATGCAGTTTTAATTTCATCTCCTTATATCAATGTTTTAGATGAAGACTGTATGATTGAATCTGATGTAAAATTTTGAGATATTGCCCCTTGTTAAAGTAACTAGATTAGATAAATTTCTTCCTTATATAACCTTTAGCCTTGAAGATTTGAAGAAAATGTATATCTTCTGAGGCTTTTGTCCTTTTGACATTTTTAATGTACTTGTATCTTTTGAGGCTTTTAGCCTTCTAAAGTTTTTTATGTACCTATATCTTTTGAGGTTTTAGCTTTCTAAGATTTTTGGTATACATGTATCTTTTGAGGCTTTTAACTTTCTAAGATTTTTGGTATACTTGTACCTTCTAAGTTAGAGATTTTTAGATAATTCTATACCTTATGAGGCTGTCTTTTGAGATTTTATGTGTACATATACCTTTTGAAGCATTTTCCTTGTGAAATTTTGCATCCATTAATCCTTTGAGGCCTTTATCTTATTTTTAGGATAATCCTGAACCTTTTGAGACTTTGACCTTCTAAAGTTTTTGAATGAATAGTAATCTTATCAAGCACTTGCTCTCATCGAGTCTTTCTAGTGAGGACCTTATGTACTACTAGCTTTCCTTTGAGGCTATCTCGTAAGCATGTCTTCTTGGGGTTATGAGTGGAGATCTTATCTGTCACTTGCTCTCATGGAATTTTTAGAGAGGATCTTATCCACTACAAACTTTCTTTCGAGACTACCTCATAGGCATGCCTTACTGGAATTTTTATTATATGTAATATTTTTTTTTGTAAAGTTTCACTAATAACTCAAATAAAACTTACTTTATTAATACATAATTTAAAAAATCTAAAGAATTGGATCCTTTCAAATATGAAGGTACTCCTAATCAATAATGCTAATAATTTCTTTATCATGACTCTTTTGATTTCCTCTATTTTGAGGCGGAAGATCATCAAGTTCTTGTAAATAATGATCCTTGGTGAATCAGACATTCAATCTCATCCTTCAATTGAAAATACTTTTCAGATAAGTGCCCTTTTGAATAATGAAAGATACAGTATTGAGATTGATTTCCACCAATTGGATTTCTTAGGGGCTTTGTTCACTTGAGATATTCAAAATTTTGGATCTCTATCAGAATATTAGCAATTGATGTATTTAAATGAGTGTAGTTAGGTGACCCTAGATGAATTTGGTGAGAATCGTTCTTTGACTACTCCTGCCTTCTTCATAGTATATGTTGATCAAATTATTGTGATTGTTTTCATTTGAATGGGGATTGCTCAAATTATTTTTGATGATTATTTTTGGCTTTATCTACAGTTATTTGAGCCTCCACTCGATGAATCAGTGGTGGGGAAGAGATTTGGGGCTGGCAGCATCCAGAATGAGATCTGGTGTTAATTAATAGGGCAGGCGGAAGTCTGACGTTGGTTTTTGATCGGGAAGAGACCTGGTGGTGGTTAGCAGACAAGTGGAAGTCTGACGATGGTTGTTGGTCGGGAAGAGACCTGACGATGGCAGCACTCGGGAGGAGATCTGGTGGCAACAACTACTACTGGAAAATGTAATATAGCTCTAATTTTCTCCCTTGTTTTCCTCCTTTTTTTGATAAAATTTATTTTCTTCACTAAGATTTTTATGATTAGAGTTCTTTCATATATATATATATATATATGAATTTTTATGATCAGTTTTGAAATCATTTTATTATTATTATTATTATTATTAATGGCATGTGGTTATCTCTGAGAATTTGTTCCTTATTAAGAAATCATAATTTAGTTTGAATGAAATATTGAGACTTTCGTATTTGCCTTTGAAAAATTATTTTGAGTCATATACCCCCAATTGTTTTGTGATGATGAATCATCGAAAGATTTACTTTCCCAATTGTTTTGTGATACATGGAGTTGGCATTTAGGATGATTGTCTTCGAATTGGTGAAAATGGGGCTCAAATAATTCTCAAGGGCAATAGAGGATTTTAGATGTTAAAGAATTATTATGAGATCTACGACACGTTTAAAAGACTTATAATGTGACAACTAAGGCCACAATAAAAGAATTAGATATGTATTATTATAAGGAAGGGTTCATCTAAAGCTTTTTAAGGATCTATGATTGATGGAATATAGAATTAGGGCTTATAATACATGTTGGGTATCTAAAAACACTAAGACTTTCTTTACATAATAAGAGCATTGGAAAGTCAAATAGATGCAAAATGGATATATTTTAAGAAATATATTTCTCTTGATGTAGTAGAAACGTCATGATATGCCACATACATCTTTTGCCTTATGATTTTTGTTAAAAATAAATCCCCTTTTGTTCATCTTAAGCTTGTTCTGCTGCTTTCTAGCTTTTATACATTGAATATGTATGTATTTTGTGGACTTATTTTAATATCTAAATGTATCGGAATATTTTTGAAGGGTTGTTGAGCATGCATTTTTTGCTTAAGGGAAAAAGAGTGTCATTTATATTCTGAGAAAAAAAAATATTTTCCTAATGATTTCTCGATTAATGTGGTTTATAATGATTTGGCAATTTGTAGAGAGGCTTTGTTGTGTGGGAAAAAGGGGTGAGATTTTTAGAGATTAAGGTTTTGTTTGAGATAAATTTCTTGCTGCTTTCTAAATAGTTTTTTAGTACAATTTTTTTTTTGAATCATAAAATTTTGTACTAGATAATTGTTTTAGAAAGTTGTCTCAAACGAAACATAAATAATATAAAAATATCCCTGTTACGGGCTAGAATATGCTCGCGATAGAGTTAGAAATTTTCTTTCTAGTCTTGTATGGATATCCAACACACAAATAGAAGAAAAAAGGAACACCAAAATTTTATATGGAAAATCCTGAAAAAGGGAAAAATAATGGGGTCACGCTCAGTTGAAATGATTCTACTAGTGTTTGATTGGGTTACAAGAGACTGACTCATCCCCAAAATTGAGGACGATCAGATTACAATAATCAGAGTTGGAATTCGGCGTCAGTCGGTTATCAAACATAACTCCAGCGTCAGTTGACGGTTGGGCCAAACTCCGGCGTCACTCTGTAGTCGGGCAGAACCCCGGCGTCGGTCGGCTGCTAGATGGAAGTCCGGCGGTTGTCAAGGAGTCTGGTGGCAAGAGAACTCAAGTTTCTCTGCTCCCTTCTCTTCCTTCTCTTCTCTTCTTGTTTGGGTCCCATCTCATGAGATATGAGAGGTCTATTTATAATTTTCTAATAGTGACATGACCAATAAATAGGAGGAAGAACAAGGGTAAATTAGGAGTGGTTTGAATGGACAACCGATGTTAAATTCCTTGATAGTGGACCAATTTGGCAATCTTGGGCTCATTGGATTTGTCTCGGCAAGCCACTCAATTCGACTATAATCATGTCACGTTTGGAAACCATTTGGTAATCAAAAGTATGGTTTGAGCCTTCCAAATGCGCTTCGGGTCTTTGATTTGGTCTCATTTGGGCTCGGATTGAGTCGAATTCGATGTCGTTAGGTTAGTATTTTTGAGACATTCAGTTCAACTATAAGTTTGCGAGAATCAGAGTTCAGATGGTCTCTGATTTAATTTTTGAAGATTCCAACTTAATTTTGCTTTGAGGTTCACGCCCGATCAAGACAATTTTTTGATGATATATCAACCCCAAATATAGATCCTTGTTTAAATATTGAATTCCTAGTAATCAATGATAAACAGGAAAATTTGTCACCTCAAATAGAGGATTGTTTTTTAGAAGAAAATGACTTTTTTTAGAATCTAAGAACTTTTATAGTAAACTCTTATTTTATCAAAAAGAACATGATCCACCCATCTTTGAGATTGGACATGAAATTAAATTATGAATTTTTTTAAAAAATAAGATATTTTTCCTTGGAGTTGTCCTATGTCCTAAGAATGAAAAATCATCACGTAGGCACTCCATATTTGATGGCCATTAATAAAATGTTTAGTCATAGGAAGTTGCCTCTTGATAGACACTCCATGTTGTAGGAATACTGATCAATAAGTTTCATAAATAATAAAAAGAACCTAATTCTATGATTATTTCATATAATACACATGATCCTCTAAGGTTGGAATTGCTTCGTTGACATGGTTTTGATTATCAAGAGGGGGTGCAACAACTTGATCAGGATTCCCTCAATATATATATATATATATATATATATATATATATATATATATATATATATATATATATATATATATATATATATATATATATATATATATATATATATATATATATATATTTATCATTTAAGAGGAGTTAATGATCGATAAGATTTCAGGAGGTGAGAGATAGTTTCTCACAAATGACAGCTAATTATTGAATGTTGAAAACTTTGTACAAAAAGACTTACTTTTCTTAACTTGCATGAAGATATTGCACATACACACAATTAAAGACGAAAAAGGTTGCACACATTAAAATTTAAAACAGAGAAAATATCATAGAACCTTGTCCAATTGAAACTACACTACTAGCTTGAGTTTTATATTATGAACCACACACTCATAATGTAAGAGTTTATATTATTATCGATCATATTCTAAGTTGGTGGTTGAGGTTAATGCATATGAAGGATTATGGGTGTTAGTCAAAGGTGTTGGTGAAAGGCAATGATGAGTGTTAGAAGTTAGACATCTATCAACATTAGTCAACTACGACCATGGGTTGTATTAGTTGGGGGATGTTTGATGTTGAGTATCATAGATCCAAATCATGTCATATTTTGGGTGACAGTTGGCATATGTGGTGTCTATTTTTTTCTAATAAAATATAATTATTAGAGTGACTATGGGTGTCTGAAGAATCAAAGAATCTTGGGATAGTTGTTTTAAGGTTTTATAAGCTATCAAAACTTCATAATTCTTTTTTTACTATAAAGCAGTTAGAGTTCAGAATACATACTACATCCCTTCTACCAAGCTCTTCGATCCTACCAATGCTTTGTTGTCCAAGAACTCTTACACCGATCTCTATCAACATTGCCTCGACCGTAGTCATTACTCCAAGAACTCTTTTCAACCTCACAACAACATAAACATTTATCCAATTCAGTTACTTCTTTTGTTTGTAATTTATGTAATTCCACAAAGAGCCATCGACTTCCATTTTTATTACATATAACACATACTTATAAATCATACAAAATTATACATTTTGATGTATGGGGCTGTTAACCTCTGTATAGAAGAACAAAAAAGAGAAAATCCTGCCTACATACATCTTACCCGTCGGATCCAAGGATTCTGCCGCAATCGCGCCCATTCGGCGCCGTGCGCGTCGCTTCTCCGCATATCCTGCTCAAAATCCGCGATCTCACCTCGACCGTGCTCCGTCTTAACGTCTATAAAACGAAGAGGGAGAGACTTCTCTTCGACTGCTCTTTCCACACGACACTTCCTCTCAACTCCAAGCCGAAGACATCATCTCCACTCGAGTACCCATCGCCAAAGCCAGTCCCTACCTCTGATCCACCTATCCCGTCGCGTCCTCCAATTCCTAAGGCCGAACCCACGAATCTCTTCCTCTGCCGAAATCAATCCCGACACCAAGCGAGACATCCGATCCCGATCGCAGAGAGAGAGAGAGAGAGAGAGAGAGAGAGAGAGAGAGAGAGAGAGAGAGAGAGAGAGAGAGAGAGAGAGAGAGAAGTTCCCATACCTCTTCCCTTGGCCTCCACCCGACTCCTCTCCAAGCCCCTTCGACGACGTGCCTTCCTATCGAATCGGAAGTCAGGGCATTTTAATCGGAAGCAACAACTGAGAGCTCACTATTTGTGAAGGCGACTCTCTCCCCTTTCACGCACTTCTTTGGCTAAATCCAATGCAGAGACACAGCAAACAGAGGGAGAGGGAGGATTTTATTATTATTATTATTATTATTATTATTTATAATCATTAATTATAATTAGGTATTACTAATTATAATTAATAACCTTTTTTATATAGATTTATAATTAATGGTAATTATAACAAATTAATTATTATTAATCATTACTAATTATAATTAATTATTAATTAGTTATAATTATTAATTCATTATAATTATAATCAATTAGTCATAATTTATTAATTAGTATTGATTAATTATTAATTATAATTTGTTAATTAATAATGAGTAATTATTTATAGTTAATTATTTTCTATTATAATTAATTAATTATAATTAGTTAATTATCTATAATTAATTATTCTTTATTATAACTAATCATTATTAATTATAATTAATTATAATTAACTATAATTAATTATAATTAACTATAATTAATTATAATTAATTATGGTTATTATGATTAATAATTATTAATTGTTAAAAAAAATAGGGAAGGAAAAATTTCTCCTCTTGCCTCGATCTACACGCCGACGGTTGCTAAGGTATAACACTCCTAAATCTTAAAACTCCGAGAACCCGTTTTCAATGTTTGCAACGAGACGAAACGACCACCTATACATGCTTTTCTTAGCGTGATGGGAGGAAGTTCGTCGCGGTGCTCTCGACGAATTGGGTGATCACCTAAAGTCCCTTCTTCAAAGTTCGTAGTGCACCGAAAAACCGCCTATACACGCTTTTCTTAGTGTGGTCGGATGGAAACCCGGTGCGATACGTACGACGAAGTGGGGATACCCATAAGTACCCACTTGCGGGGAAACAACTGCTTTTCTTTTGCAACAGGTACCGAAGAACCATACACGCTTTTCTTAGCATGGTGGGGGATCAAAAAATACATTGCCACAGTGTCCTCGTTTGAGGACACCTACCATACACGCTTTTTTTAGCGTGGTGGGAAAGGCTCAGTTTCTCGTAGTTTGCCTCTAAACGAGGGAGACGTCGGGAGGCTGCCGAAATTTCGGCTGAACGCCAAACTACACTTGGACCTGATTGAACACATTTGAAAAACAGAGGACTTTGGCATCAAACTTGAACCTGAATATGCAATGAATTCAAATAAATTAAATCCAAACTTAAACCAAATGAACTCAAAGTTGAATCAAATGCTGAAAACTTGTAAGCTTGGACTTATAAGCTTGAACTTGTGTTTTGAACTTGATCTTGAACCCAAATGAATTAAGTACTGTGGACATAAACTCAACTTGAACTCCACAAAATCATAGGGGACTTTGATTTGGGACTTGAACTTGAACAATTTGAGCAAGGACTTGAGCTTGCTAGTTGAACATTTGGACACAAAATGATTAACAAAATACTTGAATCTAAATGAAATAAGTTCATACTTGAACTTGATTGGAATACTAAGTGAGTATAACAGAAATCTTTTGGGCTCTAACCCAAATGAACAAGGGACTTATATTGAAACTTCGTCGGACTATAGCAAACCATGAATGACATGAACTTGATTGAATCAAGTAATAATCATATGAATTTACAATTTGGATAGCAGGGGACTCGTGATGGAGAAAGCTTGAAGCAAATGAAAGCTTCAAATGTGCATGATAATCCATACGTAAACCTATAACGAGTGAAAACTAAAATGCAAACAAGGACTTATGACATGCGGCATAAGTCATACATGAATGATGAGCAACCAATAATATACCAAACAAGCCATTTGGATGCATGCAATTAGAAGCTTGTGATGGATATGATGACATGTTAGCCATCGTATATGCTCACAAGTAAAACAAGAGAGTTGTGAAGAAAATAATCTCCTTGGCACCAAGCAATCATTAACTGAGAAACACATGTGACAATCTCTTGTGAATATTAAGAGACATGCGACAAATACAAGCACTACAAACCATGTAGTATTCAACCCTTTCAAGCAATGGTGATCAACATATGATGGATATAGATATATGTTGGCAATGACGAAGACTCTCTCATATGCCTACAGTGGTCCACCTATAAGTGAAAAAGAGCATCATATGTGGAGAGGTTGACAATGAAATGCGACTTGCCTATGGTATATGAATACATTTTTCTATTGCAAACGGAAGAGTCTGATGTTGTGAGAGACTTATCCCAAATTCAACATGCTTAGTGCAATATACATGAATGTTAGGATAATCCTACGATCAACAAACAATTTGGTGCTAAGCAAATACATCAACCCCCTGCAAGTAGAAGGATTTAACATGGAATGAATGCAAAGGCCCCTGAAGAATGTAGGAATTTATACGACTTGTTATTCGTATATAAAAACTATATACCTGCTATGTGAACAAAATACCTACACTCCTACAGGTTATCATAACAGAAGATAGTGAATGTTACAACACTCCTATGATCAACTACCATTCAAATGGTTAACAAACACATCGATTCACTGCAAGTGAAGATGAAAGATGTACAACATATATAAGCTCCTACGAATTGTCATAGGAGACTTGTTGTATGTTCAATATATCATCCCCAACAAAATGTAATCGAGTACAAGTGACTATGAGCCATCGCAGAAGCTCGTGATAAATGTAGTTATCTATGATCAAGCAGGAGATTAGTTAGTGCACTATAATCCATCTACAGAAAAAGACAAGCAGTGCATGACGGTATACCTGTACAAAGAAGTGAATAACTCAATTCAGAAGCTGCTACGTCACGTCACTGGATCCGTAACTTCTATGCAAGCAGACAGAAGGCGTCTACAAATACTTTCAAAATACCCTCACACATACAATGTAGTTTGTACACACTTTGGTACACTAAAGAGGGTATACAATCAAGAACCCGCATGGGCCCCGACGAGCATGTTATTGGTACACACGTGACATCTAGGGATGCTACGCGGGTCAATAAAATTGAAACCTGATCCTCCTAAGTAGATAAATAGGAGTTGACAAGGTTCAACTATAATTATGAAATGCCCCCAAACACCCGCATGGGCCCCGACGAACATGTTATTTGTACACACATGATGTCTAAGGATGTTGCACGGGTCAATAAGTGAATTCAAGTTTAAACCGGATCCTTCTATATGGGTCAATAGAAGTAGACAGGGTTCGAACAATCAAACAAGTATATGGTGATGGCGACCGATATATTTGTTTTAATACATTCATATTAGGTCTTCAAGACCTATAACAATATGAATTCACTAATAAAGGCACAAAACCTACGAAACCCGATCCACTATCGGCAAGTTGATAGGGTCGACAAGGTTCAAGTTTTAAATTGAAATGACCCAAAAACACCCCGATGATGGCCGTGTTGAATGTTTATCTCAACCGAAGGGGTTCACAAATACTTTCAAATACGTCCCAAAAGTCTATTCCAAACATCCAAAAATTCAAAAAATCTCAAAATCTCAAAATCTAAAAAATATTTAAAATTGAAATCATTCATCAATCACTCAAAGCAAAATACATCCACCCTTCGCAACAGTTTGCCGGGGTGGACAAATTAAAATTTACTTTAGCTCACAAAGAGCCAAATGCTTAGTCGAAAATATCACTAGGATCCATTCTCAAATAATCTCCTGTTAGTAAGGATGTGGTACGTGTCCTCTAACCGACAGTTTTACCGCCAAATGGCACCACGAAATATCGATTATGGCCAGAGCCGATACATTCCTTATTGGCATCAAATCCTTGATATATAAATCAATAGAATATGATCGATAGGGCACAAAGTCCTATGTTAGCTAAGGTGGATTCAAATATGTTCCCTTAGACAAACATTCACCCCGGGTCTACAAGGTCCCCTTGGACGAAGAAACCCATGGCTGCCGACAAGGATCCTTCTGTCAGGTTGGGTCGACTACATCCTCTAACTAAGTAGACCAGAGACCATGATGGCCTGAGACGACGGAACCATGGGATCTTGATCGGGTCCATCATCCATTCCCCACCATCCGCTTTAAGTGCTAGGTGGTGAAATTCCCTATTTTAAATATCAAACTTTCCAAACCTTTTCAAATACCCAAATTCAAATCCAATTTCCAAATCCAAATCTATGATGCTACTATAGTCAGATAACATGTATATTCTACGTATCTGATTGATGACTAGCCTTAATCGAAAGTTCTCTCTCGTGGTCGAGAGAGGTAATTAACTATAGGGGCTTGCGCCTATAGGAAACCAGAACTCAGATCATAAAGTCCTCGCAAAATGAGGGCGAAATATCTGGGTAGTGTCTTATCTACAAACTCATTTGCCTTCCAAAATTTACCCTGGAACTTAGTCCGTTAAAACTCCCTCGCCGAAGAAAAAGCACAATCAGCGGCGGGGAGGCCGGGGCCGAATGTTTGGAGCCTACAGGGACCTTCTCATCTCCTAAATTTAAGAATATAACTAAGAAGAAAGCTATTGCCTTTTATTGACCAAGATTTTCTTTCCTTCGGCAGGGAGTTGTTGTACGTTCTCTATAAGGTCGAAGCATTCTCTAAAAAATCTCCCATTTTTGGATCTTTCTCTTTGGTCGTATAGGCACCGGAGGCAAAAGCAATATGGCGTTGGAACTTCGGGTCAAGAAACTCTTGCAAAGCATTCAAATCTACCTTTAACCCTAGTATAATAAATCGAAAGTGAATCATTATTATATATCTTTTATTGATTACTCTACTTGCTTTTGTCGGGTGTTTCCAATGTTTGTCACACCTAAAATGAACAACAAATTCACTCACTTTAAAAACATGACTGAAACTCGATTCAACACTTGCATTAAATTATATGCTTTGACATATGAGGTGAATACATCACAACAATACTATACAATATCCTAACCACCCATAGCATAATTCCATAGTTTAATACTCTTGATACACTTGAGCAAAATGATATAATGGGGCACAAACATAATCACATTATGAAACCATTCGAGCCCTTCTACTTAAAGCTCCATTGTAATACAAGTTGTGGGCGGAAACTTTACTTACCATAATCTATATCTCATAAACCAACTATTGTCAAAGACAACTCTCATGAAATCCCCATGAACTCTATAGCAAACCACCAACATACTCCCACCTAAGAATTGTTGACTAATCCTATTTTCCTTGGCTCAAATCACGATCCATTCACAAACTAACTCCTAGATACTCTCAATGCATTTTTTCAAGCCACTCCTCATCCACCAAAGCTATAAATATTATCATCTTACAAATCGATGAATTATTATTTATTGCCATGTTACAATAAAAAAAAATTACATCTATCATCAACCACCCCACCCAAAAAATAACCTAACCACCACCTACTATTTAACCTTTAACTCTAATGCCTTCAACTTATGCTATATCCACTCAAACTTAACATTCCTCCTCTCCACCTCTAACTCACTCCTCATCACTTTAATATTCAATGTCCACTATATTCTACCAACTATTCTACCCAACAAATTAATATCAAACATGTCCCACTTCAACCACACCCAACTACTACTACTACTACTCATATTATGCAAACTCAATACAAAATCGACTCATTAATACCTTAGCATCATCTAAATCTACTCCATGTACTTACACTCTTATTTGGCCCTACGTGGTACTCTTAAGCAGCAAAGTAGTTAAAGTGGCATCAAGCTATGCCCCAAGAATTTAATGCTTTACAAAAAAATTTCATCGCACCCTTTCCATACTAGAATGTATTTAGTTGTTGATGGACTTATAAAACCAAGCATAACTCTAACAATGCCATTGCTCATCATAAAGCTCAACTAGTAGTTCAAGGCTACAAGCAAGAGCATGGACTTGCCTCTGTTGAAACTTTCAGCTCCGTCACCAAAATGCCAACCATTCATATTCTTCTCACTATTGCAGTATTGAACAATTGAAAATATGGTAATCAAATGTATTTAATGCTTTCCTTCATGGTAACCTACTGAAAACTATCTACATATCATAAACTCCAAGTTTTCAAGATCTCAACCTTCTTGGTAATGTATTCTCACAAAAAAAAAAATAAAAAAATAAAAATCTCTTAACTCTAACAAGCTCCACGATAATGGTACTCAACCTATTAAGGTCGTATTCAATGCCAAGGTTTTTATCTCAACTCAGCTGATCATTCCCTTCTCATTTACCACTACCATCAAATCAACATATATCTTCAAATTTATGTCGACAATATGCTCATAACTAGTAACAATTCTACAATAGTCTCATCCCTCTTTTCCTCTACATCCAAGCTAGAGCAATGCCTTATGTTATATTCCTCTATTAAGAAAGATATATAGTATACCTTCTCCAAAAATCTATTATACTCAACTACAAATCCATTCTCAATCATGTGCCCTCTAAACCTTTCGTCACGTTGGAGTATACAAGCAAATTTAGCAATCCAATCCCCCACTATCAACTAATAAGCTTCCTTCAATAACTTACCATAACATGACTCAATGTTTACATTATTGTACAAATCTACCAATACATACATAACCCATCATTATCACTTACAATTTCTCAAACATGTTCTCCACTTCATTAAAGGTGCCCGCACATACAATCTCCCAAGTCATAAAAGTGGTCTCATCATACATGCCTACTCTTGACTCTAATTGGGTTGTGACCCCAGCCTCAAGGACAAAATTTAAAATTTGGCTATTAACATATTTAGGCAATACTTTTTATAGTGAAGTGTCAAAAAACACCACATAATAAATAAATATTTCATTAAAGTTGAATATCAAGTCTTTGTCTCGATGACAACTGATAAAATCTTACTTCACCTTCTATTACAAGAGCTGTACATTCCTCTCGATCAATCCAAATCTCTCTATTGCAACATCTCTGTCATGACTCTAACCAACAAACCAACAACTCCAAATTTTATGTTGATACTAAGCACATAGACATTATCTTCTACTTTATCCATGAACATATACTCTCCAATGAAATCTCAATACTTAATATCAACTCTAAGGATCAAGTAGCCAACAAATTCACAATGCCTCAACCCAATCTCCAATTTCAAGACCTACATTTACAGCACTATGAAACATAGCAGCCTGGCAGTTATCATCCCTACAGCTTCAATAGACAACAAACAATTCTAATAACATATGTGATCTAAATCGTAGATGCAAAATGGCTCCAATACCCCCTAAACTTTGTTACATATCAAGTAGTCATCATAGCAAATTCTTGTGCGTGTGCTTCTTTGCATTTTGAATCTTCTACAATGTAATTATGAATGTGCTTTGTACCCTCATCCATCCAATGGATTCTGCTTCGGTCTCTCCCCATCTTCATTACTTACTTTAAGTTAAACACACAAAATTATAATGTTATCGTGTATGGATTTTCATGATAAATATTTTACATAACATGATACTAACTTATGCGTACCTCTCATAGGTTGTTCCTTTGTTCTTCACATCTATTGATGGGCTAGGTAGTTGAGAGCGAATTGGATGATAAATTTATCAATAATAAGCCCAAGCTAAACATTTAGGTTGCTTGCAATTTTTCATACTAAGATTTCATTGGGACATTTCTTACTTCTTTACTTTTCAAATCACAACTATAACTTTTTGTTTGACCTCTACTTTTAACAGCTTTAAAAAATAGTTTGTACTAAAAAATTGTTTTCTACAACTTTAAAAAATTACTCAAATTTATAAAGCAGAAAGGAAATTGTCCCAAATGAAACCTAAAACATCTTTCAATTACATAGATACAAGTTAATCAACATTCAAATTAGTGTTACCTTTTTAGGGGTTGTTTGGTATCATCCTATCAACTTTAAAAAATTATGCCAAACAATTTTCAAGCTCTTCGTAAATCCTAATCCTCAGTAAATCAGAAATTTATGGATTTACATTGTAAAACCTGGATTTACTAAATCCCTCAGTTCGGCGAATTCATGATTTTATGAACTACAGTATTTATGAGCTTGCGAGCAAGTTAGCTCTCATCATTAAGGAATGAGGCAAAGGTTACCTATACAATGAGCTAGCTCCTGTCATGACTTATAATCCAACACTTTCGAAGGAGGCAAAGCAACGAGCGTACTCCCATCATATGAAGCACGTATTGCACGCGAAGTTGAAGCAGCCACGAAAAAATAGCAACAACGACAAGGAAAAGTGGCAAAGCACATGATAAAAGGAAATAAAACCCTATACAACCTTCATTATTAAGTATTATTAATTTTTTTTAAAGATGCACTTATAATAGCATTAGAAAAAAAAGACCTAATACAAGCTACCAATACAATCACATTCTTCCTTTTAATAGATGAAGAAAGTAAGGAGGAATATTATCCATATTAATATCATTCTAAACAAAATCACTACTAAGAGCAAGGTTAGCACAAAATCGGCTAACTTATTACATTCCCTATACACACAATTAAAAATAACATGTTGAAAATCTTTTAAGGAAAGCAAGCTCTTCCATCCAAACGTCGGCCTTATCACCATCCATCTTCTTCATAATGACTTAAAGAAATTTGATTACTTTAATATTATCCCCTTCAATTATAATTCCTTTATAAAGCAACATCTACTCTCACATGATCAAACTCAAGGAATGAATAGCTAACATCTCCAAATAATATACATCCCTATGTACACCACTGAATCAAAATGCAAATAAAAATCTTCTTTTATGATCTCGGAATACTCCCCCCATACCTGGCTTATAAGGCGGTAATAAGGAAGCATCAACATTAACTAAATTAGATGCAATAATCAAACTACTATCATCCTTACCACCATACACACCTTTACTCCTAGATTTTCAAGAGAAATATACAGCAAAAGGAAGCACAGACCTCCAATCACATGCAGCATTCAACAAATGAACAAAAAAACGTAATGCAAGATCCCCATTTATTCAAATTTTGAATCACCTGAATCACCTTCAATCAGTTCACTGTCACATGGTCATAGTCTTCCACCGCCATACAACCTCTAGGACATGAATTTCCTTCTTTTAGCCTTCTATGCACTAGAAATTGGAATGTAAAAATCACATCATTAAACATCCGCCATCAGAAAACCTCAACCCGTGGATTCAATTTTACCTTCTTTATCCAATTCCAATACTGATTCTCAAGCAGATGATCCGTCTAGGACTCGAATGCTAGTGCAAAAATTGATTTCCCCATTGATAACATATCATTACTTGATAATGTAATAAATTAAACTAAATTACCAGTATAATATAATTTACATATTCATAATTAATTATATTATTTAAGTAATTAGTGGTACTATTTGTAATATAATTAAGTAATTTAATTTAATAACTAATATTAAATTATTTTAATTAACATTTGTAATTTAATGGTTATAATTATTAGTAAGAGTACTATTGAAATAATTTATATTAAAATTTTTTAAATAATTAATAAGAATTTACAAATATATTTATATATTTAGTAATATAATGAGTAATTTAAAATTATCACCAATTTAATTAAATTGATAATTAGTAATAATTAAACTACTTTTTAATTATATTATTTATCAATATAATATATTAAATTCAAACCACATTAAATTTAATTTTTAAATAAACCAACTATCTAAAATCTTGAATTACATTGCCAAATAAATTTTCAGTATCTACAAGGATTTAGCATGTCAGCAGACAATTTTCACGATTTAACATCCTCTAGATTTATTAAATTCGGATTTACAAGATTTACTAAATCCAACTAAAGTTAAATCCTACTCGTTGCCAAACAACCCCTTAGTTTGGCATTCACTAATAATTAATTTGGTCAAGCAATTGGCTCGAATTTATCATTTTATAAGCACATGAACTAATTTGAATAATATATATTAAACAGGTATTTCATGCTAGTTTTAAATTATTGATAAATTCGAGCATTTATACTCCATCCCTAACTGCCAAAATCTATGAGCCATGCAATAGAAATGGAAGATAATACTTGGACTGACCAAGTATTAATTTAGTCTCACTACAATCTGTAAGACCTACAAGGAATCACATAAGAGAAAATGGTTTTATCCCATAAATTACTGCCTGGATTGTTCATAAGAATCTGGCGGATGGATTAAAGGCTTCTGAGTTCAATATGACTGACTATAGCACATTTGAAATTACTTCATCAATGATATGGTAGCGTTAAAAGTGCTTCATTAGTACGGCCGATAACGCATTGGCCGCCTGAACCTTGGAGCTTTTCTGCATGCATAGAAATGAAAAAAATCATGAATAGCAAATATAACAAGAGAGCCAGCTTATCATTGCCAGATATTTCAAACCAGTAAGATCCAGATTTGCAATAAGCAATTGAACTTAGCTTAACTAATAAAGCTTGAAACAAAACAAAGAAATTCTCTACAACAGTTCAAAAGCAAATTAAAAGGAAAGAGCAATAAACTATGGAGGTTATGACCGGGAAATCAGAAGATAAATAGTGCCCGAGTCAACCAAAAGTGTCCGGTAGCTTCAGGATAGCTCATCAAGGAGTTATCGACAACTACTACATCTTAATTGACTTGTTTACATGTAATATAAGTATATTAAATTTGGTAAATTGTGCATGGAAAGCATTCATGACGGGTTTTGGTATGCACACGCCTCCTATTTTAGTCTAACTAGATGAAACTACATGACATAAGAACGGATTATGGGAGCGCAATGTTTCAAAGATCCTTCCATCTTTCATCGAAGACTGAATATCAAAGAAGAAAAAGATAAGAGCAAACATCCACAAATCTCTTTTAAGGTAATTTTTGACAAGTAACCTCATCAAGCTTCAGGGTTCTGCTTTCATTCCTATTAGACATAAATTCTAATACAAGGAACACCACTAAATGGAAACAAAAAACAAATATATCAAGAGTATGGTTTTTAATCTAAGCTTGAGGCTCCAAAATAGCTCAGGTTTCACTTGCAAAATTGGTTGAACACAAATTGTTATTAAAAAAAAAAAGTGTAACCCAATGCATGAAGTTCCAAATAATGTCAGGTATAAGGTGTTTTTGTCCGGTGCATTATTTTCACATTTTTAGAAAAAATTATTACGTGCGGGATCAGATTCATCCGGAGACCAATAAAAATGCACCACGTCGCCTCCAAAAATGTACCGCGCTTGGTACCGAGCACAGAACCGGACGGTTCTCCCGTCTGGTGTCCTCACAGAATAATCCCTCCATTTTTAGACAGACTGGGGGAGGATTAAGCTCAGCACCTATGAAAAGCATGAACCGAGCTTAGAAATAAGATCATGAGCTCATTTAATATATATGAGCTCAAAATGAACAAAGCCTGCACAATGGTTGACTAATAAAATATTTGATTACATATGCCTAAGTTAAACCTTCTTTCCCCGTCCCCTATCTTAGGCTAGGCCCAGGTCCATCGCAATTTAATATCCAACCAAAATACGCTCTCTGCTTTTTTCATTGGCTATTGGAATAACGATGGAGATTAATGTAAGGGGCAAATATAAGAACACATCCTCAAACTCTAGGTCCCTTCCCATTTCCTCCAATAGAGTAACGATGTCTTGTAACTCCTGCAAAGGACACACAGGAAGAGGATATATATATCTGACGGACTCTTTCGAATCTTTGCAAAGGGCAGAGATAAATAGGAAAAGTGGAAGGGGAGCTTGACCTCGCAGCAAACAGCTAGTAGTATTTTATGGAAGACAAATGACGTCATAGCGGAATCTCCAGTGAAGATCTCTACTACTACGTTAGTGGCTCGAACTTCTCACTGAGGCAAAACTGGTTAATAAAACTTAGGTGAGAAGATTGAGTTGCCTTGATCAATCGTTCGTCATACATTTCTGCCTGTAACACATCTTCAAGGGAAAAGTAACCTCCTTGGCTAATATCAGAAGTCAGTGGATGAAGAGCATTGCCTGTAACACAAACATTATCCTTGCAATATTGCTCCGCAAATAGTCATTTGGCCAACAGAAGTTCAGAGGAGAAAAGACAAATCCATTGTTCAGATCACCAGCCACAATGACTTGAACAACTTCTTTGGGAGTCCTTTAGCTCTTCAAGTTGCTTATCAACAATTCTCACGTCTTTTGAATGTTTTCTCCAGCTTCTTTATCACCATGACTAGAAGGAAACCTATAGAGCATTCTCATCGTGGTGAGATATACCAACTCAGAAACTTTCTCAAAAGAAGTATTCAATGAGGGTAGAGCTTGAGATGGAAGAATGAGGAGCATCTCTGAGTTCTTTGCAAGCTGATGAACTGGAGGCTGATAATGGTCTGAATCCCAGCCATTAGGAACGCATTCCCCTATATAAACAACCTTAGAAGAGAGCCTTATGGTCTTAGGCAATCGAACCCTTCAAAATGCCTCTAACAACAGGCTTCTATTCAAAAAATGAACTTAAAGCTTCAAAAGAATTGATAAGCAGCCTTTAAAGAAGTATGTGGATTTCGAGAATTCAAAGCAGAGTAAAGAGGGAGAAGCGAGAGAGGGAGAGTTGCATGAACAGGGAGGGAGAGATGTTTGAAGGAGATTTATTTGTGAGCAGGTGCTAGGGAGTGTGGAGAGTGAGCAAGCAAGCAGAGCAAAATATACGACAAGAAAGAGGAAGCATGCCTGGTGCGGAATTGAGTGACTAATGTCACGAGAGGGAGAGGAGAGAGAGCAGGGGAATGTGATTTGATTTCCATTTCACTCTCTTTTTTTTTGAAATAAAGGGCTTGCAAGAGTAGACATGATTGCATATGAAGCGTTGTAGCAAGATATCGAGGATTAATAATATAATGTTGAGTGAATTTGGACAATACAAGGATTTGACGAGATTTATTCATTTTTTTAAATAAAATTACTTGGAAGAGAACAAAAAGGATAATATAGGTGAATCGACTTCTCATGCGATTCATCGTGCATCTCGAATTACATGTCCTCACCTTACATGCCGGTGAATTTTTCGAAATTTTCTCATGTAACAACACGAAATATTCGTGTCATTTCTAGGCAATTTTGACGTTCTAGACGCATCGATAACGTCTGTTTTGCGAATGGTCAACATTTGAGTGATTTTGATTGCAATTGAGGTATTTTGAACTCAATTTCCATGATGATGCATTGGAGGTTCAACATTTTGGTAGAAATTAATCAATTTGATCGCGAGAGGTCCTTCAATAATTTTGACTTTTTGAAAGCATCAACACAATCTATTTAGCAAAACGAGCGACAATTGAATCATTTTTTGCTTTAGTCGAAGCATTTTGAATAAGACTTACAATAATTCATCCATTGTTTGTCATCTTTATTAGATTCAATCAAAATAACCTCCAGGACCCTCTCATGGTAATGTCAACACTAAAGTGGCATCAGTGTAGTCTATATTCCAAAATAAGTGATGATTAGATGATTTAGATTTATGTGATGTATTTCAAACTAGTTTGCGCAATGTCGCATCCATCATCTGGTGATTTCATCATTGCATATCGAGTTGCATATTGGAGCAGATGTGAAGGTCAACAGCCAATCACATGAATGAAAATGAGATCACATACCTTTAATCATATGACAAATAGCTTCCTTCAACTCAACTACCTTAAAATACCAATTACTTCTAACTAATTAATTTTTAACTACCAACTTCCACTTACTTTAAGTAACTATTGAAAGAAAATGCAATAATTATTTGAAATAAATTCGATCAAGTGGGGCATGTATCAATTTTTGTGTTTATCTGAATCATAAAGAGAGAAATCAAACACAATAACAACTCAGAGAATGCTAACATTTTGCTATGAGAAGGAATTCGGAATACATTTCGCAAAAGTCAAAGTCATGCAGGGGAGAACTATTTCAAGCTTCATAGGAAAACCAATCTTCCCAGTTAGAATGGACTTCATAGATAAAAAAAAAATAACCTTTCTAATGGTGATGGGTTTGTTATGATAAACTCTCTCAATAACTCTCGAATCCCAAGCCACTAATCCTATGATTCATATTCCAATCAAATTTAATATTAAAACCTGCCCTAGTAATAGAAAAGTTACAATTGTAGATGGGTCGTCTATAACTATTGTTAGCAAAGGAATATTAAATCTAAAACCTATTTTTCACTAAAGAATGCTTTGCACATTCCAAAATTGTCCATCAATCTCATAGCCATTCATAAAAACACCAAAGCCTTAAATTGCAAAATAAACTTCTTCCGTTCTCATTGTGTTTTTAAGGATAAAGTCATGAAAAGTATGCTTTGATTTGCTGCGAGGAATAATAATACATTCTGCTATCATAAGGAAGTGAGCACTCACAAAGGAAACTGCTTTCCCTTTCTTGCTAGTCTAAACGTTACAACTACTAACCAAATGAGATTTGGCTTCAATAACTCTGCCTAGGATATCCTCCTAATGATCTTCTTAAAAATATGTTCCCTCCATGTTTTAAATTTATGATATTCACAAATTTCAGCATGATACTCGTGAATTTGCTAAATATTATCATTTGTCTTATCCATTGAGCAATACTAGATCCACTAGCTCCTTTTCCCTAATAAACAGACATATGGAGACCTTTTCAAATTCTCAACGCCTCTATTGCTAAATGATATTCTTTTTCTTTATTGATGATTATACTAGAATTTCTTAATATAAAAAACAAACAAATAGACATTTCATTGTCGTGTTCACCCTCAGGAAAGGTAAAATGTTGCTCTACGACACAAACCGCGCTTTCGCAAGCCTAAGGTCCCATTCTTCCTGAGATAGATTGGATTTTAAATTAACCAGATTTCCCATAATGATTGGCATCAAGGTTTATTTAGTTATGAGGTTCCACTTTCTATGAGCGCAAGCCCTCATAAATAATTACCCCTTCTAACATGTAGAAGAGCACTCTCGATTAAGGATGAAAGTATATTTAGTTGTGCAAA
This sequence comes from Dendrobium nobile, assembly GCA_022539455.1. NCBI lineage: Eukaryota > Viridiplantae > Streptophyta > Magnoliopsida > Asparagales > Orchidaceae > Dendrobium > Dendrobium nobile. The sequence goes on from CM039734.1 coordinate 39,765,814, forward strand.
AAATGTAGAAGTGTGCAAGTGTCTTAATTATGGGGGATGAAGGTACACTCGATCAAGATCCAATGGTTTCGTTGTTCTGGGTATATCGTAAGTTTTAGTCTACCAACACTAACAACCATTGATTATAGTGTCCAAGAAATCTGATTAGCAGCCATGAGTTGCCTCCTCTTAGGGATCCCAAGTAAACTGAAGTGGATAGGTGCATGTTGGTTTGGTTTGGGTTAGGATTTGCGGATCCACTTAGAAGTTGCCCGTAGTTTAGGTTTAGGTTAGTCTTATGACCTCACTTAGGAGTTGCATGTAGTTTAGCTTTGGGTTAGGTCTCACGGCCCCATTTAGGAGTTGCCTGTAGTTTGGATTTAGGATGGGACTTACAATTTTCATTAAAAGTGGCCCGTGTAGCAGGACTTACGGCTTCGGTTGAAAGTAGCCCGAATAACGGGTCTTACGACCTCTAATAGAGGTTGCCCATGTGTGGGTTAAAAGTCGGTCTTACTGCTTCACTTTGGAAGTAGCTTAAGTAACAGGTCTTACGGCCTTTATTAAAGGTGGTCCAGGTTATCGGGGATGCATTATTTGTTTTAGAAATACTTTCCCCAATACTCTAATTGAGATGGATTTACAACTTTTATTAAAAGTGTCCCGGAGGTTAATTGTTTAGGTACACTGGTTTGCAGTTGTCAACTAGTCTGACATTAGACTTTAGCTTTCAGTCATTTACTAGTCTGCTTGTTCACTAGTTGCACACTTACAAGCCTGCAGTCGTTGTTTTGACACTTACTAGCTAGTAATTATTTTCTACTCTAGCTTTTAGTAATGTACTTTTTGTTTTAGCTGGTAGTAGTGCTTATAGTTTTCTTTTACCCCAATAACTTGTCATTCTACTTTAACCCTATTATTTGTTCAACATCTACTTTTCTTTACTAGCACTACTTTATTTTACTATATTGTGCTAATACTCTATTTGTTTACTTGCAGGTACATGGTACCTGCAGCAGTTGCAGGAGCTAGAGAGCTTTAAGAGTTTGAGTATGTGAGCTGTTGTTTATAAGGAGGGATTTAATTTTAGGATTTTAGAGCCTTTCTTTCTATTTTCTGTTTTGGTTAGTTTTTTAGGAGGTTAGGTTTTAGTGTGAGTTGTATAGTGTCTAATTTAGTGTAAACATTGTTCTATTTTTATTTAATGCATTTATTTAATTTTGAATTAATTGCATTAACATTTAACTTTAATTAAAAGGATTCAAATTAATTGTTCAGTTCTTTAATTGATTTTAAATGTATTTTAAAATTATTTAGTTAATTTCACTGTATTATTAATTAAATTTAATTAATTAATTAAAAGATGTTCACTTGATAATTTCAATTCAAGATAAAGTTTTAGTTAAAATTTTTAATTAATGTTTTGATTTTCATTAATTATTTAAATTAGAGTTAAATTAATTAATTAATTATTAAATTATATTCAAAATTAATTATATGAATTTTAAAGGTTTAATTTTATTTAATATGATTTAAGTTTAGCTTTTAATTAATTAATTATTTAACCATTTTATTTTAATTAGAATTGCTCATTTAATTACAATTAATTAGTTATTCTTTTCAAGTTAAATTAATCAATTAAATGTTTTTTTTTTCAAAATTTTCCAAAAATATGCACAGTCTAATATTTTCGTGGAAATTTCGTCAGCCTCCTAGCGTCCCCTCCCCGTCAGGGGAGGTTAGGGATGGCACTTTCCCTTTATAGTCTATTCGACCATATCAAATCGAAGGCGAGGACTTTGGGGGAGCGAATCGACCCCAGATTGAATCTTCAACTCCTCTAATTTGAGTCATTGTGGTACCTAATTTAAAATTTGACATTTCCAGGTATTTCAGTAGCCTTTCACTTTTAATCTGCTCGACCGGATCAGATCGACGGCCGAGGGCTTCGAGGGACATATCAACCCTATAATACATCTCCAACCTTTCGATTTGGTGATTACGATGTCTTCTTTTCTCTTATATGATAATAACAATAATTATTAATTATTATTAATATTTTACAACTATTATTATTAATAATATAATAAATCCCTTCAATTGTAATTATTATTAATAATAATATTCTATTATTAATTATAACACAATATAATATACCCTTTCTTCCATGCTCCCTGTTTCAAATAAAGAAACATTAAGCTTAGGCGTGTGTAATTAACCAAAGCATAAGTTGCCTTTTTGCGAGTATAGAAGAAGGAAGCTCGAGTGTGGAGGTCGGTTGCAGAGAGCAGGGCCGAACAACCTAGTGTCGAGATCGAGCGTAGGAGAGAGTGCGGGATCATGAGGTCTCGTCCTTGCATAGGAGGTCAGACGCAGGTGGCAAGAGAGGTTGAATTCACAGCTTGCGGTTTCACGTGGGTGTTGCAATCGAACGTAGGTGGATCGAGGGTGAACGACAGGCTTGTTCGCACGAGGCCGAGTCAACGGGAGGTGGGCTCGGAACAGCTTAGGAGGTTCGGATGAAGGCGAAGGCTGGGGGATGTTGTTTGGTCGGGAGTTTCTGCAGACAAAGGTTGGGAGCGGAGATATGTGCTAGCCGCTTGCAAGTGAGGAGGACGGAAGACGGGCTTCGACGGGCGTGAGTCTGAAATCGAATAGGAGATTCCCTCAGGAGGGTTGTGCATAGGAACTGGAGGTGGAGAAATGCAGCAGATTGAAGAGGGCTCTTGGCTCAAGTCCATTAGTAAGCGTAATCTTTTGTTTCGCTTCTATTTAGCTTCGTAGGGATTGCATAGCAGTTATTTCCATTGCATTGTGTATATTGTATGAGAATGTCGAAACATGGTTCTAGTTATTCTTTACGCTGTCTCCCCCCATTACTTTATTTTAACACTATAACTATCTTTGAACAACATGTTTAGTTCCCTTCATTATTCCCATTGATAAATATGATTTGGCGGACATTATTATTTTAGCAATGTCAGTTGACTACACCAATTCAGAAATTTCCATTGCAATTGTTGCTGTCTCGTACAAGTTCTCAATGTCCCATTTTATTCCCTTTAGGAGCACCCGAATTCCATCTCATATAATCATGTTCAATGTGGAATTCTAGTTGTTAGCAGTCAATTTCTCCTTTAGTCCATCTCAAAATTTAGATCAAAACTTCCTATTAAATCCTAACTACAGCTATGCAACAACCACTGTCCTTGTGATAGTGATCCTTTACTTATCTTTGTATTAATATTGAGGCCAGTTTCATTGTAATAGTTGATCGAAATGAATTACAACATTGCTTCTTCCTCTTGAGTTTTATTCACTATTTTTATTGCTATCGAACTATATAATGATATCATAGTAAGCTTGTAATTTCTGACATCACAAATATTATCAATCTACAACTAACCATTCACAACCACATGGTGCCCTCCATTTTTATTTCAACATGCTGAAGGGAATTATTGTTTCAAAACAATATCTCTAAGTACCATTGTGGAGAAGTAATGATATTCTTTATAAATAGGATTCCATATAGAGCCATATGGTACAAATGTCCTTTGGAGATCCTCTCTCCAAACTACACTAGGATTACAACAAAACTGAAAATATTCCCCTCAAGCTTTTGGTTGTCTCGTTTGCACACTTTCAAACTCATGATAGAGGAAATCTAATCAAAGAGCTATAAAATGCCTGTTTATTGGTAAAATGCTAAAAAACTATTTTTTTTTTTAATTTTCATCAATATCAATTTTCATGAAAATGAACATTACTTTTTGGGCTCTTCTCATTAGGCTGACAACACTATAAAGTAAGAAAAAATAACTCTTCTATCTTAAAACATACTTAATTTATCAACTGCAAACATTCCATTATATCCACTCCTAAAAATATTCATGAATACGTTTCAGAAAATATTCATGAATTCATTCCTAAAAATATTCATAAATTAATTTCTAAAATTGCCACAGAAAATATTCCTGAAACAACTTCAAAAAACATATGGTTGGATTAAATGCCACTACTATAATCCATATCTACTAAAGAAGGAAAACTCTACTTTCAAGGCCTAAGAAGATCTAACAGTCTTATGAAAAGTGATGACAATACAAGGATTCATATTAGCAATTCATGGAAGCAATACGAAATATCCGCATAGACAATTCAAAAAATCACGATTTTCATATGTTAAGGTCCCATTATGTTAAATCTAAAATCTAGCATATAAATAGTTTCCTAATCTTTACAAAATAAAGAATATATATTGGTGTATAGTTATTTCTTTCGTTCTTTGTATTTGATTTTAGAGTAATGTTTTCCATTTATTATGATTTTCTCCTTGTATAAATAATGGCGGAAGCCTGGCCAGCTATACAAGAAGAAATAACAAGAGGAACTAATTCATCCATTTCTCGCATTTTGTTTGTCTTTGATTTTCCAGTTTCATCATATTTCAAATCAATTTGTACTAACCTGTGAATGAACATTGAACGTGCACCATTCTTATGATTTCCTTGTACAATTTTCACATATAGGTGTTTCGTACTCAATCAGCTCATTTAATCATGGTCTTCAAACATTGAGTAGCAAGGCATATTGTAATATCATTTACTTCTAATTCTTTAATATAAAATGTTGCGTTGTAACATTACTTGCAGAAAATACTAATCAACTCATGGACAAATGGAACTCAGGAAAGACCATTTGAATGTATGGAAACCAATTATTGCAGAAAAAAAATTCAGTTAGAACCATAACACTAAGACCTACTTTCTTGATGTATAAATAACATAATGCACATCATGGAATAAAAATCTGATGGACCAGCTAATTTGATTGTGAGAAATTAAGAAGTTTTCTAATCAAGAGGAAGATGTTTAGGAAGGTTCTTAATCAAAGAGAATTAATTAGATGTTTCCTATTTGAAGAAAATAGATTTGGGGGCTAGTTAATTAGGAAATATTTTCTAATTGAAGATGGCAGATTTGTGGGCTGATTTGGAGGAGATTAATTATGAAATGTTTCCTAATTGAACAGGGTTGATTTGGGGGCTAATTAATTAGAAAATGTTTCTTAATTGAAGATGACAGATTTAGGGGTTGATTTAAGATTTGTTTTGGGAGGAAAATAATTAAAGAAATAGGAGGGAATTGAGGAAGGTCTGTTTGGGTATTTACTGTTTATTGCTTGCTTTAAATAGGTGATTTTCCTAAGGGTAGGCATAGGTGTTGTTTGCTGAAATTAGATTGTTGTTAGGGTGTTTGGGCTCTAGTAGGCGGCTAGAGATTTGGGAGAGACGGATCTTCCTCTCAAATTGAAGTCTTGTATCTTGTCTTTTCTTTCATAAAAATTTCAATAAAAAAGTGTTCGTGTGTTTTATTCATGATTTTCTTGTCGTTAGTATTCTGAAATTACTGAAATTAAATTTCAGCCAAGGTTTTTCCATAATTTCTGCAAGCACTTCCTATCAAAATCCAAAGAAATCATTTAGAAAATAAAAGAGAAGTGGAAAAATTTTACCCATACCCATATGGAGCAAAATATGGTGAAGGCATGAAAGTTAAAAAATTTTACCCATACCCATATGGAGCAAAATATGGTGAAGGCATGAAAGTTCTTCTTGATCGAAAAGCCATGTAAGCATTGGGCTGCCTGCCACGGTATTGCTTCAGCCCTGGAATATTTGTCCTCTTAGCTGATACCTGCCATTTCTTTTTTATTAAAACACATGCACACATTTTCAGGCACATGCATACTACATTAACCAAATTGAACTTTTATCTAACCTTTAATTGACGACTATGCAATTCGGATTCATTTAAGAGAAGAGCGTTTTGAACAGCCTCTACTTCGACAAATTCGACATAAGCAAAACCCTTCGGCTGGCCAAACTTGTCTGTTAAAATTGTTACTCTGTTAACAGTCCCACAAGACTGGAAATGCTGCTGCACCTCTTCAGGAGTGCATGCATAATCAACCTGGCAAAAGATAATTGTATTTGCTACATAATACATGGGATAAAAATATAATTATAACACCAAAATGATGAAAAATAGTTATCCATTCTGAAATAATGTTATTCAATGGGAAGAATGAATTCTACCCTCATCTTTTTGGAATTCAACATCTCCAGGCAGAAAAAAGGTTTTATTTATAGCACCAATCACTATTATCAAGTATAAAGACAAAGAAAACGCTTACACGGTCAATCACATAAAGAGGACAATGCAGAAATATCATAAAAAGTATTCTCGGGAGCAACACTATCGGTTTTAATTCTAATGAAAGGCAGTAGAATTAAAACCCTCTACCAATCTAAAAGAGCATAGAATGGCAGCCTAGTAGCCTTTACCTCCAATATTCAAAAGGATAAATTAAAACTCGCCTGGATAGCTACATCAAAAGAACAAACATTATTTTGTTTTGTAGAAGAGGATGAAGGAAAACCATGTTGCAGAAGTTGGAATAAAGTGAATGTTGAAACAGGGAAATGTATCCACATTTTCTGATTTCATCATTATTTATAGCTTTTCCCAAGGCTTCCTATTTTCTTTGTGGTTTCATAATTTGCTGAATATTTTCTTCTATTGTAGCAGAGAAATTTATAAACTAAGCCTGGCTAGATCAACCTGTTAAATGCAGCAAAGTTGGTCCAGAAACCTGATGGCAATTTTTTAGTCAAATGTTATGTATAACAAGATTAATGACAATTTTTTAGCTTTATTAGTTGATCTAATTATGTAATTGTTTCTAGTATATTTTTCTATGAAAAGGGGCCCTTAAGATTTGTTATGAAGGAATGTGTTAGACAATTCCCAGAGGGACCAGCTCCTGTCATAGGAGGTGGAAAAGCTCTGTCATTAATAATAACAAGTGTAATAAGCTTTGGTTCATGCTAGATGCTCACAAGTTTAGTTTGCAAATAAGCCTACTAGATAATGGCATACTTCTACCAAATCAAAAAAGAGCTAGATTAGCATAAAAATATGTTTTAACACAAAATTAATGTGTTAAAAATCAGTAGAAGGCATAGAAGTAGACCTGCAAATTTTGCCCTCATAAATCATTAGTAACATGTAATCAACCGAAATTATGAGTGAACATCATAGACCTCAAGCTGAACAATGTAATTGAAACAAAGTATTCCATTGATGTTTGAGGTGTGGTCACGAAACTTAATCTACTTGTTTTAATATGAAATTTGATGTCCTTGCATAGTTCTTGACTTGAATCGAAAGGCTCACTTGGCTATGTTTTTCAGTTGGAGCATATGTGAAATATTGGGAGCATAACACTCAAACTTTTAGAAGCTATTTTCCTCCGATAGAACATCCTCTGGCTCCTTTTGGGATGTTTACAGAAAGAGGAGACAATATATAATGGTTTTAAGGATGTAAATTAAATTTGAAAGGTGACTAATTGCTTCACGCTTAGCATAAAATAGTAGTAATTTTAGCTTTAAAATTGAGAGATTTACTGTAGCTTCAAATGGATGGTTGGAGAAATGATGACAAACCCAATCAATATTTCATCTTTCTATCATCTCAAGTTGTCATGGACCCTATTCTACTTAGTCAACAAAAATAATCAACCCAAACTGACCAATTGATCTTTGTCAGCAATCATAAATTGTGTTGTCCAAGGAAAGCTTGTAGACCTGGAGTGAATGTTCGTCTAAGATGCAATTTTAAGTTGACCATAGTTGATAAAGAGGTTTGTGCCCAATCAATTGCATCCTATGACTCACAACTCAAGAATTGGAGCTATTGGAGAACATCTGGGGTATGACCATAACTTAACAAAGTAATGTTATTTTGTGATAAAACCACCCAATCATAATCATTATTTATATTGTCATTTGACGGTAAAACCACAAAGTTAGAGACTGAGTATATATGAAATATTCTTACTAGCGAGAGATCTTTTAAGAGTGATCATAGTTTGACATGGGAAAATTATTACGTGCGGACGCCGAACGCGTCCGGATGCTAATCAGGAACCGCCACTCACCCAATGCACAGTGCATTTACGTGATGTAGCGGGTCCTAATTGGCCTCCCAACATATTCGGCATCCGCACGTAATAATCTCTATTGATATGGCATTGGTCCTTTTATAAGCTTAGGTTATCTTAAATTTATCACCATTGACAAATTATTGTAGAGGGTAGATGGATGGATTATTGATTTGAGATTTAGAGTAATAGATTTACTACTAGAAGTATTTTTGAATTTTTTAAGCATTGGATTTTTTTATATTTTTATTAGAATTTAAGCTCTAAATAATTAACTTCGAAATTGAGAAGCATTTTCATGAAAAAGATTCGCTCTCGTTGAGATTCTTAATCAATATAGTCATCATCGAGGTTCAAATTAATCTTTATGATATAGAAGATCAAAAGACTTATGGCCCTACTTATAAGTAGGGCGGCCTGTTTGATGGCATATGCATATGTCAAACTTGAGTTCAAACTTTACTTAAAAGTTCAAATTTCAAAATAATTGCATGCCCTTTAAAATCTCTACATGTATTTCATGGTAGGGGAAATTTAAATTTGTTTTTTTTTTACTTTTAGTCTACGTAGTATTCTAAGACTTAAGTTTAGGTGATTAGCACGTTTTATGGAGCACATACAAATAAATTAATTTTGATGGCGTGTTTTTCGTTTGGATGGCATGCACGTCTTCAAGTGCATTGCATAGTGCATTTTAATAATTTATAATACACTTGCATGGTTTCAATGCATTTGCACTATGCACTTGCATGTACTTTTTTACATCCTTTTAGTTTACTTTTAATACATTTGTGTGACGCACTTGCATGTTATTCAACAAATTTACATGATGCATTTGCACATTTACATGATTTTGGATCTACTTGCATGATTATTGAGACATTGTAATTGAATTTGAAAATTATCTCATTAGGCATCTGATAGGTCGGTTCCTCCGACCTGGGCTCAAGACAAACCGACCAATAGGGAAGCAGACTTTTATGAGCAATTCTTTGCCTTAACAAAAGAGGGAACTGTGACAGACTACCGAGATAGATTTGAGTACTTAGCCAGCAGATTGGACCACCTCTCATAAACAGTACTAGAAGGAAACTAGATGAAGGGACTGAAACTGAAAATCTGGGCAACAGTGAGAGTCTTCGAACCAAGAACCCTGGGAAAAGCCATGGAATTAGCACAACGAATAAAAGATCAAAAGAAAATGGAGAGAGTAGCTAATGGAAACAACTCAGGGGGCTCATATAGGATGACAACCACTGTCTTACCACCCAAAGGACCAGCACCAGGAAGTTTGAAGGAAGCATCCAAGGAAAAAGCCAGTGGAGGAGGAAGTGGGGGAAATTTCAAAAGGTTAACTGAAAAAGAAATACAAGAGAAAAGAGCCAAGGGGTTGTATTTCAGGTGCAACGAGAAGTACATGCCAAGGCATAGGTGCAAGGACCGAACACTTCAAGTTCTCACCGTCTGTGATGACGAGGAAAATGAAGGGGGAGGTGGAAGCGAGCTAGAAACAGAGGAAGAAGAGGAGATGCATTGAGATGTGGCAGAAGTTTCCCTAAATTCAGTAGTGAGATTTACAAGGACTACAGGTAGAGAGTGGTAATATTGATAGATAGTGGGGCCACCCACAATTTCATATCAACCAAGATTGTAGATATGCTGGGAATGAGGTTAGTAGACACAGGCGGCTACGGGGCAATGTTGGGCACAGGAAAGATGGAGATGAGAAGAGGATTTTGTAAGGCTGTAGTGCTAACTATACAAGGACTACAGGTAAAGTAGAATTTTCTCCCTTTAGAACTGGGAAGCACCGTCGTCATATTAGGGATGAAGTGGCTAAAGACCTTAGGGAAAACTAAGGTCAATTGGAGAGCTCTAATAATGGAAGTACTGGTGGAAGGACGAAGGACGGTAATCCAAGGCGAAGCAGGGCCATCACGATCTGGAGTATCTCTCAAATCCATGCTAAGAAGCATACAAGAGGCAAGAGGAGGATATTGGGTAGAGCTGCAACGCTTGGAAGGAATCATTGTGGGGGAAGAAGGAGAAATCCCTCACGCTATACAACCCATCATACAACAGTTCAAGGAAATTTTCCAAACACCTCAAGGCCTCCCACCCACCAGAGATCAAGAGCAAGCAATTTTTTTAAAGGAAGGGGGTATCACCAATCAGCGTCTGACCCTACCGGTACTCTCATGTTCAGAAAGACAAAATTGAGAAGCTTATCAAGAAAATGTTGGAAGCAGGCATCATAAGGCCTAGTGTAAGTCCTTTTTCTAGTCCTGTTCTGTTAGTTAAGAAAAAAGATGGGAGCTGGAGATTCTGTGTGGATTATCGGACGCTAAACAAGGAGATTGTATCAGATAAATTCCCCATCCCAGTGATCGATGAATTACTAGATAAGCTACATGGAGCCAGGGTGTTTTCCAAGATGGATTTGAAATCAGGCTACCATCAAATCTGAATGGAGGAAGATATTAAGAAGACAACCTTTCGAACACACGAAGGGCATTAAGAATTCTTAGTAATGCCATTTGGGCTTACGAATGCCCCCGCAACCTTCCAGTCAATAAAGAATCGGATATTCAGGCCATACCTCAGAAAATTTGTCCTAGTTTTCTTTGACGACATACATGTGTACAGCCAAAACACAGAGGAGCATTCGAAGCACTTAAAGGTAGTATTTGGAATACTACAAGAACATCAGCTCAAGGCAAACCTTAAGAAATGCAGCTTCGCGCAACCAAAGGTAGAGTACCTGGGGCACGTGGTCTCTCAAGAGGGGGTGGAAGCTGAGCCCACCAAAATTGAAGCTATGCAAAAGTGGCCTATACCAAGGAACTTAAGAGAGCTTAGAGGGTTCCTAGGACTCACAGGCTACTACCGGAGGTTGGTCAAAGGATACAATACCATAGCCAAACCTCTAACCAAGCAACTAAAGAAGGACAACTTCTTGTGGGGAGAAGAGGCAACAGAGGCCTTTGAGAAACTAAAAGAAGCCATGACAACAGTCCCGGTGTTGGCTCTTCCAAATTTCAGTCAATTTTTTGTAGTGGAAACCGATGCATCCGGGTATGGTTTGGGAGCGGTCCCATGCAAAGCCACATGCCTATAGCATATTTCAGCTAAAACCTGTCAACTAGAGCGCAGCTAAAGTCAGTATATGAAAGAGAGCTAATGGTCATTGTCCTGACCATCCAGAAATGGCGGCCCAACCTCTTAGGTAGGCACTTCATCGTGAGAACAGATCAAAGAAGTTTAAAATACTTACTCGAGCAAAGGATGGTGAATGAGGAACATCAAAGATGGCTATCCAAACTCCTTGGCTATGATTTTGAGATCCAATATAAGTCGGGCTTAGAAAATAAAGCCGCCGACGCTCTACCAAGACGTGTGGGGGTATTACAGGGGATAGCAATCTCAATGCCACTGATGTTGGATTGGGAGGCACTCAAGGAAGAAAGTTTGCAGGATGAAGGGTTAAGGAAAATCCGGGAAGAGTTGGCACAAGACCCAAGCAGCCATCCCGGATACTCACTCAAGGGAGGTAGACTCTTATATCAAGGAATATTTGAAATGCCAAAGTCTTCTATCCATATTCCAAATCTGCTACAAGAATTCCATGGAAGTGTGGTTGGAGGACACTCAGGAGTACAAAAGACATCGAAGATTAGCCGCCGAATTATATTTGAAGGGGATACACAAAGATGTGAAGGACATGGTAGTCAGATGTGAAATATGTCAGCGAAACAAGTATCTAGCAATGGATCCAGGAGGACTGCTACAACCCTTGGCCCTTCCAAACAAGGTATGGGAGGAAGCATCCATCGGAAGAATTCACAGTCATTATGGTAGTGGTGGACAAACTCAGCAAGTACGCACACTTCCTTCCTCTTCGGCACCCCTACACCACAACGACAGTGGCAACCACTTTCATCAGGAAAATAATCATATTACATGGGATACTAGAGGCCATAGTTTCAGATAGAGATAAAATATTCCTCAACCATTTTTGGAGGTAATGGTTCCGGTTACAGGGAACAGTTCTAAAAAGGAGTACTGCTTACCACCCACAAACAGATGGCCAAACAGAAGTAGTAAACAGAAGCTTGGAGACCTATCTGAGGTGCTTCGTATCAGAGAAACCTAAGCTACGGGCTAAATGGCTGTCGTGGGAAGAATATTGGTGCAACACCTCTTATCATTCGACTTCTCAAGTGTAGCAGCACACCAGTTTTGTTAGTAGAAGAATACTTGGAGGAAAGAAACAGGGTGTTAAAGAAACTTAAGGGACACCTTCTAAGAGCTCAACAGATTATGAAGCAACAAGCTGATGGACATAGGAAGGATGTTCAGTTTGAAGTGGGGGAGAAGGTCTTCCTAAAGCTTCACGATATCGATAGAAGACGATGGCTAACATGTGGAATGAGAAGCTCGCTCCAAGGTATTTTGGGCCGTATGAAGTCTTAGAGAAAATAGGTGCAGTGGCCTATCGACTAAAGCTACCATTAACGGCTACTATACACCCAGTGCTTCTTGTATCCCAATTAAAAAGAGTTCTTGGAGACTGTTCCATTGGCTCTGAATTACCCATCACTTTAACAGAAGATCTAGAAGTAAGTATGGAACCATATGAGTTACAAGGGGTATGCCAAGGTGAGGGAGGAGTAAATGAGGTATTAATCAAGTGGAAGGAGCTTCCAGATTACGAGGCAACATGAGAACCTTATGAACAAATAAAACAACAATTTCCTTCCTTCCACCTTGAGGACAAGGTGGTTCTTTGGGAAGGCGGTATTGATAGGTCGGTTCCGCCGACCTGGGCCCAAGCCGAACCAACCCAATGGGTATACCAGAGGTGGTGCAAACCGCCTCTCCTTGCCGCCTAAGAGGGTCCACCACCTCTTGCTTGCCATATTGGGGACCAATAGGAATTTATTTTCTAAATTAAATCCAAATTTGGAAGGTAGGGAATATTTAAATTATTATTTGTATTTGGAAAGGTAAAGGGGGGCGGTGTAGAGGCCTTTAAATAGAGACGAGGGGTGAAGGGAAAAGGCATGCTTAGATTGGTGTTCTCTTGGAGTCTCTTGGAGTTTTGGGGCTCTAGACCTAGCGTCTAGAGATTTAGAGAGAACGATCCTCCTCTCGAATAAAGGATCACTTGTATCTTTGCTTTGTGTTTTCAATAAAGTTCTCTTTGTTTTTCTTGTCCGTTTCTTACCGATCTTGGTTATTATCGTTGTTTTGATCAAATTTGTATTAGGGTTGCTTGCAAACTCAAGTATTTCCTATCAACATCCAACACTTGAAACTAAATTTTATTACCTGCACAAGCATCTACCATTGATATGTGCAATATTTCATTTTGAATTCTTAAAAAATACCTTCTATATGCTTGTGTGTACATCTTACAAATTTGTTGATGATTCTTACGAGCTAGAAACTTATTGTTGACCTCGATTTTGCCCAGAATTAAGCTTGGAGAGTTGACTTGGTCAAATTGACCAAGCCAGACCCCAAGACCCTCCCCAGTAGGTTCAGTGGGTCGACCTGAATCTGCTAAGCCCAGACCTAGGCTTTGAGTCAACCTGGTTGACCAGGTCGACTAGGGTTGACCCAAACACCTCCTATTGAGCCAAAATCAATTTCAGAGCTCTTCGAGCTCATTTCTCTCCTCCACTAGACTCAGTGGGTCAGACCCAACCTACTAGACCTAGTCTTGGGCCTTGAGTCAACCCAGTTGACCAAGTCAACTATGGGTGACCATTTAACCCCTTTAGGCCTAAAATCAAATTCAAATTGATCCAAGCTCTTCCATGGCTTGATCACCTCATCCCTTTGACCCCCTTGGCTGGTTTGACCAGGTCAAACGTGGACTTGGTCAACCAAGGCTCTAAATAGGTCTTAATCACCTATTTAAGAGGGATTTATGGCCTATTCAATGCATGAACTCCTTTCCCTTCGTTTTGAATTGAATTCCACGGCCAAAACCGAGAGATTTCCCTCCAAATTGATCAGAGAATCGATCAGGACCGTCGATCTCAACCCTTGTCCCCTTAAATATAAAAAATTAGGTCAAAATTGGGATCTTTTTCTCCTTGCTCGTGCTCTAGGCCTCCTTTTGCTCTGAGATTTCTTGTGAGGATTCCTAGAGACTTCCAGCTTCATCCCCAATCGAATCCCGGCCGTCCCAAGCCGCCGCCGGCGAGTTCTCCGGCGACCCGAGAGCGTGAAACATCCAAGGAGTTTTCCCGTTAATCCAGACGTCGAGAGCTCGTGGTTTCTTCTGCAAATAGGAGCGTGGACAGTCTACAAGTGCAACAAGCCAGAGATCTCTCGATTTCATCGAGTATTTTGGGTAAATTTCTCAACCCTAGTTAGAACACATGAAGCTATTTAACTTTTTATAGAGTTAATATTAGATGATTCTATTGATCCCCCATTGATGCTCTTCACGTCTGGAATCCAAATATAAAATTTCGAGCAATTCCGTCCATCCAATCGGGAGAACGAAGCGAATTAAGGATTAGGGCTTCGGTTCCGGCTGTATTGATCTGTGTCGGATCATAGCCGTTGATTTTCGGATCAACGGCCGTGATCTGGTCATTCCGCTGTTCGTCCGAACGGCGCCATCTGCCCCGTCGAACGAGTCCGCGTCCGACTTGATCACCGCCGTCCGTTCGGATCAGCGGAGGATCCAACGGCTCCCGCGCGTGCTGACTCACTTAAGTGAGGTAATCACGGCGCAATGATTGGAGGCGGCGCCAATCATTGCCCATGATTGGCGCGCCGTCTGCCCGAGACCCCGGACCCAACGGGACGCCGCCACGTGGACAACATCGAGCGGTTACCGCGGCAATCATTGCCGCGATCCCGGGATCCAATCCCAGGCCGCCGCGTGGCTGACCGCCGCCTCCGCGGTTCTGGGAACGAACCGGATGCCGCCACGCGTCCCGCTGCCGGTTTTAATATTAAAAAATTATTTTTCTATTATATTTTAATCCAGAAACTTCCAAAATTCACCAAAAATCCGTATTCGCTCTGATTTTGACGCACAATACCTCGTTGGACTCGTATCGTCGTCCTCTACACTACAAAAATTTGTTTTTATAAAAATAATATGTATATTTTTAATTATTTAAAAAACAGTGAAATACCCTTTTTTCATTTAAAATATTATTTTAATATAATTATTATATTATTATTATTATTTAATTATTTTATTATATTATTCTTATTTTGAAATGTTAGTTTAGCTTATTATTATTATTTTATTTTTATTATTATTATTATTCTTATTATTATTCTTATTATTATTATTTCTTTTAAAATTATTTTAAAAATAGACTTTAATGCCCTTTAAACTTCAAAATTTCATAACTTTCCCGTCCCAAATCCGCTGTCGACGCACAGCACCTTGATTTGAACGTATTTGGATTCTGCACATTCTGGAATTAGTTTTACTTGAGAAATTTTTGATCTGTATGTAGTTATTTTGAAAACAGCAAGCTGTACTATTTTAAAATTATTTAATTATTGCCTTTAAACTTCGAAATTGCGTAACTCCTTCGTTTTAAGTCCGCTGTCGACGCACAGCACCTTGTTTTGGATGTACTTTGAATTCTGCATAGTTTGAAGCTGTTTTCAGATGAAAATTTTGTCTGCATTTTCTGTCATTTCAAAAACAGTGAAACTACACTATTTTAAAATATTATTTTATTGTATTTGAATTTGTAAATTTCGTATCTTTTTCGTTTTAAACCGGATTTTGTCGTATAACCCCTCGTTCTTTTCAGAAAGGTGAGCTTTATGTTTTGAAACCATTTCCAGCCCTTGGTTTTGGCTGTTTTGACTGGTTTTAGTTTTAGACCGCTATTCCGAGTCTTTTTCCTGTTAATTAAATATTCGTTATCATAATTATTTTAAAATACAAATTATTTTCAAACCTTTTTGAAACCTCGATCGGGTTGTCAGTGGGTCTCCCATATATTTATTTATTACAAACTGATTTATTTTGAATTATCTTATTTTTCAAGAAAAATTTATATTTATATAATTATTTTAAATTATTTTGAAATTACTTATAATTAAATCCTCCTAATTCCGGGAGATCCGCTATTGCATGAAATTTTAAACATGGGTTCTAGATATGAAGAGCAATCATGGGGGAGAGGATTAGTGGGTGATAGAGTTCCAATCATTCACTAATCCCTTTATTAGATGTCTTTCCTTTCCTTGTTTCGTCGTAGTATGCATGTGTAGGATCGCACCACGATCACTTAGCCTAGGCTCTCCTAGATTTAAGGACATGGTGTGTTTATTTCATTTTTGTACTCCCTTGCATTTATTACCTTGAGGGTTAGACAAAACATCATTTCAAACTCCTACAACGTAGTGACACCCTAAGGACAATAATTAAGGACTCGTCTAGCGAACTTAGAAGTTTTCTAGGAACTAGGATAGATCCCGGATTGACAACTCCTGTCCATGTTCAGAGCCGGATTAAGGGAAGATCTTAGAAATGAACTCTTTGCTAGAGGAGTGACTACGTATGAAGCTACCTGTAGTCTTGTACTAGATTTGGAAGAATCTAGAAGCCACGCCACTAGGACTCAAGACTCTAGACCCAATATTTAATTTTAATTATTTTAATTAATTCTAATTAATTGTTTTAATTAATTATTATAATTAATTAGATTTAATTTTAATTAAAATTAGTATAATTAATCTGATTAATTATAGTTAATTTTAATTAAAAGTAATTTAATTAATTATAATTTACTAAATTAATTATTAATTAATTATTAATTAATTATTATTAATTAATTATGATTTATTAAAATTAATTAATATTTAATTAATTATAATTAATTACAAATTAATTATAATTAATGATTTTAATTAATTTTAATAAAATTTAATTAATTATCTTAATTAGTTATAGTTAATTATAAGTAATTAATTAAAATTAATTAATATTAATTATAATTAAAATATAATTATACATATGATATATATATATATATATATATATATATATATATATATATATATATATATATATATATAAAGAGATTTGCCTCTCTCTCCTAATGCTCTCTTACCTCGCCACCGACCTCGCGCAGGTATGACCTTTCTAAACCCTAAAACTCCGAGAACTCGTTTCAACACATTCGTCGAGACAAAACGACCAACTATGCACGCTTTTCTTAGCGTGGTGGGAGGGAGTGCGTCTCGACGCTTGCGACGAAGCGGGTAATCACCTAAATTCCTTTTTCGAAGTTTATATCGCCTGGGAAACCCCGCCTATGCACGCTTTTCTTAGCGTGGTGGGAAGGGATCCCGGTGCGATGTGCACGACGAAGTGGGGATACCCGTAAGTACCCGCTTGCGGGGAAATAACTGCCTTGCTTACAAAATATTTTCAAAAATAAAAAAATACTTTTTACAAAAAAAACACCCATGCACGCTTTTCTTAGCGTGGTGGGGAATCGAAAATTACACGGCCGTAGTGTCCACGAAAGAGGGCATCTACCATGCACGCTTTTCTTAGCGTGGTGGGAAAGGCCCAGTTTTCCGTAGTTTTCCCCTAAACGGGGGAGACGCCGGAAGGCTGCCGAAATTTCGGGTGAATGCAATGCTACATTTGGATCTCATTTGAACTCAAGAGAACAATTTGGGACCTGGACTTGATTGCACTCGAATGACATGCAAGAACAAAGAGTTAGAACTTGGTTGAACTCAAAGGATGATTGAACTTGGACTCGGACTTGTGAACCTTTGAATTTGATAGAACAACAGTGGACTTGTGGAACCAGACTTGGACCAGATGAACCTAAATGAACTTAAAATTCAAATGAAATTAAAAGAAACAAGAACTTGGATAAATGATGGACTTGTGTAAGACTTTAGTCGGACTCAAGCTGAACTGAACTAGAACTTCAATTTGCCATTTGAACTTGAATTCAAATCAGAAGAGCAACAGATAGAACTGCACTTAAACTTGAACTTCAATCGAGCTTGAACTCTATAAAGACCGTAGGGGACTTTGATGTGGACTTTTGAATCTGAACAAAGACTTTGAATTGTCCAAATGAAACATCAATGCAACTTTCTTGCATATATCAATTGACTAAGTTAAAGGAAGATCTGTACAAGTCACAAATCATCCTCAAAAGATGGTAGAAGACTTGTAATATTTCATATGACCACTTACAATCAATCAACAATGATTGTAGAGAATGTGATGATATGCCAATCTCTTACAAGCATAATTCACTCACAAGATAATCAAGACAAAAAACCCAATTCTACTACGAATAGTGGCATGAGATCTCCAATGTACTCATGAATAATATTCATCCCTATCATGTTTGCAAAGTAGCAATAATTTCAAGGAGGGGGATATTCATGAATAATATAAGAAAAGACATGCAACGCTGCAGAATCTTTTGGCTTGTACATAGTCATTATGAAACTTACAAATGCTCATATTAGTTAAGCGGTGAGTCTATTTGAATAATGCTGAATGTCGTACAAAGGGAACCATCAGCGGATGCGACCCTGGTTCATATAAAGAAGATAGTAATTCACCAAAGGCAGATACTTGAGAAGAATATAATGGATATAACTTGTTCGTAGTCAACATCAAGATACAAATAAGTACATTGATCTGCAAGCAATCAAGAATAAAAGATCTATAGCACGTACGATCTCTCTACGAAGACAAATATATGTGTCAAATGCCACCATGGATAGATGCATAATACTACAGTAAATGCATTATCCTGTAGTCAAATTCAGTCTAAGAATGAATATCTACCTCCAACAGTAATGGTCGTATTGCAAAGACCAAAACTACAGCATAATGCATAAAGACTACAAGTTCCTACGAGCTTCTACAACCAAGGCAGGAGATTAGTTAGTGCACTAGGGTCCGCCTACAAAAAATCAACAAATAGTGCACGACAGTCTGCCTGTACAAAACAGCGAACAACTCAATTCAGAAGCTGCTACGCCACGCCACCGGATCTGCAACCTCCGTATAAGCAGACAGAAGGCGTCTACAATTATTTCAAAATACCCCTGCACGTGCACTATAAATTGTATATACATAGGTACACTAAAGAGGGAAATATAATCTCAACCCGCATGGGCCCCGACGAGCGTGTTATTGATACACACGTGACGTCTAGGGATGCTGCGCGGGTTGACAAGTGAATTCAGGCTCGAACTCGATCCTCTTATACGGATTAATAGGAGTCGACAAGGTTCGAACCAACAAATAAATATATGGCCGTGGCGACCAGAATATTTATTTTAATATATTCATATTAGGCCTTCAATGCCTAAAATCAAAAAGAATTCACTTTTAAGGGTACAAAGCCTACGAAATCCGATCCTCTATCGACAGCTCGATAGAGTTGACAAGGTTCAATCCATAAAGAGAAATGACCCCAAACACCCCGATGATGGCCGTGTTGAATGCAGATTTCAACCGGAGGGGTTTTCAAAATATTTTCAAATGTCTCCCAAATATCCAAAGTTTTATTTCAAATATTCCAAAGCTCCACCCAAAATTCCAAAAATCTTAAATATTCCAAAGCTCCATCCAAATATCCACAAAAAATCCTAAATATTCCAAAGCTCCATTCAAATATCCACAAAAAATCCAAAAATTCAAAGCTCCACCCAAAATCCCAGAAAATTAAAAAAATCTCAAAGCCCCAAGAAATCCAAAAATATTTAAAATTGAAATAAATCCATCAATGCACTTAAAGCAAAATCCATCCGCCCTCCGCAACAGTTTGCCGAGACGGGCAAATTAAAATTTACTCTAGCTCACAAAGAGCCAAATGCCTAGTCGAAAATATTACTAGGATCCATTCTCAAACAATCTCCTGCCAGTAAGGACGTGGTACGTGTCCTCTAACCAGCAGTTTCGCCGCCAAATGGCACTGCAGGTAAACGGTTATGACCCGGGGCCTTCTGAACCGAGTGGTTTTGCCGCCAAATGGCACCACAGATAGCGGTTATGGCCAGAGCCAATACGCTCCTTAATGGCGTTAAATCCTTGAGATATGAATCAATAGGATATGATCGATAGGGCACAAAGCCTTCTGTTAGCTAAGGTGGATTCAAATTTGTCCCCTTAGACAAACATTCAACCCCGGTCTACAAGGTCCCCTTGGACGAAGCAACCCATGGCTGCCGACAAGGATCCTTCTGTCAGGTTGGGTCGACTACCTCCTCTGACTAAGTAGACCAGGGACCACGATGGCCCGGGACGACGGAACCATGGGATCTTGATCGGGTCTATCATCCATTCCCCCACCATCCGCTTTAAGTGCACGATGGTGAAATTTCTATTTTAAATATCAAAATTTCCAAATATTTCCCAAATTCCCAAATCCAAACCCAATTTTTAAATCCAAATTCTACCAATATCCAATCTTTCCAATCCTAATCCCATTGCTGCTACTATATGCCAGATAATACGTATCATCTACGTATCTGATTGACGACTAGCCTTAATCGAAAGTTCTCTCTCGTGATCGGGAGGGGTAATTAACTATAGGGGCTTGCGCCTATAGGAAACCAGAACTCAGATCATAAAGTCCTCACAAAATGAGGGCGAAATCTCTGGGTAGTGTCTTATCTGCAAACCCATCTGCCTTCCAAAATTTACCTCGGAACTTAGCTCGTTAAAACTCCCTCGCCGAATAAGAGAAGCGAGTGGAGGCCGGGGCCGAATTTTCGGAGCCCACAAAAACATGTATGGTCGGTATCGAGAAATTGCAATTGAGAATTCTCATGCCCACCACACTTAAAAAAACAAGCAATAGATAGAGGTGCTCCATGACGTCGAAATGATGAGATTTTGTGATGGGGAAAATGCGTAAATTTTCCTTTTTCCTCACTTTTTTTCTTTGTTTCTCTACTTGCCATTTTTAGACAGAGGTAAAAGTGGTAGAGAGAGCTTGAGAGAGATGGGATGTGTACATGAGTGAAAAAAAAGACCATAGAATTTCTTAGGCTAGGTTTTGGTTCGAGCATATTGTTGGTATGACCTTAACCTAGTGACAAGGTCGTCTTCTGCAAAATAAACATCACGATAATGTTTCTCTGTCATTGATTTTATATAAGCTTGTGTGTAATGTAAATTTTAAATTAATATGTCTAGCAATTTGGGTGCAACCATACCAACACCAGTGCATCAGATCTCCTCAGAATTTCGCAGTTAAATGTGCTTGGGCGAGAATAATACTAGAATGGGTGACCTCTTATGAAGCCCTTATGTTGCACCCCTTCTAATAAAACACTGTCATTGCAAGATCTTAAGCTCTGAAAGAGAAAAGTGGAGGTTGTGTTAAGCAGTTGATAGCTAGTATAAAACTTGTCAAATAATCATGACATGAATTCTTTAATAAATTATATTATTACTAGGATATTCTTTGGAAGCGACGCATTATATGTCCTTAATATAGAAAGAAGTGTTGAATCGGTGCCCGGGTGTAGTGTTAAATAAGCAAGGGTTCCCATATCATGGACATATGTGGGCAAAGAAGCTAGTCTATAAAACTAGAATTAAGATAGGAATTTGAAATATAGATTCTCTTACATGCAAATTAATGAAATAAATATATATTATGACTCATAGGAAAATAAATAATCTATGTATTCACGAAACTAAATGGGTTGGAGAGAAGACTAAAGAGATTAATAGTTTAGGATTTAAACTATAATATTCATACAGGAGTTATACTAAAAATAATGTAGATATGATTATAGATAATAGTTTGAAATACAATGTTGTAGAAATTAATAAAATTAAAGATATAATTAAAGTTTTAAAGATTATTATTGTTGCTAAGGTTATTAATATTATAAGTGTTTATGCTCATCAAGTAGATTTAAATATGTACTTAAAATTAAAATTTTGAAATAACTTAAAAAAATTAATACAAAAGATATATCTTGAAAAATGAGTTTTTATTGGAGGTGATTTAAATGGACATGTTGGTAGAAAGATGAAAGATTTTAGAAGTATTCATAGTGACTATGATTTTGAAGTTTCTAATGAAGGTGATATGACCATATTAAATTTTTCTAACTTATGATGTTTGTAATTGCTAATATTTTATTTATGAAAAAAGAGGAGCATATTATCCCTTATTAAAATGAATATAGTAAAACTCAAATTGATTATTTTCTTATAAGAAAAATAGATCATTTATGTTGCAAAGATTGTAAAATTATTCCTCCTAAAAGCTTATGTACCAGCATCACTTCTTAATTTTAGACTTTTAGATGAAAGATAGAATATGAAAAATAAAGTAAAATATTGTGCTAAGATTAGATGGGGCATTTATAAAATACTAACAAAAATTTTTTTAGAGTAAGATTCAAGATCTTAAGATTTTGATTGTGCATGAGAAAGTTAATATTATATAGGTAAAAGTAGCTTGTGATATTAAAATTGTTGTAAAGGATGTGCTTAAAGCATCAAAAGGAAAAAAACTTTTAATAGTAAAAATAGTTTGTGGAATCAAAATATATAAGAAAAGATAAAAATAAGAGGTTTGGTTATAAAAATTGGATTAGGCATAAAGCTTGAAAATTTGAGAAAGGTATAATGAAGCCCGTAAGGAGTCTAAGAAACAAATATCTTATAATGATTTATATATTAGATTAAATACTAAAGAGAGTGAAGGATATATGTATAATTTAGTAAAGAAAAGAAATAAAAGAAATAAGGATTTAGTTCAAGTGAAGTGCATTAATGATGAAGATCAAAAGTATGATTGACTTTAGTGACCTTACCACTCTAAATGAAAATATTTTTTGTTGTTTTTATCGATGTCTTAGTAAAACTAAAGTTAGAAAGATTTTAAAGAAAATGAACTGTGAAAAAGTTGTTGGACCACATGATACTATCAGATGAATAAATGAGTGTGTTAATTGTTAATTTTAAGAATAAATGTGATACACAAAAGTGTGTGAATTATAGAGGAATTAAGTTAATGTGCCCTACTTTAAAACGGTGGGAGAGAGTTATTGAGCATAGGTTACGACGTGATACTAATGTTTCACAAAATCAATTTGGATTCTTGTCAAGTAGGTCTGCTATGGAAGATATATATTTGTTGAGAAGTTTGATGGAGAAGTATAGAAAGAATAAGGAGGATCTACATATGATATTTTTTGATTTAGAAAGCAATGATAAAGTTACAAGAGAAGTGCTCTGGAGAGTTCTTGAAAAGAAACGGGCTAATAATACTTATATTCAAGTCATTAAGGATAAGTATGTAGGAGGATTACATCAAGGATCAGCTTCAAGCTCTGTTTTTTTTTTTTGCTTATGTCATGGATGTTCTTACTAGACATTTGCAAGAGGATGTAACCTGGTATATACTTTTTGCCAATGATATTCTTCTTGTTGATAAGACTAGAGAGGGAGTTGAAGGTAAACTTAAATTATTGAGGAATCTTAAAGTCTAAAGGTTTTCATTTGAGTATATCTAAAACTAAATATATAGAGTGTAATTTTAGTAATAACATATCTAGTGGAGAGATTATGACTTTGGGCAATCAGTCGTTAATAAGAGTACACGCTTTAGATATCTCGAGTATATTGTTCAAAGTGATGGTGAAATTGATGGGGGATATTATTAGTAGAATTCATGTTAGATGGTTGAAGTGAAGGAATGAATCAGGTTTGTTGTGTGATAGGAAAGTACTCTTAAACTTACGGGAAAATTCTATAAGAGGGTGGTGTGACTTGCAATGCTTTATGGCATAGAATGTTGGCCATTAAAAGAAAAGCATAAAATTAAGTTAAGTATTGCTGACATGAAAATGCTCAGGTGGATGAGTGACTTCACTCTTTTAGACAATATGCAAAATGAGTATATACGTGAAAATGTTGGAGTAGCTCCGATAGCAGATAAGATTAGAAAAAGTCACATTAAATGGTTTGGTCACATAAAATGTTGACTTTCTGATGACGTGGTTAGAAGAGTAGATGTCTTAAATTTATCCTATGTTAAGAAAGGTAGAGGTGGACCTAAAAAAACTTGGTTAGAAAATATTAGAAATGACATTTTTTTATTATATTTAAATAAAAATTTGACAATTAACCGAACACAATAGAGAAAAATGATTCAGGTAGCCGACTCCACGTAATTGGAAAAGGCTTGATGTTGTTGTTGTAGCAGTTCACGTCTTTCAATTAACTTAGGATTGACAACCATAATGGATACGCTACCTCATGTATAAGCAGAAATGATGTTGGTTACCGTCTATATAAAGCCTGATAAGGAATCATCTTAATGTTTGAATAGAAAACAGTGCTATAAATGTAAATCAATCACAATTTTGGCTTAGTTGATGAATTCGTGAATATTGTTTCAAAAAAATAATTCAAAACCACTGTTTGCCCATTTGATTGCCGATAGTGCAAGGTATTATAAAGCAATTTAGCACCAATAAGGGCGAAAAGATATCTCTAAAAGCCATTAAGAAATATACCAGCTCTATCAAGAACAATGGTTTTAGTAAAACCATGCAGGTGAATGATTATTTCAATAAATGGTTCAGCAACTTTCGTGAATGTATGACAAGTTAGGAGCAACTTGAAATGTGCATTTTTAATCAAGCAATCAAGGACTACCAAGATAGTAGTATAATTGCCTGAATTTGGCATACCAGTGATATAGTTAATTGAAATGTCCTCCCATACTTCCTTAGGATTTGGAAAAGGTAATAAAAATCCAGCTGGTTGTGCATAGGCAGACTTAATTCTGGACATAAGGCGATGACTCACAAAGTCACATACATCTTTCGCATCTTAGGCTAATATAAATTGGCAGAAGGGCATTTAAGGGTCTTGAGAGTCTCTCCATGCAATCAAATCAATGGCAGAGCTAAATGGCTGAAAGTCCTCAATGGTCTAGCTGCTATTGTAATCGAATCAAATAAAGTGTTGTTTGTGATTGAATGAATAACTCCTCCAGAAGACCAAAAGAAAATATCAAAATATATGAAAATAGTAAAATTTTAGTTGAATTTTCTGCTAGTGTAATTGACACCGTCAAACATGCAAGACAGAGAATCTGCTGCTACATTGTGTCTCCCCAGTTTGAATTCAATCTTGAAATTAAAACCCAGCAACTTGCCAAGAAAAAATTATTGTGGCTAAGTTTATATAATTTGAGTAGACAATTTTTTTCGAAGCACAATGGTCTGTGTTGATAATAAATGTAGTTACCAAAAGATGATATCACGACTAAAAAATGGCCTCAGCAATCCGGAACAGCTCCTTTATGTAAGCTAAAGTACTCTTTCTTGTAGTTAATATCTTGCTAAAATATTAAATTTGGCAGACGTCTTGCATCAATACAATGCCTAGATAAAATGAAAATCAATTTAAATATGTTTAGTCCAGACATAAGAAAGTGGGTTATTTGCAAGAGCTCTTGAGGATACATTTGTCATAACATAAATCAATGGGAATAGAAGTGGAAAGGTGAAATTCTTGAAGGAGATCTCTTAATCAAATCATATCAGTAGAAGCAATGGCTAAGGCTGTATTCATCTTCTGGAGAGGAGCGAGCTATTGTTTAATATTTCTTAACATGCAAGGAAATAAGTGTTTTCCTAAGGTAAGCACAATAATTAGGAGTGGGCTTTCTATCAAGAGGATCACCATCCCAATCTAAATCTGAATATGCCAGAGGAGTAAGTGTGATGAATTCAATTGGTAGGCTAAAGGAAAGGGTACCTTTAATATATCAAAGTAGTATTTTAAGTATCTGATAATGAATTGTGAGAGAATGATGCATATATTTGCATAATTTATTGACAATAAAAGCAAATATAAGGTTTGGTGATAACTAAGTACTGTAAAGAACCAACTACGTGTCGATAATGTTCAATAATCTCATATAAATTTTTAGAAGAAGCAATACATGGAATTCTGTTGGTCATTAGGTGTGTCAATATTTTACATGACTCGAAAGCTCGAACCTGATCGATGGGCATTAGGGATGTCAATATTTATCACGACTCGAAAAGACGACCTGAAAATTTTATGTTCGGGTCAACTTGTTTGGAAAACGGCCCGGGTTCAAATTTCATATTATGACCAAATTGCAGTTTCAGGTCGGATTCAGGTCAACCCGAAAGCAACCTGAAACTGATCTGTCGTCATGCAATCGCGCTCATCCTCATCTACTAGTCCATCATGCTCCTTCATCGTCCTCGCAATCTGTCCATCGCTCGTTCGTCCATCGCCCAAGCAGGTCTCGCCTGCTCGCCTCCACACACGCTCCCCCCATGCCCGCGAGCCAGCCCGCACAGTCGTGCTTGCTCGCCTGCACAGTCACACTAGCTAGCCAACGCAAACGCGCCCAGCCAAGTCAGCGAATAGGATCGAGTCAAATTGGGTTAGAGGCGGGTCGGGTTTGGGTCTGGGTTTGTCGCCCTTTACTAATTGGGTCGAGGACATGTTTGATTTGTGTCAGTTGAATGCAGGTCAGTTTTAGATTGGACCCGAACCCGACCTGAAAACCTATTTTTACACCCTTAGTGAACATAGAAGTCAAAGTAGATTTGCAGTCTAGCATTCCTACTTTATGTAAAATTTATGAAGCATATTTCTTTTAGTGCAGTAAGGTTCAAAGAGTTTCAAAAATACGTCAGAGTTTCTCGCTATAACACCATTTAGTTGTGATGCATGAGGGCATGTTACTTGATGTTGAACGCCAAATTTACTAAATATGGATTGAAGTTTAGAATTCACATATTCACCATCACCATCTAAGCAAATAATCTGAATATTTTTATTAAATTGACATTCAACAAAATATCTAAAGAGTAAAAATTTTAAAGTTGTTTCATCTTTAGTTCGCATAGGGTACACCCAATTATAATGAGAAAAATCATCTACAAATAGCACATCGTATTTAAAACCTGAAGCGGACAAAATTGGGGAGGACCCCATAAATCTGTATATATTAATTACAAGGGTTCTTTACTTCAAGAAAAAGAAGTATAAAAGAATAGTTTGTGACTTTTAGCAAGTGCACAAGAGGTATAAAGTAACGTTGTCTTGGACAATTGAGATTGAGTATGAAGAGATAGATGACACAAGCGACAATGCCATAGTTTAGTGCTGGAGGAAGCTGCAAGGAGAACCAAATGTGGTGTTGAGTTAAAGGATTTAATTCGACAAAGAACTTGATGAGATGGACCTTGAAGAAGTGAGTAATTGCTCATCCGATCCTTGATACCAAACCTAAGGGGTGTTAATATTTGATCAGACTTGAAACCCGACCTAAAAAATTCCGAGTTCAGGTCAACCTATTTGCCAGACAGGTTGTTTGAGTTTCATTTTTCGACCCATTTATAAAATTGGGTGGGTTCAGGTTGACCCGGAAACCCGAAATCAACCCGGGTTAACCTGAAAACCACCCTGCACCGCAACGCGATCCCTCGCTCCAAACTTTGGACTTCGCACTTTGCATGGTTACACCAACACCGCTACATCGCAACACGATCCCTCTGCTCGCATCCACCCACAATTTGCACCCTCTTGCATCCGCACCGCAGCACAATCCCCCGCTCGCATCTGCCCGCATTCCGCAGCTTGATCTGCGCTCGCTCCACAGTCCGCACCACAGGCCATAGCGAGCCTACTGCACTTGCCTCCGGACTCAGCACCCGGACTCTGACCCCCCCCCCCTACCCCATACAAGCTCGCTCCCAAGCTGCACGTTGTACGCACCCGAGTCTATTGAACTTGTGCGCGCTCGCTATGTTTTGGGTTCACGGGTCAAGTCAGGTCAGCCTGGTGTTCCGCACGGGTCGGGTTTGGGTTGAAATTTCTGACCCATTGCAAAAACGGGTCGAGTTCAAATCGTGTCAAACAGTAGTAAGGCAATATTGGGTTCGATCCAAACCCGAACAATAACCCAAATTTGACACCTCTAATCATAACCACAATTATCAAAAGAAATTGAGCCAAAATTATAGAAAATACGTTTGTGAATAGAAAAAAGATTGTGAGGGTTGGAACATGAAAGTGAGAATTTAGAAGTAGTTTATGCTGTCGAGTGGAGAGGATTCATTGACTAGCATAAGTTATGGGAAGTAATTCACCTTACCTATTTGCACCTGATGTGATCCATTGTAGGCTCGACATTATGAAT
This sequence comes from Dendrobium nobile, assembly GCA_022539455.1. Classification (NCBI taxonomy): domain Eukaryota; kingdom Viridiplantae; phylum Streptophyta; class Magnoliopsida; order Asparagales; family Orchidaceae; genus Dendrobium; species Dendrobium nobile. Next base: position 39,794,019 of record CM039734.1, read on the forward strand.
TGTAATAGCATCTATTGTTAAATGAGAGGTTGCATAGGAGACCAAGTACCAATCAAAAGAAACCTAAACATCATTTGCAAGCATAGCATTTGAATTTGAGCAGTAAGACGGATTGATGTGGTGCCAGCAATGCAAAGCCGAATGACCTAGTTTGCTACATATATGGCATTCCACATATGACCAGAAAGATCATTTACTACGTGCAGCTGAGTGATTGGAAGCAAAACCTTGGGCAGATTTTGAAGAAGAAGAACACCACTGGCGACCTCAAGAAAAATTTGGTATAAGCAGACGGAATCATCCTTGGCCATGACTAGCTGTAAATGCCATTTGCGGCCAACTAAAATGGGAGCTGAATCATGAGCTGCTTTAGCAGCAATATTAAATTATACTACACTATGTTGCACCGATACGGATACGGTGACACGGATACGACACGACACGGATACGGGACATATCAATTCTTAAAAATACAGGATACAAGTACGACACGGTCACGACACTATTGTTTATAAATCATATATAAATTTTAAGAAAGCAATCAAAGCATAATATTTGAAATTACAAAAAAATGAAAGTAACATCATTTGTAGCCTTGTAGTTTATAATATCAAAATAAAAATAAGCATTAAATGTCTAGTACAACAATAAAAGCATAAACATAAATTTTCTAGCACATGAAGTTTCAACTACTCAATAGAAGGAATGATATAATTAGCTTCTTCAGTGGTTTGTCTTTGAACTTCTATATCATCTTCAATAAATATCATAGCTTCTAATTGAGGCTCATCAAGTGAAAGATTGGTAATTTCTAATATTTCCATATCACCAAGCAGCAGAAAAGTAGAAAAAACCGAATACCATTAAGGTGAAGAATGATAGAAAAGATAGCAGTTCAAGCAATACTATTTCTGTAACCATAAAGTTCATCTCTCAAACCGTAAAACTACTCTGTTACAGCATATATACAAAGCTGGGTAAAGATGCAGAAAATAGAACCAATGAATGCTTGCTGTTGGATCGAATTTTGTATATCTCAATGGTGAGATTGAATGCAGTAGTGATCTCAAAAAGTGCCAAAGTATTGGCCATAAAGTATGATAAGAGCTGCTATATATCAAGAGGTAGAACCACTTATATCTTCTATTTATCAACCCTTTAATCCCATTTTCATATTAGACATAAGAAAACAACCTTCAAGCACACCACACTCTGTCTCTCTCACTCATTTCTCAAAGTGCTTAAGCTACAAGAGACGGGCTTAGTTCCATACTCATGCTTTCAGCTTTTTTTTTTTTTTTTGAAAATGCAATAAGCAATTTTTATTCACATCACTACTTACAAGAAGATTCCTCCTTTAGCAAAGCTAGAAAGGAAGGAGGAACATTATTCCTAGAGACATCATCCCAATAAAAGGATGAAATAAGAGCATAGTTAGCGCATAAATCAGCTAACTTATTACATTCTCTTAGAGAAAGAAAAAATAAATTGCTTAAATTTAGAAAAAAAATCTAAAATCCTTAGGCTTTAGAAATTCTTTATCAATAAACGGCTTCCTCAATGAATTTTGAAAGATTTTGATGACATTGGAGTTATCACCCTCAATCACTAAGCCTTTTGCATCAAGCATCCACTCTTGAATGTAATCTCTCAAAGCCAGAATGGCTAAAAACTCCACCTGAGAGCAATCCCAATGAAGACAGCCAAAACCAAAAGCAGCTAAAAATCGACCTTTGCAATCCCTGAAAACTCCTCCTATGCCGGCTTTGTTGTTAGAGAGCACTGAAGCATCAACATTCACCTTGATCCAACTAGGAGGAGGATGCCAAGAAGATTGAGATAACTTATACAGCTGATTATCATCCCAGACGTGAGAAGATTGAGTTGCCTTGATCAATCGTTTGTCATACATTTCTGCCTGTAACACATCTTCAAGGGCAAAGTAACCTCCTTGGCTAATATCAGAAGTCAGTGGATGAAGAGCATTGCCTGTAACACAAACATTACCCTTGCAATATTGCTCCGCAAATAGTCATTTGGCCAACAGAAGTTCAGAGGAGAAAAGACAAATCCATTGTTCAGATCACCAGCCACAATGACTTGAACAACTGATGAGGACATCGACAGACGCTACCGACATGTTTATCGCCGGCGAAACCGCAGATCAACGGCCACGATTCAGCGCCTCTACTTTTGATTTAGATGTCATGATGTTGTTTTTATTATTATCTTTTTATTTTATGTCTTTCAATTTTTACCCCTGTGGGGAGTTATTTTGTCTTTGTAGCCCAGAGGGCAATTTGGTATTTTCTCTTTGTATGAGCTGAGACCTATATATAGTGGTCTCATGTACTATTTTGAGGTTAATGAATATTATGAATGAAAATTTGTTTTGATTATCTTGTCTTCTTCTTCTTCTTGTGTGGAGAGTTAGAGAAGAGAACGAGAGCCCAAGGGGAGGGCGAAAAGCAACACCCACCAGTCATTGGAAGAGTCCGTGACTCGTGGTTTATCGCGTCATCCGCTCCCTTCCCTTCTCCCAACCCGCCGGCCCTAACCCCCTTTTAGCCACCGGCCATCCCACCTTCCACCATCCAGTGGTAAACCTCTCGACCGTCGACTTCATTCCCCATCCCCCACGAATTCCAATTTTGAAAATTCAAAATTCGAATTTTAAAACTTTCCAATTTTGGAATTTCTTAATTAGGAAAGTTTTAGAATTCGAATCATAAGGGAATTCAAATTCAAACGGATTGTATTTCAATCCTTCCTAAACCACATGAGCCAATTTGGAAACCAATTACTTGCTCCCCTCACCAAATCCCTCTCTCTTGATACCGCCGGCCTTACTAGGCTCCCCCTCTTTAATTGCCCCATTAATTCCTCACCCATTTGAAATTAAAATTAATTTCAAATAAAACTCTCTCCCAAATTTCAAATCCTGAAATTTATTTCAGGATTTGTCATTAAAAAAATCCTCCCTCTCTTCAATAACCGCCGGCCCCAGCAAATAATTCCAATAGGAATTTGTGGGCTCCGAAAATTCGGCCCCGGCCTCCACTCGCTTTTCTTATTCGGCGAGGGAGTTTTAACGAACTAAGTTCCGAGGTAAATTTTGGAATGCATATGAGTTTGTAGATAAGACACTACCCAGAGATTTCGCCCTCATTTTGCGAGGACTTTATGATCTGAGTTCTGGTTTCCTATAGGCGCAAGCCCCTATAGTTAATTACCCCTCCCACTAACGAGAGAGAACTTTCGATTAAGGCTAGTCGTCAATCAGATACGTATAGAGATACGTGTTATCTGGCATATAGTAGCAGCAAGGGTATTAGGAAATTGGTAGAAATTGGATTTGGAAATTGTGAATTTTGGATATTTTGGAGATTGAAAATTTTGATATTTAAAATAGAAAGTTCACCATCTTGTACTTAAAGCGGATGGTGGGAGAATGGATGATAGACCCGATCAAGATCCCATGGTTCCATCGTCCCGGGCCATCGTGGTCCCTGGTCTACTTAGTCAGAGAAGGTAGTCGACCCAACCTGACAGAAGGATCCTTGTCAGCATCCAAGGGTTGCTTCGTCCAAGGGGACCTTGTAGACCGGGGTTGAATGTTTGTCTAAGGGGACAAATTTGAATCCACCTTAGCTAACAAAGGGCTTTGTACCCTATCAATCATATCCTATTGATTCATATCTAAAGAATTTAACGTCATTAAGGAGCGTATTGGCTCTGGCCATAACCGCTATCTGTGGTACCATTTGGCGGCAAAACCACTCGGTTCAGAGGACCTCGGGTCATAACCGTTTACCTGCAGTGCCATTTGGCGGCGAAACTGCCGGTTAGAGGACACGTACCACGTCCTTACTGGCAAAAGATTGTTTGAGAATGGATCCTAGTAATATTTTCGACTAGGCATTTGGCTCTTTGTGAGCTAGAGTTTATTTGAATTTGTCCACCCCGGCAGACTGTTGCGGAGGGTGGATGGATTTTGCTTTACGTGTTGATGGATTTATCTCATTTTTAAATATTTTTTGGGATTTTGAGATTTTTGGAATTTTTGTGGAGTTTCGGGTTTTTTGGATAGAGCTTGGATTTTGATGGGCATTTGGATGTTTGAGGGGCGTTTGGAAGTGTTTGGAAGGGACCCCTCCGGTTGAGATCTTCAATCAATGCGGCCATCATCGGGGTGTTTGGGGGTCGTTTCTCTTTATGGATCGAACCTTGTCAACTCTGTCGGGCTGTCGACAGAGAATTGGATTTCGTAGGCTTTATGCCCTCATCAGTGAATTATCTTTGTTATAGGCCTTAAAGGCCTAATATGAATGTATTAAGACAAATATACCGGTCGTAGCAACCGTATATTTGTTTGAGAGTTCGAATCTTGTCGACTCCTATTGACCCATATAGGAGGATCGGGTTCGAACTAGAATTCACTTGTCAACCCGCGCAGCATCCCTAGATGTCAGTGTGTACCAATAACACGCTCGCCGGGGCCCATGCGGGTTGAGATTGTACTTTCCCTTTAGTGTACCTATGTGTATACAATTTATAGTGCACGTGCAGGGGTACTTTGAAATAATTGTAGACGCCTTCTGTCTGCTTGTACGAATGTTGCAGATCCGGTGGCGTAGCAGCTTCTGAATAGAATTGTTCGCTGCTTCGTACAGGTAAACTGTCGTGCACTATCGTTGATTTTCGTAGGCGGGTCATAGTGCACTAACTAATCTCCTTCCTTTGGTCGTAGGAGCTTACACTTATTGTGGTCTTTTGACATTCAGCTTGTATATGACATTTAATACATATGATGGGTCCTCCACAACGGTCTGTAGATGGTTGTACTTGCTACAATTTGACTATCTTTGTTCGTGAAAAATTACTGCATTTGATCAGCACTGAATTGTTATTGATTGTAGGAGTGTCATTGTTCTTGCATCCTACCCACCTTTCATCGATCTCAGGTGGTCTGATGTATTTGCACTTGTTGTAGAGACAGATCTTTGACTACAACAAATGGATAGTACTCGTACACCTTGCAATTGTTAGTTGCTTGTCACTAGTATTGTGCATTGACTTTGTAGAGACTGTTGTATGAATAAGGACTCTCCTACATTTCCTTTTAGACAAAATATTAGTTGCACGACATAATGAGCTTTTGTAGTAACTCGTAGGAGTTCGTCTTTGGCACAATTCTTTTGTATTTGCCTATGAGTGGTATGTTGAGTGTATGGTGGATCTACTATAATGACTTGTAGATATCCACACTTGATGTATGTTCTCCACCCTTTCTTACAACGAATCGGTATATTTTTGCTTGTGAGTATCACCATGTTCATTCGCTGATTGATGATGACCGTAGGACAATACATCTTTTAGGATCTCCTTTGTATTTATTGCAGTCCTTTATGAATTTCTTCTTATAAATGACATGTAGTGTGGAAAGTAGACTTATATAATTGATATTTTCTTGCAATCAGCATCACATGCAAGTCCAAATCAAGCTTGTATTTATTTCATTTGAGTTTGAGTTCTTGTAGTAATTTGTTGCAAGCCCAAGCTTATTCAAATATTTTATAAGTCATTTTATTGTGCAAAATCCAAGTCCAAGTCCACAGATTTATGACTGAGTTCAAGTATAGTTCAGCTTCCATATGAACCTCCTTCGTTCGTCGAGTCCCCTGCTGTTTTGCAAAGTTCAAGTCCAAACTGTACTTGATTCAAACCAAGTCCAAGTTGTTCAAATCAAATCCTTGTTTGATTTCAAATGATTGAATCAAGTTCAAGTTCAACTTTGTTGAAGTATCAAGTTTGAGTTCAGTTTAGCTTGAGTCCGACTCAAGTCTTACACAAGTGCTTCATCATTTATCCAAGTTTGGTTTTGAGTTTGAATTAAGCATTTTATTAATGTCTTTTGAGTTCAAATGAGTCCAGGTACAAGCCATTCGTCGTTCTTGCATGTCATTCGAGTGCAATCAAGTTCAAGTGTAGTATTCCATTCACCCGAAATTTCAGCAGCCTTCCAGCGTCTCCCCCGTTTAGGGGAAAACTACGGAAAACTGGGTCTTTCCCACCACGCTAAGAAAAGCGTGCATAGTAGATGTCCTCTTTTGAGGACACCGCGGCCGTGTAATTTTTCGATCTCCCACCACGCTAAGAAAAGCGTGCATGGGTGTTTTTGCAAAAAAGTATTTTTTTGAAAATATTTCGCAAGAAAGACAGTTATTTCCCCGCAAGCGGGTACTTATGGGTATCCCCGCTTCGTCATGCGCATCGCACCGGGATCCCTTCCCACCACGCTAAGAAAAGCGTGTATAGGCGGGGAAATCCGTGGCGATACGAACTTCGAAGAAGAGATTTAGGTGATTACCCGCTTCGTCGCAAGCGTCGGGACGCACTCCCTCCCACCACGCTAAGAAAAGCATGCATAGGTGGTCGTTTTGTCTCGACGAATGCGTCGAAATGAGTTCTCGGAGTTTTAGGGTTTAGAAATTTTATACCTGCACGAGGTCGTCGGTGTAGATCGAGGGAAGGGAGAAGTATTTGCATTTTTTTTTAAATATTAATTAATTATAATTATCTTTAATTAATTATATTTATTCTTATTAATTATAAGTAATTAAAAATAAGTAATTACATTTATTAAAATTAATTAAAGATAATTAGTTATAATTAAATTTAATTAATTATAACTAACTCATATTAATTAACTTTAATAAATGATAACTAATTAAAAATAATTAAAAATAATTAATTAAAATTCATTTTGATTAAGAATAATTATAATTAATTAAAATTAATTATAATTATTAAATCAAAATTAATTATAATTAAATACAATAAATATAATTTATTAAAAATAATTATAATTAAAATTATAATCAATTAACATTAACACTAATTAAACCCAATACTAACCCTTCTACACTTTTCCTCAGTTCAGAGGATTTATTGGATTTGGCCGAAGTAGCACGTGAAAGGGAGAAATTACCTTTACAGCAAAAGCTCCTGTGCTTACTTCCGATCGAAATGGAGTAACTTCCGATCCTAAAGAAGGGATCGTCGGCTATGGGATGTTCGGCCAGGTAGGGAGATTCGGCTCTCTCTCTCTCTCTCTCTCGGCCAGAGGAGGTCGGAAGCAGTGGATCGGAGAAGAAGAAGGATCGGAGGGGGTGTCGGCTACGGGAAACAGAGGAAGAGGTTCGATCGGCTAAGGCAGAGAGGGGAAGTATCGTGGGAGAGGGAGGAGATCGCGTCGTGTGTGGAAGAGCTCGGCTTGGGGCTGAGAGAGATCGGGAGGTCGGGTTAGGTCGGAGACTTGAGGAGGAAGAGTCGTGTGGTTTGCGGGGGGTATCGGGAGAGGAAGAGGGAGCAGCGATTTGGGTCGGTATTTAACGAAGAGAACGGGGCAGCGATCGAGAGCAGATTTCACGCAGGAAGTGCGGAGAAATGACAGGAGCGGCGCCGATTTCAGCCGGATTCGCTGCAGGATTCGTGGAACCAACGGTTTACAGGTATTATTTTTCGTTTCCTCTTTTTTTTTTTGGTTTATCTGCGAAGGTCAACATAATTGTTTCCTAAATCATCCCCAACTCTTTGGAAACAATTTGAAATTCCTCCCACCACTCTTGGCCGAATTCCCTGGAGCCTTAATTCCTACTTTATTTTGCTGATCCATTAAAGGAATTAAGAATTAATTACACCACAGCCCATCAATCCCGTCAATCTACCCGCCCCTCTCCCTCTCTGTCAACGTTTCCCCTCTTTCAATTAGCTCTCTGCCAAAGAAGAATCTGTAGCTCACTTCAAATTTTGTTTTCTTGTTTGCTGGCCTTCAACGTTCACCATCCCAAGAGAAACTTTTCTCTTCATTCATCTCAAGAGGTCTAAGCAAGACAAAGGAGAGAAAATCTGAATTTTCTCAGGTTTTGGGGAAATAAAACTGACATTGCTCTTAGATTTCGGAGAAGAAATCCTCTCCCTAACAAAGCCGCTTTTTTTTTAAGAAGACGACGCATTCCCCTCCCCACTTCAATGTCGAATGGCGGATCCGGAGCTTGAGTGGGGTCTTGTATTCAACGCCGACGGAAGCATCAAAATTCTAAGATCTCCGTGCTTTGACGTAGGATTTGAAGACGAGACCACCGTGGAAGAATATTTGGACCGAGTCGTCCCGATTCTTGCTAGCATCTTCGACCGACGATTCTCAAGCCACAATTGGAGCCTCGTAAGCCGCCCACTACCTCCTTCCCCGCCGGCTACTTTTCCACCAATGAGGTTCTTCAGTGTCGCTTCTCTAGTGGTAATATCCTTCATCGCTTGGACCTTCTTTCTCCGCTAAAAGCCTACTATTAATTGAGAGAAACGGCCTCAAGGTGAAATTCTCATTGTTAAGTGTTGGATTTTGTTGATTGTATTTAGCATTTAAATCTCCTTGAAATTTGAATGAATAGCTTTGGTTAATTTCTCTATTGCTAATCTTTGGCCTAAGCAAGTTAACTTTTCTAATTCTTAATTCTATCTTGCATGATCGAAATAAACTTATAAGAGCAAACTTAAACAATTCTCTTTTTTAATTTTAATCGTAACTCCTAGTAGTTTCACATCATTCTTGGTATCAGAGTATGATAGGCATGCATGACATGTTAGAAAAAACATCCTAGGGTATAACCGTTCATTATAGCTTTAATTTTGCATGCATATCATTGCGTAGTTCCAATTTATTCTCTGTTTTAGCTGCTGTTTTTACATTTCCTGCACTCTAGCATGAGCATTTAAGTCATCTTAGCTAGTGTATTCTTGCTGCCTTTGAACTTGTAGCACTTCCTAGTATGTAGGACAACTCCACCTTGACATTTCACTGCTGTCCACACTGTTTCAGCTGCTGTTAAGTACCCGTTAGTGGACCTAGGACCACTGTTTAGGTGCTGACCGCACTTTAGAATCCTTCCCAAACCCCTAGACATCTTAGACCTTCGCTGTACTTTGCTGTCCTAATCTTCCCAGCAACCTTTGAGGACTTTTAGGTCATAATTCCAGCGTGTTTAGTGGCTGCCCTTGACTTAGGAAGCCTCCCAAGTGATCTTTAGCACCCAACCATGGACCCAACTCATATGCAAGCGACTTTAGACATTATTATGGGCCAATTAGGTGCACTGACACAACAAATGAAGGATACCCAAACGAGTGTAGCTGAACTTAAACGTCATACGGGAGAAAGACTAGACAACATTGAAAGAATAGGGCACCCGGCTATCTACACACCCTCTCGACCCCAATCTCCTTATGGAGAAGATAACCGAACGGAGTACGGACATCATAGAGACTACTACCGGCCAAATCACCGACCCCATCAGGATCAGGTAGGACGCGAAGCACCTTGGATAGATAACGATACCCAACTCCTTAAGAGCATTAAGATAGATGCCCCAACGTTTGATGGTACGTTAGAACCCCAAGTCTTTCTGGATTGGCTAAAGGGAATGGACAGTTACTTCAAATGGTATAACATTTCGGAAAAAAAGAAAGTTAGATTTGCTGAGATGAAGTTGACCGGTAGAGCCAACCAATACTGGACTAATGTAGAGCACATGAGGGAAACCAGAGGAGAATATCCCATAGCTGACTGGGGAGCGATGAAGCAAGAACTGAAGAGAAAATATCTCCCTCCCTCATACTACCCTAGGCTCTTAGATCGTTGGAATAGGCTAACCCAAGGAGGTAAACCCGTTAAGGAATACATTTCAACCTTTGATGATTTCTTAATTCGTTGTAACGGGGAGGAGACCACCACTCCTACACAACTCCTGTCCATGTTCAGAGCCGGATTAAGGGAAGATCTTAGAAATGAACTCTTTGCTAGAGGAGTGACTACGTATGAAGCTACCTGTAGTCTTGTACTAGATTTGGAAGAATCTAGAAGCCACGCCACTAGGACTCAAGACTCTAGACCCAATCCTTTCAAATCTTCCTCTAGCCAACCTTACAACAAACCCACTGGATCCTCTGGTAGTCGGCCTACTCCTGGCCAAGCCCAACCTCGATCGGATTATAAAGGGAAAACACCAGACCGAGAGACACCCAAAACCACTGCCGGCACTAAGTGTTTTAGATGCCATGGGTACGGACATATTGCCTCTCAATGCTCCAACCCGTTTAAGGTCACAATAATTGAAGAAGTGACGGAAGAAGAGGATGAGCCTGAAGCTGAATTAGTTCACCACATGGATGACGATGAGGAGTTTTTCAACGAGGAGGATACTGCTGTAATACACTGCCTCCAAAAGATGAATCACTTGGATTTGCAAGTCGTCAGGTGTGCCTTCTCACAACCGAAACCTAGCGACGACTGGCGAAGGACCTCGATCTTCTACACTTTCACTAAGATTGGAGACAAAAATTGCAAAGTCATAATAGACAGTGGAAGTTGCATTAATGCCGTATCTTCTGCCATGATTTCGAAACTGCAATTGAGGACCACACCACACCCGAACCCCTACAAAGTTGCCTGGATAAACTCGACCACCTTGGAGGTGAAAGATAAGAGTCTTGTTCCTATCGAATTCATTGGATATAAGGAGAAAATCTGGTGTGATGTTTTGACAATGGATGTGGGTCAAATCATCCTTGGCCGCCCTTGATTGTTCGACAATGATGTACACATTTATGGCCGATCAAACACCTGTGTATTTGAACACGGAGGCAAGAAAATTAAACTACTACCCACTCAACCTAAGTCTACCAAGGAAGAAGTTAAACCCAACTCCCTGAAACCCAACACGGGCTTGAACCTATTGACTGCTAAAGACTTAGGTATGGAACTCGAATCAGGAGCCCCCCTGTACGCGTTAGTAGCCCGGGAAGTAAGTATAGGTCAAGGAGAACCAATCCCTGAAGAGGTAAAACCCCTTTTGGAAACTTTTTCCGATGTCTTCCCTGAGGATTTGCCCTACCAACTGCCACCCCTAAGGGACATCCAACATATTATTAACTTAGTCCCTGGAGCCTCTTTACCTAACCTGCCTCACTACCGAATGAACCCTGCTGAGCATGCAGAGCTCAAGAAACAAATGGACAAACTTTTACAACGCGGGTTCATTAAGGAAAGTCTTAGCCCGTGTGCTGTCCCAGCCCTTCTTACCCCTAAGAAGGATGGGTCGTGGAGAATGTGCGTTGATAGCCGTGCTATCAACAAGATCACGGTCAAGTATCGTTTCCCAATCCCTCGCCTTGATGACATGCTAGACATGATGACAGGGGCCACACTTTTCTCCAAGATTGACCTCAAAAGTGGCTACCACCAAATTAGGATCCGCCCGGGGGATGAATGGAAGACCGCGTTCAAAACCAAAGATGGGTTGTACGAATGGACAGTAATGCCTTTTGGATTGAGTAACGCGCCTAGCACTTTCATGAGAGTAATGACTCAGATCCTTAAGCCTTTGCTTGGAAAATTTGTTATATTATACTTCGATGATATTCTGATCTACAGTCGTTCGGTGGAACAACATTTGAATCACCTACAACAAGTCTGTGAAATTTTGAAGAAAGAAAAAATGTATGCCAACCACAAGAAATGCACTTTCCTAACGAATCAAGTAACTTTTCTTGGATTTATTATTTCTTCCCACGGCATATCTGCTGACCCCGAAAAGGTGCGAGCAATCAACGAATGGCCTGAACAAAAGAATATTAGAGATGTCAGGAGTTTTCACGGACTGGCCACGTTTTATAGGAGATTTATCAGGAACTTTAGCACCATAGTGGGTCCCATAACTGATTGTTTAAAGAAAGGAGAATTTGTCTGGACGACATCGGCCACCAAGGCTTTTGAGGAAATAAAACGGAAAATGGTTGAAGCACCAGTCATGCGACTACCCGACTTTTCGAAAGTCTTTCAAGTAACTTGCGACGCATCTGGCATAGGAATAAGAGGAGTATTATCCCAAGAAGGACACCCGGTTGCCTACTTCAGTGAGAAATTAAATGACATCAGGCAACGATACTCCACCTACGATAAGGAATTTTACGTCATAATTCAATCCCTCAGGTACTGGAGACATTACCTGCTTCCCCAAGAATTTGTTATCTTTTCGGACCATGAAGCTTTACGATATATCAATTCACAGAAGAAACTGAATGCCCGACACGGAAGATGGGTTGAATTCCTACAAGAATACACTTACACCATTAGGCACAAAGCAGGTTCTGAAAACAAGGCTGCCGATGCACTAAGTCGTAGAATGATGGTTGCTCGTGAGATGAGAACAGAAGTGGTTGGTTTCGAGCAAATTAAAGAAAACTATTCTGACTGCCCCGATTTTGGAGAAACCTACTCTAAGCTAACAACTGGAGATGATCGTATCGTAGGAGATTTTATGTTAGAAGATGGATACTTGTTTAAAGCTCAAAAACTTTGCATTCCCACAACTTCACTTCGAGAATTTCTTGTGTGGGAATTACATGCTGGAGGTTTAGCGGATCACTTTGGTCAAGCCAAGACCATTGCAGCGGTTGAGAATCGTTTTTACTGGCCAAGTCTTAAGAGGGACATTAGCAGATTAGTAAGGTGGTGTCACACCTGTTAGTTGGCCAAACAAAGGAAACAAAACACCGGCCTTTACACACCTCTTCCTGTGCCTAACCAACCTTGGCATGACGTCAGCATGGACTTTGTTTTAGGGCTACCCAAGACCGTTAGGAAACATGACTCAGTCTGTGTAGTTGTAGATAGGTTTTCTAAGATGACCCATTTTCTCCCGTGCTCCAAAACTTTTGATGCCTCTAAAGTAGCCAAACTGTACTTTGATGAAATTGTGAGACTTCACGGGCTGCCTAAAACCATAGTGTCGGACCGAGATGTGAAATTTACCTATTATTTTTGGAAGACATTATGGCATAAAATGGGGACCAAACTGCATTTCTCTACCGCCTTTCACCCCCAAACAGACGGTCAAACTGAAGTAGTGAATAGGAGTTTAGGAAATCTGTTAAGGACCTTGGTTGGAGAAAACATTAGGGACTGGGACTCTAAGTTACCTATAGCTGAATTTGCCTACAATAACTCTGTGAACCGAACTACTGGCCTTAGCCCTGCTGAAATAGTGTACAGGTACCTCCCCAACCAACCCATTGACTTGATTCCCATGAGCACTAGAGTTAGAACATCTGAGTCAGCATCATCATATGCATCGCATCTACAGGAGTTACATAAAGAAATTAAAAAGAAAATTGAGCAAAGTAATGCAAATTATAAATTTATGGCTGATCATAAAAGAAGAGCTAAAGGATTTGAAATTGGAGACTTTGTGATGGTTCGGATCCGTCCGGAGCGTTTTCCTCCTGGATCCGCAAAGAAGCTGCATGCGAGAAGCGCCGAACCGTTCAAGATAATTTCAAAGGTGAATGACAATGCTTACGTACTAGACCTTCCCGAAGGTTTCAACATTAATCCCACATTTAACATAGAAGATTTAGTAACCTTCGAGGGACCAGAATTTAACCCATGCAATCCACTTACAAATGAGCCTTGTGTGACCATACCTGGTGAGATCCTAAGCCTTCCTCCACTCCCAAATTTACCCCCCTTACCCAATGCGGAGATAGTTGAAACCATATTAGATGATGAGATCATTACTACGAAAGGAGGCGGACATCGAAGGTACTTAGTTCATTGGAAAGGGACCTCGGCGACGGAGGATACGTGGGTTGACCGAGAGGAGCTGCAGAGTCTAGACCCAGACCTTCTAGAGTGGTACGAGAGCTCTAGAGACACTCACTCGACAGGGTCGAGTTTTCTCCCACCTGGGGAGAATGATGAGGACATCGACAGACGCTACCGACATGTTTATCGCCGGCGAAACCGCAGATCGACGGCCACGATTCAGCGCCTCTACTTTTGATTTAGATGTCATGATGTTGTTTTTATTATTATCTTTTTATTTTATGTCTTTCCATTTTTACCCCTATGGGGAGTTATTTTGTCTTTGTAGCCCAGAGGGCAATTTGGTATTTTCTCTTTGTATGAGCTGAGACCTATATATAGTGGTCTCATGTACTATTTTGAGGTTAATGAATATTATGAATGAAAATTTGTTTTGATTATCTTGTCTTCTTCTTCTTCTTGTGTGGAGAGTTAGAGAGGAGAACGAGAGCCCAAGGGGAGGGCGACAAGCAACACCCACCAGTCATTGGAAGAGTCCGTGACTCGTGGTTTATCCCGTCATCCGCTCCCTTCCCTTCTCCCAACCCGCCGGCCCTAACCCCCTTTTAGCCGCCGGCCATCCCACCTTCCACCATCCAGTGGTAAACCTCTCGACCGTCGACTTCATTCCCCATCCCCCACGAAGTCCAATTTTAAAAATTCAAAATTCGAATTTCAAAACTTTCCAATTTTGGAATTTCCTAATTAGGAAAGTTTTAGAATTCGAATCATAAGGGAATTCAAATTCAAACGGATTGTATTTCAATCCTTCCTAAACCACATGAGCCAATTTGGAAACCAATTACTTGCTCCCCTCACCAAATCCCTCTCTCTTGATACCGCCGGCCTTACTAGGCTACCCCTCTTTAATTGCCCCATTAATTCCTCACCCATTTGAAATTAAAATTAATTTCAAATAAAACTCTCTCCCAAATTTCAAATCCTGAAATTTATTTCAGGATTTGTCATTAAAAAAATCCTCCCTCTCTTCAATAACCGCCGGCCCCAGCAAATAATTCCAATAGGAATTGTTTCCTAAATCATCCCCAACTCTTTGGAAACAATTTGAAATTCCTCCCACCACTCTTGGCCGAATTCCCTGGAGCCTTAATTCCTACTTTATTTTGCTGATCCATTAAAGGAATTAAGAATTAATTACACCACAGCCCATCAATCCCGTCAATCTACCCGCCCCTCTCCCTCTCTGTCAACGTTTCCCCTCTTTCAATTAGCTCTCTGCCAAAGAAGAATCTGAAGCTCACTTCAAATTTTGTTTTCTTGTTTGCTGGCCTTCAACGTTCACCATCCCAAGAGAAACTTTTCTCTTCATTCATCTCAAGAGGTCTAAGCAAGACAAAGGAGAGAAAATCTAAATTCTCTCAGGTTTTGGGGAAATAAAACTGACATTGCTCTCAGATTTCGGAGAAGAAATCCTCTCCCTAGCAAAGCCGTTTTTTTTAAGAAGAAGACGACGCATTCCCCTCCCCACTTCAATGTCGAATAGCGGATCCGGAGCTTGAGTGGGGTCTTGTATTCAACGCCGACGGAAGCATCAACATTCTAAGATCTCCGTGCTTTGACGTAGGATTTGAAGACGAGACCACCGTGGAAGAATATTTGGACCGAGTCGTCCCGATTCTTGCTAGCATCTTCGACCGACGATTCTCAAGCCACAATTGGAGCCTCGTAAGCCGCCCACTACCTCCTTCCCCACCGGCTACTTTTCCATCAACGAGGTTCTTCGGTGTCGCTTCTCTAGTAGTAATATCCTTCATCGCTTGGACCTTCTTTCTCCGCTAAAAGCCTACTATTAATTGAGAGAACTGGCCTCAAGGTGAAATTCTCATTGTTAAGTGTTGGATTTTGTTGATTGTATTTATCATTTAAATCTCCTTGAAATTTGAATCAATAGCTTTGGTTAATTTCTCTATTGCTAATCTTTGGCCTAAGCAAGTTAACTTTTCTAATTCTTAATTCTATCTTGCATGATCGAAATAAACTTATAAGAGCAAACTTAAACAATTCACTTTTTTAATTTTAATCGTAACTCCTAGTAGTTTCACATCAACAACTTCTTTGGGAGTCTTTTAGCTCTTCAAGTTGCTTATCAACAATTCTCACGTCTTTTGAATGTTTTCTCCAGCTTCTTTATCACGATGACCAGAAGGAAACCTATAGAGCATTCTCATCGTGGTGAGATATACCAACTCAGAAACTTTCTCAAAAGAAGTATTCAATGAGGGTAGAGCTTGAGATGGAAGAATGAGGAGCATCTCTGAGTTCTTTGCAAGCTGATGAACTGGAGGCTGATAATGGTCTGAATCCTAGCCATTAGGAACGCATTCCCCTATATAAACAACCTTAGAAGAGAGCCTTATGGTCTTAGGCAATCGAACCCTTCAAAATGCCTCTAACAACAGGCTTCTATTCAAAAAATGAACTTAAAGCTTCAAAAGAATTGATAAGCAGCCTTTAAAGAAGTATGTGGATTTCGAGAATTCAAAGCAGAGTAAAGAGGGAGAAGCGAGAGAGGGAGAGTTGCATGAACAGGGAGGGAGAGATGTTTGAAGGAGATTTATTTGTGAGCAAGTGCTAGGGAGTGTGGAGAGTGAGCAAGCAAGCAGAGCAAAATATACGACAAGAAAGAGGAAGCATGCCTGGTGCGGAATTGAGTGACTAATGTCACGAGAGGGAGAGGAGAGAGAGCAGGGGAATGTGAATTGATTTCCATTTCACTCTCTTTTTTTTTTAAATACAGGGCTTGCAAGAGTAGACATGATTGCATATGAAGCGTTGTAGCAAGAAATCGAGGATTAATAATATAATGTTGAGTGAATTTCGACAATACAAGGATTTGACGAGAATTATTCATTTTTTAAAATAAAATTACTTGGAAGAAAACAAAAAGGATAATATAGGTGAATCGACTTCTCAGGCGATTCATCGTGCATCTCGAATTACATGTCCTCACCTTGCATGCCGGTGAATTTTTCGAAATTTTCTCATGTAACAACACAAGAAATATGTGTCATTTCTTGGCAATTTTGACGTTCTAGACACATCGATAACGTCCGTTTTGCGAATGGTCAACATTTGAGTGATTTTGATTGCAATTGAGGTATTTTGAACTCAATTTCCATGATGATGCATTGGAGGTTCAACATTTTGGTAGAAATTAATCAATTTGATCGTGAGAGGTCCTTCAATAATTTTGACTCTTTGAAAGCATCAATACAATCTATTTAGCAAAACGAGCGACAATTGAATCATTTTTTGCTTTAGTCAAAGCATTTTGAATAAGACTTACAATAATTCATCCATTGTTTGTCATCTTTATTAGATTCAATCAAATTAACCTCCAGGACCCTCTCATGGTAATGTCAACACTAAAGTGGCATCAGTGTAGTTTATATTCCAAAATAAGTGATGATTAGATGATTTAGATTTATGTGATGTATTTTGAACTAGATTTGCGCAATGTCGCATCCATCATCTGGTGATTTCATCATTGCATATCACGTTGCATATTGGAGCAGATGTGAAGGTCATCAGCCAATCACATGAATGAAAATGAGATCACATACCTTTAATCATATGACAAATAGCTTCCTTCAACTCAACTACTTTAAAATACCAATTACTTCTAACTAATTAATTTTTAACTACCAACTTCCACTTACCTTAAGTAACTATTGAAAGAAAATGCAATAATTATTTGAAATAAATTCGATCAAGTGGGGCATGTATCAATTTTTGTGTTTATCTGAATCATAAAGAGAGAAATCAAACACAATAACAACTCAGAGAATGCTAACATTTTGCTATGAGAAGGAATTCGGAATACATTTTGCAAAAGTCAAGTCATGCAGGGGAGAACTATTTCAAGCTTCATAGGAAAACCAATCTTCCCAGTTAGAACGGACTTCATAGATAAAAAAAAACAACCTTACTAATGGTGATGGGTTTGTTATGATAAACTCTCTCAATAACTCTCGAATCCCAAGCTACTAATCCTATGATTCATAGTCCAATCAAATTTAATATTAAAACCTGCCCTAGTAATAGAAAAGTTACAATTGTAGATGGCTCGTCTATAACTATTGTTAGCAAAGGAATATTAAATCTAAAACCTATTTTTCACTAAAGAATGCTTTACACATTCCAAAATTGTCCATCAATCTCATAGCCATTCATAAAAACACCAAAGCCTTAAATTGCAAAATAAACTTTCTTCCGTTCTCATTGTGTTTTTAAGGATAAAGTCATGAAAAGTATGCTTAGATTTGCTGCTAGGAATAAGAATACATTCTGCTATCATAAGGAAGTGAGCACTCACAAAGGAAACTGCTTTCCCTTTCTTGCTAGTCTAAACGTTACAACTACTAACCAAATGAGATTTGGCTTCAATACCTCTGCCTAGGATATCCTCCAAATGATCTTCTTAAAAATATGTTCCCTCCATGTTTTAAATTTATGATATTCACAAATTTCAGCATGATACTCGTGAATTTGCTAAATATTATCATTTGTCTTATCCATTGAGCAATACTAGATCCACTTGCTCCTTTTCCCTAATAAAGGACATATGGAGACCTTTTCGAATTCTCAACGCCTCTATTGCTAAATGATATTTTTTTTCTTTATTGATGATTATACTAGAATTTCTTAATATAAAAAACAAACAAATAGACATTTCATTGTCGTGTTCACCCTCAGGAAAGGTAAAATGTTGCGCTACGACACAAACCGCACTTTCGCAAGCCTAAGGTCCCATTCTTCCTGAGATAGATTGGATTTTAAATTAGCCAGATTTCCCATAATGATTGGCATCAAGGTTTATTTAGTTATGAGGTTTCACTTTCTATGAGCGCAAGCCCTCATAATTAATTACCCCTTCTAACATGTAGAAGAGCACTCTCGATTAAGGATGAAAGTATATTTAGTTGTGCAAAAAATGTAGAAGTGTGCAAGTGTCTTAATTATGGGGGATGAAGGTACACTTGATCAAGATCCCATGGTTTCAGTGTTCTGGGTATATCATAAGTTTTAGTCTACCAACACTAATAACCATTGATTATAGTGTTCAAGGAATCTGATTAGCAGCTATGGGTTGCCTCCTCTCAGGGATCCCAAATAAACTGAAGTGGATAGGTGCATGTTGGTTTGGTTTGGGTTAGGATTTGCGGATCCACTTAGAAGTTGCCCGTAGTTTAGGTTTAGGTTAGTCTTATGACCTCACTTAGGAGTTACATGTAGTTTAGCTTTAGGTTAGGTCTCACGGCCCCATTTAGGAGTTGCCTGTAGTTTGGATTTAGGACGGGACTTACAATTTTCATTAAAAGTGGCCCGTGTAGCAAGACTTACGGCTTCGGTTGCAAGTAGCCCGAATAACGGGTCTTACGACCTCTAATAGAGGTTGCCCATGTGTGGGTTAAAAGTCGGTCTTACTGCTTCACTTTGGAAGTAGCTTAAGTAACAGGTCTTACGGCCTTTATTAAAGGTGGTCCAGGTTATCGGGGATGCATTATTTGTTTTAGAAATACTTTCCCCAATACTCTAATTGAGATGGATTTACAACTTTTATTAAAAGTGTCCCGGAGGTTAATTGTTGGTAGATTGGTACCGTAGATACACTGGTTTGCAGTTGTCAACTAGTCTGACATTAGACTTTAGCTTTTAGTTGTTTACTAGTCTGCTTGTTCACTAGTTGCACACTTACAAGCCTGCAGTCGTTGTTTTGACACTTACTAGCTAGTAATTGTTTTCTACTCTAGCTTTTAGTAATGTACTTTTTGTTTTGGCTAGTAGTAGTGCTTATAGTTTTCTTTTACCCCAATAACTTGTCTTTCTACTTTAACCCTATTATTTGTTCAACATCGACTTTTCTTTACTAGCACTACTTTATTTTACTATATTGTGCTAATACTCTATTTGTTTACTTGCAGGTACCATGTATCTGCAGCAGTTGCAGGAGCTAGAGAGCTTTAAGAGTTTGAGTATGTGAGCTGTTGTTTATGAGGGGTTTAATTTTAGGATTTTAGAGCCTTTCTTTCTATTTTCTGTTTTGGTTAGTTTTTTAGGAGGTTAGGTTTTAGTGTGAGTTGTATAGTGTCTGATTTAGTGTAAATATTGTTCTATTTTTATTTAATGCATTTATTTAATTTTGAATTAATTGCATTAACATTTAATTTTAATTAAAAGGATTCAAATTAATTGTTCAGTTCTTTAATTGATTTTAAATGTATTTTAAAATTATTTAGTAAATTTCACTGTATTATTAATTAAATTTAATTAATTAATTAAAAGATCTCTTGATAATTTCAATTCAAGATAAAGTTTTAGTTAAAAATTTTTAATTAATGTTTTGATTTTCATTAATTATTTAAATTAGATTTAAATTAATTAATTAATTATTAAATTATATTCAAAATTAATTATATGAATTTTAAAGGTTTAATTTTATTTAATATGATTTAAGTTTAGCTTTTAATTAACTAATTACTTAACCATTTTATTTTAATTAAAATTGCTCATTTAATTATAATTAATTAATTATTCTTTTCAAGTTAAATTATTCAATTAAATGTTTTTTCTCAAAATTTTCCAAAAATATGCACAAGTCTAATATTTTCGTGGAAATTTCGTCAGCCTCCTAGCATCCCCTCCCCGATAGGGGAGGTCAGGGATGGCCCTTTCCCTTTATAGTCTATTCGGCCATATCAAATCGAAGGCGAGGGCATTGGGGGAGCGAATCGACCCCAGATTGAATCTTCAACTCTAATTAGAGTCATTGTGGTACCTATTTAAAATTTGACATTTCCAGGTATTTCAGTAGCCTTTCACTTTTAATCCGCTCGACCGGATCAAATCGACGGCCGAGGACTTCGAGGGACATATCAACCCTAGAATACATCTCCAACCTTTCGATTTGGTGATTACGCTGTCTTCTTTTCTCTTATATGATAATAACAATAATTATTAATTATTATTAATATTTTACAACTATTATTATTAATAATATAATAAATCCCTTCAATTGTAATTATTATTAATAATAATATTCTATTATTAATTATAACACAATATAACATACCCTTTCTTCCATGCTCCCTGTTTCAAATAAAGAAACATTAAGCTTAGGCGTGTGTAATTAACCAAAGCATAAGTTGCCTTTTTGCGAGTATAGAAGAAGGAAGCTCGAGTGTGGAGGTCGGTTGCAGAGAGCAGGGCCGAACAACTTAGTGTCGAGATCGAGCGTAGGAGAGAGTGTGGGATCATGAGGTCCCGTCCTTGCATAGGAGGTCAGACGAAGGTGGCAAGAGGGGTCGAATTCACAGCTTGTGGTTTCACATGGGTGTTGCAATCGAACGCAGGTGGATCTGGGGTGAACGACAGGCTTGTTCGCACGAGGCCGAGTCAACGGGAGGCGGGCTCGGAACTGCTTAGGAGGTTCGGATGAAGGCGAAGGCTGGGGGATGTTGTTTGGTCGGGAGTTTCTGCAGACGAAGGTTGGGAGCGGAGATATGTGCTAGCCGCTTGCAAGTGAGGAGGACGGAAGACGGGCTTCGACGGGCGTGAGTCTGAAATCGAATAGGAGATTCCCTCAGGAGGGTTGTGCATAGGAACTGGAGGTGGAAAAATGCAGCAGATTGAAGAGGGCTCTTGGCTCAAGTCCATTAGTAAGCGTAATCTTTTGTTTCGCTTCTATTTAGCTTCGTAGGGATTGCATAGCAGTTATTTCCATTGCATTGTGTATATGGTATGAGAATGTCGAAACATGGTTCTAGTTATTCTTTACGCTGTCTCCCCCCATTACTTTATTTTAACACTATAACTATCTTTGAACAACATGTTTAGTTCCCTTCATTATTCCCATTGATAAATATGATTTGGCGGACATTATTATTTTAGCAATGTCAGTTGACTACACCAATTCAGAAATTTCCATTATCAAACAAGTATCGAAAGACGAGAGAAAATTTCTATCAACTGACATTACTGTCTATCATCTCAGTTGACTACACCAATTCAGAAATTTCCATCATAAATATCTCATCTTTCCATCCCTCTTATTCCAAAGAAAATTTCTACACATTTTCTCCAATTCATTCAAAACCCCCAAGGGAATCAATGAATGATTAGAAAGGTAAATAGGTAGTGAGAGAACTGAAGCATTGATTAAGGTAATTCTTCCTGCAAGTGAAATAAATTTGGAACCCCAAAGATTCATTATACTCGCAGTTTTCACAATGAGATTGTTAAAATTAGCTTTAACCAATCTTCTTAATGCAATCTTAACTCCCAAATATTCCATCTCATTCACCACTTTCATATTGAGAATTTTGGCGAGAGATCTACCTTTTCCCCTTTTGACAGATTTGCCAAACAGCATAGCCGACTTGAGCAAGTTAATTTTCTGACCGGTCCAATTGCAATATTTCTTCAAAATCTTTTCAACTTTCTTCAAACTCTTACTGTTAGCCTTAGAGAAGATCACAATGTCGTCTGCATACATTAGATGAGAAACCATAGGAGCATTAGGAGTAACTTTAACACCAATACCTTTCCCTCTTCGATCAAATTCTTCAGACAATAATTGGGAGCACAAGATAAATAGGTAAGGGGACAATGGGCAGCCTTGTCTAAACCCACATTTGGCATCAATCCACTTGGAATTTTTCCCATTGATCATAATAGAAAATTTTGGATCAGTAACGCATTCCATAATGAGTTTTCAAATTTCTTTGGGAAACCAAACCAATCAAGCACCTGATCCAGCGTAGACCAGCACATACTATCATAGGCCTATTCCATGTCAATTTTGACGGCTACCAAACCTTTATTAGCTTTAGAATGTCTAAACTTATTA
The DNA here is from genome assembly GCA_022539455.1 of Dendrobium nobile. Classification (NCBI taxonomy): domain Eukaryota; kingdom Viridiplantae; phylum Streptophyta; class Magnoliopsida; order Asparagales; family Orchidaceae; genus Dendrobium; species Dendrobium nobile. The sequence continues at coordinate 39,816,590 of CM039734.1, forward strand.
AATAGTTCTTGTGCAAGCAATATTTGACCAGACATTGATCGGCCCTTCATAAAAGCATACTGCACTTCAGAAACTATCTTAGGAAACAAAAAACTCATCCTATTTAAAATTATTCTAGCCACAATCTTATAATGGCATTACACAAACTTATGGGATGATAATTAGAAGGCACCAAAGGATTTTCAATTTTAGGAATCAACACCACATTGGTTTCTTTCCACCCAGGACAAAGAGAACCATATAAAAAAAATCACTGATAGTCACCCATACATCATGCTGAATAATAGACCAATATGATTTGATAAAAGAGTAAGTGATACCATCAATACTTGGTGACTTATTAGCTCCCAAATTTGTTATGACCTCCTCCAACTCCTTCTCAGAGAACTCTTTACAGAGTAATCTGCTATCCTCCTCATCAAGTATCTTGGATGCAAACGGCCAACCTCCCATGCTACATTTCCTTGGTCTCCATTTGCATTTAAAGAAATTTAGAAAAATGTCTTCAATATTCTGTTGATCTTCACAAATCAAGCCTTCACAGTCTTTAACACAATTGATCCTGTTGTTGTTTCTTCTAGCCATAGAATATGCATGAAAGAACTTAGAGTTAGAGTGTACTTTTGCCCGCTGCTTCCACCACATGCTAAGACGTCCGAGAGTGGCATTAAATTCTGCTACCTTGGACCTCATATAACACAATTTCAACTCAGATAAACCTCCTGATTTTACTTCTTGCAAATACAGAATTTCCCTTTTTAATTTCTCTTTTACATCAACCAGAGTTTTATGCTTAGCCTTACTCCAAAAAAAATAAGGATCTCAAAATTCTTTTGAATTTAATATTTAAGATGTCCGCAGAACTACCAAACACAAATTTGTTCCACGATGCTTGCACAACTGAATGAGAAGCATGGTAAGACAACCAAATATCTTCAAACATAAAATTCCTCTTCTTCGTAAGTCTTGAAGCAATGATTTTAATTGTGATTGGACAATGATCCAAAGCAACTCTTGCCAAATGCCTCACCACCGCAGCTTGGAGGATGTCTAGAGCAGCACAATTAAGAAGACAACGATCTAACCTTTCTAAGATCCTTCCTCCTCCAGTTTTATTATTACATCAAGTGTATTTAGGACCCAAAAACTCAATGTCTTGAAAGTCACAATCCCTCATAAATGAAAGTATGTCTTGAGGTCCTTGGAAAAGAACAAATTTTTTACCTCCTCTCTTTTCACTTTGGGATAAAATGCAATTAAAGTCTCCCCCAATAATCATTGGTAATTTACTATCAGAAAGATACTCCAACTTACTCCAAAGGAGCCTCCTTGCATTGCTCTCCCTACTCCCATAAACCGTGGCTATCATCCAACTTCCACTGTTTTTGATTTTAAGTTCCCCCAACACAATCTGCTCATTAGATTCAACAACATCAAATGAAGCCAAGTCAGCCCTCCAACAGATCAAAATACCGCCTAAAAAACCTGCTGCAGGGTACAGAAGAAAATCCCAACCTTCGCCAATGAACTTTTTAAATTCCAACGAATCCATAGTTGAAATTTTTGTTTCAACAAGGCCCACGAAAATAGCATCATTATCCTTAACAATCTCTTTCAAATATCTGGAGGCTTCAACTTTCTTTGCCCCCTACAATTCCAAAAGATTAGGGAACTCATCTTTTCTTTGAAGTGGGATTAGACCCACCACAAATCATCTTTCCCATTTCACCCTTCCTGGTTTTAAACTTCAATGATGTATTACCCAAGGACCTGAGTTCCTTTTGCAGTTTGAACTTAGTCTCACTTTGACCAATGTCATTCACCAACTCCTTTGGAACATCCTCCTCCTTTTCCTTTTTTTCAGCTAACTCCAGCTCACCTTCTTCTCTATCAACCATTGAATTGCCTTCTGAACTATCCTCATTCCCAACCTCATCAACTGTTTGAAGTATCATAAACATATTCTTCTTCTCAAGTACATCAGGTAATCCAACATTCGAGCTCAAATCAGCTTCCAATTCAAAGGCTTTGCTAAAACTGCTCCTAGGAACCGATGGTTCCACTTCTTCCGTTTCCAGACTTTTATTTTCTGCATCAATTTTGCCCACCACCTTGGAAGGAGTTTCTTCCACAGTCTTCACATTCATACTATCTTCCAATACTTTATCTATCATCCCAACCGAAACTTCTGCCTCCTAATATTATCAAGCTTATTCTTGCCGACCAATCTTTGAGCAGGAATATTATATAGAGCACCCTTAGATCCCCTTTTGTTCCTATTGTAATTAACATGGATCCAAGGTCCATAGGTAGAGTTGCTATTCATGTTTAGCCCTATATTACCTTGGTTCTCTACCTTATCCTTGATACCCTCAGTAACCAGATCATTGTGCAATGGAGTAGACTTCTTACATTCCGAATTCACATGCCCAATCAAGCCACAATCAAAGCAAAATGAAGAGATTTTCTCATACTCAACCTTTTGAAAAAATCTCCCCGCCATACTTTCCACCCAAACCCCTAATGGAAGAGGTTTATCCAACTTCGCACGGACAAAGACTAGCAAATTCCCTCCTTCCCCATTGAAACATATTACCATCAAGCATCATAGGAAAACCTACCATAGAAGCTATCCTTGCCACATTAACCTTATCCCAGCATTGCAAAGGCAATTGAGGTAGTCTAATCCAAATTGGAGAGGAAAGACCTTTCAAGGATGATGGAGAAAACCCAGGGGACAATCTTTCCATACCAATAATATGGCCATTAACAAATCAAGGGCCACCTGAAATAATTTCTTCTAGAGCTTCATCTCTTTTATATGAACACAAAAACCACACCATCCCTAGGGTAGTGAAATGAAATTAGCCATATTGAGCCCATTGCCTCCTCAACTCCCAAGCCACTACATGAGAGGGGATATCCTTACCAAAGACTTTTGCTACCAGAGAGTTATGAAGCCTTTTAGCATTTAGATCTTCAGTAATCCCATCCAATTTTACAGCAATACCATCATCTGATATGATGTTATCCCTTCATTAAAATTCAGTTTGATATGAGGTTTCTTACTCCACGGATTCATCTTTTTCCCATCCTTCTTAAGCAAATTATCAAACAAAGGAGCTGTATCATATCCTACCACCGAACCAGAGTCCACTCTACAACCATCTGGAACTTCATCAACGGAATTACAAAAATTTATGTTAGCATATGACTTGGAATTCACATTTATCACACTGCCAACAGGGATTGCATTTGAATTGCCAAATCTACTAACAAAAAGATTCATACCCAAAAAGGAAGCTCCCTTATCGTTGTTTTTTAATGGAGATAAACCAGTAGATTTCACCAAACTAGGAGTTTTACAATCAACGGCAGTAGAAATAGACTTACCTTTTCCTTCCACGAACGTCTTCTTCTCAGCAACTGGAACAAAGCCTTCATTAATAACAAGAGATCCTAAAGATTTTTTTTTAGCCAACACTTCATCTCCTCGACCCAAACCACCAGCAGTAAGAGCCGATTCCCCTAACATCTGACCGAACTGACCTTTATCTCCATGTGTAACATCCAGCGGCACGATCGATAGCCGGCGGTGATCCGCCGTCATCCCCAAACAATGCACCGATTCCGGAAAAAACCGGGAAAGAAGGAAATTTGAAATAACGGGACTTTCAACTTTAATTGTTACAACATTAATATTAGGCAATAAAGCTTTGTGGTTTTACATTCTCCCTCACCAATAACTCTAATCATGAAGGGGTTTGGTGATAAGTGTGGTGGCATGAGGTGCAAAAGTAATAAGTAATGCTGAAAGGTAAAGCAAGCTACAACAATTGTTAATTATTGCAGAATGTCAAGCCGACAAAGGGAGTTAAATGCATTTTGGCAAATCCACTCTTTAACTCTTTCCTTCTGGAAAAATTCTTCTAATTATTTGCGTGACATATGAATAGACTAATTCAGGCATGTGTGCATCCTTTCATGCATGCAAGAATTTGATGCATTCATGTTTTTAGTCTATTTTGTTTTGATGTATTTTGAACAATATTAATTGTGCTTTATGTTTTTTTTTAAGCTATCCAATGATGGAGAGCAACCAATGATCATGGTAGGAAGTGCTTGGGCATGGCAAGCCTTGGGTTTGCTTGTATTTTGGTCCTTCTTGTCCTTGGGCTTCTTGCTATTCTCGGTTTGGGGCCTTAGCTGTTCACGGGCTGGACTTTGGCTGCTTGGTGTTGAGCTTAAAAATTGGGTTCTACTTGGTGTTAGCTCATTAATGTTTGAGCTGAAGTTTAGCTCATTAATTGGAGGAGTAAATGCACTTCCTAGCTCATAAAATCAAAAAGGTATTCTTCTATTTTAGCTCATTATTGTGGAGTGGACTTGTGTCTCTTCCTTTCCCCTTTGTCTTCTCGGTTTTCCCCTGGCTATTGCAGTTCCTGTGAAATGCTGATGGGGTTCCGCCCCCTTTTTCCTTGGCCTCCTCGGTTTCTGCTGGTTCCGCCCCTTGTATCCTGGATTGTGATGAATTTGGCTGATATTTGGGATGTCTTTTCAGTTGTTGTTTGGTATGTCTCTTGACCTTCTATTTCCCTCTTTTTCATTGGTTTGAAAAGAGGTGGGTGGCTGTTTGATTTCCTGTTTTCTTCCTATATATATAGGGGCTGATTTGTGGCTTGAAAGGTTGTTGATTATCTTGATATAAGTTGTTTAAAAACCTGAGGGTTTCTTGTCTTGGAAGAGCTTGAGAGCTTGTTCCACCCCTTCCTCCTCTTTATTTCGTCTTGGCTTCTATCCTCTTCTTCTACACGCAAGTTCCACTCCACCTGTATCCTTCTTCTTGATTTGGAGACATTTGCCGGAGGAGTTTGGTAGGACGTTAGACCCTTTTGCAATGGTGGACCCTCGGTTTGCAAGCCGAAGCACAATTTTCATATATTTTCCTACTCTCGTTGCATGTGAGGAAACCGCTAGACGGTTGTTCTGAGGATAGCATTTTTATGTTATTATTTTGTTTCGTTTGATTTTACTTTTGTTTATCTGAATGTTTGTTTGGTTGTTTGCAAGCTATAGTGAATCGAGTTTGGTTTTATTTTGTCCTTGTGTTCTCCAACTTGGTTTTTCTCTCTAGTTTGCTTACATCAGAATTACAGACATTTGTCCTTCATTTGAGTTCTCAAAAAATGACATAGTCCACTGTAAACTTAAATAACTTCAGCAAGCTCACTTATTGTCAAATAATAATAATAATAATCATGCGTAAATTTGCACCAAAAAGGCAATGAGACAAAGGACAGATTTTAAAAACTCACATTGCCAACATAAATTGATCGGGAGTCCACTTCCTCTCTCTCAACTTGTGTTGCAGCAGCACTTGATTGATCTTCTGGTATGAGTCAAATCTTATTGAAATTAATAACTAAGATTTAAAGTACTCGAAAAATAGGATCTTATGAGAATAAGTTCAGATATAAATGCAAGAAATCATCAGAGACAGAAATTCTGACAGATATTCAGCTTAATGATTCAATATATATGTGCAATAATTCACAGGATAATTCAACCTTAGAAGGCAGGCAAAATAGGCTTTTAACTATTCAGCAAAAATAACATCTTTAATGCACATCTTCATACAGGTTATCAGACACTTTAATATTTATTTATACACACAAACATGCATACAAAATCCAGTTTATCTTCATATAAGGAACAACCAAAAATATTAGAATAATTTAAAAATAATCTAGAATAGTATTGATGCATGTCTTATACAACATCAGATAGATTAATAAATGATTATTTTAGAGGAATGGCTAATATCTACTGATATAAGCTAGTAAAAAATTAAATTTAGATTATTTGAAAATCTACATTAAATGAAAGAATATGCAGCAATAAAATTAAGAAGTAAATTAAAATGGAAGGATTCAAAAAGAAAAAGGATAGACTAGGATAAAATTATGCAATCAGATTTGCATAAAATAAATTTAACAGCTAAAACAACACAACATAAATGACTACAGAATGAGAATTTAAAAAATGATCCCTAATAGGTCAGATAAGGCTAGCGCTGATCATACCCTTAAAGTATTAAAAAAAGGTATTAGTCCACATAAACCATAAATGCAAATACATCGTTTGAAAACAAAAACAGTTATTTAACATGTATGAAATTTATTGCCTTGATTTGGAATCTATATCTTTGTAGCATCGTAAGCTTTTTATTTAAACATAAAACGCCAGAACATCTTTTTAAGTATAGGTTTCAAAAAGCAGTAATTATTCTTTTTCGATATTGATAAACTTCGTAGCACATGTATTGAAGACTAAGCATCATCTATTTCATTAACCATTTGAAAAAAGGTTTTGATGCCTAATAGTTTAGAGGTTGTCTTGCCACACAATGACACAATTTATCAACGATTCAGACTAAGCATCATAACAAATGAAGTCACCAAAAAGATTGAGGCCTCTCGTTGGTGCAAAAAGAAAGTTTTCCTAAAAACTATTATCAAACAATTGCACCATACTTAAAATAACTCAAATCAATCAACAAACAAATTTGAGAGGAATTCAAAACCAAAAAAAAAAGGATTCAAAGTTGCAAATCTCATAAAATCAAAGAAATTGGCAAAAAAAGTAAATGCTGATTTCAACAATCTCCTATCTAGCAACAATGTTACAATAAGAAGTAAAATATTGTTTCTTGCTCAAAAGAGGGATGGTGCTTGTGGCACAAATGAATCCCGCTTTGCAGCCAAAGGATCCCATTCTTCTTGAGGTAGATTGTAGTAAACTAGATTTCCCCTGATAGTGGTATTAGAGTTTATTTAGATCAGAGTCATTACTTCCTATGAGGGCAAGCCCTCAAAGTTCATTACCCTCCCTAACACGTAGAAGAGAACTCTCGATTAAGAATGAATTAATGTTTAGACGTGCAACCGTTTTAAGTATGGTTGTGGGGGATGGAGGTAGACCCGATCAAAATCTCATTTTGTCATCCCAGAAATATCGTAGGTTTCAGTCTATCAACACTAGCAATCATTGATCGTAGTGTCCAGGGAATCTGATTAATAGTTATGGGTTGCCTCATCTCAGAGATCCCGAATAAACTGAAGTGGTTAGATGTAGGTTGATGCGACTCCGCTTGGGAGTTGCCCATAGTTTAGATTTAGATTGGGTTTTACGACTCCGTTTAAGAGTCACCCATAGTTTGGATTTGGGTCAGTGCTTATGACTTTCATTGAAAGTAATCAGTATTACGGGTCTTACGGCTTCCCTTAGAAGTAGCTCGTAGGTTTTGTTCATGTAATGTGTCTTACTGCTTCTATTAGAAGTAGCTCATAGGTTTAGGCATGAAAAAAGGGGGTCTTACTGCTTCTATTAGAAGTAACCCGTGAGTTTGAGAAGTCGGGTCTTACTGCTTTCATTGAAAGTAGCCCGTATAGCAGGTCTTACGGCTTCTATTGAAAGCAGCCTGTAGGTTTAGGTTTAGTGTTGTTCACTTAGAAGTTTCCCTATCATGCGGGTCTTACTGCTTCGCTACTTTTACCTAATTATTTTTCCTAAAGTGTGGGTCTTACTGCTTCTATTAGAAGTAGCATGTATGGCGGGTCTTACGGCCTCTATTAGAGGTTGCCAATAAAATTTGGGTTAGGGAAGATTAATTTAGCGAGGCTTTAGCAGTAGATATTTAGTTTGGTGCTTTTCACCGCCTCTAACACTTGTCATAGTGTCTTTTTTATAGTAGTAACTTCTGACTCGCAGCAGTAGCTTTACTTGTTTGTTTCAACACTAGTCTTGCCTACAGTAGTAGCTTTACTTTTAATACTACCACTTTCTACTAGTTTTCTTTTAATACCAGTTTTTCCCTATTTTTTAAGTAATAATTTCTTGCGTTTTAGTGCTTTCTTTAGTTTTAGGAGTTTGGACTTTAGCTGGTATGTGTTGTACTTAATTTGTATAGTGTGAAAATGGTTCTATATATTTTTAATGCATTTTGTTAAATTTTGAATTAGTTGCATTTATTAATTAAGCTATTAATTAAATAAAATTAAAGTTTAACTTTTAATTTTAAATTAACTGCTCAGCGATTTAAAATTATACTTAGGTTTAAATTTTAATTTAATTAAAAATTGTAACATTTGAAAAAGTGGAGGTAGATATTTGTGCTTATATGAATAAAATAATCATAATAAAGCATTTAACACAAAGGAAATCTAATGATAGAGTTGATAATAGCTCTTAATATGATAGTGGCAAAGATTATTCTTCTCCTAGGCCACAAATCTCTAATAGAATTGGCAATCGATACATGATGAATATATAGTATGAACGAATTAAGATACAAGAGAAACCTTCTGAATGACTCCATAATATATAAAGACGCACGTAATTGTGTTTGTGCGAACCAGTCATTAAAAAGATCTTAGAGGTCCGCCTTGAGGTGCGCTTCGATTCAAGATGAAACTTTCGCGCATGGAGGCATAAGCCTCAACCATTCTTGTGAGGCTTATGATTTTTTTTGGACAAGGCATACGATTTGAGGTTGAATGCCTCGAGGCTGTTTGAGGCACTGCCTCGTTCGTTTAATTATTTATTTCCTTAAACTCACATGAATATAAAAGTATAAGATGTTTTAGGGCGTAGCTTTATTTCAACTTCAGTTGAAACAAAGTTTTGCGTCGTTTGCATCGTCTGCTTCGTCTTTCTTCAACAACACTTCTATCGAGTCCCTAGGCCTCCTTCGGCAACAAAACTGTTGTCGAATGTAACAGCCTTTATTTGTTTCAACATCTGCTTCGTCTTCACTTTCTTTGTGTGAAATAAAGTTCTGAAGGAGTCCCGTCGCAGCAAAGGTGAGGAACTTTCTTCCGTTTCAAGTTATGCTCTGATTTCGTTTATGTGAAGTACAGTTCTGAGTAAGTTGATATCCCATCGCAGCGAAGGCTGCGAACTTTCTTTCCTTTCAAGAGTATATTTCTAATTTTAAATTTTAGTATTTATGTCCAAACTTCCTACTTAAATATATATTCATAATATACTATTCATTTTAATACAGAACGTCGGTGGGCTCAATTTAGAGATGATGTTCCTAAATTAAAAGCATTTGTAGTTAAATTTCTTAGCCTAACTTGTTCAACTTTTGCATGCAAGCGTAATTGAAGCACCTTCAATCCAATTCATACAAAGATAAGAAATCGATAGGCCGCAGGATGAATGAACAAATTAGTATATGTTATGTTTAGCAAAAATTAAAGCAAAGAAATACTGATAATAAATTAGACCCTTTACTTGTTAATGATTTACAATCTGATGATGAATGGGTTACTCCGAATAGAGCTAATATTCTTGAAATTGAAGCTGAGGAGAAACTCATGTTAATGAGGACAATGAAGCAAATACTGTAGATATTGAAAGGCTTATTGAATTGGGAGTATCTTCTATTTTCCAAGTATATAAAAGAAAGAAATAAGGTGAGATTGGAGCTTCAAAAAAATTCAAAGGTAATATTAAATATAATGACTCATTTTTCATGTTATTAATTTATTATTTCATTTTAAAACTAATAAAAATGTTAACTAATATAGGGGGTAAAGGAAAAAATATTATAGATGAAATAAATTTTAAGGATGACTTTGATATAAATTATGAGGATTCTTCTGAAGACAATGAAAGTGATGATGAGACTGTCTTAGGTCTTGATCCTAAGGGCGTGTTTTAATTTTAAGTGAGAATTTATTTTGAATCTTGTGTTCAATAATATTATCTTCAAACAAATCATCATGTTCATAATTTACTTAATATTTTGTTCTTTTTATTTATTTATAATTTGTAAAGTACTTTATTTTTTCCGTTTTGACTCGCCTTGATTCTCGATTTCGCCTTTTAAAATCTTGGTACGAACATTTGAATGTACTTCTTTAATAATGTGATTCTTTTTTAATGTTGAAACTTCTCAATCCTATTTTAACGTGTCATTTTTATAGGTTCATGTGGTCGAGGCCTTAAAACACTTCCCATTTATGAACTTAGAACTTGGTTAGTAAAGGAGACATTGAATAACACCAATGTTTAAAATTGCGTAATTAGGTATTGAGACATTTTTTATTCGTGAGGCGAGGCGAAAGCCTCAAGGCGTTTTGAGGTGTGAGTCTCGAAATAAAAAATTGTGTTAAGTGTAAATAAATGTTAAAAATAAATTTTTATATAATACCTAAATGATATGTTAAAAGATGGCATATTATCTTTCTAATGAACTATGAAGTAACACAATGACATATGAAACAAAAAATTGCATAAGATGTAAAGTGGCTAGTGATAAATTGCATGAAATATAATTAAAATACAAATATTTCATAAACAAAAAATTATTAAATATAGAAACTGCATAAAAGCATCATATAGCATTAAGTTCAATTTCAAATTCTTTATTTCTCAGTTCCCTACTCATCTACATTTAATTTATAAAAAATATTGAAAATTTGGCAACAACTAGAAAATCATCTATATTGTCATCACTAAGGGGATCTTTATTTGAGTCGTCAATATAACAAATTGATCTCTCCCCTGTCTCATCCTATGGAGTCTAATGCCTCTCAATATTCTTCTTCATTTATTTCAGGCATATTCCTCTTTCATAAATGTTTTTCATCAACATAAAGATGAGATTAATACTCCAAAATTTTTAGAGGCGGTGGTGGAATGCAGCTTTCATGTGATCCTTGACGGCGGCTATGACGGTCGTGGCTGTGGCAAAGGCTACGAATTGGAGGTTGAGGCATTTGAAAGGAAGTTGCAATGACTTGGGAGTGCACAAAGTGTAATTTGTTCAGGGCTTTACTTTAGGATTTATGTAAGTTTTAATATATATATAAGGTGAGGCATAAGCCTTACGCCAATGAGGTGAAGTGCGTCTTAACCAAGTTAAGGCGCAAGCATCATAAAAAAAACTCGAGGCGTAAGCCTCGAGGCCTTTTTCACTGGAATTGCACAAAGGCGTAGATGAGGACATCGTTCAGAGATTAAGACACGAGTACCGATGACAGAATCGTAGATCGACGGCTACGATTCAGCGCCTTTACTTTTGATGCATTTCTTTATGTTATGATTTATGTAGTTTTGTTATTTTTCGGATTTACCCCTATGGGTAGGTGTCTTGTTATTGTAGCCTGGAGGGCAATTACGTACTTTTCTTTTTTCATGTTTGAGATCTATATATTGTGGTCTTATGTGTTGTAAGAGGATGATGAATGAATAGACAAATTTCAATTTTTTTCTTTCTTGCTCTTATTGCTTGTGTGCTTCGGAGAGGAGAGATCACCCTAGAAGAGGGCCAACGCAATACCCGACAGCCGCCGGAAGGTTTGGGCTCTCGGTTCTACCTTTATTTGTTTCTTTCTTATGCCTTTTTCCCTCCTTTTCCCCCATACCGTCGGCCACCTCTTGCTCCTTCCAGAAACTCGAAAATCCCACATCCCACCACCGGCCTCCTCAAGCCCTAGCCACCCGCCGGCCACCAAGCCTCATAGCCGCCGATCACTTTGGACCTTCTAGTTGCCGGCCTCTCCCAAGCCTCCATGAATTTTGAATTTCAAAATTCAAAATCTCATTCAATACTTACCTTATTTGTTTTTCTAATTATGGAAAGTTTTTTAATCTAATTCTAATTTAAATTAGATGAGATTTAATATTTTTATTCCTTTATTAGCTAATTAATTGAGGAAGCTTTAATTACTCCCACAAAACCACTCCCTCTCAATTGATGTCACCGGCCCACCCCCTCCCAATTCCTTATTTTTCCCATGCCACCTCTCTCTAACATAAACCCCTCATTAACTCTCATAAGTGGTGCTTAAATCAAGGATCTCATTAAAGCCCAATTAATCCCCACTTTCCTTCTTAACCCATAATTTCAAATTCAAAATTTGAAATCTCATTACTCCACTTAAGTTCGGAAAAATCTGAAATTAATTTCAGATTTTCCCACACAACCTAATATCCAACTAAACCCACTCACCCCCTCTCCAAAACCGGCCCACCCCTCCCTCTCATCCACGGCCAATCTCTCTTCCCCTTGGCCGCCCCTATCCACTTACATCCTCTTCCTTGGAAAACCTAAAACTCTCATGTTGTTTAAAGCTAAGAGAAGAAGACAAGTTCTTTCCTCCCTTCTACCATTGGTGTAAGGCCGACCCTAAGGTCGACCAGGGATTTGTCTTCGACGAACAACGACAAACGGATATTCTTGGATCCCCATTCTTTGACATGTACTTCGGCAACGACGAGACTATTGACGGATACATCGACCGCATCTTATACCAACTAACATTATCGATTGAAGAGCACCTTCAACCGGATCGTTGGATAATCATCGATCACCCACCCACTGTCGGCTAATTCTCTAACAACGAAGGTCTTCAGCGCCGTCTTCCTAGTGGAAATATCCGTCCTCGTATGGTTCATTTTTCTCCGCTAAATCCTAAGAGTGATTGAGTGACAAGGTAATCAAGGTGAACCTCTCGTTATTAAGTGGTGGATTATGTTATGTGCATGTAGTATTTATTATTGTCTTGAATTTTGATTGGATTGTTCGGTTAATATCAAAAGCGCTTCTTTGCCTAAGCAAGTTGAATACTTTGCATTCCTAACTTTTCTCTATTTGCAAATAATAAGTTTCAATAGCAAGTTTTAATCAATTGTTCCTTTTAATTTCTCAAGTAACTCCTAGTAGTTTCACATCAGGCGTGCCTCAAGGCGAGCCTCATCTTGTGCAATTTTTAACAATGAACTACAACGAAAATATTATTAAGGAAATTAAGAAGTTATGGATATAAAGCAAACTCACAATTATATTGGATGCATAATGCTTTTTAAATTACTTAATAGGGTGGTCATTCTGGATATTGAAGAGCATCTTTGTGCCCAAATTGTCAAGGACAATTTAAATGGATATAAGGTGGCAAAAAAGAATTGGAGTAAAGAAGCATCTTTATTTGACTCCATGCGATACACGTTGTATTAACTTAATACACAGAAACTTAGGAGCTTGTCATAATATAAGAATGCTTTAACTAAACAGAAGAAACTAAACAAGTTTATTTACAATTATAGTTGGGTGTTTGCATGACGAGGAAGTTCTATAAAAACAACTCTTTAGATTTACATCCGCAAGATCTACCATGAAAAACTTAACTTCATAAAATATCCTAGAAGCAATGCAAACTTTGAAAGTTATGTTCACTTGAACATAGTGGTTAAGTTATGCAAGGGCAAAGAAAGCTGAAGGATAAGAATTAAGAAATTTTATTTTAAATGATAGCTTTTTGACTAAGTGTAAGTTATGATATCATAAAAAAGCTTTTGGCTCATTTCTTGAGAATGGCTGATGCGGAGAAAAATCTAATTGATAGTAAAATGCTTTGGTGGAGATGAGGGAAACTAAAAGAAAATTTGGGAGATCATAGATGAGAAATAGAAGCTCCGATTGCATCAATATTTGCTCACAATGAGGTATTATTTAAATCCTTAGTATCAATATAATAATAACAAGCCAAATAATCTTAAGATTAAATTTGGTCAGTATCATTGGGCAGATTGAATGAATGTTTTGATTCAACAAAAAGAGGAAAATTTGATCTCCAACTTGTATCTTTCAAAACCAAGAAAGAGTTTTTTGGATTCAAAAAAATTAAAGATACCATAGTCAAAAGTTTTCCTAAAAAGTAAAATCCTAGTTTTTATAGACACTAGCTTGTGATATTTATTGGTTAAAATTTTTTTATAATTTGTATAATATGCTCATCCTTTTAAAAAAAATTTGAGTAATGGATTCAATTCAGAGGTGGAACTCTCAAATTAAAAAGATTTGAAGTTAAAAGTGTTGGGACTTTCATGCTCATTATTCAGTTGTAAGCAAAATTATAGTACATATAACTAATTTCATACCAAAAAATAAAATTGCTTAACTACTTTAAGGATGAACTCATTTGCTAACATAATCTATAACAAAAAATTAAAAGTAGACTTCTGAGATAAAAAGTTTTGAAGATGATGAAGATTCCAAGATTATTACTATTTTGTCATCAAATGAAACATGGTTTGTAGATGATGAAATGGAGTTTCACCATCGTAATTACATGAGAAAGATCTCAATGTTGACTTTTCAATGGAAGAAGGAATAAGAAAATCAAAAGTCAACAAGAAAATAATAGAAAAGATTAGTATTAAATTTTATGTAATATAACTTATAAAAGGTTTATATGATCATTGTTTAAAGTAATTCTCTTATTAGAATTTATTGATTAGGAAAAAGGAAGGTTACTGAGATAGAAAATGAATAAGATTGGGAGGATGCTGATACAAGAGAGGTTGAGGGAGGAGACAAGAAAGTAATTGCAACAACGGTTCTAATGAAGAATCCATATGTGATTGGTGGGAAAGACTTTGAATTTTGAATCCCAATTCATAACTAGTTTATATTTAGGAAATGTTTACATGCTTATTTTAAACTTCTTGTTTATGTTTATTTGTTGATGTTTTCTTATTTATCTTAAAATTCTTGATTATTATTGAGTGCACATATGACTTTTATGATGTTATGCTATCATTTAAAACCATTGCCTTAAATAGCATATTTTTCATTTTTTTAATTTATTTTATAATTTTATTTCAAGGTTTATGCCTTCAAATGTTTTGAAGCTTAAGCTTTGCCCCAAGGAAAAGAAATGCCTTAATACTCAATTACACAATTTTAAACCTTGGGGTTGGTTTGTATGGATGACTAGGGAATGAGTTGCAAATGTATTTGAATAATAGAGATATTTCACATTGATGAGATAAAAAATTTTGTTTGAATAAGATGGGAAATATTCTCTTTTGATACAAAAAATTTGGATAACATGAACGATTGTGATATAACATGATGACATTCTCATTATTCATGTTAGAAGGTGAAACTAAACCTCTTTTGTCCTCAAGCTACAAGGGTAGATTTGGCAAAGTCTCGAGAATTATTGGCCACCCCCAACATTACAATTCACCTACTTTCTTCTCTTTGAACCTGAGGGGAGGCTTCAGGAATGATGGGAAAAAACTCCATTCTTAAGATTCTCCCATCATTTAAGTTTTTTACTTGAGCAGGAACTTGTAAACTTATTCATGTTCCACTATCTAACTATATTGTTGATTATATTCTTAGCAACTCCTTTCTATTTCATCCAAGATATCAAGTTGTTGCAATAACGAGTTAAGGTGTTAAACATATCGTGACCTAGCCATTGTTTTGTTATGGGTTTTGAAGAGTGCTCTAAATCTTGAATATGGTCAGGGTATTATCAATATTGTAGTCCCCTTTTACTGCATCGCAAATTTCTTTGATTATTTTGTAGTACATGATATTTTCTCCAATTTGATTAGTCATGGAATTTATTAGCCATGAATTATCATACTATTTTCCAACATCCATATTCGGAACTTGGGGACTTCATCATTTAATGTAAACAACATAAGAAATGCCTAGAAGTAAACAACATAACCTAGATTGGGTACGACGAGCATAGAAATAAACAGATCGTTTGATTCACAATTTACTATAATTATAAACCCCTAAACGAGTAGAGATAGATGGACAGATACCCTGGGCGACACCCATTTCATTCTCAACCCTAGTATGCATCTCGCGGAGTGCGCCCGCCTCGTCCTCAATCAGTTTGAGCTTCTTCTTCATATCCTCTAGGCTCTGCGGAAACAAGGAACAAAATATTGATTTCAGGCATAGACAGCAGGTTGAAGTAATGATGGTAGGGATAAAGAAGGGATAGACGGAGACACCTGTTTGGAGGAGAGGTGATCAGTGTCGGCGAGGGGCATCACTTCTTCTCCGTCCATGCCAGCGATATATGGTATCTCTCCACTGTAGACCTCGTGTTGCTGCTCCGCGTGCTTATCCATAGCTTTCGCTCTGCGGCTATTCAGCCCCTCACTGTCTCAAATCTCTCGAGCGCGCGCAAGCTCGCTCCTTCTCGGGGAGGGCAAATTATTGGGTCAGTGATGGTACGCAGCGATGGTTCGGATATTAATAAATTAATATTTTAAATTAAGCCTATTTAAAGTGCAAGTAAAATGCAGATAAAGCGCAGTCAAAGCGCAATTAAAGTGCATGTCAAAAGCGCAAGTAAAGCGCAGGTAAAGCGCAACTAAAGCGCAAGTCAAAAGCGCTGGTGATGCGGTAAATTTTTATTGACTGTCCGAACTTATTTTCCGCCTCCGGTCACCTGACCCAATAATTTGCCCTCGGATAGAGACCGAAGGCGGACGGGTCCGGAGAGGGAACTTTTATTAGGTCCAGTGTAAGGTAGAGGAACGTCCGGTCAGAGGTAAAATCCCGCCAAAAAATTCGGTATTTGCTCGGTATTGCTAGGTATTATTTGATAATAATGAGGAATACCGCTCTGTGAAGACCAATACCGAGTTATACCAAACTATACCGAGCAATACCGAGTTGTACCGAGTTTTTTCTAGGAAAAACTCGGTACAACTTTTGTATAACTCGGTATTGCTCGGTATAACTCGGTATTGGGTCTTCATGTGATGGTATTCTTCATTATTGTTTGGAATTGCTCGGTATTTGCTCGGTATTTCTCTTTTTTTGGCGCGATTTGCCCTCCGACCGGACGTTCCTCTACGTCCGGTCGGAGGACGTAATAATTGTTCCCAGAGAGGGGTATTTTTGTTTTTTTAAAAGATGCAAATAGCATTAAAATTAAAAATAATTACAAACTAGAAAGCAAAAAAATAAAGTAAGCCCTTCTAAACTTTCATAATGGATATAAGATCTACTAATTCCATTTTAAATTCATTGGAGTGATAGGGATATCAAATATTTAAACAACCTAAAAGGTTGGTTAGTATCCCAGAGTTCCCAAAAGATAAAAAATGACAACCAGTAAGAATCTCATATAACATTATAATAATTCCAAAAAAGCAAACAAGATCTATTAATTAAAAAAAAACATAAATCTAAAAAAATAAGACTATAAAGAACTATAAAAAAAACTGCTCCTTCAACTACATTTATTGTAAAGAAGGTTTCACCATAGCGTTGCTTCAGCATCTCCTTCCTTGGATCAGCTAATGACCGGTCTGTTCTATAATATAAGAATAGAATGAAGAAATCTGCATCATTTGAGGAATTGCAAACTTCTTTTTTCATATCCACATATCTTAAATAAATCATAGCTTTTCTCATAAAAGCTCCATCCGCTTCCCAATCCGTATAAACCATCATCTGGAAATCATATTGAAATTGATACCTCCAAAAGGCTTCAAATCAATTTTCCTTTTTCTTAGGACAATCTTCAATAGGTCCTAGGAATTTGAGTTGTTTAGAGTTTTTTTGTTTAACACTACCCAACTTTACCTCTTTATTGTTATCAATAACATAAGAGTCTGAACTTATCTTAAAAACATCATTCTTGGGAGAGAAAACTAAATCTTGATCTCCTATTCTATAAAAAAATGCCAATTCCTTCCTTATTAGATTCCTTCACAGCAACAACAGGGCAAGGTACCGTAGGCTCCAACTCATCCTTTCGAGATATGTTGATTTCTGGTTCATAATTTATCAAATTTTTTCCAACTGAGTTATTAATATCAGCAACAACTTCTGTTTCAACATGAGTTTCTTTTGAAAAAACGGAATCAAAGCTATAAGTTTTACCTTCAGCTGAATCATCCAGGTTGTCATGAGAAAGAACCGAAGCTATATTCATATCAGCAAAATCAGAATTCTGAAATTCCCTTTCACTTTCTCCAACAGCAACCAAATCAGCTTTAGCAATTAAGTCTTCAAAGAAATTTGAGACAAGTTCATTAACAGCCATTTCTTCATCCTCTGTAGCCATATTACTCACTATGTTTTGAGATAAAACATTAACCAAATTGGTAGAATCCTTCTTCACACCTTTAATTTCCGGAATATTTAATAGGGTGTCTTCATCCAAGCCAGGATTATCTTGAGATAAAATGTCAATTTTTTTAGCAATAACAGCCAAATCTGGAAACTTTATATAATCCAAGTTCTTCCCAACCTTCCAAACTTTTTTACTATTTTTTTAAACTTCACATTCATCCACGGACCATAAATTGTTTCTGGATTAACATTTTTCCTTTCCAATGTTTTCTGAGCCATATCAACAATTATTCTTCACTTCTATAAGGCCATTACCATTTTCAACATTATTGCCATCAAAGCACTCTCCAAGAAACATGCCCTATCTTACCACAATTAAAAAAAAAAGAATAAATCTTTTCATATTCCACTTTCTAAAATAATTCCCCATATAAGTCTTCAATCCAAACTCCATGAGATAATTTAAAGTCCAGATTAATATGCACACAGGCTCTTGCAAACTCTCGCCTTCCCCATTTGAACATGTTTCCATCTAAAAACAATGGTGTCCCTATCTTAGATACAATTTTAATAACATTCACCTCGTCCCAACAATGAAGAGGTAAATGAGGTAAACGAATCCAAATTGGAGAAGATAGACCTTTCAAAGACATTGGAGAAAACTGAGGCGACCATTTATCTATACATATTATATGTCCTCCTACATACCATGGTCCTCCACTTAACACCTTCTCCATAGCTTGGGATGAATGGAAAGAGCACAACATCCAATTAAGACCAAATTAAGTAATATGAAAGTTCCCAAATTTACTCCATTGACGCCTTAATTCAACACTACAAAGGGAGAAAGGAACATTCCTACCAAACACTTTTATCACCAAAGATTTCTGTAATTATTGAACATTCTCGCATTCCTTATCACTATTTAGTTTCACAATACCATCATCTTCTTCATTACAAGGATTAGATTCCAAAATATTAAATTTAATATAATGGTTTTTAACCCAAGCATTCTTTGATTTACTAGAAAGTGAAACTTTAGATTCATAAGTTTTTTCCAAATTATCTGTAATCAAGTTATTTTGAATACCCGAAGCAATATAATCCGAAATATTATTCGAATTACCTGAAATCATGCTTTCTTAATTTACCGGAGAAAAATTATTCAAAAGCTAGTTCACTTTCAAATTGAAACTAGAAGATGTTGACGTTTCACAATCATTCACTTGGCTTTCAAGACCTGAAACCAAAACTTTCGGTGGCGATGCATGAACACCCTTTGGAGATGATGCCTTCTTCCTATCACATTTGATCAAAGGAGATTTTCCCTTACCTTCTACACAAACAGGAATGCTATCGATGCCTTGTCATTGCCATGTTCACTAGTCGGATCAGCCTGGTAACTCGTACGGGTTGGATCCGGTTTGAAATATCGGACCCATTTGTAAAAATGGGCCAAGGTTTGGGTCGGGTCACTTAGTGTCAGGTCAGTTCCGGGTTGAACTCGAACTCGACTCGTGACCCGATTTTGACAACCCTAGATTCTGGCTTATTTAATCATGTTGTTTCATTTGGGGGAGCTAATTTATTATTATTATTATTATTATTATTATTAAGTTGATTGGTTATGAAATTATTGTGATAAAAATAATATTTTAAATTTTATTATTGGCATTATAATTTTATTTTTAAGGTGGATAGTAGTTTTTCTTCTGTTATCTTTCTACTATAGAAAATTCTTATAAACAATTAAAAAGGTGGAGCTAAATTGCACTCTGTCAATAAAACATTAAAAAAGTTGGGTTATGCAGACACTTTTTTAAGCAAATTTCGACTTTAATTGTAGAATAATTCAAGTTAATTCCTATGATAAAAAGTCATCAAGGTTCAAAACTTGAAAAAAGACCTTTCAAATGAGAAACATTTTTTTGACATGAAGTAAATTCCCGACTAACCATCGAGCATTACAAAAAGGGGTTTTTATTCTCTTCATAACTAGCACAGAGCATGCAACTATAATGACTAGATCAAAGTTTCGAAGAAATTTTAGAGCCTACTGAATTTATAAAAAAAAAAAAAAGTATGTCATTTGAGCCATACGATGTTCCCCAATTAAACATTAGGGATATTCATGTATTAGTATTTTTAAAAATTCAATTTAGCAACTATGTGCACTAACTTTTAGTAGTTGCCTCGTGTGTTCAATAGCTTATTTATTGTCAACTCATGTGCTTGCTCATACACATCTTATATTTTTGACAATAGTTTAAATCTAGGGAACGTGTAAGGGATATCCACTAATTAAATTTGTAAGATGAAATAAATTAATAAAGGCTATTTGGCATTTTTCTCAATTAATGAACACCCTCAGCTTTCTCTTCGAAATTCCTCACCATCCCCACCCATTTTTTGAATGATGATAGTTCAAATATCCATGTAAATTTTATAAATAGTGTAAGTATATAATGGAAAGTTAAAATTTGGAATGAAAAAAAAATATAATGGATAAAGTTATTCTCTTTTTTTGGTATTTGGTGGCCTATTTTAACTAAACTTCATGGATTTGATTAGTTATCTTTTGTGCTTATTATTACTCTTCTTTTATTTTTATTTTTATTTTTATTTTTTTTGAAACCTCACTAGCATCTTCCTCTACTCCCTAACCATTACTCAAATCTATCCATTCAAAATTCAAGCCATAAAAATCAACCTAAACACCACTTGGAAGCGCTCAATCCATATTAAGCTTCCTTGTACCTAGTCTTATTCTCAATCCCTTCATAAACATTTAAATCTTATAAAACTCTACCAAAGCTATAGATAAAAACTATATTTCATTAAAAATTCCACATCCATCTCCCCCAATTTAATAAGTATTAAACTTATTCCCCAAAGAACTAAACTAAATAAACTCAAATAAACTTAAAATGAGTTAGTTTTGACTTTGCCTTCACCGTGCCCCTCAAAATCCATCATCATTCCACCAAAAACTCCATATAACTACTATAAATCCTAAAATTATCATCTCATTATAAAGCATCCCACCAACATTAAATATGGTTTAAGGGCAAAGCCTAGAAGGAACAACTAGTAATAACCTTTTTCAATAAAAGAGATTTTCCCATGGGTGACTTTTCTTCAAGCTTATGAGATATTCTAGAACTTTTAAGATTATTTAATTCCTTTTATGGTAGTTTAAATTTATATTATTAGATTATGAAATTAGTATATTTTTTTCACCTATAGTGATGGCATAAAATTCTATGCAATTAACTCCACCATATAATCTATCATTCTCTCTAGTGTTAACTTACATTTGAAAATTTTATTGAGAAAACACCTTGGTGAGATAGTATTCCACTCTTAAAATAACCCCACTCTTAGTGTAATATCTAATTTTAGTTACTTGCTTTACTTTTTTTTTTGTTAGAGGTTAGGATAACTTGGAAGCTTATTTTGATTACTTGTGAAACATGCTTTCTTAAGAAATAGAGGCTTAATAGTTTTAGGCATCTTTATGTGTATTTAAAATTGCATACATAAGAATATATAAGTGTGTTAAATCTTGTCTTTTTTTTTGCAAAATATATACTTATAAAAAAGGACCTAAACTATGAGAAGTCATGAATCCCTTCCTTACCTAAGGAGTTTTGTTGGCTTGAAATTCACTTTTTTGATATATTAATCTCTCTCTCTCTCTCTCTCTCTCTCTCTCTCTCTCTCGTCCTAAGACAATTTTTCTCTCATTTATTTGCATACTTTTAAAAATTATTTACATGGCACCTAAATTAGTCTCCTTGGACTAAGTTGAAAAAATAGTAAAACTAGTAGATGTTATACGCCTTATGATCAATGAAAATGGCATAAACCCCAAAGAAATATTTGAAGAAGTACAAAAAATAGATTAAAGAACTTTGGAAACAAATGCAATTTTTAACGACTCACATGCAAAATAATATATTTCCTACTTGAGCTCATGTACCCACCCATATGGTATCTTATTATCCATATCTCATTGAAGAATAACCCAATAGGGCACCACCTATATGAATGGAGGTATGGAAAAACCATTACATTAATGTTGATGAATTTAATGGTTCATCTGAAAGAGTTAGCTGAAGCCCCTATTTATGATGGCGACAATGTCCCAATTAAGTTATTAGACTAATTATTTTAAATGAATGGCTTTTTATTTGTATAAAAGGGATGACTATCAAAGCATCACTTTTCTATGATGAGGCTTAGACATAATAAACTTTATTGGACAAATACCCTAGCTAAGAAATACATATTAGGAGGAATGAATCTTACTTTTTTAAAGATGAAGGAGATGCTAAGAGCTAACTTCTATCCTAGGTACCATGATAAAAAATTATATGGATAATTAATGAACTTGAGATAAAGAAGACTACAAATTACTAAATACCTTTGAGAATGTAGTATCTAGAACTATTTGTCTTTCATTTGCTTTAATAGATATTAGGGTTGAAGTATAATTGTTTAATCTGCAAACATTAGAATAAGTTCTTCACTATGCCCTCTTAGTGGAATAGTAAAATAAGAATGCCTTCAAAATCCCAAAGTAAAGTCCCTCAGACTTTCTCTTATAATTCTACTACTAGACCATCTTGAACTATTGGATGAACCTATATAATTAAAGCTTCTACTAAGAAGAGTTCCAAAATTATTAGGGATAAACCTGTTTCAAGTTTCATAGAAATAGCTATATGTAAAACTAATGCAAAAGCCTAATTATTTTTCTCAAAGAGATTGAGCACCTATTGGATGATAATCTTGAAGAAGTATTTGATGACAGCCATTTATCTGAAGAAAAAATTTAATGTACAAATGACCCATAAATTAGTTTAATGAGATGTTTAATAGTAGATGGGAAATAAAATCAATATTCTAAAAGAAAAATAATCTTTAACTTACATGTTGTTTGCAATGAGAAAATGTATAAATTCACAACCATGAATGCCATTTTTATAAAAAACTTAGCTAGGGCCAATATCACAGCTGAACCACACTCACCAAAATGAAAATTTTCAAGTCTATTATTTATTCTTCGCATAATTTTTTTGAAAACTCTACTAGGGAAGTTTTCTCTCTCCAAATTTAGCCATAACTTATGTTTTTATACATTAATAATATGTTTATGTTTTATAAGGGTATTTTTTTTTGGGTAAATTTTATAAGGATAATATTTCCTTAGATAAGTTATTCATTTCTTCCTTAAATAAATATTACCAATATCCAAAATTTAGAAATACCCATTAATTCATAATTTGGTAGATATAGTTCTAAAATTCTCAAAATTTTCTTACTTGTGTGATTCCTCAAATTTTAGAACCACTTTCTAAGTGAAAATTTGATAGAAATGGTCTTAAAAATATAGAGTCCTAAAATTTCTCATTCTCGAACTTCCTATCAGGTCTATCTCTAATAGACAAGGTTTTGAATTAAAAAAAAAAATCCAAAATTAAAATATTTTCAAAAAAAAAAAAAAGCAAGATTTAAACCTCTTGTCAAGCCTAAAGTTGGTAAGTATGCTTCTGAAATACCTTAAATTTAAATAAAAGTTTAACCTCTAAAATAAATCTCCCAAATTTAAATCTCCTTAAAGCTATCATATCCTTGAATATACTTTGGTTACATACTTTTTTGTAGTTAGATATTTATGAAAATATTGGGTGCATAATTTTCTAAATCAAGAATTTTCATAATTGATAGTGATGTAAAAGAAATTAATTTAAATGAAACATTTAAGAAACAAAAGTCTCACTAAGAGTTTTTTAACAATTCATGAATGATAGTTAGATAACTAATCTTCTCATGTAAATATGGCTTCCTAGACTATACATTAAAGGCCTAAAAAATATTTCCTCACTCTTCTTCGATCCTATTTTACCTTTGTCTAAATTTTGGAATCATTTTGCCCTATTTGTTAATAGATTAGAATAAAAAGTGATCTAGGGTTTTTCGGTCATCTCGTGAGGAAGATGAAATCTTTGTCGCCCATTCCTTCTATTTGTTTTGGATGGTCAAGATCGCATGTCTCAACACTCATTTTAACTGTCCTGATCATCCCTTCATGGCAAGTTTAAATCCTGGTCGTTCATTCTGGACCATGCGGGATCAATGACCACGACTTAACACTAACGTGTTTTAAGTAATGGTTTGATTAAATCCTAGCCATTCATTCCAGATCATGCAGGATCAATGACAATGATTTAACACTGACATTTTTAAGTATAATGATGGATTAGATCTATTGTCGTTCTTTCCAAATTGTGTAAGATCAATGGCCACAATTAAATCTAACGTGTTTAAGTGAGAAGGCGGAGCCAATACACGTGAACCGTGTGTAAAGCTGCTGCCTTCTATGTGGGCTAATTCCCTCGTGCCGCGTGGAAAGTGCTTGCATAGTGCCGCTGGTTGATTGTGTATTAAAAGTCTTTAAATAAATTTAGAAATGTCCCAAAACTTTAAAAAATTATAAAAAATTCATTTTCAACCATTTTTGAAGTTCTTGGGCTCTATAGATTTAGGAAAATAAGTACTTTATTTTTAAAAAAGTTGAGTTATTTTAACCAATATTTTAATAGTTATTTAAATATTACAAAAACTGCCTATTTTGATTTTAAATAAAAATATATAAGTTGTTTTGACCCAAATTTTGGATGTGATATTCTAGGGTATGTTTCTGATTTCACCTAAATTTTTCAAGGTCTTTTGATGCAACTTTAGTCTATCTATGAATTTTTAGGAGTCTGGGTTATAGTTTGACCTAGATCTTCGAAAATCCATGATTAATTCAAATCAAATCCAACAAATGCCTTTTAAAGCTCTATGAAACTAGTGAGTTCTCTTCCATTGAAGAGTGATCATGAGTTTTTTATTTATTAATGTTATAGAAATTTTAGTGCTTTTCCCTTTAATCATACATGATTATGATTTCAAATTGGATGGAGTGTCACTTGAAGATGATCCTTTTATCCTCCGTGATCTCAATCCAATTGGATATACCATCCTTTTTAAGATTAAATTCCCAAACTTATAAGTCATTTTATGGCCTCTAACTTTGGTAATTGCTTGTGCTCACTCCATAGGGTATTATGCATTCTTTTTTTTTTTTTTTTTTTGAGAAAAAAAATGCAAATTGCATTAATAAAGAAGAGAATGATTACAACCTACTATGTGATAGAAATTCTATCACAATCCTCCTTTAACATGAAAAGAAATGAAGGAGGAATCTTATTACAACTCAAATCATCCCAGAAAAAGTCACCTAATAAAGCAAGGTTTAGTGCAATAATCAGCTAACTTATTACAGTTTCTATTTGCAAAATGAAATAAGACCTTGCAAAAGCCTTCCAGGAATGATAAGTCCTCCCATTCTTCATTATGTACATTTTCGCCTGTAGTATCTACAGATTTGTGTAAATAATTGATGATATTGTAATTATCAACTTCAATTATTATCCCTTTTGCATCCATCATCAATTCAAGGATTATTTTCTTCAAGGATCGAAATGCCATCAATTTCAATATTCCACTATCCGAATGAATACAATTAAACCCAAAGGCCAGCAAAAAATCTACCTTTTGAATCTCTAAATACTCCACCGATTCAACCATTATTTGATTTTGATAAAGATGCATCAATGTTGACTTTAATCCATCCTAGGGGCGGAGCGTGCCAATAAGAAGACAACTGATTAGGCTGGTTAGCACCCCAGTGGTCCACGAACAGATTAGAGTTTGAAATTGATGCAAAACTGATAGCATTAGAAGCTATAAAGCTTAAATTGAATTCATGATCACCATGCTTGACCTTATTTATACTCTTCCACAAGAAATACACCATGGAGCAATAGACCTTCGCAATAAAAGGATTAGCCGAAGAAAGCAGTTCCAAATTGTTTTTTAAAATTTTTTATTGACGAAAAAAATAGGAATTGGAAATCCCCATTTCTTAAGCAAATCAATGACTTGAGCAAGCTTTGAACAATTCACCATTACATGCTCAATATTTTCCACTTCATTACATCCTCTAGGACATAAATTATGCCCCAAAAGCCTTCAATACATTAAAAAGTCATTTGTTGGAATTGCATTGTTAAATAGACGCAACCAAAAGCATTCTACCCGAGGAGAAATGTGAAGCTTTTTTAACCATTTTCCATAATCCACAACAGGAAGATCATCTCTGTGGGTATAAGATGCCAAAGTTGTGATACGTTTACACGAGAATAATCTCCAAACAATCACTTTCAATATTAGGAAAATTTTGAATTTGCAAAATGACTTCAACTAAGGAGTTTCCAAAAAATTATTGAAGATATTCCTTATTCCAATTTCCCTCAACTATGAAATAATCAATCAAACCAAAATCATAATCCAAGACAGCAATAAAGTCGTCCATTTATCTAGAATTTTATCGAATATCAATACATCTTTCAAAATATTAATAGATGTACCTGAAGCAATCTTCCATCTAGTTAATGGTTGAAGAGATTTTCCTCCACTAGACAAGATCTTCCAAGTTGTTGATTTATTACTTTTGATAGCAGCATCCCCTAAATCAACACCATATTTTGCACTCAAAGATTTATTAATCAGCGATTCTTATTTCCTTAAAAAACTCCAAGCAAATTTTTCTCTCAAGACCCCAATCATAGAGACCGCTGAATGAATTCCTTGACCGCCAGCATTCCATGATTTACACAAATCTTCCCAAGCATTGTAATGCAATCCTTGATTCCACCCTTGCTTGTCCTAGATAAAGTTCCTACAAGCCTTGTCAAATTCTTTTAAAATGCTCAATGGAATTAAAGAATGACTAGAGAAGAATACAGACAAAGATAGCATGATTTATTCAACCAATAGAAGTCTTCCAGCTAGAGAAATAAAACGGTTGCCCCATATGTTAAGTTTACTAGAAGCTTTCTCTAGTAGACCATTAAAATCTGCTGAAACCAGCCTTCTTAAAACCATTTTGATCTCGAGATAGTTCAGTTCATTGACTACTTTATAGCCCCATAAGTTTGATATATCTTTCTTCTTATTTTGATTCACAGCTTCCCCAAATAAAATTGTTGATTTTTGGATATTGACACTTTGCCCTGTCCAACAACAATAGGCAAGAATAATTCTTCTAAACTTTTTCATAAGTCTGATATTGGCTTCTGAAAATAGGAGAATATCATCCGCATACAATAGATGAGAGATTCTAGGACCAGTAGAGGCAATTTTGATCCCCAAATTCCTTCCACTATGACTTAAAGCGTTCAACAAAACCTGAGAGCAAAGGATAAACAAGTAAGGAGATAACAGGCATCCTTGTCTAAATCTGCTTTTAGCTTTAATCCCCTTTAACATTTTGCCATTGATAATAATAAAAAATTCTAGATCTTCCACACATTCCATTAGAAGGTTTGAAAATTTGATTAGAAACCCAAAATATTCCAATATCATCCTTATAGTATCCCAAGACATACTATCGTAGGCTTGTTCCATGTCTAATTTAATTATTACCAATCATTTTTTTTTATTTATAAAATCTCAATTTATTGAAAATTTCTTGAGCTAAGAGTACATTATTTGATAAAGATCTACCTTTGATGAAAGCTTCTTGAACTTCCGAAATTAATCCATGAAAAACCTTCAAGTGCATATTGAGCAACATCTTGATAATTATTTAATATATAGAAACACATAGACTGATAGGATAGAAATTTGAAGGAGCAATCAGATTCAAAACTTTAGGAATGAGTAACACCAATGATTCCTTCCATTTAGGACACAGCTTCCCCGTAGACAGAAATTGATCGATAGCAAGCCAAACTTCATTGCCAATAATCTTCCAAATTTTTTTAAAAAAGAGTAAGTGATGCCATCTGATCCGGGAGAGATGTTGTTACCAAGGCTTTTAACAACCAATTCCACTTCTTTAAAGGAGAAATAATCCTCTAGATGTTTTTAATCCAGTTCAGTTACTGTCTTCAAAACCGGAGGCCACCCATCCAAGCAACACTCTCTATTCCTCAATTTTTTTCTGAAAAATTCAACCATAATTTTTTTCAATTTCAGTCTGCTCTTCTACCAGTACGCCTTCCTCATTCTTTAGCTGGTGTACAAAGTTACCAATCCTCCTTCCATTAGCATATGAGTGGAAGAATTTTGAATTCATATCATTTTCCTGAATCCACTTTACCTTTGCTCTTTGTCTCCACCATGTGCTTAGCCGGGCCATTGTAACATTGAATTCATGAGTTTTGGATCTCAATAAAAGAATTTTATCACTGGTTAACCCTTGACCATTCGACTCTTCAATTTGAAGAGTAGAAATGTCGTTCTTTATTGAATCCTTCAGCAAAATATTTTAGTTTTGCTTTTCTCCAAAAGTGTAATGCTCTTAAAACTCTTTTGAATTTAACATTGAGAACATTCATTGCATCACCTTCAGCAGATTTTTTACATGACTTAAGGACAATTTCTATTAAAGCCAGAAATGAAGCCCAGACTTCTTCATATTTTAGAAATCTATTTTTATGAACATTATCTTTGAAAATTTTAAGAAGAATAGGGAAATGGTCAGATGCAATCCTCGCCAAGTGCCTGACCGAAGCATTATTAATCTTATTCAAAGCCTTAGTATTCAAAAGACATCTATCAAGCCTTTCCAGAATGAGAGCATTCCCAATTTTGTTGTTGCACCAAGTGAATTTTGGTCCCACCAATCCAATATCATGAAAATCATTTTTTTATATGAAAGCTTTCATCTCTTGCGGCCCTTGAGAAAAAGTGAACTTCTTACCTCCCCTCTTCTCTTCTTACGACAATATACAATTGAAGTCTCCCCCCACCACCGAAGGAATATCCATATCACATTTCAATTCTAAAATTTCCCACAACTTTCTTCTCATATACACATTTTTATTACCATACACCGTTGCAATAATCCAAGTTCCCTTGTTGATAATATTCAACTCCCCAATGACGCATTGGGATAAAGCTTCCAATAAAGAGAACGAAGCCAAGTTAGACTTCCACAAAACCATAATTCCTTTAGAAGAACCATCAGAAGGATATAAAAAGAAGTCCCAATCATCACCCATGAATTCACTAATATCATATTTAGCAAAAGAAGATATTTTTGTTTCAACAACACCCACAAAAAAACACGTCCCAATTTTTAACAAACTCTTTTAAATAAAGAGAGTCTTCCCTTTTATTTGCCCCTCTAAAATTCCAAAAAGCTAGGGAAGTCATTTAGCTATCCCCGCCGCCCCCCCCCCCCCCCCCCTCACTCCTAGCTTTATCAATCCCTCAAACTTTTTTGTTCTCGATGAGTTGCTTAATGGACCTAGGGATTTAAGTTCTTTAAACAGTTTCAGTTTATGAGAACCTGAATTTATAATTTCCATATTATTATTCCCCATGCTTACCAACTCAATTAGCTTAGGAATATATTCAATTTTGCTATTAATATTTTTGGAAGAAGATATAAAAGCATTACTGATAACATCATGTTTGATAAATTCTCCTTCTTCCAAATCAGGTACCACTGGAACATTTAACAAAAAGTTTTCTACTAAATTCTCTCCTTCAGCCTCTGATTCTAATAGTTTAAACATATTTTCTTGAACTAGAAAATTAGAGATAGTAGAAGATGAATTCATACCAATCTCCATTGTTGAACTCCTTGTTATTTCTCCAGAATTACGAACAACAACCCCATCTTTATTTATTTTAGCTTCAACTTCAGAATTTCCAACAGAAACCCCATCTAAATTCGCTCTTTCTAGATGTAATTGCGCCCCAGCAACTTCTTCTTCCAGATCAGCCGAAGGTAAGACCTCATGTTTATTTATATTTTGAACAGCAACCATTCCAGCATTTTGAATTTTAGCAGTCATAGGACTTTTCTTCTGATAAATAGCATTTCCCCTTCTTGTCCTCTTTTTATTAACATGAACCCAAGGTCCATACTTTAGTTCTTCCTTAGGATTACTAATCAAAGATAATCCTAATTCTTTTTCTATAGTAGCAGGTAATGTCGAGCTAGCATCAACACCTTCCTTTATCTTGAAAGAATTGCTCAAGTGAACTATCCTTCCACAATTGAAGCAAAATGATGAGATTTTCTCATACTCTACTTTTTGAAAGAATCGTCCATCAAGCCCATCCACCCAAACACCTAGAGGCAATTGCTTATCTAACTCCAGACGGACGTAGACTCTTGCAAACTCCCTTCTTCCCCATTAGAACATATCACCGTCAATCAGAAGAGTTGTTCCAATTAATGAAGCAATCTTGGCAACATTAACTTCATCCCAACAATAGAGTGGAAGATTTGTCATTCTCACCCACATAGGAGACATTACTCCCTTCAGAGATGTAGTAGAAAATTGGGGATTCCATTTGTCAAGACCAATTATGTGGCCATTTACAAACCATGGACAGCTTGAAAATCACATTCTCCATTGATTCCTATGAAAAGGAGCACAACACTCATCATGAGCCAAGGATTGTAAGGTGAAGTTTTCTAAATTGAGCCCATTGACGTCTCAGCTCCGCAGCTATTATCTGCAATGTAATATCTTTGCCAAAAACCTTCACCACAATGGATTTTTGGAGTCTAACAGTGTTCTCATTCATATTTGGTTCATATAGTTTATATGCCTTACGGTCTTCTCATTCATATTTGGTTCATATAGTTTATATGCCTTACGGTCTTCTAACATGAATGATTCTCCCATTGGCATGTTCCACTTGATGTATGGACATTTAGTCCATGGATTTTTTGGGATTGTCTTTCCCAACTCACCAACAATTCCTTCTCCATTCACTTGGGCATTCTCACAAACAACAAATGTGCTATCAACAAAATTTTGAACTGAAGGGTCTCTCTTAGATAAACCATTGGACTTAATAGAATTTCCAAATATGTTTACAAAGATCTTCATACCAGAGGATGATGATTCAATGTTATTTGATTTAATTTTAACAGTTGAGCGCGGAGTGTCCAACCTTGAATTAAATGCCACTTGCTTGCCTTTATCAATCACTGGAGGCAAAGCTTTCGTTAGAACCACAATTGGTTCTTTGATCACCAATGACCCATTCATCAAAATCTTTAGATTAATCCAGTAATCCGACATGATAGAGTCTAGATGTGGTGAAGAATTACCACGATTCAGGTCATCCATAGTCTGGCCATCAGAGTTGGTAGCCGACTGGCCTATCGTCATCGCCGGCGATGCCACAAAATAATCAGATATCCAAAATTTGAAGTTTTTCTCTCTCTAGAAAATGGCTCTCTCACTTTCTCTCTTAAAAATGGCTCAAAGTTATTAGGCATTCATCTTGCATGGTATGATTTATTCATTATATACATGTTAAGGTTTAGAAACCTCTAATTGTAAACCCATACAATTTAGAGACACTTAATGATAAAATTAAGGACAATGTTGAGTAATTTAGGAAAATTTTAGAAATTTCAATATGAACCTAATAGGGGTGAAATTCAAAACACATAAACCTAGTGACATTATCTACCTTAGGGTGATCTTTCACTATTTTTTAAAAATCATTAAGTCATAAATTTAATTGAATCAAAATTAACCCCTTATTTAACCTTGAAATTTTAAAAAATCATAATTAATTCAATTTAAATAAAAAATACCATATCGACCAAAATTAAACCCTCAATCTAGAAAAATTAAAAGGCTCTTGAGTAGACCCTTAATCTAACCTAAATTATTTTTTAGTGAAAATTAATATTTAATTAATTTAATTAATTTAAAATAATTTAAAATTCTAAATAAATCTCAAACACTTGAAAATACTCCCATGGATCATCCCTAACCTTTGGGAGTGATTTCATGAAGTTAAGAACAATTTTGGATCAAAATCATTAAAACCTTTTAATTAACCAATTTAATAATTCAATTAAATACCCAAAATTTGAAATTTCTTTATTTATTCTAAAAAATTTCAAATTGAACAAACTCAAAGGTTAAAACTCCATTTAGGGTTTAGTATTTATTAAAACATGAAATTAACATATATAAGTCAAAAGTCAATATTTTGGTCAATCGTAGTTCAAAAATATGTCAAAATTTCAAAAATTCATAACTTAATCTAGAAAAATCCTACTCCTGCAAACTTAGTGTTTAATTATTCATCTTAGAGTATAATATTTAAGAAAAATAAAAAAATTCAAGGATTCAACTTAAATAAAGAAGTGAAAATTTGACCCCTTAATTTAATGAATTAAATAATTTTAAAAATATCAAAAATTCAATAATTAGTTAAAACTCCAAAAAATATTAATTTTATTATTAAAATCAGTTATCCAACCCCTTAATACATAACAAGTACTCCAAAGATGAAATTTTTAGGAAGGACTACCTTGAGTAGTGGGGCTACATGTCTTAAAGAGTTTCGTCCTCGAGCCCACTATGACAACGCCACAAACATATTCAATGAAGTGTACAACATTAAAATTAATTGATTATTAATTATTTAATCAAATTTAAATCTCCAATTTAACTACATCAACTTAGTTTATAGGTTGGACTATTTTAAGCTATGAGGCTATATGTCCTAAAGAGGTTTCATCCTCGAACCCACTATGACAATGCTACAAACTGATAGATAAAAAAAATTAATAAATTTAATCTTTAAATTATTAACCAACTAAATTAATTAAAAATTATCAATCCGTTAATTTTAAACTAATTAAATTAATTACTATTGGGTAACCTGGGCATACGATGATATTAACATAGCCCTAAGGTGAAATAAACATTACGACCCTGGTTTAAATAAAGGTAGTAATCACTCGACACTTAAAATGCATTATAAAATCAACTTTAAATAATTAATACTTAAATTCAAATTTAAAACCCATTAAGCCTACAATAAATAAATCAAAATACTAGATAACTTCAATTAATTACCCAACATAGGACATATCCATGCCACACATCCTACTACACACCCTTTAGATTGTTTGCTAGGATAACTGACTCTAGTTCTAAGCTATGCCAAAGTTTAATTTTTTGCTACTTGTATACTAAGTTTTTTTTTTTCATTAGATTTTTGTTGCTATAAATTATTGATGTGATTATTTATTTATGTGTTAAATTTTATGTAATATATGAATTGATGTGATGGGCGTTAGATTATCACTAGGTTAGGAATGATCCAGAAGTTTACAGAGTTTTTTATAGGTGGCCATGCTCATGTAGGGCTTAAATCATGGGGACAATTTATAGCTTAAACAAATAAATTTTTTGCAGGTGTTAAAAATGCAAAATCCCCCTTAAAATTAAAAGAACATAGCCAAGTGTATTATTTTACTTTAAATTTGAGCAATATAAAAATATAACTATTTGGGATGTGTTTTGATTATAAATACTTAGAATAATCGTGCATGGTGTCTAGAATCTTTTTATATTTTTAAAATGTAATATAATTTAATCGAGTTGTAATGTAAAAGTTGATCTTTGAGATGGGATTTTATACATTCAACTTGGAATCCAAAGATGAGGGAGCATACCTTAGGGGAGAGTTCCCTTCTATTTGTTGATTCAAGTTATGATGATTTTGAATCCAAAGAGAAAAGAAACAATCATTCAGGGAGGAGTTATTTCCATTTGGATACTTGGACCCGACGAACCCAAGGAGCTCACAAAAGGACAAAAAACTGAAGTCATAGAGAATATCCCATTCTCAAAGTCACTTGTATCATTTCTAGGATTAGAATCCTAGCTTTTATCGATGGTTTCTGGCCCCTTTCAAATTTCTACATACCATGGGTTATAAATTAAGTGACACTTGTTACATAAATATTAAATTTATCTAATTATTTATTAATTGATTATTTACATTATTTATGAGGTAGAAATTGCCTGTATTTTAATTTTTTTTCTTCTATGTTGTGTTTAACTTAGAAACATTTAGAGGATTTTGAGGGAATGTTAAAAAATTTTTTGTACTCAAACTAATTAAAAAAATACCAGGCTCACAAAGAAAGATAATCAATTTTAAGAAATAAGCATGGGTCTACTGAGAGTTTGTATACATTCATATTAAATTTTCTCTTCATTGTTAGACACCTCCCTGCCTACGGGTTATGGTAGACCACCTAACCTATTAGGGTGCAGTTCTATTAAGGGGATGTCATGCAATCTCTTGGATAAATTTTTTTAAGCCTCAATTTAAAATTGCTTTATATCAATTTTATGCATTTAAAGGTCGATTAGTATACATTGCATTAAAAACAAATTAAATGGAGTTAATGAAATTTAATTTATTTTGAGCATTAATCACCCTACATAAGTCAAGGGGTTAATTAGGATCTACTCTAGATGACAGCCCTAATTCCTCAAAACAAAAATAATAATAGCCTATCAATCTTTCATAAAAAAGATCAGATTCATGGTTTTAAATCACTTAGGTGGTTAGTTGACTCCTCAAATGAAGAGGTAAGTACATATTTGCATGACATTAGCCAAGTTAAATACTTATTGTACATAATTTTGAACCTTCGGGGTCATATGTTGTTCATCCATGAATTTGACTATGATATGAAGAGTGAAATTTGCAATTCTAAATTTGAATCCCATTAAAAAAATCTTATTTCCACCTTAAGAGGTGGTATATCATTTCTGATGGTGTGTTTGATTTCAAAATTAAAATTCAAAAGTAACTTCAAATTTTACTAAAGAAATTTAATTCTAGTTTACTTTTCCCTTTTCTAAAGCAAAGCAAATCTCTTTTCAAACTAAACACCAAACAAAAAATGGAAACTCCACTGGAACAAAATTCTCTCTCCTTCTTTAATAATGATAAAAATTTTATTGCATATGTAGTTTTGGCTACCTTTCTTTCATTGGTATCTCTATCCATTTCTTCCTTAGGTGAGTGTGGCCAAGATCAAAACGAAAAATTGACAAGAGAGATGAGTGAGGAAACCTCTGAAAAATCTAGGCTTTGATCTTTCACCCCTGTTGATTGGTGGAATGAAAGAATCAAGCCAAATTCTTGGGATTCTTATATCAATTTTCTAAACCTGTATGGTTGAGTGAAACTCAACATGTCGAGGTTTGAAATTTGAAGAAAATATTTTAATTTCAAGTTCAAGCTCAAAATATATTCCAATTGATTGAAATCAATTTAAACTATTATTGTCTTATATTGTGCCACAATGTCTCTTTGTGACTTAACATATGCAATAAAAATCCAAATTTCTCCAAGTCATAAGGAATTATTATACCTTACTACTATGTGTCGAGTTATATTTTCTATGACTTAGCATATGTGATAAAACAGAAAATCACTTATGATTTTCTTAAATTATGCTTCAAGTTTCTAATTCAAACTCTCTCCTTTCAATTCCAAATAATCAACTTTACTGAAGTGGCCAATAAACTGATCTTCTTTTTGGATCGGGACATATACGTTACAATTTAGTTTGGAATGGGATTTAAGACCCTTAAGCTGTCTGTAAATAAATATGTAGTTATTACCTAATTGCCTAGGGGAAAAGAACATCCCTTTAGTAGAGATTGTTGTTATGTCCAGGATTGACTACCCTGCTCCCAAAATAGAGGTTATTGTTTTCTATATACACATTGCATTCTATTGAGATAGTTGTTACTTAACTTTGCATGTTTGACATTGTTGCAACTTGTATGTTTTTTATGATTCCAAATATTATTATTTTGATTATTTATTTCTCCTAACACATTTTGGAAGAATTATTTTGCTCTGGTGTGTACTAACATTTCAGGAAAATCATACTCCAGATTATTGAAGACTTCAATTCAAGATCAGCTTAGAGTTTTTTTGTAAATTGAAGTATATATTTTTCATTTTATTGAGTCTGAGAGAGTGTGATTGTAATTGAGTAACTAAGCACACACACATTAGGGGAGAGTTTTAAAATTGTCATTTTTAAAATAGATCGTACAGTGCGATACCATTTCGTAGAGATGATATTGTTAGTTATTTTCCCTAATGAGCAATGGAACGAATAGAGAAGGACAAATTTTTTTCTAAGTATAGATCGTACATATGAAATGTTTAGTTCGTCCCAGTACAATCTGCTCTAGATTTGGCAAATATACTATTCAACCAGTCAAAATGTTTAGTTCATCCCAGGATGATCTGCTCTGAATTTGGCAAATACACTGTTCGTCAAGACGATATGTTTAGTTCATCCCAGGACGATCTTCTATGGATTTGGCAAATACATTGTTCGTCCAAACGAAATGTTTAGTTTGTCTCAGGATGATCTGCTCTGGATTTGGCAAATACACTATTC
The DNA here is from genome assembly GCA_022539455.1 of Dendrobium nobile. Lineage (NCBI taxonomy): Eukaryota > Viridiplantae > Streptophyta > Magnoliopsida > Asparagales > Orchidaceae > Dendrobium > Dendrobium nobile. Next base: position 39,852,847 of record CM039734.1, read on the forward strand.
GTCCAGATGAAAAGTTTAGTTCATCCCAGGATGATCTGCTCTAAATTTGGCAAATACACTGTTCTTCCAGATGAAATGATTAGTTCATCCCAAGACGATTTGCTCTAGATTTAGCAAATACACAATATATACAGATGATAATTTTTAATCGTACCGGGTCGAAGGGCTCTGTTCGGTATACTTATAATTATTCCTGAATTTTTGTACCAACGAACTTTGAAAAATAACTGTTCGTATCGGACAAACCACATTCATACGGGATGATGATCGGGTATGAATAGAGTTCGTACCCATTCACAATGAGTTCATACACAATAGTTTTTGAATTGTTCGTACGTATGAAATTCGTTCGTACAGGACGATTGTGGACTTTTAAATTTGAAAAACTCAATTTTTCTGGACGATTCAATGGGTCTTTTTAATAAAAGGTCTACTAGAAACTAACATTTAATCTTTTTGTCACTTGGTCTTCATGAATGGTAAAGGGAAATTGAAGGAGAGAGTGTGAGAGAGTGTTTAAAGGAGATTTCTTACTATTAGAGCGTGAAGGGTTCACTCAGTTACTCAAGGGTAAGGATATTTGTTTGTACTTTGAGTTTTATTTCACTCTTTTCTCTTGTCCTTCTAGATTTCTAGTGTGAAGACCTTTCAAGAAGATCCAATTCTCTGCCAATACTTGGGGAGTGTGAATAGCCGAAGGTTCTCTGCCTACAGTTGGAGAGTGTGACAGGACGAAGGTTCTTTGCCTACACTTGGAGAGTGTGAAAGGACGAAGGTTATCTTCCTACACTTGGAGAGTGTAAACAGCCGATTGTTCTCTACCGATACTTGGAGGGTGTGAAAGGACGACGATTCTCTGCCGCACTGGGTAGTGGTGGAAGAGAGTTTTGTGAAGGCTTCTCCGCCTTACTGTGGGGGAAAAAGGAGAGACACTAGTGGTAATAGTGTAATACCTGAAGTGGGAGACTTCAGGGAGTGGATGTAGGTCATGTTTGACTGAACCACTATAAACCTTTATGTCTTTTTATTTTCGCTGCTTTAATTTCTGCATCTAATTTTTCTGTGGTTGAAAATTTATTTTGAAAAAACATAAAAAATCAACTTGCTCAATTTTTAATAGGTTTCAAATTTTTAAATCCAATAAAGAGGGAAATTTTTTAAATTGCCAATTCACCCCCTCTTGGTTAGCCTTTGGGACATTAGCTTAGGTTTAACAATCTAACTCATATTCAATAAGTTTTAACAAGTGGTATCGGAGCATAGTTTTAAAATCATAAGTTTAGACAACTTTTTGATTAACGACCATGGCTATATTTGGAAATCAGAACACACTAGAAGGTTACTCGATAACTAAACCTCCCTTATTTGATAATATTTCTTTTAATTTTTAGAAAACACGCATGTCAACTTTTTTACAGTCATTAGACTATCGTATGTGGATCTTAGTTCAAGAAAGGTATAAAAAACCAACTAGATTAGTTGACAGAGTTAGAGTAGAAACATCCTTTGTAGACTGGACTGTAGAAGAACGTGACTTAGCATAACTAAATGCTAAATGTTTAAATAATTTCTTTTTTGCACTTAAGTCAGAAGATTACATGTGGGTTTTCACTTATAAGAGTGGAAAGGACATATGAGATAGACTCTATATAACTTATGAAGGGAATAATGAAGTTAAGCAGTCTAGATTAAACATCTTATTACATGACTATGAATTATTTCGCATGAAACCCAATGAATCTGTTTCTGACATGTACACAAGATTCACTCAGATAGTCACTTCTTTATATTCATTAGGTAGGGAACTAACGAATGCTGAAATGGTTAATAAGACACTTTATTGTTTGCCTACTACATATGATGCTAAGATAACTGCAATTACAGAGTCAAAAGACTTAAATGTTTACTCTATTGACAATCTTCTTGGATCACTAATTGCTTACAAGTAAGGAGTGAGTCAACGAAAGATTGATGCAGGAGAGCCACGAAAGGAGAAAAATATAGCTCTAAAAGTGGAAGAGTCGGAGAGTGATCTATTTATACCTGAGGATGAGGATGACATTACATTAATGACTAGGCAATTTAGAAGCTTTTTAAAGAGGAAGCAGAAGAGACGCCAACAATGGAATAGAGGTAAGTTCAATAGAAATGTTAAGGTTTCTAATGACGTGGTTTACTATGAGTGCAGGAAACTTTGACATGTGAAGTCAGAATGCACAAAGCTTAAAGCCAATCCTAGCAAGGAGAAGACAAAGGAGAAACTAAATGTGAAGAAGGGGAAGAAGAAATTCTAAAGAGTTTTCTGGGCGGACTCAACTTCAGACTCATCAGAAACTGAAAAGGAGGAGGAAGTCACCAACTTGTGCTTGATGGCCAATAATTTTGATCAGTCAGATCAAGAAGAGATATGTGACTTAACCTATGTTGAACTTTTTGAAGCATCTGAAAGAATACGTGATGCATATAGGAAGTTAAAGAAAATGCATGTTAGTCTGAACGTAGAATTACAAAAACTGTAGAGAGAACATGAAATATATGAAAGTTTGTTCGGGATGTTAAGCCCTATAAACTTAGTCCCAAGCTAACCAAGAGGGGAGGGTGAATTGGTATTTAAAAAATTCTTAAGACAAAGAAAGAAAATCACAAACCAAATCACACCACAAGAAATTAATGCGGAATTAAAAAGTGCGGAAGCAAAAATAAGAACACAAGATTTATAGTGGTTCGGTCGACACGACCTACGTCCACTCCTTGGAGGCACCCTCCAAGTATTGCACTACAAAACGTGACTCTCCTTTAGCCCCCACGGCTAGGCGGAGAAGCCCTTACAAGAACCTCCTTTTGCTTCCTCTTGAAGCTGGCAGAGAACTGCAACCAAAAGCAAACTCCTTACCTCTACCGACCCTTCCACGGACGAGAAACTCCAGACAAAAGACAAGCAGAGCGATCCTTGAAGCAACCCTTATGAATCCCCCTCACAAGCTCCCCCTCACAAGATTCTCTCTCTCTCTCCCTCTCTCTCTTTCTCTCCTCAAGGTCTTCTCAGGTCAAGGCAGCAGCCAAAGGTCTTCAAAAACATTGAAGAAGAGCTCTTTAAATAGAAGAGCTCAAGAGGAGCTCATTAATTGCAAGTAGCCGACTTTATCATCCTGGCCGATCTGGACATCGGCCTGGCCGATCAGTACAAATCAAAGAAGATCGGCCAGAGCATAGCCCTGGGAACAGTCCTGGACGATTGAAATTTGGCTTGATCGTCCAGGCCGATCATAAGATCGTCCTGGCCGATTAGTTCAAATCAGAGGCAAATCGTCCTGAGCATCGCCCTGTTTATGTCCTGGCCGATATTTATCATCCTGAAGTAATTCAAGGATTTTGAATGTATCGTCCAGGCCGATCCTGCGATCGTCCAAGATGATATGATCGTATCAATCACCCTTAATTACTCCCTTGATTTCATGATCAATTAAGGCATAATTTGGTAATTTCGTCCAGGAAAATATGGGGATCGGCCCGGCCGATAATTTAAAAATACAGTATACCTTAACTGTCTAAGGCGGCTACTTCTTTCTGTTTTGAGCATATCGTCCTGGCCGATACACGTATCGTCCAGGCCGATAGGTTAATGTCGGCTGCCTTAATTAAGAATCCTTAATTAGACTTTCTATTTTAAGCTGATCGTCCCGGACGATATAAATATCGGCCGGGCCGATGTGGGCAAAAACAGAAATTCTAAGTCTCTCAAGTGTGTGTGTGAAGGGTTACTTAGCATCAGTCTTTTTGACCATTACAAGTAGACTCAAAAGGTGAAAAATAAAATTACAGACTGACTCAACCCTAAACCTACGCAATCTTGAACTTGGCTTCTTCATGATCGTCCGGTCTTCGATTCCTGAAAAGTTAGAAGCAACAAGTAGTCCAAGAGAAGTAGTGTTTGTCAATCATCAAAACATAAGCCATGAAAAAATAGATTTGCAACAATCTCCCTCTTTTTGATGATGGCAAAACACTATGAAAAAAAAATAGCAAAGAATTTCAGGATTGATGAAAAGAGGAATCTCATACACTTGGTATCATCTTAAGGAATCTCATACACTTGGTATCATCTTCTCCCCCTTTTGACATATCAAAAAGATGGGTACAAGAAAGCAAAAAAAAGAGATCCTCCCCCATTTTTTTTTAAACCAAGGCATGAACATGACATAGTATTCCATGTGATTGAATCAAAAAATTTGTGAGTTAATGTGTTCATAAGCTCATCAATCTATAGAATAGTAGAATATCCGATCATGGCTACCCTTAGCTCAGACATTTTTTAGGGTAGAATCGTCTTTTGAAATCAATGACCTAACTCAAGGAATTAATTGGTTATGAGAAAAAGGAATCCACCTATCACTTGGCTTAAGAACAAAAACATCTTCATACAATAATGAGGTAAAGTAAATTTGTCACAATCGCAAGTTAATCGAAGTCAAGTCTTTGATAACCAACACTTCTAAGTTCTAAAAGATATAAAAAGAGAGAGTAGCTTGTTTTGGAGTGGGCTCATTTTATGCCTCTTGTCAATATCGTGGCGCTTTGCGCATTTTTTTTTTGTTCAATTTTTGGCGTCTTTGCACATCTTTTGTTGGCATCATTGGCCAATTTTTTTTTTTTTTTTGCAAGCTATAGTCTCTTTTATAATCTTTTAAAGACAAAGTTGTGAATATATCTTCTCATATATTAGAGAATAGGAGCACTCTCTCTAACAAAAGGAAGAGTTATCACAAGCAGAATTAATAATCAAGGACAAGAGTAACGAGAAATTTTGATGTGAAAAAAAAACTTTAAACATTATAAGTATAAGATAGATTTGCTTAAGCAAGCTTAAGACAAGATTGCAATTCCATAATCAATCTTTAACTTGAGATAGATTTTTGATTAGAGAAGAAAACTATGCCACTAAAAAGGTTAGAGAAAGAGACACAATCACAAAATATTCCTACCATTTAAGAGATTGAGTTGATAAAAACATATTGACTATAAATTTCCAATGGCAAGGACAAGGAATATAATACCATATTAGCAATGGTTACGAAAACTAAGTAAAGAGAAGGAAAAAGAAAAGTAAAACACAAAAAAAGCTAAAAATGACAAAAAGGAAACAAAAGTAAAAGAAAATAAAAAGCAAAAAGAAAAAAGACAAAAGAAAATTAAAAGTTTTCATGCATTTATGTCAATCACACCCAACCTGGTCCTTAAAGAGCTGAAAGTATCGAAGGCCAGTGGTTTAGTGAAGATGTCTTCCAGTTAATTTTCAGTTGTCACATGGTGTAACTCAATGTCTCCCTTAGTCACATGATCTCTAATGAAGTGATACCTAATGTCAATGTGTTTAGTCCTTGAATGTTGGATAGGATACTTAGAGATGCATATGGCACTAGTATTGTCACAAAAGATTGAGATGGTACTTACATGTAATCCTAAATCCAATACCTGTTGTTTTAACCAAAGAACTTGGGCCACACAACTTCCAAGAGCAATGTATTCAGCTTTAGCAGTGGAAAGAGCAACAGAGTTTTGCTTCCTACTAGACCAAGAGACCAAAGATTGTCCAATGAATTGACAAGTTCCAGAAGTTCTCTTTCTATCAATCTTGCATCCTGCAAAATCAGAGTCAGAAAAACTAATAATCTCAAAAGAAGTGCTATATCTAGGGTACCAAATCCCTAATCCTTGTGTCCCCAAAAGATATCTAAAAATCCTTTTAACAGCAGTCATGTGGGATTCCTTAGGGTCAGCCTGAAACCTAGCACAAAGGCAAACACTAAACATGATGTCAGGTCGGCTCGCAGTCAAGTAAAGTAAGGATCCAATCATACCTCTATACTTCTTCTGATCAACAGACTTACCACTTGGGTCCTTGTCCAATGGAGCACTAGAAGTCATGGGAGTGTTAATTGGCTTGGCTTTGTCCATCTCATATTTCTTCAGAATGTCCTTTATGTATTTTGTTTGATTTAGAAAAGTTCCATAATCCAATTGTTTTATGCTAAACCCCAAAAAGTAGGACAATTCTCCCATCAAACTCATCTCAAACTCTCTACTCATTGTTTTAGAAAAATCATCACACAAATTTTTATTAGAAGATCCAAAGAGTATGTCATCCACATAAATCTGAACAATGAGTAAATCATCTCCAACTCTCCTAAGAAAAAGGGTGGTGTCTATACTTCCCTTGACAAACTCCCTTTCTAGTAAGAATGTGCTAAGCCTCTCATACCAAGCTCTTAGTGCCTGCTTTAAACCATACAATGCCTTTTTCAATTTAAACACATGATTTGGAAATTGGGAGCTCTCAAAACCTGGAGGTTGTTCTACAAACACATTTTCTTTTATCTCCCCATTTAAAAAGACACTCTTGACATCCATTTGAAAAAGCTTAAATCCTTTATAACAGGCAAAGGCTAATAGCACCCTAATGGCTTCCAATCTAGCTACAGGGGAAAAAGTCTCCTCAAAGTCTATCCCTTCTATTTGATTGTACCCCTTAGCCACCAATCTTGCTTTATTCCTCACCACCACTCCTGAATCATTCACTTTGTTCTTAAAGACCCACTTTGTTCCAACTACACTTTGTCCTTTAGGTCTTTCCACAAGTTCCCAAACATCATTCCTAACAAATTGATTCAACTCTTCTTGCATTGCTAAAATCCAAAATTCATCAGAAAGGGCTTGGTTAATGGTGGTGGGTTCAGTCATAGAAATAAAGGCAGAGTGGTTAACCTCCTTCCTAAGTCCATGTCTAGTCTTAACTCCACTAGAAGGGTCTCCTAAGATCAAATCCTTGGGGTGACTTGTAGAGTATCTCTAATCTCTAGGCAAAGTGTGTGAAGTTTCCCCCCTTTCAACAAAGTTCTCTACTCCTTGGGTGACACCTTCTACTCCTTCATTACTTAGGTGCTCACACCCCTTCCCCAAATTCTCTACTCCACTAGTAATCTCTCCAATATCATCATCTTCTACTCCATGTTTCTTAGGCTCAGACTCATCAAAAACTACATGGGTTGTCTCTTCCACCATTAAAGTTCTCTTGTTAAACACCCTAAAAGACTTCCCAACACTAGAATATCCCAAGAATACTCCCTCATCAGATTTAGGATCAAATTTTCCCAAGTGAGATTTCCCATTGTTGTGAATGAAAACCTTACAACCAAAGACATGAAGGTGGAAAAGATTGGGTGTTCTACCCTTAAGGATCTCATAGGGTGTCTTCTCTAATTTGGCTCTAACATTCACCCTATTCAACACATAACAAGCTGTGTTAACCGCTTCAGCCCAAAAGTATTTTGGAAGTGAATACTCAGCAAGCATGGCTCTAGTGGCTTCTACCAAGGTCCGGTTCTTCCTTTCAGCTACCCCATTCTGCTGAGGGGTCCTATGGGCTGAAAAATTGTGACTAATCCCCTTATCCTCACAAAAATCTCCAAATCTTTCATTTTCAAAATCTCCCCCATGATTACTATGGATGGTCAAAATCTCACAACCTAGCTTCTTTTGAATCCAAGTAGAAAATGTTTTAAACTCCTCAAAAGACTCATTTTTATGTGAAAGAAATCTAGTCCAAGTGAACCTCGAGTAGTCATCAACAATCACAAAACCATAGACTTTCCCTCCCAAACTAGCCGTGCTAATGGGTCCAAACAAATCCATGTGAAGGACTTCTAAAGGTCTAAAGGTGCTAATGTCCTTGATGGGGTGAAAAGTGGAGTGGACTTGCTTTCCTAGTTGACAGGCATCACAAAGGTGGTCTTTTGTAAACTTAAGTTTGGGGACACCTCTAACTAGATCTTTTTGGGTCACTTTCCTAAGAGTTTTCATACTTGCATGACAAAGCCTCCTGTGCCATAACCAAGAATCATTAATCACAGTTTTTAAGCAAAAAGAAGCAGCACATTCAATGTTATTTAAATCAAGCATGTAGACGTTGTTGATCATCTTTCCCTGCAAAATAGTGTTGTTACTTAAACTTACAATGCATGAATCCGTAAAGAACTGCACGATGAAGCCTTTGTCACAGAATTGACTGATGCTGAGCAAGTTGTGCTTCAATCCATCTACAAGCAAAACATTTTCAATCATAAGGTTCTTGGAATTTCCAATTATACCTGCTCCTACCACCTTCCTGGTGGTGTTGTCTCTAAGAGTAACCTTGCCTCCAGTCCTGGACTCTAGTACAACAAACTGGCTAGCATCACCAGTCATATGTCGAGAGCATCCACTATCCAGGTACCACATACTCTCACGAGGTCTTTTGTGAGAGCCCTCCTACAAAATTATCAAATGTTAGATTTAGGAACCCAAGCAGGTTTGGGTTCCTTCTTATGAAGAAAAGAATGCAATGCATGTGTGGTATGCTGTGGATCATGCACCTTAGGTCTCCACACCCAATGTGTACTATGGTGAATCGTGCAAGTGTGTGAGATGTGTCCTAGCATGCCACACGAAAAACATCTAACTCCAGGAAAGGGATTTCTTAAGTGATTTGAGTTATAATGCCTCTTCCTAGGTTTTGGCAATTGATCAAAAGTAGATGTCATCCTAGTTTTCTTACATGCTTCTAAATCATTTTGAATCTTCAAATTTGTGCTTTTTAAAACTTCATTTTCAATCCTCAAATTTTTCTCTATCTCTTTAGACTTCTTAAAATCTGATTCAAGTGATGTGTGTGTTGTTTTTAATGCATCAAGCTCTTCAACTAACTCACCATGATTTTTATTTAACTCATCAAATTCATCAAGTAAAGTCATGTGGTTTGAATCAATTGTTTGATGGTCTTTAATTAAAATTTCATGCTCTCTTTGTAGATTTAAAAATTCTAGTTTTAAGCTAGCATGAGTTTTCTTTAATTTCCTATATGATGCATGAATTTTCTCTGAAACTTCAAGAAGTTGATCGTAGGAAAGTTCACATACCTCTTCCTGATCACTTTGATCTTTTCCCATGAAACACAAGTTTGTAGTTTCTTCCTCTGGTTCAGTTTCAGAGGAGTCAGTACCAGATTCTGCCCAAAAGCTCCTTTGGTTTTTCTTCTTGTCCTTCCTAGGCTTAGCTTTCTCCTCACTTTTCCTTTTGCTTGATTGGTCTCTAAGTGTAGGGCAGTCAGTTCTCACATGTCCAGGCTTCCTGCATTCAAAACAAACAATATCAGAAGATTCTTTAGTATGTTTATGATCCTTACCTTTCCTCCAACTTTGATGATGCTTTTGTTTTTTCCTTAGAAAGCTTTTGAATTTCCTTGTGATGAAGGAAATTTCATCGCTTTCAGACCCGAAAAATTTAGAATCCGATTTGTGCGCCTTCAGTGCGATTGTTTTCTCCTTTTTCTTCTCACATGTATCAAGATTTCTTTGATTCACCCCTTGCTCGTAAGCAATGAGTGAGCCAAGTAAGTTATCAATAGAATAGGTGTTCAAATCTTTGGATTCAGTAATGGCAGTAATTTTTGCATCATAAGACGAAGGCAAGCATCTCAAAATCTTGTTAACTTTTTCATAATTTGAAAGCTCTTTTCCTAGTGCATGCAATGAAGTAACAATCTGAGTAAACCTAGTGTACATGTCAGAAATCGATTCATGAGGTTTCATACGAAAAAGTTCGTAGTCATGCAAGAGAAAGTTCAAATGGGATTGCTTAACTTCATTAGTACCTTCATAGGTGATGCATAATTTATCTCAAATCTCTTTACCAGTTTTGCAAGTTGAAGCACGCATGTAATCTTCAGATTTCAAAGCACAGAAAAAATAGTTCAAACACTTTGCATTTAATTGAGCCAAATCACGTTCATCGAAAGTCGATTCAGTAAAAGCAACTTCAGTTTTAATACCATTAATTTCACGAGAAGGTGGAGAATATCCTTCTTGAATAAGCATCCACATGCGATAATCAGTAGATTGTAAAAACGTTGACATGCGGGTTTTCCAAAAATCAAAAGGTAAGTTGTCAAATAGAGGAGGTCGTGTAATCGAATAACCTTAAGTAGTGTTTCTATTTCCTAAGTTAGCCATGGATCAAATTCAAAAAGTTTTCAAACTTAAATTTTCGAATCCGGCTCTGACACCACTTGAAAGTTCGTTCGGGATGTTAAGCCCTATGAACTTAGTCCCAAGCTAACGAAGAGGGGGGGGGGGGTGAATTGGTATTTAAAAAATTCTTAAGACAAAGAAAGAAAATCACAAACCAAATCACACCACAAGAAATTAATGCGAAATTAAAAAGTGCGGAAGCAAAAATAAGAACACAAGATTTATAGTGGTTCGGTCGACTCGACCTACGTCCACTCCTTGGAGGAACCCCCCAAGTATTGCACTACAAAACGTGACTCTCCTTTAGCTCCCACAGCTAGGCGGAGAAGCCCTTAGAAGAACCTCCTTTTGCTTCCTCCTGAAGCTGGCAGAGAACCGCAACCAAAAGCAAACTCCTTACCTCTACCGACCCTTCCACGGACGAGAAACTCCAGACGAAAGACAAGCAGAGCGATCCTTGAAGCAACCCTTGTGAATCCCCCTCACAAGCTCCCCCTCACAAGATCCTCTCTCTCTCCCTCTCTCTCTTTCTCTCCTCAAGGTCTTCTCAGGTCAAGGCAGCAGCCAAATGTCTTCAAAAATGTTGAAGAAGAGCTCTTTAAATAGAAGAGCTCAAGAGGAGCTCATTAATTGTAAGTAGCCAACTTTATCATCCCGGCCGATCTGGACATCGGCCTGCCCGATCAGTACAAATCAAAGAAGATCGGCCAGAGCATAGCCCTGGGAACAGTCCTAGACGATTGAAATTTGTCTTGATCGTCCAGGCCGATCATAAGATCGTCCTGGCCGATTAGTTCAAATCAGAGGCAAATCGTCCTGAGCATCGCCCTGTTTATATCCTGGCCGATATTTATCGTCCTGAAGTAATTCAAGGATTTTGAATGTATCGTCCTGGCCGATCCTGTGATCGTCCAGGACGATATGATCGTATCAATCACCCTTAATTACTCCCTTGATTTTCTGATCAATTAAGGCATAATTTGGTAATTTCGTCCAGGACGATATGGGGATCGGCCCGGCCGATAATTTAAAAATACAGTATACCTTAACTGTCTAAGGCGGCTACTTCTTTCTGTTTTGAGCGTATCGTCCTGGCCGATACACGTATCGTCCTGGCCGATACACGTATCGTCCAGGCCGATAGGTTAATGTCGGCTGCCTTAATTAAGAATCCTTAATTAGACTTTCTGTTTTAAGCTGATCTTCCCGGACGATATAAATATCGGCCGGGCCGATGTGGGCAAAAACAGAAATTTTAAGTCTCTCAAGTGTGTGTGTGATGGGTTACTTAGCATCAGTCTTTTTGACCATTACAAGTAGACTCAAAAGGTGAAAAATAAAATTATAGACTGACTCAACCCTAAACCTATGCAATCTTGAACTTGGCTTCTTCATGATCGTCCGGTCTTCGATTCCTGAAAAGTTAGAAGCAACAAGTAGTCCAAGAGAAGTAGTGTTTGTCAATCATCAAAACATAAGCCATGAAAAAATAGATTTGCAACAATATATAGAAAAGATCATGCATTAGTTGATAGCAACCATATGAGCTTACTTGACGAGTTTGATGATTTGAATAAAAATAATGAGAATTTAAAATCATCCTATACAAAATTGGAAAAAGAATTTAAAGATTATAAGGATGTATCAAAGAGTGAAAAATATCGATTGAAATATAGTAATCATGTGTTGAAAGATATGAACATATTTTTGAAATTGAAAGTAAAACCTCTCAAGGAAAATAGGAAACCCCCAAGACTTGAAGATTTTACTAATCCTATTTTTTATCCAAAATTCTTACTACTCAGGAAGAATCAGAATAGTTATAGAAAATTAAGAAATCAATTTCCTAAAGTTAAATGCTATAGATGTGGGATGATTGGTCATATTACACACACTTGTACTTTAAATAGAAAAACTCATTTAGTGTGGAGACTAAAGATGTATAAACCTAGACATATTATACATGCATCTATTTTAAAGTTGCTAAAAGGTGAACCCAAACTTGTTTGGGTTCCCAGGTCTAACATTTGATGATTTTGCAGGTACGCTCTCACATAAGGCTTCATGTGAGAGCATATTGTACCTGATTTACGTTTGTTCAAAGTATATGACTGGAGATACTGCACAAATCATATCGCTGGAAGCCAGGAATGGAGGCAGGGTTACACTTGGAGATAACACCATAAGAAAAGTGGTTGGATCAAGTATGATTGAAAATCTTGAAAACTTTTTTATTGATAATGTGCTACTAGTTGAAGGCTTAAAGCATAATTTTTTAAGTATTAGCCAACTATGTGATAAAGGTTACATCATTAAATTTTTTCCTACTACTTGCATATTAAGCTTGAATGGTAATGATATTTTGCTTGGTATACGGGTAAAGAATGTGTATATGCTAGATTTAAATAGTATCAAAACTCCTAATGCTTTTTATTTGAAAACTGTTTTTGATGAATCATGGCTTTAGCATAGGAGACTTTGTCACTCTAGCATGAAAAATCATAGGAGGATTACCCAAAAGAACTTAGTAAGAGGTATATAAAAACCAGACTTTAATACGAATCACCTTTGCGATGCAGGTCAATTAAGAAAATAGGTGAAGTTCTCTTTTCAGTCCAATAAGGATCTTAGAACTAGTGAACCATTGGAGATTTTGCATATAAATCTTTTTGGACCTATTAGAACTGTAAGTCTGGGAGGGAAGGTATACGAATTTGTGATTATGGATGATTTTTCTAGATTCACTTGGGTTAAATTTTTATATCATAAGAGTGAATCATTTGATGAGTTTAGAGATTTTTTGACTTGGATTCAAAGGAAACTAGGATGTGAGATTTTGATGATTCAAAATGATCATGGTGGAGAATTTAAAAATAAGAAATTGAGGATTTTATAAGGAAAAAGGGATTGATCACAATATTTCTACACCTAAAACCCCTTACCAGAATGGGATAGTCAAAAAGAAAAATAGAACATTAATAGAAGCCGCTCAAGCCATGTTGGCAGAATATTCACTTCCTAAATATTTTTGGGCTGAAGTGGTTAGCACGACATGTTATGTTCTGAATAGAGTGAACATCAGATCGAGTTTGAATAAAACACCCTATGAGTTACTTAAGGGGAGAACACCTATTTGTCACATTTGTATGTTTTTGGATGTAAGGTGTTCATACATAATAATAAAAAATCTGCCTTAAGAAAATTTGATCCAAAAGCAGATGAAGGAATTTTTCTTGGATACTCTAGTGTTGGAAAATCTTATAGGGTATTCAATAAAAGAACTTTGGTAGTTGAAGAGACCACACATGTTGTATTTGATGAATCTGGAATTTTGGAAGAGACGATTGTTGAAGAGGATGAGATAGAAATTGACTCCCAAAAGATTGAAAAAATAAATTTGAATAAAAATTTGGAGATAGAAAACTTGTTGCATAGAGAATTGAGATTTCCTAAAAACCACCCTAAGGAATTGATTTTAGGTGAACCTAGTGAGGGTGTTAGGACTAGGCGTGGACTGAATAAAGAAGTCAATCATTCTGCCTTTATTTCTATGATAGAACCCACAAATATTGATCAAGCACTTTAGAATGAATTTTGAATTTTGGCAATGCAAGAAGAATTAAATCAATTTATAAAAAATGAAGTTTAGGAATTAATTACAAGGCTAAATGATCAAAGTGTAGTTGGGACTAAGTGGGTATTCAAGAACAAAATGAATGACTCAGGAGTAGTCATTAGAAATAAGGCTAGATTGGTGGCTAAGGGATATAATCAGATTGAGGGAATTGATTTTGAGGAGACTTTTGCCCCTGTAGCTTGACTTGAAGCAATTAGGGTTTTATTAGTCTTTGCCTATTTTAGAGGATTTAAATTGTATCAAATGGATGTTAAAAGTGCCTTTTTAAATGGGGTGATTCAAGAGGATGTTTATGTTGAATAACCTTCAGGCTTTGAAAATTCAAAATACCCAAATCATATTTTCAAATTAAAAAAAAATATTATATGGATTGAAACGGACACCTAGGGATTGGTATGAGAGGTTGATCACCTTCTTACTTGAGAGATCTTTTGAAAAAGGAAATGTGGACACAAATCTCTTTTTGAAGAAATTGGGAGAGGATATACTCATTGTACAAATTTATGTTGATAATATCATCTTTAGATCTACAAATAAAAATCTTTGTGATGATTTTTCTAAAATAATGAGTTGTGAATTTGAGATGAGCGTAATGGTAGATTTGAGTTACTTTATAGGCTTTAACATTAATAAAATTGAGGAGAGTACATTTCTTAGTCAGTCGAAGTATGTTAAGGACATCCTCAAAAAGTATGAAATGGACAATGCTAAAGTTGTTAGTATAACTATAAGTTTCTCAGTTTAGTTGGATAAGGACCTAAAGGGAAAATCTATTGATAAAAAAAAATTTAGGGGAATTATTGGATATTTGCTTTACTTGACAACTAGTCGACCCGATATTATGTTTAGTGTTTATTTGTATGCTAGATTTCAATCAGATCTAAAATAATTACATTTGACAGCAGTGAAAAGGATTTTGAAATATCTCTTGGGAACTCAGAACTTAGGGATTTGGTTTCCTAAGTTTAGCTCTTCATTTGAAATAATTAGATATTCAGATTTGGACTTTGCAGGTTGTAGGATTGATAGAAAGAGTACTTCTAGAACATATTAATTTATTAGAAATTTCTTTAGTCTCTTGGTTCAGTAGAAAATAGAATTTTGTAGCCGTATCTACTGCTGAAGCTGAATACATTGCCTTAAGAAGTTGTGTGGCACAAGTACTTTGGCTGAAACGACAGTTAATTGATTTAGGATTAACAATAGACACAATTCCCATTTATTGTGATAACACTAGAGCTATTTGCATTTTGAAAAATCCTATTCAACATTCAAGAACCAAACATATTAACATTAGACATCATTTCATAAGGGATCATTTATCTAAAAGAGAAATTGAATTAAATCATGTTTTAACTGAAAATCAACTTGTAGACATTTTTATAAAACCACTAGCCTTTGATACTTTCAGTACATTAAGAATAAGGATTGGTGTGATTGACTTGAATTCTTAATTAAAGTTTCTGCAACATTGATATGTGTTTTTGTAAGTGTGTTTTTATGTTTTTGATTTATTTGTATGTTTTTTTGTTTTTGTCATCTTATGTGTATGTTTGATTTTATGATTTTTTTATCTTTTTTTTGTGTGTGTTCAAAATGTTTTCATATTGAATTTCATATTTTTGAGCAATCATACAAAATTTTCTAAGTGTGATATTCGTCTGTATGAAATTTATTTTGTACTGGATAAATCCTGTAGTGTATTGATCATTGAGTTGAACAGTCTGTGTATAGTTTTTCAGTTTTTATTACAGTTCATCTGTACGATCCCCAAATCGTCTAGACGATGTGTATTCATTCGTATGTATGCATGTAGACGATTATACGGACATAATTAATTTTTATTTCTTATCGTACGTAAGAAACTTGAGTTTGTACATACGAACACGTGGCATTTTGAGTGGGAGACGTTTCAAACCGTCATAAAAATGATCTTAAATAAGTAATCATCCCAGATGAACACCTGTTCATCTGTACGATCGTTCGGTCAAAAAGTCTGTTAGAAAGGATGCCTCGTAACTTACATGATTATGAAAAGTCATTTCATTTCGGACACATTCATTCGTAAATACGAAATTCTATTTTGTATGCACGAACCCAAGCATCGTACGATACGATCCATTTTCATACGTATGAAAGATTGTTTTTTCTTTAAATAGAAGGCTTTAGCCTCTAATTTCATACACTCTTCAAAAGCCTTTCCAAACCCTCTCATCTTTCCAAATTTGTCAAATGGCAAGCTCTAGAAAAAGATGTAGAGTGGCTAAGGAACTGAGTAGGGGACCTTCCTTTAGAAACCCCGAAGAAAATTTTCTATACAAAATAAATGAGGAGTCTTTTCCTAGGTTTATTTCTGCTAAAATCACCCCTTCTAGAGTTCTTCTCCAGGAAAACATTAACTTTCAAGTAATGCACCTTTTTACTTTGACCTAGTTTGCTTTTATTCTAACCCTAATCCATTCTTACAATAAGGACACATTCCACTATTTCCTTGCAAACATGACTTTCAATACTGAATAGAGTAGGATTAGTTCATATGTTTTCAAAAAGAGGGTAGAAATAACCAAGGAGGATTTGGGGATATTCTTAAATTTAAGGACTCAAGGGATTAGAGCCCATACCTTGACCTCTGCCTCTAACTACGACTAGGCTGCAATAAACCAAGTAATTAGAGAGTTTAGAGAAGTATGTCATTTTCCTAAGGTGTCCACTCTTAACCAAAATGCCCAGATCATCCAGCATGTTATTCGGACTTCTATAATTTCTAAAGCTGATGATCAAATAAATATTACTCCTTTTCTTTCCACTATAACATACCTGATTATGATTGACCTACCAATAGACGAAGCCCAACTGATCATTGATTACATGTATGGACTTTCTGAGATTGGCCATGTCTTCCATAAGAGAAAGAAGAATATAGCCTTAGGACACCTTGTGACATACATTCTTGAAAAGAAGTATGATCTAGTTCATCCTGTTTAACATCTAGAAGAGCCTATCTACTATAATGATTCGTCATTCTGAGCAATCTTTGTTAAAGATGCACATCTAGAAAGTGATGACTCAGGGGGTGAAAGGAGAGGACCTTCACGTGCTATTGGACCAGACTTTCAAAAGATGGTCCAGCGCTTTGATCATCTTGAGAGCCACTTTGATCAACATTTTGATCAAATTGAAACTCATCTTCAATGGAAGGTTTTTTAACATCAGCAGGATATGGGCTAGATACGAGGTCAATTCAACTCGGTCAACAAACATAGCTATAGTGAATAGCTATTTTAATCTCTTCAACCAGCCACCTCCTCCAGATCAGGGACCCTTAGAATGAACAATGTGCTTCTTTTGTGATCTTCTTTGCCAGTTCTAATGATGTGATGTGATGATGTTTTATATTTTTGTGACTGTTTTTAGTTTTATTTTTTTGAACTGTTGTGAATTGATATCATATGTGCTCTAATGTATTATCTTTTATCTTGATATTAATAAAATCTATCTTGTCTTATTTTAGTTATTTTTTATCTCTTTTAGAAATGTTCGTTAGCCTATATGATAATCCTAACTTAAGTGATCTAAAAAGTGATATAATTTGAAAAACAATATAAAAATTAACTTCATTAAAAAATCTAATTTTTCATAAATTTAAGTTAGCTTATAACTCGATCAAGTTAAGGATATCAATCTCATATTCTTTTTAGACATACAAAATTTTAATATTATTATTACAATCCTGATGTTTTATTATTATTTATTTCTCTTTTCAATATAATTATCTTTGCACTTAAAAAAATTTGATCTTTTTTATTATAGATTTTGGAAAGAACAACTTGAAAATTTGAAAAATATACAAAGGTACAAAAATCGAAAGAATGCGCAATGGTTCGCAAATTGAAAAGAGGCAGAAAATTAGCCCAAATATAAAAAGAGGCACAAAGTGTGCCACAAATATTCAAAAGATACGCAATGTCGCCACAAGTATATGTTATTTCCTCTCTCTTTTAATCTTCAATTTCAAATTCATCTAATGTTCAATTATAATTTGTATTAGAACTTGACTTACATTAGTTTTCATTTCATGACTTTTGTAATAATTTTTCTTATCAAATTATTTAGACTGATTCATAACCTTGATATATTTATCTTGTCTCTGTTATATCTTAATTTAAATGATATGAATCTTTTTTCTTTCATTAATGAACATTAATCTTGTTATTGCCCTTATAACTTCATCTCTTTCTGAATAAATTATCAATAGGTTCTCATATGACTTCTTATATTTATATTGTCTTTTTCTTCTTCTCTTTTTGCTGTTGTAAAAAAGGGGAAAAAATATTGTTTGATTTTTATGTGTTTTTGTGTTTTTGTTTGGATTTGTTTTGAGTTTGCATTTTATTGGTTGTGCTTTGTGTGATAAAAAAAATTAAAAATTAAAACTTTTTAAACGGTTCATAATATAAAACTTCTTACATTCACATGCTTATTCATTCAGGGGGAGTTAAGGAGAAATTTAGGATCTTCAATTGTACTCAAACAATAATTATTTTGCCATCATAAAAAAAGGGGAGATTATTGAGATAGTTGCTACTTAGATTTACATATTTGACATTCTTGCAACTTGTATGTTTTTGATGATTCTAAATATTATTGTTTTGACTAATTATTTCTCTTAACATATTTTGAAAGAATTGTTTTTACTCTAGTGTGTACTAACATTTCAGGGAAATCATACTCTAGATCGTTGAAGACTTCAAATCAAAATCAGCTTAGAGTGTTTTGTAAATTGAAGTTTGTAATTTTTATTTTATTGAGTCAGAGAGAGTGTGATTGTAATTGAATAACTGAGCACACACACACCGTGGGAGAATTTTAAAATTTTCATTTTTAAAACAGATTGTACGGTACGATACCATTTCATACGGGATGATCTGGTTAGTTATTTTACCCAATGAGCAATGGAACGAATAGAGAAGGCCAAAATTTTTTCTAAGTATAGATCGTACAGAAAAAAATGTTTAGTTTGTCCCAGGACAATCTGCTCTGGATTTGGCAAATACACTGTTCATCCAGACAAAATATTTAGTTCATCCCAAGACGATCTGCTCTGGATTTGGAAAGTACACTATTCATCCAGACGAAATGTTTAGTTCATCCCAGGACGATCTGATCTGGATTTGGCAAATATATTGTTCGTCCAGACGAAATGTTTAGTTCATTTCAGGACGATCTGCTCTGGATTTGGCATATACACTGTTCATCCAGATGAAATGTTTAATTCATCCCATGATGATTTGCTCTAGATTTTGCAAATACATTGTTCGTCCAGACGAAATATTTATTTTATCCCAGGAGGATCAGCTCTGGATTTAGCAAATACACAGTTCATACAGGCGATATTTTTTAATCGTATCAGGACAAAGGGCTCTATTCTGTATACTTATAATTCTTCCTGACTTTTCGTACCAACGAACTTTGAAAAATAACTGTTCATATCGGATGAACTACGTAAATATGGGATGATGATCGGGTACAAATAGAGTTATTGAACTATTTGTACGTACGAAATTTGATCGTACAGGATGATCGTGGACACTCAAACTTGAAAAACTCAGTTTTTTTAACGGTTTTACGTGTCTTTTCTATAAAAGGTCCACTAGAAACTGACCTTTAATCTTTTTGTCACTTGGTCTACATGAATGGTAAAGCGAAATTGAAGGAGAGAGTGAGAGAGAGTGTTTAAAGGAGATTTCTTACTATTGAAGTGTGAAGGGTTCACTCAGTTACTCAAGGGTAAGGGTCTCTGTGTGTACTTTGAGTTTTATTTCACTCTTTTCTCTTTTCCTTCTAGATTTCTAGTGTGAAGATCTTTCAAGAAGATCCGATTCTCTGCTGACACTTAGAGAGTGTGAATAGCCGAAGGTTCTCTGCCTATACTTGGAGAGTGTGAAAGGACGAAGGTTCTCTGCCTACACTTGGAGAGTGTGAAAGGATGAAGGTTCTCTTACTACACTTGGAGAGTGTGAAAAGCCGACGGTTCTCTACCGACACTTGGAGGGTGTGAAAGGATGACAGTTCTCTGCCACACCGGGTAGTGGTGGAAGAGAGTTTTGTGAAGGCTTCTCCGCCTTATTGTGGGGGCAATAGAAGAGACACTAGTAGTAATAATACAATACCTGAAGTGGGAGACTTCAGGGAGTGGATGTAGGTCGTGTTTGATAGAACCACTATAAACCTTTGTTTCTTTTTATTTCCGCTGTTTTAATTTATGTATTTAATTTTTCTGTGGATGAATTTTTTTTTAAACATAAAAAATTAATTTGCTCAGTTTTTAATAGGTTTCGAATTTTTAAATCCATCAAAGAGGGAAATTTTTTAAATTACTAATTCACCCCCTCTTTGTTAGCCTTTGAGTCATTAGCTTAGGTTTAACAATCTAACTCAGATTCAACAAGTTTCAACACATTCTCAACTAGGGAGGAAGAGAAACTGAAATCTCCTGTTGAGAGTACTGAAGTTATGTCCTTTTTTTAGAAGGGCTCAATTTTTGGGATCCCTTTTATAAGCAAAAATCAGAGGAAGAATTATCTAAGAAGAGTTAAAAAGAAAATTACAAAGTCATGAAAGATTGTTGAGTTGAAGGCTCTAGGCCAGGTAGAGCCTGAGGCTGTTGAGGAGATGCATGTTCCTACCTCCTCTTCGCTCCGTAAGGGGAGTCGCTTCTACCCCCTTGCTACTATCATAAGGGAAAAGAGAGTCACTAGGATAGCTAACTCTCCATCATGCTTGGTGGATTACTCTATCAAAAGAACTCCAAAAGAGAAATATATCCAAAGAACTATGATGATAAGAATCATCATCCACGCCTTTGCTACCCAAGCAGGTGAAACAAAAGAGCAGTACATGAGACACCTAAAAGGAGTGATCTTTCATAAGTTTAAAAAAGTGATCTTAAAAGAAGAAATAATTAAAGCTAAAAATCTTACTCCTCAACCTGTGAGGAGAAATAAGAAATTCGTTAATCGGCCAGTTACCTTTGTGTTAGTGGATAATTACCACTTGGTGCCTCGCTTCCCATCTACCAATATTAAAGAGATTATTTTGATCGGATTTGAAAAAGGCCACCAACACAATAGTATTCCACCAAGCCCACATGCTAAAACTACTAAGTAGGCCTTAGTGGTAGCCAAGCATCAGGAGGATAATGACAAGAAATTAATTGAAATCAAGGGAAAGAGGCCCAAGTCTCTTTAGAACCAATATATTTCAAAGAAAATCAATAAGAATGAAGATGCATATATGCTAGTTGATATACCTAGGCTCCAAACTCAAGGATGTGAGGGCTCCACCTCACTTGATGTGGGAGTTTCAACCCCTCAAGCTCCTCCATCACCCCCTAAGGAGGATGCCCCTTAGCCAATTGTGGATGTCACCCTTATGACACTGACCCTAGGATAGTACAAGGGGAAGGGATAGTTTTTGATACAGATGGAAGAAATGATTTATTAGATAGTCATAGAGCCTCTCACTATAGATGACCTCAAGATCCAAGATATTCTCTCTGAGTTATAAGAGAGGGAATTCGATGAGATGATGGATTTCAAGGGGTACCTACCCATCAACCCCTGAGTCAATAGAGGGGATATCTGTCAATGAGATGGTCTAAGAGATTGGAGGCATTCTTACGAAAAAAGAGGATGTAAAAGCCTTCGACCAAAATTTGGATGATTTATTAATGGACGAGGATGAGAATATTGCCGATTTCATTAACATGGTTGAGAACAAGGCATAAACCAAGGATGCTAAGCCCAAAAGACACCATTCAGGTAGGGAGGAAGATTCAATTTTTATTGATTCTAATTATTTTGGGTCAATCAAATTGAGAAGTAATGATGAGTATATCAAGAATCATGAAGGCAAGTTGAGGAAATATTGTTGATAGTTGAGAAAATGCAGGTTCAATTAGATAAAATACAACAGCCTCAACCCGAGCAATCACAGCCAGTAGTGTATACAGTTTGTGATCAGAGTAGGAAACTAGAGTCGAGTTTAAAAATTCAAGAATCAAGTCTAATGGCCCTTCTAACACCTCTTGTAGTCCCCTCAAATAATCCTTTCAATACCCCCAGTAATCCTTCCAGCACGTCTTGTGATTCTTCCAACATAATCAGTAATTTTAATAGTCCCTCCAATGCCACTAGAAAAAGACATCAAATAGATGATTGAGGCCTAGGTAAGGGAGGCCTTAACTCGTTCTCAAGGGACCACATCAATTTTGAAGGGTAGGCCCTACCTCATAGAATATGACTTAGTCTGTTACATGGAGGGCTTTATGTCACTATCTTTTAAAGTCTTTAGTTGTATCAAAAACCTAAGACAACATCTAGCTCTCTTTCAAGCTAGCTGTTACAATGTAGGAGGGTCAAATGTTTTATTATAACACTAGTTTGTTAGTAGTCTTTTTGGTATCACTTTTAAATGGTATGACGATCTACCCAACATTTTGGTGAGAACCTTTACTGAGTTGGAAAGTCTATTCATAAAGAGATTCTCTAGAGCTTAGCAGTATGCAGTCATGGGTGATCTAGTCTTTGAAAAGCACAATCTAGGAGAGTATTTATTGAGTACATCTTTGGATGGCAAAATATTTCGATGAAGTGTGAACCCTAGCTATAGGAGAAACACATAGTCGAGATTCTTTTAACGAATATCCATGGGCCTATTACTTTTCTCTTGGAAGGGTTCATCATTAAAACTTTTGAAAAACTTCTCAATAAAGTGAATAACCTACAGGAAGAGGCCCCTTAGATGACATTCTTGAAGGAGATGTCTGAGAACAAGAAAGTTAATAAACCCCAGAAATCTTTTGAGAAGCAAGGAGCTATAATCTTCACTATAGATAAGTGAAAGCAACTTATCACCAATCAACTTAGTGTCCCTCGACCACAGTCAATCCAAAAGCCACTGTTCTAGGTAAGCCCTCATCCTACTAGGGAGCCTTACTCAAACTATCTTAAAGAGATATTGGTGAGAGCCTATCCACTTAAAATATATTATGTAAATAAGATCTTTAGGAGTCTTTTAAAGAAGCTAGACTTCAAATTCCTAGAAGCCAATAGGACAGAAGAGATAAACAAAAGGGAAGATTTTAATTTTTTCCCCTATCATGGTATACTGGGCCACACAATTGAGGACTATATTATCATTAAGGATTGACTTGAGAAGAACATCAGACAAGGCAACATCATAGTTTCTAAAGAGTATTTGGTAGATCCAAATCAGGGGTCAGTCAAGATAATTTCAAAAATTTTAGCTTTTTTTCTATCAATTAAAGATGATTGGATGTTGCTTTATCCAGGGAATATAAAAAGTTGATTAATAAATCTTTTCATCATTCTCAACAGCTGCCAACAAAAGCCTAGGGTCCGATATGGGAGATTAACCTTGAGGCTTTATAGTTAGAAACTATATTTTTAAAGGTCTCACATTGGGTTAATGGAACAAGGTTCAAGCTTGATACTACAAGAGTCTCTGGCAAATAAAAAATAAGAGGAATTAGACCTGTAGTATTAGCTTTGGTACCATTATTTTATTGATAATGATGAATATTATATCGTGATAACTAAATAACCATAATATGAGAATATCCCTATAAAACTTGTCAATAACATACTTTGTTTGTAGACTTTAGATGATTTTGAGGGACCTCAAGTTTGGGATGCACTCCTTGAATTTGAAGAATAAATTAAATGGACAGTTGATAAACTAAAGGAAATTAACCTTGGAACAGATGATGCCCCTTGCCCCACTTTCATAAGCTCTTTATTGAGTGAGGATGAGTCAAATGATAAAATTTAACTCCTCTTTAAGTTTAGGGGCTACTTCACCTGTATATACAATGAAATTTTTGGCTTGTCCATTAACGCCGTAGTTCATAAACCTGGGATTCGATACGATGTCATTCATGTAAAAAAAGCTCCACGATGTATGCATCTAGAAATCGACCATTAAGTCATTTCTAATATCAAGAAATTTTCCAAGTCTGGATTCATTCAAGAGGAACAATATTCCCCTTGGGTATCTAATGTCATGCTAGTTCAAAACAAAATGGTCAAATCTAGATTTGTGTCGATTACAAGGATCTGAATAAGGCATGTTCCAAGGATGAATTTACTTTACCCATAACTGAACTCGTGGTGGACATTATGAAAGTGCTCAGATGGCACTAGAAAGTGCTCTAATATCACTTGAAAGTTTGTTAGGGATGTTAGGCCCTTATGAACTGGCTTAAGGCAAACTAAGAGAGAGGTGAATCGGTAATTAAAACAACACAATCTTAAAATAAGATCAAGATTCACCACAATGAAAATCAAATGCAGAAATTAAATGCGGAAGCAATAATATGAAAAGAACACACCGGGTTTATAGTGGTTCGGTCAAACCTTGACCTATGTCCACTCCTTGGAGGCACTCTCCAAGTATTGCACTATCTAAGTGTCTCTCCTTTAGCCCTCACCGCTAGGCGGAGAGCCCTTACAAAATCACTTCCACCTTCCCTGGTGCGGTAGAGTTGCCGGGTCCTTTGACACCAAAGTGAACTTCTTCTTTGGTGAACTTCCCTCGAGACAAGCCTTGAATCTGACGGTATTAAGATGCAAGCCTGCCGGAGCAACCGTGTGGAATCCCCTCCACACTCCCTTGAGTCTCCCCTCACAGGATCTTCTCCCTCTCAGACTTCACCCGTTCCTCACTCCCTTTCAAGCTCTCTCTTCAAGTCTCCCCCAAAAGAACAAAGCTACAATGGCTGCCAAAGACTCTTATAAAAGTGCCTTGACAAAGCTTAAGTAGAAAAGCTCAAACGAGCTCATTAATGCAAGTTGCCGACATTATCATCCAGGACGATAGGTATATCGTCCTGGCCGATCAGTACAAATTCAGCTCATCAGTCTGGGATGATTTGGGAAGATCAGAAGAAAATTGGTTACATCATCTTGGCCGATCTCCCGATCGTCCAGGCCGATTAGTTTAAAATTGATATCAATCGTTCAGAGCATCGCCCTGAATTCGAGTTGTCCGATGTAAATCGTCTAGAACATCGTCCCGGCCGATCCTACGATCGTACCGGATGATGTGATCGTATCAATCAACCATTAATGCATTCCAAAGATACCAGATCAATTTAGGTATAACTGAGTTAGATCATCCTTGACGATAGGAATATCGTCCTGGCCGATTTCCTAAAATAAAGAATACCTAAGTTGATTATGGCGGCTGATTCTTTCTGAATTGAGACTATCGTCCTGGCCGATACAGGTATCATCCAGGCCGATCAACTAATGACGGCTGCCTTAATGAGGATGCCCTAATTAGGGTTTCTGATTTTGGACATATCATCCAGGACGATATAAATATCGTCCCGGTCGATATTACCACAAATATAAATCTTATAGGGAACAATAGGAAATCTTCCAAGTTACAAATCAATAAATCCCACACCAAATACAACAAACTCAAGAAAGGTAAAAGATTACAAACTGACTCAGACCTAGTCTACCTAATCTTGAGCTGATTCCAAATTGCAGTCCGATCATGTGAACCTGAAATGTCAGTGCATAAGGCAGTCGTAGAGAAATAAGAATGTTTGCTATCATCAAAATCATAAACCATTGATCCACAACAATCTCCCCCTTTTTGATGATGGCAAACAATTCAATTTGAATTTTCAAAAAAAGTAATTTCTTCTAATCTCCCCCTTACTAGAATAAACCCTTTTAAAAAATAGGGGAGATAAAAAATAATTTTGTTGTTTTTAATTTTTTGAAAAGAAAAAAAAAGGATACAAATTCAACATTATGTTCTCCCCCTTTGACATTATCAAAAAGAGAGGAGGAACAAAAAGTAGAATGAACAAAAGAGAAAAAAAAAATGTTCCCTGATCTAGTGAAAAAAATAAATATTCTTAAAATGAGAAAGTTACTTCTTAGTTTTAATCAAAAAACTTAGTAGAATTGGATTGACAACGCATAGCTCAGAAAAGGTTAGAAATTCAAAATTTGATAATCCAAACTCAAGTTCTTTAAAAAGGCTCAAAAACTTTTTAATTCAATATCTAAATCAAGGAATAAATTTGAGAAAGAAACAGTCATTTTTCAAAAACTCCTTCCATAAAATATATCTAATAGAAGATCAATGCACGAATTGTTGAATCAGGAATCATGATTTTCAAATTCAAGCATCGAAAGAATCAAGGGTTTTCTTAAGCTTTAAGAAGTATAAGAATGGTAAGCATTAAAATTTTATGGGCTCATTTTATGCCTCTTGACAATTGGTTGGCACACTACGCATCTTTTGATACACTTTGTGTATTCTATAATTTTCAATTTGGCATCTTTTCGCATCTTTTATTTTTGGCATCATTGGCCAGTTTTTTGAATATGCTACCTTTCTGAAAGCTTAAATACCAAAAGTAAACCCATACTATTGACAAACATCAAATTCTTGATTAAGAAAATTATGATGTAGATTCAGCACCTTGCAAAAGATTCCTATGCGATAAATAAAATGTAGGGAGAAAAAAAATTATTTCAAACACTAATTTAAAAGATGAAAAAGATTTTAAATCAAAAACAGAATAACCTCTTTTAGGAAACAGAGATTGAGAGTCAAACACACAAGTTTCCTTCCTTTGACTGTTTTTAGAGAAGTTAATCGTAACTTACCAAAGAGTTTAAGAAAAAACAGGAAGTAGATTTTTCATTTTTAGAAAAGTGAATGTGTGTGTTGATCAGAAAAACAAATTTGAAGAAATAAGAAGAAAAAAAAATAAAAAAATAAAAACAAACATAACAAAGAAGACTTTTTAACCATTATCTCTTTACTGGTCTGATGCTTCAGAAACCAGGTCTGCCCATGAGATTTTTGCTTTTCATTATTTCCCCAATTTAAATTTAGCTTTGCATTACCCTTTTCTTTTGTAGGAAGAATTCTTAAATTATGGCATTGATTTTTCATATGTCCAGGCTTCCTACAATGAAAGCAAATAATATAAGAAGAAATATGAAATTCCTTACCATTTTTACCTTTTTTCCACTTTTGCTTATGCTTTGGTGAGCTTTGTGATTTGCTTGACAAGTCATCACCAATTAAGCTATCTTCTTCTCTATCTTCCATTTTTAAAACAATCGTTTCACTTGCATCCAAAAGTCTTTGTCCCAACCCTTACTCGTAAGCAATGAGTGAGCCAATCAAATTATCAATAGAATATACATTCAAATCTTTAGATTCATAAATAGCAATAACGTTAGTATCAAATTTATCTAATAGACAATGAAAATTTTTGTTAACTTTTCAAAATTCGAAAAATGTTTTCCTAAGGCATGCAATGATGTTACAATTTGAATGAATGTAGTATACATGTCTAAGATCGTCTCATAAGGTTTCATGGCAAATAGTTCAAAATCATGCATTAATATATTCAACTTGGATTGCTTGATTTCACTAGTGCTTTCGTATATGGTGTGTAGTTTATCCCAAACTTCCTTACCAGTAGTGCATGTTGATGTTAACATAAAATTCTCAGAATTTAAAGTACAGAAAAAATAATTTAAATATTTTGCATTCAATTGAGCATTGATTTGATCTTCCCTATTCCATTAGTTAAAAGGAATATGAATTTTAACTCCATCTATGATACGTGACGGTGATGAATAACCATTAAACTCATATGCCACATGCAAAAATCAATCGATTGCAAGAAAGTAGTCAAGCTAAGTTTCCAAAAATCAAAAGTAATATTTTCAAATAAAGGTGGTCTGGTGATTGAATAACCTTCCACAATATTATGATTTGAATAATTAGCCATGGATCAAAATTCAAAAGGTTTTAAAAACTTATTTTATGAATACTGTTCTGATACCACTTGAAAGTGCTCAGATGGCACTAGAAAGTGCTCTGATACCACTTGAAAGTTTGTTAGGGATATTAGGCCCTTTATGAACTAGCTCAAGGCTAACTAAGAGAGAGGTGAATCGGTAATTAAAACAACACAATCTTAAAACAAGATCAACATTCACCACAATGAAAACCAAATGCGGAAACAATAATAAGAAAAGAACACACCGGGTTTATAGTGGTTCAGTCAAACCTTGACCTACGTCCACTCCTTGGAGGCATCCTCCAAGTATTGCACTAACTAAGTATCTCTCCTTTAGCCGCCACAGCTAGGCGGAGAAGCCCTTACAAAATCACTTCCACCTTCGTCGGTGCGGCGGAGTCGTCGGGTCCTTTGACACCAAAGTGAACTTCTTCTTTGGTGAACTTCCCTCGAGATAAGCCTTGAATACGACGGTATTAAGATGCAAGCCTGCCGGAGCAACCGTGTGGAATCCCCACAACACTCCCTTGAGGCCCCCCTCACAGGATCTTCTCCCTCTCAGACTTCACCCGTTCCTCACTCCCTTTCAAGCTCTCTCTTCAAGTCTCCCCCAAAAGAACAAAGCTACAATTGCTGCCAAAGACTCTTACAAAAGTGCCTTGACATAGCTTAAATAGAAAAGCTCAAAAAGAGCTCATTAATGCAAATTGCCGACATTATCGTGCAGGATGATAGGTATATCGTCCTGGCCGATCAGTACAAATTCAGCTCATCAACCCGGGACGATTTGGGACGATCAGAAGAAAATTGGTTACATCATCCTGGCCGATCTCACGATCATACAGGCCGATTAGTTTAAAATCGATTTCAATCATCCAGAGCATCGCCCTGAATTTGAGCTGTCCAATGTAAATCATCTAGGACATCGTCTCGGACGATGTGATCATATCAATCAACCATTAATGCTTTCCAAAGATACTAGATCAATTTAGGCTTAATTATGTTAGATCGTCCTGGACGATAGGAATATAGTCCTGGACGATTTACTAAAATAAAGAATACCTAAACTGATTATGGCGGATGATTCTTTCTGAATTGAGACTATCGTCCTGGCCGATATAGGTATCGTCCAAACCGATCAGCTAATGACGGCTGCCTTAATGAGGATGCCATAATTAGGGTTTTTATTTTTGGACAGATCGTCCAAAATGATATAAATATCATCCTGGATGATGTTACCAAAAATAGAAATCTTTAGGGAACAACAGAACGTCTTCCAAGTTTACAAATCATCCGGTGCCACACCAAATACAACAGACTCAAGAAAGGATAAAGAGTACAAACTGACTCAGACCTAGTCTATCCAATCTTCAGCTGATTCCAAATTGCAGTCCGATCGTGTGAACCTGAAATGTCAGTATATAAGGAAATCGTAGAGAAATAAGAATATTTGCTATCATCAAAATCATAAACCATTGATCCGCAACACATTATCTCGTTCCATGTTTTTTCTACTTTATGGATGGCTCATATGGTTATATTCAAATCAAGATGGCCTCAAAAGATGAGAGGAACATTATAATCAGAACTCATATAGGGATCTTTTATGATAAGGTGATGCCAACCAGCCTTAAAAATACTATTATAACATACCAGCGAGCCATAACCCAAATTTTGGATAACTTAATCCACAATCAAGTTGAAGGATGCATCTACAATTTGGTCATCAAAAGCAAAGTCAAAGATTGTCTCCAATATGACTTAAAAGTTATCTTCGAGAGATTACGCCACTACGACCTCAAAATGAACTCCTTGAAGTGTTCATTAAACATCACTTCTAAAAAATTTTTGGGGTTCGTTGTGAGTTACCACGAAATTGAAATTGATTCTACTAAGATCAAAGCCATTTTAAATATGTCACCTCCTTAGATCCTCACTCATCTAAGGTCTATTCAAGGTAGACTGGCGTATATAAGGAGGTTCATTTTTAATCTCTCTAGAAGATGTTAACACTTCTCTATCCTAGCAAAAAAAGGATGCCAAGTTCATATGGGATGAGAAATATCTAAATGGTTTCGATAACATCGAAGAATATATTAAAAATTTGCTAGTCTTGGAGCCTCTATTATGGGGAAACCTCTTATCCTTTACACCGTGGCTCTAGATGAGTCACTTGGTGCCATGCTGCTCAAGTTAATGATGAGGGAAAAGAGAATGCTCTCTACTACTTGAGTTGGAGGTTTCTCCTTATGGAAATTTGATATCATTTAATCGAGAAGCATTGTCTTGCTTTATATGGTTTATCATCAGGTAAGTTTGATTTGTAGAGTCAATTTGTTGCAATATCTTATGACCTATTCCATGTTTCCATGACATCTGGCATAGTGGCATATGATATTGCTTCAATTTGAGATAACTTTTATTGCCTTGCGTGCCATGAAAGGATAGGCCGTTGCTGATTTTCTTATAGTATACCTGCTGCCGGCGAGCTCTCCTCTAAATAATGATTTACCTGATAAAAAAATCATGAGTTTAAAGGAATCCAACAATCGTGTTTGGGAATTATATGTTGATGGTGTGGCATCCTCTCAGTAAGGCAAATACATAAATCTACTATTCTAAAAAAAGTTAAAATTGGCCTATTGTTCATAACAATAAAAAAGGGATAGATACACTTTTCCTATCACTTATTAGAGCCTTTCAAGAACAAAGAGGTTAATATAAAGCTTTGATAACTGGTTTAGAACTTATAATACTGATGGAGATAAAAGAAATAAAAATCTTTGATGATTCTCAACTTATGATCAGCCAGATTATAAGAACCTATAAGATTTTGAATCCAAAACTTCTTAAGTTTTGTCAGTACACCAATCACTTGCTTTAGTGGATTCTTGTTGTAACTATGTATAAAATTGCCCATGGAAGTAATTATGCGATGGATGCCTTAATAAAGCTTGCAAAGAAATTTGCCTGTCTTGAAGTAGACTCCATGCCTATAGAGATTCAAGGTCATTAGGTTTTATCTCCTATAAATTTGGAGCACATCGACGAACAATCTTCCCAAGTCCTATCTTCCTCATTAACAATTGATAAAAACGGCAATAGGAGACAACCACTGATTGATTACCTCCAAGAAGGTAAGCTCCCTCAAGACAAATCCCTTATTAATCAAATCAAGAAACGTGCCCTCTCATATGCACTTATGAATGACACACTACACCATTGATCGTTTGATCATATGTGATTATGTTGTTTAGGAAAATGAAAGGCCCTAAATATCATTAGCTAAGTCCATTTTGGATTATGTGGTGCTTATCAATCGAGTCCTAAGATGAAAATAAAAATCAAAAGACTTGGATAATATTGGTATATGATGATTGAAGATTGCATAAATGTTGCAAATTGTTATTATTATTGCCATATACATGGTGTGATTTTACATCATCCGCCAAATGTGTTGCATTCTATGATAACTTTATGGCCCTATGACAGTTGGGACAAGGATGTTATCGAGCCTATTGACCCTCTTATAAAGGGTGATCACTTCATTTTAGCTGTGACTAATTACTTTTTAAAGTGGGAGGATGCAGTTCCCCAATGAAATGTAACATCACACCATGTCATGAAGTTCTTTCATAACTATATCGTATATTTATTCGGCGTGCCCCACACAATCATATTCAATAATGGGTTCGCCTACAATTTTATAAGATGCCATGGTATTAATTGGAGATTCTTAGTGATCAATTACCCACAGGCTATTGGGTTGGATGAGGCCTTCAACAAAACCCTGGTATAAATCATCAAAAAGAGATTGGATGAAAAAAAGTATTAATGGGATGAGAGGTTGGCGGAAGACTTTGTTGCAGATCTATGGCTTATGATTTTGATGATAGCAAACATTCTTATTTCTCTACGATTGCCTTATATACTAATGTTTCAGGTTCACACGATCGGACTACAATTTGGAATCAGCTCAAGATTGGGCAGACTAGGTCTGAGTTAGTTTGTAATCTTTTACCTTTCTTGAGTTTGTTGTATTTTGTGTGAGATTTATTGATTTGTAACTTGGAAGATTTCCTATTGTTCCCTATAAGATTTCTATTTGTGGTAATATCGACCGGGACGATATTTATATCGTCCTGGACGATATGTCCAAAATCAGAAACCCTAATTAGGGCATCCTCATTAAGGCAGCCGTCATTAGTTGATCGGCCTGGATGATACCTGTATCGGCCAGGACGATAGTCTCAATTCAGAAAGAATCAACCGCCATAATTAGTTTAGGAATTATTTATTTTAGGAAATCGACCAGGACGATCTTTATATCGTCCAGGCCGATCTAACTCAATTAGCCAAATTGATCTGGTATCTTTGGAAAGAATTAATGGTCGATTGATACAATCACATCGTTCGGGACGATCGCCTGATCGGCCGGAATGATGTCTTGGACGATCTACATCAGACAGCTCAAATTTAGGGCGATGATCAGGATGATTGAAATCAATTTTAAACTAATCGGCCTGGACGATCATGACATTGTCCAGGACGATGTAACCAATTTTCTTCTGATCGTGCCAAATCGTCCCGGGCTGATGAGCTGAACTTGTACTGATCGGCCAGGATGATATACCTATCATCCTGGACGATAATGTCGACAATTTGCATTAATGAGCTCATTTTTAGCTCTTCTAATTAAGAGATGGCAAGCCACTTTGTAAGTGTTTTTGGCAGCCATTGTAGCTTCGTTCTTGTGGGGGAAACTTGAAGAGAGAGCTTGAAAGGGTGAGAGGAAAGGGTGGCGTTTGAGAGGGAGAAGATTTTATGAGGGGGGGGGGGGGGAACTCAAGGGAGTGTAGAGGGGATTCCGCACGGTTTCTCCAGCAAACTTGCACCTTAGTACCATCGGATTCAAGGCTTGTCTCGAGGTAAGTTCACCAAGGAAGAAGATCTCTTTGGTGTCAAAGGACCAGGCGACTCCGCCGCACCGGGGAAGGTGGAAGTGATTTTGTAAGGGCTTCTCCGCCTAGCTATGGGGGAAAAAAGAGAGACACTTAGTTTAGTGCAATACTTGGAGGGTGCCTCCAAGGAGTGGACGTAGGTCACGGTTTGACCGAACCACTATAAATCCGGTGTGTTCTTTTCTTATTATTGCTTATGCATTATTTTTCGCACTTTTATTTCTGTGGTGATTTTGGTTTGAGTTTTATCTTTGGTTTTAAAGTTATCTAATTCACCTCTCTCTTTGTTAGCCTTGGGCCAGTTCATAAGAGCTTAACATCCCTAACGAACTTTCAAGTGGTATCAGAGCTGTTATCAAAAAATAAGTTTTTAAAAGCTTTTGAATTTTGATCCATGACTAATCGTACTATTGCGCAAGGTTATTTAATCACCATACCTCCTTTATTTGAAAATATGTCATTTGATTTTTGGAAAACTCGCATGTCTATTTTCTTGCAATCGATTGATTTTCGCATGTGGCATATGATTTTAACTGGTTATTCATCACCATCACATATTGTTAATGGAGTCAAAACTTATATTCCTTTTAATCAATGGAATAGGGAAGAACAAATCAATGCTCAATTGAATGCAAAATCTTTAAACTACTTTTTCTGTGCTTTAAATTCTGAAGATTTTATGTTAGTATCCATGTGCACTACTAATAAGGAAGTTTGGGATAAACTATACACCATATATGAAGGCACTAGTGAAATCAAGCAATCCAAGTTGAATATGTTAATGCATGATTTTAAACTGTTTTCCATGAAACCTTTTGAAACGATCTTAGACATGTATACCAGGTTCATTCAAATTGTAACATCATTGCATGCCTTAGGAAAAGAACTTTCAAATTTTGAAAAATTTAACAAAATTCTTCGCTGTTTACTCGAAAAATTTGATGTCAAAGTTGTTGCTATTTGTGAATCAAAATATTTGAATGAATATTCTATTGATAATTTGATTGGCTCATTCATTGCCTACGAGCAAAATTTGGTTCAAAGACTTATGGATGCAGGTGAAATGATTGTTCTAAAAGCTGAAGATACAGAAAGAGATAGCTTAATTGGGGACGAATGTAATGACTTTTCAAGCAAATCACAAAGCTCAACAAAGCATAAGCAGAAGTGGAAAAAAAGATAAAAATGGTAAGGATGTTCATATTCCTTATGACGTTATTTGCTTTCAATGTAAGAAACCTGGACATATGAAAAATCAGTGCCATAATTTAAGAATTCTTCCTATGAAAGAAAAGGGCAAGGCGAAGTAAAATTTAAACTGGGGAAATAATGAAAGACAAAAAATCTCATGGGCAGATCTGGTTTCTAAAGCATCGGACCAGGAAAGAGATAATGGTTAAAAGCCTTTCGTGTTTTTGTGTTGTGTTTTTATTTTTATGTTTTTCATTTTTTTTGTTTTAGTTTTATTTATTCTTTGAAATTTTTGTTTTTGTGAAAGTTTTTCTCTGATTAACACACACATTCACTTTTCTAAAAATGAAAAATCTACTTCCTATTTTTTCTTGAAATCTTTGGTAAGTTGTGTTTGACTTCTCTAAAACAGTCAAAGGAAGGAAACTCATATTTTTTATTCTCAATCTCTATTTCCTAAAAGAGGTTATTCTACTTTTGATTTAAAATCTTTTTCAACTTTTAAATTGGTTTTTGAAACAAAATTTTTTATCTCCCTACATTTTATTTATCGCATAGGAATCTTTTACAAGTTGTTGAATCTAACTCATAATTTTCTTAATCAAGAAATTTGCTTTGTCACAAAGATGGGTTTTCCTTTGTTTTTAAGATTTAAGAAAGGGAGCACATTCAAAAATTGGCCAATGATGCCAAAAATAAAAGATGCGCAAAGATGCCAAATTGAAAAAATAGAATACACAAAGTGTATCAAAAGATGCGCATAGCGCCAACCAATTGTCAAGAGGCATAAAATGGGCCCACAAAAGTTTAATGCTTACCATTCTTGTACTTCTTAAAAGCTTAAGAAAACCCTTGATACTTTCGATACTTGAATTTGAAAATCATGATTCCTGATTCAATAATTTGTGCATTGATCTTCTATTAGATATATTTTATGGAAGGAGTTTTTGAAAAATGACTGTTTATTTCTCTAATTTATTTCATGATTTAGATATTAAATTAAAAAGTTTTTGAGCCTTTTTAAAGAACTTGAGTTTGGATTATCAAATTTTGAATTTCTAACCTTTTCTGGATTATGCGTTGTCAATCCAATTCTACTAAGTTTTTTATTAAAACTAAGAGGTAACTTTCTCATTTTAAGAATATTTGTTTTTCACTAGATCAGGGAATGTTTTTGTCTTTTGATCATTTTGTTTTTGTTTGTGCCTCCTCTCTTTTTGATAATGTCAAAGAGGGAGAACGTATTGTTGAACAAAAAATTAAAAACAATAAAAATATTTTCATCTCCCCTATTTTTTTTTAAAAAAATGTTATTCTAGTGAGGGGGGGATCAGAAGAAATTATTTTTTAAAATTCAAATTGAATTATTTGCCATCATCAAAAAGGGAGAGATTTTTGCGGATCTATGGCTTATGATTTTGATGATAGCAAACATTCTTATTTCTCTACGACTGCCTTATGTACTAATGTTTCAGGTTCACACAATCGGACTGCAATTTGGAATCAGCTCAAGATTGGGTAGACTAGGTCTGAGTCAGTTTGTAATCTTTTACCTTTCTTGAGTCTGTTGTATTTGGTGTGGGATCTGTTGATTTGTAACTTGGAAGATTTCCTGTTGTTCCATATAAGATTTCTATTTTTGGTAATATCGGCCGGGATGATATTTATATCGTCCTGGACGATATGCCCAAAATCAGAAACCCTAATTAGGGCATCCTCATTAAGGCAACCGTCATTAGCTGATCGGCCTGGACGATACCTTTATCGGCCAGGACGATAGTCTCAATTCAGAAAGAATCAGCCGCCATAATCAGTTTAGGAATTCTTTGTTTTAGGAAATCGGCCAGGATGATCTTTATATCGTCTAGGCCGATCTAACTCAATTATACCTAAATTGATCTGGTATCTTTGGAAAGAATTAATGGTTGATTGATACGATCACATCGTCTGGGACGATCGCCTGATCGGCCGGGACGATGTCCTGGACGATCTACATCGGACAGCTCAAATTCAGGGCGATGATCAGAACGATTGAAATCAGTTTTAAACTAATCGGCCTGGACGATCATGACATCGTCCAGGACGATGTAACCAATTTTCTTCTGATCGTCCCAAATTGTCCCGGGCTGATGAGCTGAATTTGTACTAATCGGCCAGGATGATATACCTATCGTCCTGGACGATAATGTCGGCAACTTGCACTAATGAGCTCGTTTTTAGCTCTTCTATTTATGAGATGGCAAGGAACTTTGTAAGTGTCTTTGGAAGCCATTGTAGCTTCGTTCTTGTGGGGGAAACTTTAAGAGAGAGCTTGAAAGGGAGAGAGGAAAGGGCGGAGTTTGAGAGGGAGAAGATCCTGTGAGGGGGGGGGGGGGAACTCAAGGGAGTGTAGAGGGATTCCACACGGTTGCTCCAGCGAACTTGCACCTTAATACCATCGGATTCAAGGCTTGTCTTGAGGTAAGTTCACCAAGGAAGAAGATCTCTTTGGTGTCAAAGGACCTAGCAACTCCACCGCACCAGGGAAGGTGGAAGTGATTTTGTAAGGGCTTCTCCGCCTAGCTGTGGGGGCTAAAAGAGAGACACTTAGTTTAGTGCAATACTTGGAGGGTGCCTCCAAGGAGTGGACGTAGGTCAAGGTTTGACCGAACCACTATAAATCCAGTGTGTTCTTTTCTTATTATTGCTTATGCATTATTTTCCGCACTTTGATTTCTGTGGTGATTTTGGTTTGAGTTTTATCTTTGGTTTTAAAGTTATCCAATTCACCTCTCTCTTTGTTAGCCTTGGGCCAGTTCATAAGGGCTTAACATCCCTAACGAACTTTCAAGTGGTATCAGAGCCATTTTCAAAAAATAAGTTTTTAAAAGCTTTTGAATTTTGATCTATGGCTAATCGTACTATTGCGAAAGGTTATTTAATCACCAGACCTCCTTTATTTGAAAATATGTCATTTGATTTTTGGAAAACTCGCATGTCTATTTTCTTGTAATCGATTGATTTTCGCATGTGGCATATGATTTTAACTTGTTATTTATCACCATCACATATTGTTAATGGAGTTAAAACTTATATTTCTTTTAATCAATGGAATAGGGAAGAACAAATCAATGCTCAATTGAATGCAAAATCTTTAAACTACTTTTTCTGTGCTTTAAATTCTGAAGATTTTATATTAGTATCCACGTGCACTACTGGTAAGGAAGTTTGGGATAAACTATACACCATATACGAAGGCACTAGTGAAATCAAGCAATCCAAGTTAAATAAGTTAATGCATGATTTTGAACTGTTTTCCATGAAACCTTTTGAAATGATCTTAGACATGTATACCAGGTTCATTCAAATTGTAACATCATTGCATGCCTTAGGAAAAGAACTTTCAAATTTTGAAAAATTTAACAAAATTCTTCGCTGTTTACTTGAAAAATTTGATGTTAAAGTTGTTGCTATTTTTGAATCAAAATATTTGAATGAATATTCTATTGATAATTTGATTGGCTCACTCATTACCTACGAGCAAGGATTGGGTCAAAGACTTATGAATGCAGGTGAAACGATTATTCTAAAAGCTGAAGATACAGAAAGAGATAGCTTAATTGGTGACGAATGCAATGACTTTTCAAGAAAATCACAAAGCTCACCAAAGCATAAGCAAAAGTGGAAAAAAGGTAAAAATGGTAAGGATGTTCATATTCCTTCTAACGTTATTTGCTTTCGATGTAGGAAACCTGGACATATAAAAAATCAGTGTCCTAATTTAAGAATTCTTCCTACGAAAGAAAAGGGCAAGGCGAAGCAAAATTTAAACTGGGGAAATAATGAAAGGCAAAAAATCTCATGGGCAGATCTGGTTTCTAAAGCATCGGACCAGGAAAGAGATAATGGTTAAAAGCCTTTCGTGTTTTTGTGTTGTGTTTTTATTTTTATGTTTTTTATTTTTTTTATGTTTTAGTTTTGTTTATTCTTTCAAATTTTTGTTTTCGTGAAAGTTTTTCTCTAATTAACACACACATTCACTTTTCTAAAAATGAAAAATCTACTTCCTATTTTTTCTTGAAATCTTTGGTAAGTTGTGTTTGACTTCTCTAAAACAGTCAAAGGAAGGAAACTCATGTTTTTTATTCTCAATCTCTATTTCCTAAAAGAGGTTATTCTACTTTTGATTTAAAATCTTTTTCATATTTTAAATTGGTTTTTGAAACAAAATTTTTTATCTCCCTACGTTTTATTTATCGCATAGAAATCTTTTGCAAGTTGTTGAATCTAACTCATAATTTTCTTAATCTAGAAATTTGCTTTGTCACAAAGATGGGTTTTCTTTTGTTTTTAAGATTTAAGAAAGGGAGCATATTCAAAAATTGGACAATGATGCCAAAAATAAAAGATGCGCAAAGACGCCAAATTGAAAAAATAGAATACACAAAGTGTATTAAAAGATGCGCATTGCGCCAACCAATTGTCAAGAGACATAAAATGAGCTCAGAAAAGTTTAATGCTTACCATTATTGTACTTCTTAAAAGCTTAGGAAAACCCTTGATACTTTCGATACTTGAATTTGAAAATCATGATTCCAGATTTAATAATTCGTGCATTGATCTTCTATTAAATATATTTTATAGGAGTTTTTGAAAAATGACTATTTATTTCTCTAATTTATTTCATGATTTAGATATTCAATTAAAAAGTTTTTGAGCCTTTTTAAAGAACTTGAGTTTGGATTATCAAATTTTGAATTTCTAACCTTTTCTGGATTATGCGTTGTCAATCCAATTATACTAAGTTTTTGATTAAAATTAAGAGGTAACTTTCTCATTTTAAGAATATTTGTTTTTCACTAGATCAGGGAATGTTTTTGTCTTTTGATCATTTTGTTTTTGTTTGTACATCCTCTCTTTTTGATAATGTCAAAGGGGGAGAACGTATTATTGAACAAAAAATTAAAAACAATAAAAAGATTTTCATCTCCCCTTATTTTTTTTAAAAAGTGTTATTCTAGTGAGGGGGAGATCAGGAGAAATTACTTTTTTAAAATTCAAATTGAATTGTTTGCCATCATCAAAAAGGGGGAGATTATTGCGGATCTATGGCTTATGATTTTGATGATAGCAAATATTTTTATTTCTCTACGACTGCCTTATGTACTAACGTTTCAGGTTCACACGATCGGACTACAATTTGGAATCAGCTCAAGATTGGGTAGACTAGGTCTGAGTCAGTTTGTAATCTTTTACCTTTCTTGAGTCTGTTGTATTTGGTGTGGGATCTGTTGATTTGTAACTTGAAAGATTTCCTGTTGTTCCCTATAAGATTTCTATTTTTGGTAATATTGGCCGGGATGATATTTATATCATCCTGGACGATATATCCAAAATTAGAAACCATAATTAGAGCATCTTCATTAAGGTAACCGTCATTAGCTGATCGGCCTGGACGATACCTGTATCAGCCAGGACGATAGTCTCAATTCAGAAAGAATCAGCCGCCATAATCAGTTTAGGAATTCTTTGTTTTAGGAAATCGGCCAGGACGATCTTTATATCGTCTAGGCCGATCTAACTCAATTATGCCTAAATTGATCTTGTATCTTTGGAGCAAATTAATGGTTGATTGATACGATCACATCGTCCGGGATGATCGCCTGATCGGCCGGGACGATGTCCTGGACGATCTACATCGGACAGCTCAAATTCAGGGCGATGATCAGGATGATTGAAATCAGTTTTAAACTAATTGGTCTGGACAATCATGACAGTGTTCAGGACAATGTAACCAATTTTCTTCTGATCGTCCCAAATCATCCCGGGCTAATGAGCTAAATTTGTACTGATCGGCCAGGACGATATACCTATCGTCCTTGACGATATACCTATCGTCCTTGACGATATACCTATCATCCTGGACGATAATGTTGGCAACTTGCATTAATGAGCTCATTTTTAGCTCTTTTATTTAAGAGATGACAAGGCACTTTGTAAGTGTCTTTGGCAGCCATTGTAGCTTCGTTCTTGTGGGGAAAACTTGAAGAGAGAGATTGAAAGGGAGAGAGGAAAGGGTGGAGTTTGAGAGGGAGAAGATCCTGTGAGGGGGGGGGGAACTCATGGGAGTGTGGAGGGGATTCCACACGGTTGCTCTGGCAAACTTGCACCTTAGTACCATCAGATTTAAGGCTTGTCTCGAGGTAAGTTCACCAAGGAAGAAGATCTCTTTGGTGTCAAAGGACCCGGCGACTCTGCCGCACCGTGGAAGGTGGAAGTGATTTTGTAAGGGCATCTCCGCCTAGCTGTGGGGGCTAAAGGAGAGACACTTAGTTTAGTACAATACTTGGTGGGTGCCTCCAAGGAGTGGACGTAGGTCAAGGTTTGACCGAACCACTATAAATCTGGTGTGTTCTTTTCTTATTATTGCTTTCACATTATTTTCCGCACTTTGATTTCTGTGGTGATTTTGGTTTGAGTTTTATCTTTGGTTTTAAAGTTATCCAATTCATCTCTCTCTTTGTTAGCCTTGGGCTAGTTCATAAGGGCTTAACATCTCTAACGAACTTTCAGACTTGTGAGTTTAGCGAATCACTTATATGACCATAACCCAATCAACTCCATTAATATTAATATATGGGTCCGAGGCCGTACTCCATCTAAAAGTTTAGATTCCTTCACTCAGGGTCACAATATAATATCAAATTATAATAGAATAAAATGGAAAAGTTTGATTGGAAGAATTAGAAGGACTTGAAG
Organism: Dendrobium nobile; assembly: GCA_022539455.1. Taxonomy (NCBI): domain Eukaryota; kingdom Viridiplantae; phylum Streptophyta; class Magnoliopsida; order Asparagales; family Orchidaceae; genus Dendrobium; species Dendrobium nobile. The sequence continues at coordinate 39,893,302 of CM039734.1, forward strand.
AGTGTTGTCTCCAAGCTTAGCTAAATCTAAAGTTGTTTAAAGCCCGAATGGTTAAAGCTCACAATAAATTAGTACTTCCAAGTAGGAGACTTGGTTTTAGATCTTTAGAGGCCTATCTTATCTCACCAAAAAATTGGTGGGAAGTTTGAATCAATAAGGGAAGGACCTTTTATCATAGAGGCAGTCTATGAAGGTGGCTTGTATAAACTAGTTGATTGTAAAGGAAAGCACTCAATTTTTCCAATCAATGGACGCTTCCTTAAAAAAATACTATTCTTGATATAGCTTGATTTTTAAATCAATAAAATTAATTTTAAGTTTTAAATCAATTTGAATCAAATTTATTTAAATTTCTAATTCCAAAATCTATACTTCTTTTCCTTAAGATTAGGTATGAGTCCTAGTGCTTCCTTTTCTTGGGGTTTGATGTACTAGTGACGGAGGACAACCTTTATGGCACCATCCTAATTTTAACTCTAGCACCGATCCTCTATGGTGAAAAAATTTAACCTCGCAATATGATTATCCAGTTCTTTAAGGTTTGGTATGAGTACCAATGCTTCCTTTCCTTAGGATTAGATCCACTAGTGATGGAGAACACCCTTTTTTATATTATCCTAATTTTAACTCTAGCCCCTATCCTCTATGGTGAGCAAATTTAACCTCCCTACATGATCATCAAGTATTGTTTTCCCCAAGGTTAGGTGTTTGTCTCAGTGCTTCCTTTCCTTAGGATTAGATCCACTAGTGTTGAAGAATACCCTTTGTGGTACTATCCTAGTTTTAACTTTAGCCTCGATCCACTATAGTGAGAAAATTTAACCTCCCTACATGATTATATAGTCTTCTTTTCCTCAAGTTTAGGTGTGAGTCCTAATGCTTCCTTTCCTTTGGATTAGATTCATTAGTGATGGAGTACGCCCTTTGTGGCACCATCCTAGTCTTATCTCCAGTCTTGATCCTATATGGTGAGCAAATTTAACCTCCCTATATGATCATCCAATCTTATTTTCCTCAAGATTAGGTATGAGTCACATTGCTTCCTTTCCTTAGGATTAGATCCACTAGTAATGAAGCACACCCTTTGTGTCACCATCCTAGTTTTAACTCCAGCCCCGATCATCTATAGTGAGCAAATTTAACCTCCCTACACGTTCATCGAGTCTTCTTTTCCTTAAGGATAGGTGTGAGACCTAGTGCTTCCATTCCTTAGGATTTGATTTACTATTGGTATATCACGCCCTTTGTGGCACTTCCCTTTTATCAATTCAACCTTGATTCTCCCTTAGAATTAAAATCCCATATTTAACCTTTTGTTCTGATCAATGCTAATATGTGTATTATAATTTCATTGTACTATATATATTGAGGGTGTATTTATTGACCTCATTCATGTATGAGGTCATTAAGGCCCTTCCAGACCTCTTTGTGTTGATCTGATGGTTGACAATTAACAAGGTGTCAATCATCGAGATTTCTGCCATATTTCAATCTAAACTTCACTTCAACCTTGAATCCAGCCTTCAATTGAACCTCAATCATATCCAATCAATCTAAGTCATCCATATGATTGTAATTGATGTGGATAATTTAAACTTAACCAATCAAATCTAAAATTGCATTTAAATCTAGAAGTCTAGACCAAAATCTAAGGTTAAAGGCCCATGTCCTGAAACCCCTTATGGGTGATTTTTCAATCACTTCAAAATATACTCAAATGATCCCTCATTCATAATCTATCAATTGCATATTGATTAGCCATGTTCCTAGGGTGAAACCTCTAAATTTTAGTTCAATCTAACACCTTTAACCCTAGAAACTCAATTGAAATCTAAAGGCTACAAATCCTTCAGATATTTATAGTCTATACCACTAAACTTGCCACCTTGTGAAATTTGACCTTGGGACCCTTCCCAAAACCCTTGACTATATCCATAACTCTTATTATGACATGTTGAATATTAAACTATATTTTGGTGGACTCAGCTTGGCCCTTAGTTGACCAATAGTACAAATGACCAAAATGCACTTTAGGAGAAAAATTGGAATTTTCTCCAAACGTCAAAATGACCCAGTCAAATCAAACTTTGAAACCTCTTACAATGCATCCTAAATATCATTAGGAGTGCATTGGATCTAAACCCAAGTTTTGATTTTACTAGGTCGACCAAGTTAACCATTGTTACCCTCATTTCTATATGAGGTCACTAGGACCAACATGGGATTCCTTTTGGTGACCTAATAAGTGGAGGGTTTCCACTTTTTAATCATATAGGTCATAGTAAAAATCAAATCCAATCTCAATCAAGTTAAATTCTGCTTTCTATTCTCCAATTCAACCTTCAATCAACCTTTAAATCAAATCCAATCAATCTCAACCAGTCATTTGATTTTTATTAAGATGGATAATTCATACTCAATCATTCAAGTCTAAAATCCAATCCAAATCCAAGTTTCCAAACCAAATCACAAGGTTAAGGACCCAAATCCTGAAACTCTTTCTAGGTGATTTTATGTCACCTTGAAACCCAGTCAAATGACTTCTAATTTGGGGCCTATCAGGTGCATATTGTTTAGATATGTCCTAAAATCAACCCCCCAAATTACAACTCATTTTAAGGCCCTTACCATAAAAAAATAATTAATTTCTAAAGGCTGTAAAACCTTCAAATATTTATAACCTATACCACTAGACTTACCAATATGTAGAATTTGACCTTGAGACATTTTCCAAACCTTTTGACCATACCCATGGCCCTTGTCATGACTTGTTGGTCAATAACCTACACTTTGCTGGAGCCAATTTTACCCAGGGTTAACCAAGAGTGAAAATGACCTACATTCCTTTTAAAGGGGTTTTTGGTCTTTTCCCCAAAATTCAATATAGTTCAACCATATCAACCTGTAAAACCGACCCCAATGGATCCTAAATATTATTAGGAACACATTGGACCCAAACCCACCCCGAGGTTTGATTTAGTTGACCAAAGTGGAAGTTAAGGGTTAAACACCCATTTCAAACCGAATGACCTCCTCTTGATTTGAACCACCTTCATTGAGTTCATATGATTAATTTGAACTCAATGGACCCAACCCTTGACCCTAGGTCAACTTGGTTTACCAAGTCAACTAAGTTTGAACAAATATCTACATACTTTCATCCTATTCAAACCCTTTAACCAAGATCATGCCAAGCCAACCCAAACCCATGGGGTGACCCATTAGGTTCCTAGAAGACCACTCTTGAGGGCCTAAGCCTTAGGCTCACTTGGGTTGGCCATTTGGCTTGACCCAAGTGTCCAAAGAGAGATTTCCCTCGAGCCAAATCCCACTCTAAGCTAAATTTGATCAAACAATTAGTGCATTGGGTCCCCCATAACCCAATACACCTTTCATAGTTGACGCAACCTTGGGTCAACTTGGGTTAGGAATTACGCTAACCCAAAGTAGTTAAAACTACTACAAGTTGAGCTATTTCTCAACCAAGTCCCACCAAGCTAAATCAACACCAGCACTAGGTGGCCTTAGGTCCAACACACCTACCCTAGTTAGCCCCACCCTTGGGTTGACCTAGGTCAACCTTTAAGCTAACCCAAAGTGGTAAAAACTATTTTGACCCGAGCTATCTCCTACCTCAGAACCTATCAAACCCAATTTAAACATTCATTAAATGTCTCTTGACCTAATGCATCTTCTCTATAAATCCCATGACCTGACTCAGCCTAGGTATTACCCAAGTTAACCTAAACTGTACATGTTTGGGTTAACTTGAGCCTACCCATCAAACTTGAAAGTTGGTTAGGGATGTTAAGCCGTTATAAACTAGCCCAAGGCTAACCAAGAGCGCGGGGGGGGGGGGGGGGGGGGGGGGGGGGGGGGGGGGGGGGGGGGGGTGGGGGTGTGAATTGATAGTTTTAAAAATTCTTAAAATATCAAAGCATACAATTACCCACATAAAATAAAGTGTAGAAAATAAAAATGAGAAAATTTAATAAGAAAGAGCACACTAGATTTTATAGTGGTTCAGTTAACTTGACCTACATCCACTCCCTAGAGCCTCTCCTTTGGGTATTTCACTAAACACAATAACACTCTTTTTGCTTCCATAGCAAGGCGGAGAAGCCTGTACAAAACTCCTTTACACCGACCCCAGTGAGGCAGTGAACTCGACTCTTTTCGCTTCCTCCTGAAGCAAGTAGAGAACCCAACTCCTTTTGTTTCCTCCTAAAGCAGGCATAAATCTTTGATTGAATTCTGAAGAAGACCTCCCTAGAGCCTCTAAGGAATAAGGGACGATGACTGGAGAAGATGAATCAGATCCTTGCTTGGCGCAACCTTTATGAACCCCTAACAAACTCCCCCTCACAAGATCCTCTCTCTCTCCCAAGCTCTCCCTCTCCTTCTCTTGGCTCTCTCAGTTCAGGACAACAACAAAAGATCCCTTCTTGAATAAATAAGAGATCTTATATAGAAGGGGTTAAAATTTGCCTTAATTTTTAACTAGGCGTCAAAGATCGTCCAGGACAATCGATAGATAGTCTTGTATGATTAGTACATTTTTAGCTCATTCGACCAAGACAATATGGGGGGGGGGGGGGGGGACAATTAGAAGATTTGTTTGTTCTAATCATCCATGATGATGTGTACATCAACTTATATAATTAGTTCAAAATATCAAATATCGTTCAGAATATAACTCTATTCGGCTAATCTTTACAGGTTGGATGTTGAAAAAAAAAACTTATTATTCAGAATGATTCTTGGATCATCCTGGATGATTAATTTCAAATAATAAATATTGTCCAACACATCACATCATTCTGTTCATCCAGGATGACTCAGGAAGAAACTAAGGTTTTTTAACTGATCATTCCGAACGATCTTGCAATTATCCAGGATGATATGATCGATCAATCAGACCTTAATTGCTTTCCTCAATCATCAAACTAATTTAGGCATAATTATAATGAATCATCTAGGATCATATAGGATCGTATTGTATGGTGTCTAAAAATAATAACACACCTAAAAGAGTTGGTGGCTGATTCTTTCTGATTTGAGCCTATCATCCAGGACAATGTTAATATCATTCATGATGATTTGCTTAATTTAGTTATCTTAACAAGGATGCCCTAATTAGGTTTCTATTTTTAACTGATCTTTTAGGACAATTTTGGATCATCCTGTACGATATGATCAAAAATAGAAAAACTCTTAAGCCTACAGAATTTGTGCCCCTGAGTGTGTGTGTAAGGTTACTTAGCATCATGATCCACATTATTACATTTGACTCAAGAAAAGTTTAAAACATTGCAATTACACTTACAAACTAACTTAGTCATAATCTATCCAATCTTGAGCATGCTTAATTTGCAATTAATCTTGTAAACCTGAAACGTTAGTAGATAGGACAATAGTAGATAAATAGAAATGCCAGAAATATTTGCTATCATCAAAATTATAATCCTTGAATTCATATTTGTAACAATCTCCCCCTTTTTGATGATGACAAACATTTGTTTGGTAATTTATCTTAAGCAGATTAATGAAACATAAAGTAAAGAAGAACGGTTTGAACCAAGCTATACACATTTTACTAATAACAAATAGGTGTTACAAACACTAAATAATAGTAGTACAAAAAAAAATATGAACACCCTAACACTAATACTACTCCCCATTTTGACATCACAAAAAGGAGGAGGAAATAGAAAAGAAATACAAAGAAAAACATACACAATAGAAACTAACAACAGCACAAAGATTTTAAAAAAGATAAAAAATAACAAAAAACAAGTTTTTTTCATCAATATAAGAATATGATAACTTTTCAATGTGTTTGAATTTAAAAATTAGTAAAAAATGAATTAACATCACCATAATGCAAAAAATGGTAGAACAAGCGATCCTGTTACCCTGAGCTCAGACTTCTTACAGGGCAAACTATCTTTTGAAAACAAAGATTTAATTTAGAAAAAAATAAGTGAATAAGAAAAGTGATCCGTTCAAAACTTCATTCTAAAAAAATATCTTACAGAATAGTGTAGAAAAGTAATTAGTCACAATCATTAGTTTCAAAATCAAGTATTTGAAAATATCAAATGACATACAAATTCTTCTAAGATTTAAAGATTTTTGAAAGAGAGGGAAGCTTGTTTTCTTGTGGGCTTATTTTATGCCTATTGTCAAATTTTTTGGCACACTTCATGCATATTTTTATTTTTGGATACACTTTGTGTTTCTTTCAATTTTGGCGATCATTGCGAATCTTTTCAATTTTTCTTTTTGGGATCATTTTATACTTCTTTTCATTTTTACAAGCTTGCTCCCTGCCAAAATCTTTAAAGACTCTTAGTTGCGAGAATATCTTCCAAATAATAGAGAAGAAAAAACTCACTCTCTAACATAAGGAGTAGACCACAAAGCAAAATCATATTCATAAGATAGATGCATCAAAATGATTAAGAAAGCTTAAAAGTAATTTAATGACTTTGAACATTATTCATATGAGATAGATTACTATGGAAAGATGTAAAAGATATCAATTCAAAGTTCAATTATTAATTTTAAAAAGATTATTTTCTTAAAAAAGAGAATTACACTTCTAAAAGGAGTTAGAGGAAGGAAAAAAAATTACAATGTTTCTTTCTTTAATTGATTTAGGGATGTCAATCATTGATTATAAATTTTCAAAAAATAAAAATAAGGCATAAGATATCAATTCAACATTGACCAAAAGAAAAATTGAAGGGACAAAGAAAACATAAAACTGAAAAGCATGAAAAAATTATCAAAAAGTAAACAAAAAACAAACAATTAAAAGCAAAAATAAGGAAAAGATTAAAAACAAAAGAAAAATTAGAAAACAAAAGAAAACAAAAATCAGAAAACATAAATTTTAGAGTTTAGAAATCATCAAGTTCATGCATTTATGTCAATCACACCCAATCTGGTCTTTAAGATGTTGAATGTGCAAAGGCCAGTGGTTTAGTAAAGGTGTCGTCCAGTTGGTTTTCAATTGCTACATGGTGTAATTCAATGTCTCCTTTGGTAACATGGTCCCTAATAAAGTGGTGTCTTATGTCAATGTGTTTGGTTCTTGAATGTTGGATAAGATTTTTAGAGATGCAGATGACACTAGTGTTATCATATAAAATTGAAATTATTCTTATAGGTAATCCTAAATCCAAAATTTATTACTTCAATGAAAGGACTTGGGCCACACAACTTTTTAAGGCAATGCAATCAGCTTCAGTAGTGGAAAGTGCAAACGAGTTTTTTTTTCTACTAGACCAAGAAACTAAGGACTGTCCTATAAATTAGCAAGTACCAGAAGTGCTCTTTCTATCCACCATATATCTTGCAAATTTAAAATCAGAATATCTAATAATCTTAAAAGAAGTGTTGTGCCTAGGATTCCAAATTCCTAAGTTTTGGGTCCCTAAGAGATATCTAAGGATTCTCTTAATTATAGTCAGGTTTGATTATTTAGGATAAGTTTGAAATCTATCATAAAGATAAATACTAAACATTATATCAGGTCGGGTAGCAGTCAAGTAAAGTAGTGATTCAATCATTCCTCGGTATTTCTTTTGATCAATAAATTTTCCATTTAAATTCTCATCTAACTGGATACTGGAGCTCATGGGGTTGTTTATTGGCTTAGCTTTATCCATTTTATATTTCTTCAAGATATCCTTAGTATACTTTGATTAATTAAGAAAAGTTCCATCATTTAATTTTCTTATGCTAAACACCAAAAAGTAGGACAACTCTCCCATCATACTCATCTCAAATTCCTTACTCATTATTTTAGAAACGTTATCACATAAGTCTTTATCAGAAGATCCAAAAAGTATATCATCAACATAGATCTAGATAATGAGTAAATCATCTCTTACTTTTCTTAGAAAAAGGGTGGTGTCTAAGCTCCCCTTAACAAACTCCCTCTGTTGTAGGAATGTGCTAAGCCTTTCATACCAAGATTTGGGTGTCTGTTTTAATTTATATAAGGCCTTTTATAACTTGAAATTATGATTTAAAAATTGGGAACTCTCAAAACCTGGGGGTTTCTTTACAAACACTTCCTCTTTTATTACGCCATTCAAAAAGGCACTCTTAACATCCATTTGGAAAAGCTTAAATCCCTTATAACAGGAAAAGGATGGCAGCACTCTAATGACTTTCAATCTAGCTACAGGGGTAAGGCTCTCCTCAAAATCAATCCATTCTATTTGGTTATACCCCTTAGCCACCGATCTTACCTTATTCCTAACCACCACACCATAATAATTCATTTTATTCTTAAAGACCCATTTGATTCCTACTACACTTTGATTCTCAGGTCTTTCTACTAACTCCTAGACAACATTCCTCACAAATTGATTAAGTTCTTCTTGCTTAGCTAAGATCTAAAACTAATCAGAAAGAGCTTGATTGATGTTGGTGGGTTCAATCACTGAGATAAAGTCAAAGTGGCTTACTTCCTTCCTAAGTCCATGCCTAATTCTAACACCTTCAGAAGGGTCTCCTAAGATCAATTCTTTAGGATGACTCAAAGAATATCTCCATTCTCTAGACAAAGTGTTTTGAGGTTCTACCCTTTCCTCCAGATGTGTAGTTTATATTCCTTAGGTAATCTCTCCTACTCCATCAATGTTTTGAGGGTCTACCATTTTCTCTAAATTTGTATTTTCTACTCCTTGGGAAATCTCTCTAACTTCATCTTCTTCCTCAACTCTAGACTTCTTAGGATCAAATTCATCAAAAACTACATGAGTAGTCTCCTCCACCACCAATGTCCTCTTATTAAACACTCTAAGGGATTTCCCAACGCTTGAATATCCTAAAAACACTCCATTATATTTTGGGTCAAATTTTCCTAAGAGTGATTTCCAATGTTATGAATGAAAACCTTATAGCCAAAGATATGGAGGTATGAAAGGTTGGGTGTCCTACCCTTAATAATCTCATAGGGTGTCTTATTCAGTTTGGATCTAACATTCACCCTATTCAACATATAACAAGTTGTGTTAATCGCTTCAGCCCAAAAGTATTTTGGAAGTGAATACTCAGCAAGCATGGCTCTAGTAGCTTCAATTAAGGTCTTGTTCTTCCCTTTAGCTACCCCATTCTACTAAGGGGTCCTAGGAGCTGAAAAATTATGACTAATCCCTTGATCCTCACAGAAAATTCCAAATCTCACATTTTCAAACTCTCCACCATGATCACAGTGAATGGTCAAAATCTCACAACCTAGTTTTTTCTGAATCCAAGTGGAGAAGGATCTAAATTCATTAAAAGACTCAATCTTATATCACAAAAATCTAATCCAAGTGAACATCACGTATTCATCAATAATCATAAATCCATAGACTTTTCCCCCTTAGCTGGCAGTGCTAATGGGTCCAAACAAATCCATATGAAAGACTTTTAAAGGTTTAGAGGTGCTAATGTTCTTAATGGAATGGAAAGAAGATTTGACTTATTTCCCTCATAGATAGGCGTCACATAGGTGGTCCTTAGTGAAATTAAGCTTGGGGAACCTCTAACTAAATCCTTTTGGGTTACTCTCCTAAGGGTTTTCATGCTGGCATGACATAACCTCCTATGCCACAACCAAGATACATCAGTAGTAGTTTTTAAATAGAAAGATGCTACACATTCAATGTTTTTTAAATCAAGCATGTAAATATTGTTAATCCTTTTTCCCTACAAAATAGTATTATTATTCAAGCTAATGATGCATGTGTTTGCCAATTTTTTTTAGTAAAGCTCTTATCACAAAGCTAACTAATGTTGATCAAATTATATTTTAAGCCATCAATAAGTAAAATATTTTGAATCAAAAGGTTCTTGGAATTTCCAATTATACATGCGCCCGTCACTTTCTTAGTTGTGTTATCTCCAAGAGTGATCTTGTCTCCAGCCCTAACCTCTAGTGAAAAAAATTGATTGGAATCTCTAGTCATGTGTTGTGAGCATCCACTATCCAGGTACCATATGCTCTCATGAGGTCTTTGGTGCGAGCACACCTACAAAATTATCAAAGGTTAGATTTAGGAATCGAAACAAGTTTTGGTCTCTTCTTTTAGAAAGAAGAATGCAATGCATGTGTGTTATGATGTGAATCATGTAATTTGTGTCTCCACACCCAATGTGTACGATGGTGAAAAGTGCAAGTGTGGGAGATGTGTCCTAGCATGCCACATGAAAAACATCTTGTTGCAAATCTAGTTTTCAAGGAATATGATTTTGATGACTGTCTTGCCTTCTAACATTTTAGGTCCACAAGATCAGACTGCAATTTGAACTAGCTCAAGATTGGGTAGCCTAGGTTTAAGTCAGTTTGTAAACCTTTTTTCTTTCTTGAGTCTATTGTAATAGACGTGGTTCTTGATGCTAAGTAATCTTGCACACACACGCACTTGTGGGAAATTTTTTGACTGCTTTTAGAGTTCTCTATTTTTGCTCACATCTCCGAGATGATCCAACTATCATCCTAGATGATCAGTTGAAAATAAAAACCCTAATTAGGACATCCTGGTTAAGGCAGCTGTCATTAAGAACATCGTCCTGGACGATCTTTGTATTGGCCAGGATGATAGGCTTAAATCAGAAAGAATCAGTCGCCAGATCTATTTAGGCATTAGTTATTTTTAGACATCATCCACGACAACGTCCTGGATGATGCAACACAATGATGCCTAAATTAATCTGGTAATTAAGGAAAGTAATTAAGGTTTGATTGCACGATCACATCATCTTGGACGATCGCATGATCGATCGGGATGATCCACTAGATTATTGGACATCGGATAGCTCTTATTCAGGGAGATATTGTGGACGATATACACGAATTTAAACTAATCATCCAGGATGATTGTGAGATTGGCCCGGATGATCAGGCTATATTTTGATCATCCAGACATCCATTCAGAGCGGTGGTCTAGCCGATATTCCATGATTTGTACTAATCATATAGGATGATCTTATATCGTCCTGGATGATTTGAACAAATTCCTTATGATCGTCCCAGATCGTTCTGACTGATTAAGCTTAAATTGTATTGATTGTACAGGACGATATTGACATCATCCTAGATGATAAAGTCGGCAAGTTATAATTAATAAGTTATTCTGAAGCTCTTCTATTTAAGAGCTATTGTTCTACCCTTTAGAATATCTTTTGCTGCTATTTTGACTTGAGAGAGCCAAGAGGAGAGGGAAAGCAAGGGAGAGAGAGAGAGAATCTTGTGAGGGAGTTCACAAAGGTTGCTCCAAGCAAGGATCCATCGTTGTCTTCTCCAGTCACCATCCTTAGTTCATTAGGGGTTCTAGAGAGGTAAACTTCAGTATATGATCAAGGTTCTTTGCCTACACTCAAGAGGAAGCAAAAGGAGTTAGGTTCTCTGCCTGCTTCTAGAGGAAGAAAAAGGAATTGGGTTCTCTACCTCACCTGGGTTAGTGGAAAGGAGGTTTGTAAAGGCTTCTCCGCCTTACTGTGTGGGCTAACGAAGAGACACTAAGTTTAGTATAAATCAGTCTGAATGCAATTATTGTACTCGGAGGGCGCCTTCGAGGAGTGGACGTAGGTCGTGTTGACCGAACCACTATAAGTTTTTATGTTATTTATTACTGCTTACGCATTCAATTTTCGCACTCTAAATTTCTATAATGAATCTTGGTTTATTTTTAAGATTGTGTTTTGATCGAAAGATTTTTTAAAATACCAATTCACCCCCTCTTAGTTAGCCCTTAGACTAGTTCATAAGGGCTTAACATTCCTAACGAACTTTTAAGTGGTATCAGAGCTGGATTCATAAAATCTAATTTTTTTAAACTTTTGAATTTTAATCGATGACTAACTTTGGTAATCGTAATACAATGGAAGGATATTCTATTACACGACCACCTTTATTTGATAATATTCCTTTTTGATTTTTGGAAAACTTGCATGTCTACATTTTTATAATTGCTTGATTATCATATATGGATGCTTGTTAAAGAAGGTTATACACCACCTTCTAGTAAACTTAATGGAATTAAGACTGAAGTTCCTCTTACTAAATCGACTTTTAATGAAAGAGATTTAGCACAACTTAATGCAAAATGCTTGAACTATTTTTTCTATGATTTGAAATCTGAAGATTATATACGTGTTTCAACTTGTGCAACTGGAAAAAAAATTTGTGATAGATTGTGTGTAACTTATGAAGGAACCAATGAAGTTAAACAATCTAGGTTGAATATTTTGTTGCATGAATATGAACTTTTTCGTATGAAACCTTCTGAATTAATTTCTGATATATATACAAGGTTTACTCAAATTGTCACCTCTTTGCATGCTTTAGGAAGAGAGCTATTTAATTATGAAAGAGTCAATAAAATTTTGAGATGCTTGCCTTCTTCTTTTGATGCTAAAATTACTACAATTATTGAATCTAAAGATTTAAATACATATTATATTCATAACTTACTTGGATCACTCATTGCTTATGAGCAAGGGGTGAATCAAAGAAATATTAATGCAGGTGAGAAAAAGAAGGAGAAAACTGTGGCATTAAAAGCCAATAACACGGACGCTGATTCTTTCTGATTCGAAAATGATGATGTTTCCTTCATCACAAGGCAATTTAAAAGTTTTTTAAGGAAGAACAATAAGTATCATCAGAAGTGTAAAAGAGGAAAGGATAAAAAAAATTATAAAAGTTCTTCTGATGTTGTTTACTTTGAATGCAGAAAGCCTGAACATATTAAAGCTGTTTGTCCTACACTTAAGGAGCACCCAAGAAAGGAGAAAGATGAGGAGACGCCCAAATACAGGAAGGATAAGAAGCAGTACCAAAAAGCTTTATGGGTAGATTTTTCATCTGACTCATCTGAAATTGAAGCTGAAGAGGAGATAATAAATTTATGCTTAATGGGTGATCATCTAGATCAATCTGATCAAGAAGAGATATGCAAACCAATCTATGATCAATTAGGTGAAATTTGTGAGAGAATTCATGCATTATATAAGAAACTTAAGAAAAAGCATGCTAGTTTAAATTTGGAGTTTTTGAATTTGCAAAGAGAGCATGAAAGTTAAGTAAAGATCACACTCTACTTGATAACAATCACATATCTTTACTTGATGAATTTGATGAGTTAAATAAAAAGAATTCTGAATTGATTGTTGAACATGATTATTTGAAAGCTTCCTACACCTCGCTTGAATTTAATTTTAAAGCTTATACTAAAGAATCTGAGCATAAAAAGCACTGTTTGGATATTAATTTAGGAAGTGCTAACTTGAGGTTTAAAGCTAAATTGAACACATTTGAGAGAAATTGGAATACATCAACACTTGATCTAAAGCCAAAACCTAGGAAGAGGTAGTATAACCCATACAGATTAGTAAATCCTTTTAATGGAGTTAGATGTTTCTCATGTGGCATGCTAAGACACATTTCACACACTTGCACTGTTCACCAGAGTACACATTGGGTTTGGAGATCAAAATTGCATGTTTCACAACATAACACAAATATAATGCATTATTCTTTTCATAAGAAGGGACCTAAACCTGTTTGGGTTTCTAAATATGACATTTAATTTTTGTAGGTTTGCTCTCACCAAAGATCTCGTGAGAGCAAATGATACTTGGATAGTGGAGGCTCGCAGGTCATAATTGCTTAAACTTGCTGCTTATTAATTTCTGGATTGCATGCTTTCTACTCTGTTGATTATTGTTATTATCTGTCTTAGTTTTTGTGTTAGCTTTTTATGTTTGTTGTTATAATTTTTTTACTTTGGTTTCTTTTTGCTCTATGATATTTTTTTCTAGTTTTTATTTTTTGGAGATTTATTGCCAATGTTTAAAACATCTCTAAATCAGTTAAAGGGAGAAACATCGTTGATAGTTTCCCTCCCTCTAACCTCTTTTAGTGGTATAATTTTCTTTTCTAAACAAAATTCTATCTCAAATTAACAACTGGATTTTACAATTAAGATCTTTTCTATTTTTCTATAGTAATCTAACTTATATATATAATGTTCAAAGTCTTTATATAACTTTCAAATTATTTAAAATATTGTCATTGCATTTATCATATTATTTTGAGTCTATTTTATGGTTTAGTCTTCCTTATATTAGAGTGAGTGTTTCTTCTCTAATATCTAGAAGATCTACTCACAACTAAAAGTATTTAAGAGTTTTGAAATAGGGATCTAGCTTGGAAAAATAACAAAAAAAAGTGGCAAATGATGCCAAAACAAAATATGCGCAATGATCGTCAAAAATTGAAATATACACAAAGTGTATCAAAAATTAAAAGATGCGCAAAAGTGCACCATTCAATTGGCAAGAGGCATAAAATGAGCTCACAAAATACAAGCTTACTTCTCTTTCAAACTTTTAAAGCTTAAAAGAATTTATGTGTTACTTGATATTTTCAAAGGCTTGATTTCAAATTTCATGATTGTGACAAATTACTTTGGTATATTATTCTATAAGATATTTTCTCTGGAACCAAGTTTTGAACAAATCTTTTTTCTCTTACCCAATTAGTTTGTTCTAAGTTAGGTCTTTTATTTTCAACAGACTATTTTTCCCTAAAAGAAGTCTGAGCTAGGGTTAATAGAATCGGATATTCTACCATTTTCAGATTTCAACATGATTAACTCATTGGTCTTACAAGTCTTTAAAATTCAATTACTTGGAGCATTTATCATATTCATGCCTTGCGAAAGCTCAAAAAAAGTTTTTTTGTTCTTTTCTTTTTGCCACTTCTTTCCTGTCTTTTTCATATTTTTAACTTTATCTCTTTCTGGTGTTGTTATGTTTTTGGGCCTTCTCTGATCATCTCCATCCATCCTTTGTTTTGAACTTTTTGTCACATCGTCTCAGACGATATTCCTATCATCCTTGACGATCAGTTCAAATCACTTTTAAAAATTCCATCTGCTGACTGTTTTGAACTTTCTGCTTCTTATCGTCCTGGATGATACATTATCGGCCTGGACGATCTGATCGTCTTCTGCTTCAATCATTTGTGTTCATCTTGGATGATGTTATTCACTTTTTCTTAATTTATGGACAATTGTCCCGTACGATCCACATGTTTATCCTAGCTGTTACATGTGGCAATACGTTTTAACTCTTTAAATTCAACCAGTACAATCAATTATTGGTGATCGTCCTGGATGATCCACCTGTTCATCCTAGACGATACACGTGGAAATATTTAAAATGTTTTTAAATTCGGTCGATATGATCCTTTATTGTGCATTATTCTGGATGATCCACCTATCGGCCATGACGATCTGGTTTTTCAATTATCATCCGGCTTGACTCCTCAGGACGATCGCCTGTGTCTAATCATCCTGGACGATAGGACCGCCTTTTTGACCAATCAGTCTGAATGCAATTATTGTACTCGATCGGCCTAGATGATTCGGTGATCATCCTGGATGATCAGTTTGTTTCTTTAAATTTTGAGGGTTTTAGCCATTTTTTCTCACACCCTCTTCTCCTACTAGCCTTATACTTCCTATTGCAATGCTGTTCTTGATCATGGTAGGAAGAAAGCGACCCGCCACCCTTTTGGGAGCTCATCGAGGGATACTCTTGATCCTCAATTCACTGAGGCGGACAATCAAGTCGCCTTCCAAAGATACAAGATGGCCTGAATCACTATCTCCCGGTCTATCAACCCGAACATTCTCTCATATCCAATAATTGATCTATTTTCTCACACCTCATTATGTTTTCTCCTAACACTTACTGTACCTTTCAACTGTGAGCTACTTTTTAAATTTTTTACTAGTCTCCACATAAAATTATACCTTTACTTCTATTGGATCCTATATGAATCGACGCCCTGTCGAGATTACATATCAGGATTGTGCGGAGCTTTTACATCTTTCCACCATAGGGGACAAACTCCACACCCTGTGTTCTGACCCTGATTATGATTGGGCTCTGATCAATCCCTTTCTTCGAAATACCAATGCTTACTTTCATGTTGGAGATACTAGCATCTTGCTCAAAGATGTTAGGACTGTCAAACATGTCCTTCGCACTTCCATTATTCCAAAAGATGGTGATCATGTTCATATCACCCCACTTCTTTCGATCACCACCTTTTACATTTTGGCCCATCGAGAATTCAATACCACCAATTTAATATTTCGCTACATCGAGCATTTGACTACCATTTGTGATCTAGGACATAGGAGGAAGACAAATCTAGCCCTAGGACATATCATTACTTATGTCCTAGAATCAAAATATAACCTCAAATATCCTGATCCACCAAACTTCTAACCTTCTTTCTACTCCAAAAATTCCTTCCATATTCTTCACAGTACTCAACTCCATTCAGGGGATTAGGAAGCTGAGAGAGCTGAGGAGGCAGTGCTAGCACCTGTTCCTGCACCTACTCTGCTCTACCAGTACTATGAGCTGGACCAGCTGGTGGAGCAATTTGATCAATGGGAGACCTGTTTTGAGATTTACGTTGCTGTGCAAGAGCAGTAATATACCAATGACATTATTCGCCTGCAACACCAGCACAACCAGGATATGTCTTAGTTTGGAGAGCAGTTCACCACTCTCTCAAGTTTCTTTCAGCTACATCCACCACCACCACCTCTTCCTTTGGATAATCATGGGCTATCCTTCTTTTAGTTTTCTTATTTTCATGTGATGTTGTCTTTTCTTATGTTGCTTTTATTTTTTTTGTTATGCTTCTTTCTTCCTCCTCCTTTTTGTGATGTCAAAAGAGGGAGTAGCTGTGCCGTATTAGTTTGTACTGATTTCACTATTCTAGTTTGGTATGTTTTTATGATTGTCCTTTAATACTTCTTTGAATAACTTCAAATATTTTTTTTTATGTTTGGCATCATAAAAAAGGGGAGATTGTTTTAAATCTATTTTTCAAGGAATATAATTTTGATGATAGCAAACACTTCTGTTTCTCTACGACTATCTTGCCTTATAATATTTTAGGTCCACAAGATCAGACTGTAATTTGAACTAGCTCTAGATTAGGTAGCCTAGGTATGAGTTAGTTTTTAAACCTTTTTCTTTCTTGGGTCTCTTGTAATATATGTGGTTCCTGATGTTAAGTAACCTTGCACACGTACACTTGGGAGAAATTTTTTGACTGTTTTTAGAGTTCTCTATTTTTGTTCATATCATCATGGACGATTAGCTAAAAACAAAACCCTAATTAGGGCATCTTGGTTAAGGCAGTCGTCATTAAGCACATTGTCCTGGACGATCCTTATATCAGCCAGAAAGATAGGCTCAAACCAGAAAGAATCAGTAGCCAGATCTATTTAGGCATTAGTTATTTTTGGACATTGTCCAAGACATCGTCTTGGATGATGCAGCATAATTATGCCTAAATTAATCTGGTAATTAAGGAAAATAATTAAGGTTTGATTGCACGATCATATCGTCCTGGACAATCACAGGATCGGCTAGGACGATCCACTAGACGATTGGACATCAGACATCTCTTATTTAGGGAGATGTTCTGGATGATATGTACGTATTTGAACTAATCGTTCAAGATGATGTGAGATCAGCCTGGACGATCAGACTATTTTTTGATCATCCAAACACCCATTCAGAGCGATAGTTTGGCTGATATTCCACGATTTGTATTAATTATACAGAATGATCTTATATCATCCTAGATGATATGAAATAATTCCTTCTGATCATCCTAGATCATTTTGGCTGATTAAGCTTAAATTGCACTGATCGTACAGGACGATATTGACATCATCCTGGATGATAAAGTCGGCAAGTTATAATTAATGAGCTATTTCAAAGCTCTTCTATTTAAGAGCTCTTGTTCTACCCTTTAGAATATCATTTGTTGATGTTTTGACCTGAAAGAGCCAAGAGGAGAGGGAGAGAAAGGGAGAGAGAGAGTATCTTGTGAGGGGGAGTTTGTGAGGGAGTTTATAAAGGTTGCTCCAAGCAAGGAACCATCGTCATCCTTAGTTCCTTGGGGGTTCTAGAGAGGTAAACTTCAACATCTAATCAAGGTTCTCTGCCTGCTTTAGGAGGAAGCAAAAGGAGTTGGGTTCTCTGCCTGCTTCAAGAGGAAGCAAAAGGAGTTGGGTTTTCTACCTCACTTGGGTTGGTGGAAAGGTGGTTTGTAAAGGCTTCTGTGCCTTGTTGTGGGGGCTAAAGGAGAGACACTGAGTTTAGTGCAATACTTGGAGGGTGCCTCCGAGGAGTGGATGTAGGTCGTGTTGATCGAATCACTATAAATTTTTGTGTTCTTTATCACTACTTCCGCATTTAATTTCTGCACTCTAAATTTCTATCCTGAATCTTGGTTTTTGTTTTAAGATTATGTTTTGATCAAAATATTTTTTAAAATACTAATTCACCCCCCTCTTGGTTTTCCTTGGGACTAGTTCATAAGGGCTTAACATTCCTAACAAACTTTTACATATAACAGTAGGAAAAGAGTTTATTAATCTATTCGGGTTATAGTGGCTCTTCCTAGGATTCAAAACTTTTGGCTTTGGACCAGGATTGAAAAGCTATTCTGGTGTGGGTGGAATCCTATTTTTCTCAAGTGCTTTTAATTCAGCTTTAAATAATAAGTTAGCACTTTCTAAAATAGCATTATAAACTTTCAAATAGTGCTCCCTACTCTCATATTGATTAATATATGTTTTAAAATCATTTTCAAGTGCAATATGGGATGCTTTCAATGAATCATACTCGATGACAAACTTAGAATTCTTTTTATTTAACTCATCAAACTCATCAAATAATGACATGTGATTGTTATCAAGTGTAGAGTGATATTTAAGCAAAACTTTATGCTCTTTTTGCAAATTTAAAAAATCCAATTTCAGGCTAGCATGCAATTTCTTATGTTTCTTATATGATGCATGAAATTTCTTAGAAACTTTAAGTAATTGATCATAGTTTAGTTCACATACCTCTTCTTGGTCAGACTGACCAAGTTGATCATCTGCCATCAAACACAAGTTTGTAGTCTTCTCTTTAGCTTCAGTCTCAGAGGAGTCGAATGCAGAATATGCCTAAAAAGCCTTTTAGATCTACTTCTTATCCTTCCTAAACTTGGATTTCTCCTCACCCTTCTCTTTGCTTGGGTGAGCCTTAAGTGTAGGACAATCAGATTTAACATGTCCAGACTTCTTACATTCAAAATAAATCATATCAGAAGAACTTTTAGAATTCTTGCTGCTCTTACCTTTGTTCCACTTCTGATGGTGCTTTTGTTTCTTTCTCAAAAATCTTTTGAATTACATAGTAATTAAGGCAACATCATCACTTTCATAACTAGAGGAGTCAGTATCTGTATCATTAGCCTTTAAAGCCATAGTTTTCTCTTTCTTCTTCTCACATGCATCATGTTGTGTTTAATTCACTCCTTGCTTGTAAGATATGAGTGATCCAAGTAAGTTATCAATAGAATAAGTATTCAAATCCTTGGATTCAGTGATAGAAGTTATCTTAGAATCATAAGAAGAGTGTAAACATCTCAAGTTTTTGTTAACTTTCTCATAGTTATTAAGTTCTCTTCCTAAGGCATGTAGGGAGGTGATAATTTGTGTAAATCTAGTATACATTTCAGATATCGAATCACTAGGTTTCATGCAGAACAACTTGCAGTTATGAAGTAAAATATTCAATCTAGATTATTTGACTTCACTTGTGCCTTCATAAGTAATATACAATCTATTCCATATTTCTTTACCAGTAGCACATATTGAGAAACGCATGTAATCTTCAGATTTCAAAGAACATGAAAAATAGTTTAAGCATTTTACATTAAATTATGCTAAATCCTTATCGTTAAAAGTCCATTCAATAAATAGAAGTTAAATTTTTATGCTATTAATTTCACGTGATGGTGGAGAATAACCTTCTTAAACAAGCATCTATATGCGATGGTCAATAGATTGTAAAAATGTGGACATGCAAGTTTTCTAGAAATCAAAATGTATATTATCAAACAATAGTGGTCGGGTAATGGATTACCCTTCTGCAGCATTTCTGTTACCGAAGTTAGCCTTGGATTAAAATTCAAAATTTCAAAAACTAGATTTTATGAATCCCGCTTTGATACCACTTGAAAGTTTGTTAGGGATGTTAAGCCCTTATAAACTACCCAGAGGCTAACCGAGAGGGGGGGGGGGGGTGGGTTGAATTGGTTGTTTTAAAAATTCTTAAATGAAAATCACAATCTTTTGAAATATTTTAAAACATCAAAGCATACGATCACCCATATAAAATAAAGTGCAGAAATTAAAAATGTAGAAATGTAATAAGAAAGAGCACACCATATTATTTAGTGGTTCGGTCAACTTAACCTACATCCACTCCCCAGAGCCTCTCCTTCAGGTATTGCACTAAACTCAGAGACTCTCTTTTTACTCCCACAACAAGGCAGAGAAGCCTGTATAAAAGTCCTTTCCATGGACCCAAGGGAGGTAGAGAACCCGACTCCTTTCACTTCCTCTTGAAGTAGGCAGAGAACCAACTTCTTTTGCTTCCTCCTGAAGCAAGCAGAGAACCTTGATTGATTGCTGAAGAAGACCTCCCTAGATCCTGTAAGGAACTAGGGATGGAGACTAGAGAAGACGAATCATATCCTTACTTGGATCAACCTTTGTGAACTCCTCAAAAACTCTCCCTCATAATATCCTCTCTCTCTCCCAAGCTCTCCCTCTCCTTCTCTTTGATCTCTTAGGTCAGGAAAATAATAAAAGATCCCTTCTTGAATAAATAAGAGATCTTATATAGAAGGGCTTAAAATTTACCCTAATTTTCAACTAGCCGTCAAAGATCATCCAAGATGATCGACAGATCATCCTAGCTATACGATCAGTACATTTTCAGCCATTTGGCCAAGATGATTTGAGGGGGGGGGGGGGGGGGGGGGGGGGGCTGGATGATTAGAAGCTTTCTTTATTTTTATCGTCCGGGATAATGCGTACATCATCTTGTATGATTAGTTCAAAATATCAAATATCATCCAGAACATCGCTCTATTCGACCAGACTTTACATGTTGGATGATAAAAAAGTAATTTATCATACATGATGATTCTTGGATCATCCTAGACGATTAGTTCAAAATAAAAAATATTGTCCAGCACATCATTCCGTTCATCCATGATGACTCAGGAAGAAATTAAAATTTTTAACTGATCGCACAGGATGATCGTCCAAGATGATATGATCAATCAATCAAACCTAAATTTCTTTCCTTAATCCTCAGACTAATTTAGGAAAAATTATAATGAATCATCCAGGATGATATTTGATCATCTTGTATGATGTTTAAAAGTAATAACATGCCTAAAAGAGTTGGCAGTTGATTCTTTCTGATTTGAGCCTATCGTTTATGACAATTTACTTAATTCAGCTATCTCAACAAGAATGCCATAATTAGGTTTCTATTTTTAACTGATCTTCTAGGATAGTTTTGGATCATCATATACGATATAATCAAAAAAAAAAAAAAAAAACTCTTAAGACTATAGAATTTCTCCCCCTCAGTGTGTGTGTGCAAGGTTACTTAGCATCAAGATCCATATTATTACATTTGACTCAAGAAAAGATAAAAACACTAGAATTACACGTACATACTGACTCAGTCCTAATCTACCCAATTTTGAGCTGGCTTAATTTGCAATTGACCTTATGGAAATGAAATGTTAGTGGGGAGGGCAATAGTAGAGAAAAAAAATACTAGAAATATTTGTTATCATCAAAATTATATTCCTTGAATCTAGATTTGCAACATAATTGGACTGCCTCTTGTCCAATTGAGCTAACTCTCGAGCTCAACAAACCTCCAAACACATTTCCACCTTAGCTTGACCCAGCCCCTAGTTGGGAAAGGTCTGAATGAATAAAAATCTAGCTCCGGTGGTCCCCATGTGCTTGAGCTTCGCTCAAAGGCTTCCAAAGCCTAGTTTCATTGGGCTTGAGCTCACGAGGCTCTAGGATGATGTCCCTTTTAACCTAGAGGCCATCCAGCTGCCTTAATCAATACAAATTATCCAAGCTTATAGGAAACTCTTAAACAGGGCACACCAAACCAAAATTACTCATTCACTTCAAGCTTTCACAAACTCTCCCCAGAGCTCCCTGAGCATTCCTCTCTCGTTCCCTAGCTTCAACCTCTTCCAATAATAAGTTCGAGTGAGATCTGGCAAACTCTATGTGCCTCTGCTTGAAGTCATACCCCCGGCCTCTTCCAATAATCCTTTGATTTCCACCATTGGATTGAAGGTTTCCATTATCTTGATGGTCCCTATTAATTTTTTGAGGTTTCACCTGCAGGATCTCTCAGATCACGTTGGAATGTGTTAACAGTTATGAGAATGAGTTGGGGGGGGGGGGGGGGAGATAAAAATAGATCCTTTGATTTCTTTTAAAAAAATGTGCTCAAACCCTTAAACGCTCATGTAGCGGGCGGGATTTTAGTAAAAAATATGCAACCGCGGTGACTTTTGACACCTACCTGAAGTGCTCATGTAGCATCGAGGGGAAGGCCACCTCTTGATTTTTCCCCTAAACAGGGGAGACACTGGGTGGATGCCAAAATTTTATCTGAAATAAGACAAGGACTTGAACTATAAAGGATATTAAAGGACTCGAGCTTGCAATTTGAATGATTATGGACCTAAATGGACATTGAAATGAACTTGAAAATGATACAAAGATTTTAATTCAAACTCAAACAATCAATAAAAATTTGGGCTTGAATTCAAACTTATCATACAAGTTGACTATTTTGAACTATACTTAGAATTTGAATCAAATGAACAAAACTTGGACTTGATTTAAATCAAGCACAGTGGACATGAATTCAGTTTGAATTCGAACTTGAACTTTGCAAAGCAGCATGGGACTTGAATTTACATTTGATGTGAACTTCAAATGAGAGGAGCAAAGACTTGGACCAATTTTTGAGCTTACACAAGACTTGAGCTTAATAAAACTCAAAGTAAAAGTGAGGACATATGAACTTGATTCAATTAATCTAATGAATCTGAACTTGGACTTGCAAGCATTCGACTCAAATCCGAAGTGAACTCAATGTGACATAGAACTTGAGGGACTTGAATGAATGTAGAAGACTCATATTAGGTTTGAACTCAAGCATGGACTGAACTTGGGTTCAAACACATACACAAATTAGATTTTTAATCATATAATAAGAGAGCTTAAACTTGGCGTTAAATATACCTCAAATTTTAACGAAGCAAAAGGATTTAAGCTAAGAGCAAAAGAGTTTGAACCTTAACTTGATGAATGCATGATCATAATAAAATATAAGTATGTGGTGATAATTCTGATCATCCAAATGAGCATCAATGAACAAATTAAAGGAGACTCAGATATGCATTTAAACTTGAATGACTCAGACAACATGGAGCTTGAATTCAATTTAAATCAAACTCAATCAAGAAAAACTTGATTTGAGCCTGTACTTGAATTGAACTTGCACAAAGAACTAGAACTTGAAATCATATTGGACTTGAGTTAGAGCATGATAATGGGTTCAAATAAAATATATGAAGCCATATTTTTGATTTTTTTGAAAAGCAGTAATCCCAAGCTCGCCATGGCAAGTCATTTTGAAGACAAATACCTCATATGTTTAACTTGTTTGAAAGTAATGATGAGATTATGAGAGCTAATATTGACTAACTCATAAACTGTGTCAAAGAATCTATGAGCAAACCTATTTTACTATAGAGAATTATAGAGGATTTATCATTCACATATTGATCTGCATACAATCAAGAGAAGAAGATCTGCAATACATACGAGTCCTTTATGAATACAGATATATGTACAACATCCACCCATGGGTAGATGTAGAAAGACTTTAGTAAATGTAGTATCCTATAGTCAACTTCAGTCTGCAAATGAATACATCTACCTACAGTAGTAGTGGATGCATTGTGAGGACCAAAACCATAGTAAAATGCATAAAGAATGTAGTGAATACAAAGCTCCTATGAGCCGCCAAAAGAGACACGTTATGCTTTTAACTTGCTATGAACGAGCAAAGGTGAATGACATGCAATGAATGTGGGCCTCTATAACCAAAGCAAGAGATTTGTTAGTGCACTATGATCCACCTGCATAAGGCAAGTAGTGCACGACAGTATACCTGTACAAAACAGCAAATAGTTCAATCCACAAGCTGCTACGCTATGCCACCGGATCCACAATAATCATGCAAGTGGACAAAAGGAACTTCCAAATATTTTCAAAATACCTCTGCAAATGCACCATAGTTTGTATGCACATAGGTACACGAAAGGGGAAAGTAAAATCAAATACCTGTATGGGCCCGAACGAGCATGTTATCAGTATACATGTAACATCTAGAGATGCTCGCAGATCAATAAGTGAATTCAGGTTTGAACCTGATCCTTCTATATGGATCAATAGGAGTTGACATGGTTCGAAACATCAAACAAATATACGATTGCAGCGATCGATATATTTATTATAATACATTCATATTAGGCCTTCAAGGCCTATAACAATATGAATTCACTAACAAAAGCACAAAGCCTATAAAACTCGATCCTCCTATACAGATAAATAGGAGTCAACAAAGTTCTATAAGTAATTATAAAATGTCCCTAAACATGTACATGGGTCCGACGA
The DNA here is from genome assembly GCA_022539455.1 of Dendrobium nobile. Classification (NCBI taxonomy): domain Eukaryota; kingdom Viridiplantae; phylum Streptophyta; class Magnoliopsida; order Asparagales; family Orchidaceae; genus Dendrobium; species Dendrobium nobile. Next base: position 39,917,988 of record CM039734.1, read on the forward strand.
GCATGTTATCGATCCACGTAATGTCTAGGGATGCTGTGCGGGTCAATACATGAATTTAGGTTCGAACCTGATCCTTTTCTATAGATCATTAGGAGTCAACAGGGTTCGAACCATCAAATAAATATGTGGTTGTAACGATCAATATATTTATTGTAATACATTCATATTAGGCCTTCAAAGCCTATAATAATATGAATTCACTAACAAAGGCACAAAGCCTATGAAACACGATCCTCCTATACGGATAAATAGGAGTGGACAAGGTTCTATAAATATTTATAAAATGCCCCCAAACTCCCGTATGGGCCCCGATGAGCGTGTTATCAGTATACACATGATGTATAAGAATGCTGCGTGGGTCAATAAGTAAATTCAGGTTCGAACATGATCCTTTTATATAGATCAAAAGGAGTTGATAGGGTTCGAACCATTAAATAAATATACGGTTGCAACGATTAATATATTTATTGTAATACATTCATATTAGGCCTTCAAGGCCTATAATAATATGAATTCACTAACAAAGGTACAAAGCCTATGAAACCCGATCCTCCTATACGGATAAATAGGAGTCGACAAGGTTCTATAAATAATTATAAAATGCCCCCAAACACTCGAATAGGCCCTGACGAGTGGTTATTAGTGCTCATATGAGATCTAGGGATGCTGCACGGGTCAATAAGTGAATTCAAGTTTGAACCCGATCCTTCTATACAGATCAATAGGAGTCGATAGGTTTCAACCTTCAAACAAATACGCGGTTGTGGCGACCGGTGTATTTGTTTTAATACATTCATATTAGGCCTTCAAGGCTTATAATCAAGAGAGTTCACTAACAAATGCATGAAGCCCAAGAAACCCGATCTTCTGTTTATAGCTCAACAGAGTTGATAAGGTTCATCCATAAAATGGAAATATTTTTAAATGGAAATGACCTCAAAGTACACCCCGATGATGGCCATATTGAATGCATATCTCAATCGGAGGGGTGATTTAGATGCTTTTAAATGCTTTCAAATACCTTCAAAATGCCACCAAAACTCCACAAAGTCTAAAATCCTAGAAAATCCAAAAAATTCTTAATATTTAAAATTGAAATAAATCCATCAACACTTAAAGAAAAATCCACCTACCCTCCACAACAATTTATCGAGTCAGACAAAGTAAAATATACTCCAGCTCACAGAGAGCTAATGCCTGGTCAAAAATATCACTAGGATCCATTCTAAAATAATCTCCTGCCAATAAGGATGTGGTATATGTCCTCTAACTGATAGTTTTGCTGCCAAATGGCACCGCAGGATAATTGGTTATGACCCGGGGCCCTCTGAACCGAGTGGGCCTCCAGATGGAACCATGAAATACTGGTTATGGCCAGAGCTAATACGTTCCTTAGTGACATCAAATCTTTGAGATATAAATTAATAGGATATAATTGATAGGGCACAAAACCCTCTGTTAGCTAAGGTGGATTCAAATTTGTCCCCTTAGACAAATACCCACCCTAGGTCTACAAGGTCCCCTTAGATGAAGCAACCCATGGCTGTTGATAAGGATCCTTCTGTCAGGTTGGGTAGACTACCTCTGACTAAGTAGACCAGGGACCACGATGGCCCGGGATGATAGAACCATGAGATCTTGATCGGTTCTATCATCAATTCCCCCACCATCCGCTTTAAGTGCACGATGGTGAAATTTCTAATTTTAAATATCAAACTTTTTAAATACCTAAACTCATTGCTGCTACTATATGATAGATAACATGTATTCTCTACATATCTGATTGACGACTAGCCTTAATCAAAAGTTCTCTCTTGTTATCGGGAGGGGTAATTAACTATAAGGGCTTGCGCCTATAGGAAACCAGAACTCAAATCATAAAGTCCTCATAAAATGAGGGAAAAATCTCTAGGTAGTGTCTTATCTACAAACCCATCTGCCTTCCAAAATTTATCCCATAACTTATTCCATTAAAACTCCCTCCCTGCCAAAGAAAAGCAATAACAGGTAGAGGCCGGGGCCGAATTTTTGGAGCCCACACAAGATCATGAGAGTTTGACTAAGTTCAATGTGTTAACCTGGTTATACTCATCATGGTTTGGCTCCTCACTAATTTAGAGGTTTTTACATTTAGCATTAGAAGGGTTTTGAGAGCATGGATGAGTTGATTTTATTGGGTGAAATGATTTAAACCAAATGGGTCAAGTTTGACCAAACATGAGCCCAGTTAACCAGGCCAACTATTAATGGGGCCAAGGTAATATGAAAATCACTAAGAGAGGTGATCAAAAGATTTTGATGAGGGTCAAGGTTGGTTGAAGCTCAATTAAATGTCAATACATGGTGATGTTCAATTTAGCTTGCTCCAGTGAACCATATTGGGTAAATCACTAGCTGGGGAACTAGTGATAAATGATTTAATGTATAGAGCTCCTAGTGAAGTGGTCTGGACAAAATTTATGTCACAAGTGTTAGTACACTGAGCTGGGTAGTGCATTGTGCCGAAAGGGATATGGTTCATGATTGACTTGGTCAACCAAGTTAGACTAAGGGTTAAACTAAGGTCTAATAAGTTTAAATGAGTGATTTGAGACTAACAGAGGTGGTCTCTTACTATATAATGGTCATTTGAGTTGAAATGATCATTTGGATCCTTAAAGGACAATTTGGTCAACATGAGTTGACTTGGTCAACCATGCTTGAACAAGGCTTAAATATGAATCCAATGCACTCAATTATTCTTAGCATGCTTTAGAGGAGGTTTCAAGATTTTATTTGACTGGGCCATGTTGAAGTTTGGAGAAAGCTTCAATTTTCTCTTAAAGGGTATTTTGGTCATTTTGACCTCTGGTCAACTATGGGTTAACCTAGGTCAACCAAAGTGGAGTTTTGTATTCAATATGTCATAATAAGGGTTATGGACATGATCAAAGGTTTTTGGAGAAGGTCCCAAGGTCAAATTCCATAAAGTGGAAGATCTAATGGCATAAGCTATAAATGTTTGAATGTTTTACAGCCTTTAGATTTCAATTACATTTCTGGGGTTAGAGATCTAAGATTAACCTCAAATTTGAAGGGTTGATCTTAGGGACATGCCTAATAAATATATAATTTATATATCATGAATCACGGGTCATTTGGTTGGGTTTTAATATGATTGAAAGATCACCAAAAAAGGGTTGTAGGATAAGAGCCCTTAACCTTGAATTTTGGTATGGAATTCTTGATTTGAACTAAATTATGGATTTGATTGATTGGATTTAAATTATCCAAATTAATAGTTGAAGTGATTTTTTATGATTGGATAGGGGAAATCAAGGGGAGGTCACTGGGTGGCAATGCACTGTATTGGGTAGTGTACTGAATCATATGGCTATAGTGCAGGGTTGTAGCTTCAAGTGAATGTAGGTTGTTGTCAACTAAATAATTGAAAGTGATTGATGTTTGATTAAAGACTAGATTGAAGTTTTATTAAATAATGGATTGAAGTTTTATTGAGTTCTAGATAATTGACAGATGGATTATTGTCAAACATCAGAAGGTTGAAAGCTACAAATTATAAACAATATTGGATAAGGTAATTGAAAAACATAACACATGGAGCTCTCATTCACTCTCTATGGTTGGAAGCATTATTTTGATTAAACATGTTTTTTCATATATTCCCTCATTTATTATGAATCATTGATTGATTCTAAAAGATATTTTAGATGATATTGATAGGTTTTGTAGAAACTTCTAATGTACAAGGATCAATAAAGATTGGGATTACATTATATATCTTGGAATATTCTCTATACTCCTATTAATCTGGGTATTCATGGACTATAATGTGCAATTGAAATATAGGGTCCATTAAAGGATTAAATTGCTTGGAATTTCATTCAAAGTCAATATTTAATTTTAAGACATGCAACTTCCAACTTTAATGCATGCTCATTACTATCTAATTCGATTGCAAATATTTCTAATTATTTGCATGAATTTTTTTATCTCAAGATGCTTTGATGTCAAGAAATCATATGCATTGGTTAGATCAATATACTTCTTATTTAATACATCAAATTCATCGAGTAATGACATGATTATTATCTAAAGCTGAATGTTCAGCTATAAGACAATTACTTTTTTTTTTGTAAAGTTGAGAAGTCAATGTTTAAACTAGCATACATCTTTTTGAGCTTTTTGTATGAATCATGATTTTTATAGATATGATAAATAATTCATTATAAGAAAGCTAACATACCTCATCTTGATATGACTATTCAAGATTATCATTAGACATGAGACAGATTTTTACATCCTCCTCTACTTCCTGTTCAAATGATTATGAGGTGGAATCACCCCAAAATGCTTTCTATGTCCATTAGTTCCCCTTTTTGAACTTTATTTTCTCTTCACCCTATTCCTTGATTGAATGAGTTTTTAGGTTAGGGAAAGTTTGCAGGTGACTTGGTTTTCTGCATCTAAAGCAAATTGTGTCAGATGATGCTTTAAATTTTTTGCTATTCTTACCTTTGCTCCATTATTGTTGATGATGCTTCTACTTTCTTTTAAAGAAATTTTTGAACTAACGGATCATCAATGCAATGTCGTCATCCTTCTCAGCTACAGAGTTATCATAATTCGAGTCATTGCCTTTTAAGGCCACAATCTTTTCCTTTTTCCTGTCAATAAAATCAAGTAATCCTTGAATCATGCCTTGCTCATAGGTAATGACCAAGCAAAGCAAGTTATCTATAGAATATATATTTAAATCTTTGGATTCAAAAATTGCAGCAACTTTAGCAACATAAGCACTAGGAAGGAAACATAAAATCTTATTAACCTTGTCAGAATTAAAAGGTACTTTACTTAATGCATTGTAGGGATGTCATTATTTGAGTGAATCTAGTATACATTTTAGATATAGTCTCGTTAGATTTCATGTAAATATTTCATAGTCATATAGTATAATATTCAACCTTGACTATTTGACTTCACTAGTTCCCTCATATGTGATGTACAATCTATCTCATATTTCCTTTCACGTAGTACATATCGACACTCTCATGTAATCTTCAGATTTAAGAGCACAGAAAAAATAGTTTAAACATTTTGCATTTAGCTGGGCTATGTCCCTATCCCGATTGCTCCATTCATTAAATGATACTTCAATTTTAATGCCATTAACCAAATGAGAGGGTGAAAACTTATACCAAAACATTTTCAAAAAAATCATAGTATATAATGACTCGAGGGTGACTAAAACTTCCTTTCAAGTTAGATGCCAAGACTAAGACTAGCGCCTCAAATGAAAGCATTTTCACAATGAGTTCTTGCCTCTATCTAAGTTCATTTAGGGCTCTGTGCCTTTCCTTGAACTAACTAAAAAAGAATTGATCGACCCAGATCTATGATCAATTCCTTATGTGCCTACTCAAGCTTTATCAAGAATATTAAGACCTAGAGGCATGATTTCAGGAGCGTATTGCCTCCCCACCTCCCTTTACTTTACATGCAAAAACCAATAGATTTCAAGAAAATAGACATGCAAATTTTCTAGAAATCAAGCGGTATGTTATAAAATAAAGCTGGACAAGTTATAGAATACCCCTCAGCAGTGTTTATATTATTAAAATGTGTCATTGATTATTTTTCTTAAGGTTTTCTAAAATGATGCTTATGAGAATCCCTCTAATACCAATTGAAAGTTTGATGTAGGATGTTAATCCTTAGTGAACTATCCCTAGACAGACTAAGAGGGGGGTGGGGTGGGGTGGGGTGAATTAGTAGTTTTTAAAAATTTAAACACAAAAACTATATTTTTAGATTTTAGATAACTTAAAAGCAAGCAATACTTTCACCCGATACGAAAGCTAATGATCTTATCAACTATTATAATAATGGTGATGATAGCTTAATCAACTCAATATAATATCAACCATAAATTTTCAAGATGTAATTTTTAGAAAATAAATCATAGAAAAATAAGGTTCGGAAAATAAAAATTTGAATTAGCACACAAGAATTTTATAGTAGTTTGGTCAAATAATGACCTACGTCCACTCCCTAGAGTCCTCTTCAAGTATTGCACTAAAACTTAAGTGTCTCTCTTTTAGCCCCCATAACTAAGTGAAGAAGTCCTTATAATATTTTTACCATCTCAATGTGGTAGAGAATCTTGACCTATTTTTTACCCTCCTAGTGAAGGAAAAGAATCTAACACTCCTTTTTAACCCTCCTAGTAAAGGAAGAGAACATTGTACTCCTTTTTCACCCTCCTAGTGAAGGCAGAGAACATTGATGATCTTCTTCCCAGAACCACCCAAGAAACTAAGTAAGACACTAAGAGAAAACAAGGTAGAAGCTTGCTTAGAGAAATCGTGTGACAATCCCTCACACACCTTCTCCCTCAATACAAACTCTCATTTCTCCTTCCCAAAGCTCTCCAAGATCTATTCTCCAAGCTCTCTCTCTAGAAAACCTAATAGTCAAAGACTTATAACAAATGTATTAAGAGAGATTAAATGCAAGGCCTTATACAAGTCAATAATAATTTAATTTTGTCGACATTGATTGCATAGTACGATCCACGATCGTATAGTATGATTAGTTCAAATAGCCCAGTTAGTAGTATAGAAAGAGTAAGGCGTTGTACGATTAGTTAAAATATTTGAGTTGATCATCCCATACGATATAATGCATCATCCAATATGATTAGTTTAATCGAATTGGATTATCATCTCACATGATTGGTGGCAAATAAATATAGTACCATACAAAGATCAAGTCGTAGAGTTTAATTGGTCAAATCATACAATACAATCTAACTATATCAAGTAATCCAAATTTAATACCCTAGTTATCGGATTAATCTAGGTAAAATTTGATTATATCATACGATACGATACCTATTGTACGGTATTATTATTATAAAATTTGAATTTTAAAATATTGCTTAAATTATAATTGGTTATTAAGATCTTGATTTCAACTAATTATCCTATACTATTTGTATCGTATATTACGATTAGTTTAAATTACTTTAATTATGCTATTAGACATTATAATGATTTTTGAATAGCTAATCATACAGTATGATATGGATCGTACAATACAATTTGTTCAGAAAAATACACTTATAATTTTCTCACTATCTCTTTCCCTTGAGTGTGTGTATGCACAATCACTAAGTTTAGCATCCACCAAATACAGGATTTTGACTCAAGAAATATGGAAATAAATAATAGTAGAAAGACAGACTCTTCAAGATGCTTAACCCCTATTCAACCCATTCTTGAGTTAATCACTTTGCACGGTGGACCTGAAATGTTAGTGCACAGGAAACAAATATGCAATAATAACAATAATAGGAGATAGCATAGTGGAGAATCCAATAATATTTGTTATCATCAAAATCATAAGACTTGGGTCCAAATTTATGACACAAATATATATAAGATTAGTTTTGCCAATATGGTTTACTTAAGTAAGAGGTTTTTTTTGTAAAATTTGGTCTATTAGAGATATGTTATGGATTGAAATGGGTATTACATACTATTTGATTTAAAATTTTAAAAATATAATATCAAAATGTTTTGGTATAGGATATTCCATAATTCAGAATAAGAGAATATGTCTAGTGTGTAATAACAAATGCTATTAATAAAACTAATGTAAATAGTCAACAAAAAGTTTCATAATAGATTTTTATTTTTTATTATTTAAAAAACTTTAAATGTGAATGTGGGCTCTACTTCCTAAAGGAAGATTGTTCCTAAGGTTAATTATACATTGGAAACCTCTAATAATTTTCTTGATAAAACATTATGCATGCATTATTTTTTTTACCTAGGCATGTCATAAGATTGGTCTTAGTAAATATTAAATGGAATGATTATGATCAAAGGAGTCAATGGGTATTGAGAAATTTTTTGAAAAAATGGTATGTATAAATTAATTGAGATTTCCTATATGTATCATCTTATGTTATCAAACTCTAAATCTACTTAGCCATAAAGGTAGTTGAAGAGACATAGAATTTATGGATAGATGTGCTGCTCAGTGGATTGGAAAAAGAATATAAGGTTTACTCATCTTACAAATTAAAAGGATGCCTATGGTGAGAGAGGATAAAGAAAATTTGATTAACTATGTCAAACTACCCAACTAGCCTTATAATCATATATAGATAAGGGTTATCAATAAATTTTGTAAGCATATTTAATCTACAACCTAATTATGTTTAGAAATTATGATGTTAAGTGGTGTAAATAGAATTAGTATACACCATGGGATGATGAAAAAATTATCTATCATTATGAGAATTCTTAGATACTTGTCAATCTAGGGTTGGATGTAGCTAGAGCTTGACCTCCTATTTTATTTTACATTATTTTATTTGATAAGTTAGATTGATTATTTAGCTCAATAGGTTTTGTAATGGCTTATTTACTTTCACACACTAGGATATAAATATTATTTTTCTATAGGTTCTATCAATTTAATGCCCTTAAATGCTTTAGTAACTGATTGGCATACTATTATTCTAAGCTTATTTAACTAAATGTTCGAATGCTCAAAGGAAAATGTGTATTTTAGTTGATGGCCCTTTATACTCTTTTATTATATATATACATTTTAGCTAGAAAATGCTATAGAAATGAGCGAAATAACAAGCTTAATTGTTTACTAGTTCCCTCACAGATTCAAGAGAACACTAAAATTTAGATTATTGATAAGCCAAGAATAATAATTAGAAATCCATAGCTTGTGCCTTACAATCATTTGCTTATTTTTATATTTTGTTAATTTATATATATATAATAGGACTTAGTTGTATTTATGTACTACCCAACTACCTATATTTTTATTTTTATTTTGATGTATTTGTATAGTCTAATAAACCTTTTTTTTAATAACATGCAATTTTTTCATCCTGATATGCATATTTATAATTGCATCATTTTTAAAAAAAAAATTCTTAATGATATGTGATTATCTAGAAATATGCTTTTTTTAGGTTTGTAAGGAAATTTGTTTCAATAAACTTTAATCAAAATATTAATTAACTCTTAAAAGTAAACTTGATGAAATTTTATAAGATATTCAAATTAAGTTCAAGTGTTTAAAGTTGTTCTAAGCATTTGAGATAAATATTTTAATTATTCAGAATTAATTTAAATGTTTGGAGTACAAATATATATGGGAATAGTTTTGCAATTGTGATTTTCTTAAGAAAGAAGAATTTTTTTTTATTTAGGCCAGTTGAGATATGTTATGGATTCAAATGGGTATTTCCCCCTATTTGATTAAAAAATTTAAAAATATAATATCAAAATGTTTTTGAATAGGATATTCAAGAATAAGAAATAAGAGAAGAGGTCTAGTGTGTAAAACCATCTAGTATTAACACAACTATTCGAAATAGTTCAAAAATTTTATAATAGATTTTTTTTTTTAAAAAAAATATTTTAAAATCTTCTATGGGTTTTACTTCCTAAAGGAACTTTTTTACTAATTAATTATTCATTAGAAATCTCGAAGAATTTTCTTGATTAAAAAAAAAAATGCTTGAATTCTTTTTTTTAGCCTAGGTGCATCATAAGGCTGGTCCCATAATGGTTAAATGGAATAATTAGGATTAAAAGATTTAATGGGTATTCATAAAAAATAAAAAAATGTAGGTATAGCTTGATAAAGATTTCATAGATCTATTATCTTATGTTATCAAACTCTAGATCAACTTAGCCATGAAGGTAGCCATAAAGGTAGTCAAAAGAAGATAGAATTTATGGATAGATGTTCTACTCAATGAATTGGAAAAAGAATATAATGTTTGCTCTTCTTACGAATTAAAAAGTTGCCTATGGGAAGATCAAGGATAAGGAGAATTTGATTAACAATGTCAAATCACCCAACTAGCCTTAGAATCATATTTCGATGAGGGTTGTCAATAAATTGCTTATGCACGTTTAGTCTACAACTTAACTGAATTTAGAAATCATGAAGTTAAGTGATGTAAATAGAATTAGTATATGCCATGGTTGATGCAAATATTACTAATCATTAATAAGAAGTCTTAAACTAATGTGTAGGAGAGTTATCTATATCATGATTTATGCATAGCTAGGCTATATCCTTATGAGAAGGTCTAGAAAACATTATAAACTATCATATAAACAAAAAGGGAGTAAGTTAAATTTAAAAATGTAGTCTTGAGAGAACTAAAGATTTGAATTTGAAGGAAATTTTTTCTCAAGGTTAGTTTTAAGAGTTAGTTAATATTTTAATTAAAGTTTACAGAAAAAAATTTCCTTAGAAGCATAACAAAAGCATGAATCAAGATAATATCACATAATTAAGAATTAGATAAAATGATGCAATTATAAAAATGCATATCATGATGAAAAGAACATGTAAGTTTTTAAACAAGAAAGGTTGATTAGGCTATACAAATACATCAAAATTAAAATAAAAAAATATAGGTAGTTGGGCACTACATAAATGTAAGAAAGCCTTATATATATATATATTATCATAATATAAAAATAAGCACATGAGTATAAGACACAACCTAGAGATTCTTACTTTTGATTCTTTGCTTATAGATAATCATGATTTGAGCATTCTCTTGAATTTGGGAGGGAAACGGTAGATAATCAAGCTTATTTTTTAGCCCATTTCAATAGCTTTTCTAGAGAAAATGTACATAAATATAAATAAAAGTATGAAGGGCCATTAACTACAATACTCATATTTCCTTGGATCATTAGCATTTAGTTAGTTAAGCTTAGAGAAATAGTATGCCAATCAGTTGACAATGCATCTAAGGGCATTAAATGTGAAAACTAGACTGAAAATAGTTTTAATTTAAATTTGAAAATAGGTTTAAGAAGATTACATTAGATTTATAATAGATTAAAGTTTGAAAATTTTGGATTGAAAGAGTTTTTCAAATATGCCTCCTTACATATGGTCTAGATATATTAATTAATTTTGAAAATGTGTTAAGATGATAGGTTGAAGTTATTTGTGTTTCAAAATAATCATATGGGACAAAATTATGATAGGCACATTCTCACTATCTAGTATACTATCACCTGATGACAACAACCAACCTATCATAGCAATAGGTTATATATAGATTGAAATCCAAATTCACTCATCCAATTACACATTGACTCAAAGTAGATATAAATACAAATATATGCATGTTATTATGAAAGCTAGATGATTAAGCTTATTAATCATATAACCATTGACTCAGGTGTTTGAAGGATTCAACTATGTAAGAGAGTTATATTCTAAGTTTTCAAACTCAATATAAAAACATATAGTACATGATAAAAATATTTATATAGTAAGAGAATTTTTTATTCAATGTGGCCCACTTAAAAGAGGTGGGATATGTCATTTGACTAACGCAGTTAATTGGTTGACATTAGATAACTAGTTCACACTAGCTAATTGGTTTACACTAAATAATTGGTTGACACTGATTTTCTTAATATATGTAACCCTTTAACAAAGAAGTTGGATGCCCAAATAAATATAGTACATATAAGCCAGAGAAATACTCTAGTGAATAAAGTAAACTTAAATATTTCATTAGGGAGGAGTCCAATTAAGATGGCTTGACTGAACCTGAATGCGGTCTTTCCTAGATAAATATGTGATATGTCTTAGAGGAGAGTATAATCTAAAATAAAAAGGGGCCCACCTTGAATCTATAGTAGAATACTTAAGATAAATATGATAAGTTCAAAGAAGGATGTTGGATTGGAAGATAAAGTTAAAGGTTGACTGAACATTAAAATTCAATCCTACCCCAACATATAAATAAAGTTAACTAGAAGTTGGAGTATAAGTTTGATTGGATATAAATAAGAGGTTTGACATGAGGTAGGCCTGATATTGATTGGATGTGATCTTAAGGATGGCTAAACATAGGCTATAATTTTTAATGGTAGAATGGGGCTGACTTAATGAAGAAATGTATGCATGTATGGTTGAATGCTAGTAACATGTTAATCAAAATTGATTACATGACCTTGTTTAGTGAAGTATAAAATATATGCCACCAAGAAAAGTATCCTAAGAAAATATTTAAGTTGGTTGTAATGCTAACTTTCATAAACTTGGGAAATGAATAACTTAAAATATTATCAGTTTAGGCTATAAAAGTCTCCTGACCAATCAATTCATTAACATGTTTAAAATAATTAATCCATTATTATAGATGTAATATGTATGGGTGGTACACAAATTATCTCACCTTAATTTATTAAATAAGCTAAAGAATCTAAATGAAGTGTATGTGCGTACGCGCGCAGTATATGATCCTATATTGATCACTAATGCAATGTAATGATAATATAAATTTAATGAACAACATATTTGAATGGTATTAGAGAGTTAACTTAGGTAAATCCATTAAGTTTACTTGAGTATATACAATGCAATAATCAACCAGAGTGACATGTATGCGCACATTATAACTAAATTAAGTCGAATTAAATAAACCACTCATTTGTAAGCATGAGTACAATCTACTAGCCACTTATCGTCCATGATTTAGTCTACATAACATAATAAAATTAAATATGCATGTTATAAGGAAAATAATTTGTTTAATAGTTGGTGATACCTCATACATTGTGCTTCATAGAATGTTTTCATACAAACAAAATGCAATACCTATTGGATCATCTTGATGAGCACCATACACGGGTGAAAATATTATATGTAGGTCATGTTTATGTGTGTGTGTCATAACATAAATATAATTAGAGTAACTCTAAAACAAACATGTCATACTTTAGTTAGAGCTATTTTGTGTCTCTTTGAATGGTATGCACACTAGTGCATTTATACATAATGTGGTAGAAGATGTGTTGGTAGAGGTGAGCATGCAAGTGCATACAAAATAGTATATTAGAGAAGTGCATAAAGAATTATTTGTGGAAGCATATATGCATAGCAAGGTAGCTTGGCACATCAATAATCTTATGTAGGAAGCACACATTCATATCAAGATAGAAATGAGATCATATGCTTAGAGGAATGGTTGAGTTGACAAAGTTCTTGCATTAGAACATAGGTATATCGATCATAAAGATGTTTCAAGCATAGGAAGATAAGCTAAAACAAACTTATAAAATATGTTCTATCTCTTACGTGTAAGAGCAAATCATAGCAAAAGAGTTAATTAAGCTCATGCACGACAAGCAAGCTAAAAAGTTCAAAACTATCCATTAGAATTAAGATATATATTTTCGCTTAGTAACATTATTAAATGATTAATTTTTAAAGCCAAAATATTTTTAAATATTTTCTAAGTCTTTATTTGAAATAAACTAAACAGGTATTATGAGAAAAAGTACCCTAAATCTATTTAAGAAAAATAAATAACACATAATGTAGACTTAAGGGACATCTATAAAGGTTAATGGGTCATCACAAAGACTTCATGGGCATTTGTAATGGTTTGCAAAGCTCTGTGCAGATATTAAACTTTGAAATGGTTTGATAGACTTCACAAGGTTTGCCGAGTATGCACAAATGCCAAATCCTGGAAGGTTTTAATAATGTTTTTTTTGGCCATTTTAAACCAAATTAAAGTTGAATATCACTCCATTATTTAACATTAGTAGCTAATGAATAAATGGTATTACTTGTTATTATTAAGTTAATTAGTCATTCGAAGCCATATATGTTAAATATAAATTATTAAACTAAAGAGTAGGTAATGGATTGATTTTTACCTTAACCCATAGCCACCCTTAAGAAATTCAACCAGCAATCTCAATTACAACATTTTCTATGACAGTTTTCTCATAGATTCATTTGAGAGATATTAGAAGCTTACTTGTCTTAATGTTAATATTCATGGTTTAATGTTTGAAGTGCTTGACTTCATCAAGATCTTGGAAATCCATTTGTAGGAACTCTTTTCTCTCTTGTATTTCTTGATTTCTTTTTATTCTTCATGTATTGCTTTGGAATATTTTAGAGGGGAATACTAAAGGGAGGTTTGTCCAAGTGAAGGGCAAATTCTGCTAGAGAGAAGGTTGATCGATGCATGTAAGGTCTTATCCTCCTAACAAGGGAGTAATAATTTTGTTCTAGTGCAATTTATGTTGGTAATTCAAGGTCTGGAGGACAACAAGGCATAAACATAGGCTGGAACTAAGCAACGTAAATATCATTGCATGCATGCATATAATTTTATCTTTGCACTTCTTTTTCATTGCTGCTATTGATACTCATTTTCCTTTGAGCGTCATGACATTTATGTGGTTAGAAATATTTTTGAAGTTTGTGTATTGTTTTTGAAAGCCCAATTCACCCCTTTATTGGCATATGTGAACCTAAAAATTATATTAGAGTCTTGGCTCTATGATTATTGGTTTCAAAACTAAGAGCGATCCTTAGGGTTTAATAGGTAGTTGGCTTTTAAAATTTTAATTATTTCATTTGATTGCACGATCAATAAAACTTACAAAAGACACTTCACTACATGGTCGATCACCCCTCCTATTTGATGGGATGACCTTTAAATTTTTGAAAAGAAGGAGATGGTATATTTACAATTATGGTATATGTGTTCAAAACCTTATTTTGAAAGGCTATAAAATGCTTACTATCGCTACAGAAGATAAAGAAGTTCTTATACCCATAAAAGAGTAGATCCCGGCCGGTTGAACTTGAATTAGTTTTACTCAATGGTAAGGGTGTTGATGCAATGATAACAAACATATGATTAAAAGCTATCGAAATTTACGTTTAAATGTTTTACTTGGTAATTGTATTATTTTGCAAAAAATGATAGATATTGCTCATAAAAAATAAAATTAAGTGCAAAATAAATAAAATTTTAATTTTATGTATTGAATTTTTTTAAATTAATTTGAAATTATTATTTAACATTATTTTCATAAATTTATTTTAAATTTGCAGTTATAATTTATTATTAAATTTGATCGCTTACATTAAATGAATATTTATCAATTTGCATTCTTAACATGCTTCATTTAATACAAGCTACATTAACTAATTATTCTTCATCTATATTTTTTCATGCATTAATTTATTATAATAGTTTTTAGCATATGATAAAATTATTCTTTTCAACTTTCTCTCTCCCGTCCATCATTATTTTCTCTCTCCTATGCTACTTTTATTATTTCCAACATCTAAAATTTTAGGATGGCTAAACTTTGCATTAGAGATTTTCATATGAGTATTTTTATTATTTCCATGAGTTAATTGATTTATTATAATTTCCCTTTTATTCTCAATTCATAATTTAAATAGTTTTAAAAATATCTTAAATTGCAAATGCATTAAATCCTTAGATTATTGTATGGGCCAAGCACATCATTGATTAATTCCCTGATTTTGAATTCAATATATTTTTTTCCTAAAATCTAAGATGCCATAATTGTTGGGATTCAAATTTTGAATTAAATATCTCTATTCCAAAATCTTTTCAAACCAAGATATACTCATATGGAAACTCTTAGCCCCCTCCTTGATTCATTAATTTTGGTAAATTTAGTTGATTTAAATTCTTTCAAATTGAATCCATATATTTATTATATTAATATAATTTATTTTATCATTTATTGCATTTTGAATTTATAACCAAATTATTTTTGCCAAAATTTCACTTTTGGAAATAATCTTGCATTTTAGAAATTCAATTTGAAAATTCAAAATTCCTCCAAAACACTCTTTGCCAATATTTTCTTCTATTTGTCTCTTTCTTGCAATAAATTATTTCTTTCTAGCAAATTCTCCTCTCTATTGCATAAACCCTAAGTCGATTTCTCTCATGCAAAATTGTCTTCTCTCAAGGAAATATTCTAAGGCACATTCCCCTTGCCAAATCTTTTTAAGGAATTCACTTGGGAGATTTAGTGGAAACTTAATTTCTTTCATCTTCTGTATCTTTCTAAGGGTTGGAGTTTATTGAAGTAAGTTTATTGAGATCGTGTGTATAGCTCGTTGGTTTAGCAAAGCTTTTCCTCCCACACGGCTCATGCATGTTCGAATCCCCTAATTGTCCAAAAAAAAAAAAAAGTAAGTTTGGTGCTTTTTGTCCTTTCACATTGAGTAAGCAACTTTTGAATCATCGTTGTTCTTTCATGGTTATTTGAATATGAAAGTGATTTTATTCTCATTTACAACGTATTTTGAAGTCACTCATTGCATTAATAATTGGTTGGTTTGAAATCTTTTTTGCTTATTCATGTTGATTGAGTTTTCACATATTGATAATATTTTTTCTTTGAATTTAAAGATCTTGAAATTTTTAATCATCATTACATTGCAATATTTTACCTTTAAATTGCAAAACAAATTTTAATTTGTAATCTTATTGTAAATACAACTTGTGCGAGCAAAATTTATTTTGAAAAAGTTTGAGAGATAAATATTATTATTATTATAAATTTTCTTTTTCCCCCTCTATTTTAATTTCTTTGGTTGTATTAGCCCATTGTAGGAGAGTACAGGTTTGATCATTGTAAGGAATTTTACTCGCCCCATTGTAGGAGAATACAAAAGTATTGTAATATGATGAAATTATTTAGTGGAATCCTAACCAAGGGTTTGCTAGGCATGGAAGCAATCCAGTTTTGGGGTTCTGCCAAATCAAGTAAAAATATTGTGCCTATTCTCTTTATTTTTTCCCCTTGCTCTTGTGATTGGTTGTGCTTTCCAATTATTAATTTAGTCTAATTTGTTTTTTAAAATTAAAAGTAAAATTTTTATTTTATCATGAATTTTTAAACTTCACCTTATTAAACCCCCTCTTGGGTGCCATAATAACTTTCAATACTCTAGTTACTATAAATAATATCTTTAGTAATTTAAAAAAGTATCATCAATTGGAAAAGGAGCAAGAAAATTTAGATTCTCTTTACATGAACTTACAAAATGAAGTGCATTGTTATGAAAAGTGAATGATCATTTGTTTGCAAAAGTATCCTTATGTGATAAGTTAATTGGAGAAAATCTTATTTTAAATATGAAGATTGATTATTTGAATAACTCCCATAGAAATGCCTTTCATGATTCATCTATATCTAGAAAATATTTACATTGCAAATCATATATGCGCACAAAAATAAGGTGCACTAATTGTTTGACTATATAAAGGACACCTCAGTTTATTTAGGTTCCTAAGAACACAAATGTATAGGTAGTTAGTTCCCTTTGAACATCTTTCTAATGTTATTCCTTTCACTAATTGATCTAAATAAATTTGGGTTCCCATGAAAAAGGACTAAACTTATGTGCAAGTATGCCTTCACTTTAGGATCAATAAAGGTAGATTGTACTTGTAGATTATTGAGTCATATGTATGGAGAATGGTCACTGTTTACTTGTTTGAAGAAGTGGTGGAATTTATGTGTATTTAGGAGATAATATAAAATAGAAAATAATTAAAGATTAGACTATTGGGTATGGCTCCTACACCATCGAGAAAGACTTATTGGTCGATAGACTATATCATAATTTAATCAATATCAGCAAATTATATGATAATGTGCATTAATTTTAATTCTCTTCTTCTCATTATTTGATTAAGTTGTTAGATTAAGTTTATTTTATTGGTTATAAGTATAATAGTATTTATCACTACCCATTGCATTCAAAGGAATTCAAAGCTCATTAGCAATCATTACTACCTATTCATAGCCTTAACCAACCATATCTTATTTTTGAAATTTCAAATGTAAAAAATATCCTTATTTATTTTATTTAAAAAGCCATCTTCTCACCTTCTCTTAGATGTTAAAAAACCATATATGGCGTTTTATTTTATAATTAGCCTCTAATTTGTATTTGATTTTCTTTAACTTATTTCATATGTGATTATTTTTCCCTACTCTCTTTTTTATTCTCTTATCACATTCTACCACCATAAAAATATGATTGGCTTTCTAAACAACCTTATAGCCATGGTGAAATATCTTTAGCACATAGGAATCCAAATGCCTCTCATCCGAACATAAATAGGTCCATTATAAATTTACCCCATTATAGCCATAACAATATTTATATGCTCGAACAATGAGATTGAATGTCCATTAGTGTTTATTATTTGAAAGCTTTTTATGGTGCTTTTTTGTTATGATGTAGGTGATTTAGTCCTATTAGTATGCATACCTTATGTAAATTATCTATGTAGGAATTGGTTGTAGGCTTACCTATAAATGATTTTTCTAAGGATTAGACATGCACTGAATTATGTCAATTTGGAAACCAAACCATATATCCTTCAAATTTATGAATCAAGTTTCAACCTTTAGACTCTTAGAACTGCAACATATGAATTTGTTTTGACCAATCACACCCACTAGTTTATGAGGAAAAAGGTATGGGCATGTTATTATGGATAATTACTCCAATTTCACTAAGTAGTGTTTTTAATAATAAAAGTGATGCAATTTTTGTGTTGATTAAAATTTTAAAATAGATTCATAGAGAAAGAGAATTATCCAATATATCAAATAGAAGTGATCATATAGGGGATTTTAAACTAAACAATTTGAGGATGTTTATGTAAATTCGGGATTAGACATAATTTTGCTATCCCTAAGACACCAGATTAGAATGGTGCAATAAATATTATGATCAAGAAGATATCTTTGGATAACATGCAATAACTGTTAGGAAGATATCTTTGGATAGATGCAATAAATATTTCTTGTTATATGATCAAGAAGGTGAATATCATATATATCATTAAGAAGACTACTTATTAGATTTTAAAAGAAAAGAAGTCAAATTCATCACGCTTTTATATATTTGGTAATAGATTTTTCTTCTTGAAAAAATAAAAAGATAGTTTGAAAAAATTTAATATAAGATCAAATGAATGAGTTTTGTTAAAATATTCAATTCATAGTTTTGCTTATAATTATTCTATGAGAAGAGCAGTTGTTGAAGATCATATTGATTAAAAAAGTAAGATGTCCCATGATGGAGGATAGATATGATGAGGAGAATGATAGGTTAGAAATTCTTGTCTTAGATCCACTACAACTACTACTGAGTTTCCTCTTATACCTAAATTTCCTAAGGAGTGGAGATGTTTCTCTAACCAGCCCAAAGAATTTATTGTAGGATTTTCACTCATGGAGTTAAGACTAGGAGTACATTTAGATAAAAGGTTGATCATTTTTATTTCTCTCCTATTGATCCTATGAGTATTATTGAGGCATTAGAAGGTCAATTTTGGTTTATTGCTAAGCAAGAGGGGATAAATCAATTTTTGAGGAATGATATTTAGGAATTAGTGTCTAAGCCAAGTTTTGGATATGTAATTGAAATGAAATAGACCTAAAAAAAGTTAGATGATATTGGCACAATGTTTATAAATAAGACTAGGTTTGTAGCACAAGGATATAGTTAGATTGAAGAAATAAATTTAGATGAGTCATAAATCTTAGTTGCAATATTAAAAGTTGTTAGGCTACAATTAGCATTTGCATGTTATAAGGGCTTTAAACTATTTTAGATAAATCTTAAGAGTGCTTTTTGAATGGAATCATAAAGGATAATATTTATGTAACTAAACACTTGGTTTTATTTACCACCTATTGATGGGGACATCAGAGCTTGAAAAGTCTATCAGAGACGTGGCAGTCAATCTAAGTTGTTTTGATAATCCAAGTGTTTGGCATGTGACTTGGCCTACGCGTAGCTACCCCTCTTGCATTTTCTTTTATCATTTTGATTGCTAATAGTTTTAATCATTATTATTTTATCAAGAAGTCATGCAAGTTCTTATCATATACATTTAAAGGCATTGTAGTCCTGCATCACATATATCCCAACTTTTTGTTTAAACATAAAAAATCACTTAATAATTTAAAGCATGTCCCTAAGGCTTTGTATGAGATATTTAACTCAACTTCTTAGATTACAAGTGAAGTAAAAGGATAATGGAATATTTCTCTCCAACATGAAGTGCATTAATGAACTAATTATAAGACTTAGTATGAAAAAAATCAAATCTATAAACATCCTAATGGTCCTAGTAAAAAGTTAGATAAGGATACTAGTGGGAAGTCGATGGATTCCAAAATATATAGAGGACCATTATTGCATTTGACTTTGAGCAAATTAGTTATAGCATTTTCTCTAAGACTTTTAATTAGATTTTAATGATATCTTCATGAGTATCATTTGACAACTTTAAAGTGATTTTTTTGGGTATTTAATTAGCTCACCTAATCATGAACTATGGTATCCTAAGAATTATGCTAATTATGCAGAGTGCATAGATGAAAAGAAGAGCACCTCAACCTCTTATTACTTCTTAGGGCTCTCACTTGCATCTGCGTCTAATAGGAATTAGAATTCCATTGCTTTATCTAATACATATAGAGGCAGAGTATGCCACTATAGATAGTTACATCACATAATACTTTGGATTATGCAACTAATTGATGACTTGGGATTTATATTAGATTAAATCCTAATTAAAGGTGGCAATATTATTATAATAAACCAATCAAAATATCCAATCCAACACTAAAAAACTAAACACATTCAACTTCTTCATCACATCAATTGGGATCACATAGCCTTAGGTGATGTAGTTATAGAATTTTTCAACACATATTTTCAACTGATAACTATTTTAATGAAACCCTTAACAAAACATTAATTTGGTTCACTTAGAATTATTCTATAGATGTTAGATCTATCATTATAGGTTTTGTTTAGATATGAATGTTTTTGAACAAAATCTCATTAAGGACCTCACTAAATAACAAATTCCAAATGAAATATTAAAATTAAAAACCTAATAGGTACCCATAAATTGAATGACACCAACAAATATTTATGGGAACCCGTAAAATCGGTTGTATGAATTTTTTATTTCACATGTTGCCATGTGGCATTGTAAGTAATAGAGATCCCATTTGACCCCTATCAATTCTTAAATGGAAGTTTGAAAGCTAGCCTTTAACCACTTTATCACAATGTATTCAAACTCATTATCGCTCATTACTACCTATTTATAGCCTCTAACTAACCCTATCATATTTTTTGAATTTTTAAATTTCAAAATTCTCTTATTTAATTTATATAGAAAGCCAAATTCTCACCTTTTAGTTGCTAATATCCCTTTCAATTTATACCCTAAGTCTAAGTTAAAAGATGTACGGTTCTTGTAAGGAAGAAAAGGTCATACAGGTGTTGCATTTTATAATTAGCCTCTTTCCATTTGGTTTTCTCTAACCTATTTCTTATGTGAATATTTTTCCCTACTCTATTTTAAATTTTATCCTCTTCTCATATTGTACCACCATGAAAATATGGTCAACATGGTAAAACAACTTCAGCAAATAGGATTATATATGCTTCTTATGCCAACAAAAATAGTTCCAACATAAATTTATCCCACTATACAAACCCTTCCATTAATCTTGGTTGAAATATCTTACCTTTATTCTAACAATTTGAACTTCATATTATACTTCAATGTGTTTCTTTATTTTGATATGAGATTAATCAAATATTATATAATAATATGACCAGTCCTAAGCTTATTCAAGGTTTTCAGATAAAAATCTCTAAATAAAATCTTCACACATTCTATTCTCTTTTTAGTTAGGGTGAAGAAATATAAGTAATTGAAAGTTTGTGTAGGCTAATTGGATGGAGCACATCAAATTGCCATACTAATTGAATGATTGAGCAATGGCCCACCATGGAAAAACCATTGAAAGAATAGGTTCTAGATGCAAAAGAAGAGGTAGTAGATGAATACTTTAAAGACTTCCAAGCTATGTTTTTGAATTATAATAAAGTTTTAGCTTTATCTCATTTTTTGTTTTTCTTAGTTTGTATGTAGTCCTCTTGTGGCTTTCTTTGCTTTTGTATATAGTACTCCAGCACCAGCCCCCCCCCCCCCCCCCCCCCCCCCCCCCCCCCCCTGCGATATGTTTTTGTGATAATAATGGAGTAGAAATTTGGAAATGAACTTATTATTGTAAATTGTCTTTGGGGGAGAAAGGAAAAAAAAGGAAGATACCACGCTTGTATCTCTATAGACACATATCAATGAAATTAAGGATATTTTTTACATATGTTGATGTTCACTTATATTACATTTCCTACAAATTTCACTGTCAATTATATTGTGTTTCTTACAAATTTTATATCAAATTTTTCTCATAAAAATCAAGTTCTTAATGTGTATATTACATCTTCAAAAGGGGAAAGATTGTTTAAACTATGAGCGCCAAGCTTATGATTAAATTTTAATGATTATAAATATCATTAAGAAAATATAATTGATAGTTTCAATCCAGGAAATAAGAACACAATCAGAATGTCTTAATCTCAAGAAGACAATTTAAAATGAACTAGAAAAATATGTGGTGTCTTTTGTATACAAGAGAAATGATAATAAAAATGTCGAAGATATGCAAGGTAGGAAAGTTAAGGTTGGAACTATCCTTTAGAACTAAGTTAGGTATTCACTTAGTAACACCATTAAATGGTTTATTTTTAAGGCCAAAGCATTTGTTTAAATATTATTACAAAACTTATCTAAAATAAACAAAATAGATATTTTGATGAAAATACCCTAATATGTTTAAGAGAAAATTTTCGAAATAATATATAATGCAAACTTAAACGGCCTCAACAAAGGTTAGTTGGTTTTTGCAAAGTTTTAATGGGCATCTAAAATGATTTACCTTCAAAATGCAGGACTTGGGGAACTTGGAATATTAAATATGGAGGGCTCGCTAAAAAGGTTTGTGGGGCTCTACAAACTACTTTGTCGGCTTCCATAAAGTTTACCCATCTTTGAAAATATAAAAATATAGAAAGTTTTAATGGAGTATTATAGCAATTAGAAACCTAATTAATGTCAAGTTTCACTCCATTTTTGAATGTATGTAGTTAATAAGCATATGAAATTACTAATTATAAATAATTTAGTTAGTCATTAGAAGCCCTTGATGTTAAATTTCTAAAACCTAGGTAATAGGATTGCTTTTTCACTCAAAACATATCCAATAATGAGAAATTTTGCCACAAAGCCCTATTGAATGATTTTGCAAGAAAGTTTTCTATAGATCAGTTTGAGAGGGGTTAAAAACTTATTTTCTTAAACCTTATCAAGGTTTATAGTTTGACTTGCTTTACTTCTTCACACTTTGGGAAATCCACATGTAAGAATTCATTTTCTTATTGTATTGATTGATTTATATTTGATTATTCCTACATTATGTTGGAGTATTCTAACGAATAATACCCATGGGAGGTTGTCTCGATGAAAGGGGAAATTTTCTGAGAGAGAAATGTAAAGGCTCCTCCACTTATCAAAGGAGTAACAATTTTGTTTGTGTAGGCTATCTATACAATCCTAAATGTGGAGGAAACATAAGAATGGATGTTGGCTAGCTACAACTGAACCATGTAAAAATCATTGCAAATTTATATGTTTTTTTTAATCTTTTTCACTTCTAATTTTTATCTTATGTTAATACTTAATTTTTCTGTGAGCATCATGGTATTTGTTTGGTAAAAATAGTTTAAAGTTTGTGTAAATTTTTTAAATACCCAATTCACCCCCTCTTAGGCTCATGCAAACCAATAATAATACTTCCAATTTTTAGTTTAAGGGAATAAAATAAGTTTTAAGGTTTGAGACTAATTTACTACATCATAAACCCCCACCTCCCAGGTATTTTTCAATCTTATGATTAATGAAATATAAGCCCCAAATTTTTAATAAAATGAATAACTAAAAAAAAAAAAAAATCAAAACTTTAAAGCCTAACATAAGATATTTTGAAGTATTCTTCCTGAATTAGATATTCATTAGAACTAAATTGAATATAAGGTAATTCAAAATATTTTCTATTTAGAGCATTCACTACAACATTAGCCTTATCAGGCGGACAATGAAAAGTCTGATCATAGTCTTTGTTCAGCTCATGGCATTTTCTTTGCCTCAAATTTTGATCCTTCTAGGTAAAAATACACTTCAAATTCAGATTATCAGTAAAGATCTCACATCTTATTCTATACAAAGAATGACTCCAGGTTTTTAAAAGAAATTCCATAAAAGTAACTTCAAGATTGTGTGTTAGATAGTTTCTCTTATCAAACACTATGACGTTGTGTCTAGGCATTGCAGTGTCACGCTCTATAAAGATAGAGCTAAGATATATTATCATTAAATATTTATAAAATATCAAAATTTGCTTAATTTACATTTGCTAAAATCGTCTCCCCATAGAGCAGCCTGCTAGAAAGAGTAAGAGAGAACATTCTAGATAGAGAAAAGCCATTTCATGTGGCTTTGGGTCTATTTTGACCATCAGGATAGTTCTAAAAATTGTCTGGGTCGAGTTAGGTTACATTTTGTTTATCTCAATTTTTAATAATTCCAAGTTTTGTTAAATTTTCTATTATTTTAATTAAAATTTGGGTATATTTATTTACTCGACAAATCTTTATCGTGTAATGATTGCTATACTATAGAAGGCCATATTTTACATGATCTAATATTTTATTTATAAATTTTCATGATGTAATTTTTATAATACATTATTTTAATGATGTGGTTAAATGTTCTGATACCTATAAATAGCATTGTAATATAATAATTTTTTGGAAATCCAGCCATGAATAATGTGTGGTAATCTAGTGAATTTCTAACAAATTATAAATATTATATGGGGCTTTTTGCTTGAATTTTTTTTGTTTGTATGTTAATAAAGATGCTATGAAATCCTGTGATAACTCTGACACTGAGTAGTATAAATGAAAATGCATTTATTTATATGTTTATGTTTGTGAAATATGTGAATATGGATGAATACTGATGGTTAATGAAAATTTTGATGTGTTATATGTTTGGATTCGTAAAGGTATAAAATTTCTAAATATTTGTGGAGCTATACATTTGGGAGTTATAAGGGCCTGTATTTGATATGTTATTGCAAGAAATCAAGAGCTTGAATTATGAATTTTGATAACTATTAGGAGGTATAAGGGCTTGAGAAAAAATTCTATCTATTCTAAGATATGAATCTAAAGTGCTTACTGTTTTATTTTCTTGATGTTATTTTATTTTAATTAGTAGTTTAAAAATATTGCTTACTACATTGTGGAAACTTGTGTATTTTGAACCATCTTATTAGACAACCATACAAATGAATTTACCTTATCTTAATATTTTTTCTTTATCATTGGAAGAAATTATTATTAAAGCTTGATTAATGTGGATTGCTAAGTTATGGTGGCTCTTACTTATTTTTGGTATATGTTGAAAGTTTGACAGGGATGTTAAGCCCTTATGAACTAGCCCAAGGTTAACCAAGAAGGGAGGGGGGTGGGGGGGGGGGGGGGGTGAATTTGTATTTTAAAAAATATTTCAATAAAAAAAAAAAAAACTCAAACCAAACCAAAATTCACCACAAAGAAATTTAAAGTGCGAAAATTAAATGTAAAAAAGCAATAGTAAAGAACAAATAAATTTATAGTGGTTCGATCAACTTGACCTACGTCCACTCCCTAGAAGTGCCCTCCAAGTATTCCACTAAACTCAGTGACTCTCCTTTTTCTCCCACAGTGAGGCGGAGAAGCCTTTACAAAACCTTCTTTCCACCGACACCGGTGAGGCAGAGAACTTAACTCCTTTTGCTTCCTCGTGAAGTAGGCAGAGGACCTTGATCTATTGTTGAAGTGGACCTCTCTCAACCCTCCAAGGATAAGGGACTATGATCAGAGAAGACGACATGGATCAATGCTTGGAGTAACCTTTGTGAAACCCCTCACAAACTCCCCCTCATAAGATCCTCTCTCTCTCTCCCTCTTCTCCCCCTCTCCTCTAGGCTCCCTCGGGTCAAGACAATAACAAAAGATACCCTCATAGGTGATATAAGAGATCTTATATAGAAGAGCTTCGGAATAGCTCTTAATTGAAATAAATCGACATTGTCATCCAGGGCGATCTAGAGATCGTCCTATACGATCAGTATAATTTTAGCTCAATCAGCCGGGATAATCTGGGATGATCAGAAGAAATTTGTTTATATCATCTAGGACGATAGGATATCATCATGTATGATTAGTATAAATCATTGAATATCATCCAGATAATCTCACTGAAAGGATGTCTGGATGATAGAAAAGTAGCTTGATTGTCCATGCCGATCTAACGATCATTCTAGATGATTAGTTTAAATATGTGAAAATCATCCAGAGCATCGCCCTGAATAGCAGCTGGCCGATGTGTGATTGTCCAGGAATAGTTAAGGTTTTTGAACTAATCTTCCCGGCCGATCTTATGATTGTCTAGGATGATATGATCGAGCAATCAAACCTTAATTGCTTTCCTTAATTACTAGATTAATTTAGGCATAATTGTGTTGCATCATCCTGGACAATGTCCAAAAATAAATCGTACCTAAATAGATCTCGTGGCTGATTATTTTTTATTTGAGCCTATCATCCCGGCTGATACAAATATCATCCAGGACTATGAGCTTAATGATGGCTACCTTAACTAGGATGCCCTAATTAGGGTTTCCATGGTTATGTTTTGCCTAGCTTTTATTTTTTAAAAATTGTAATCAATGATTGACATCCCTAAATAATTTAAAGGAAGAAACACCATTAATTATTTCCCTTTCTCTAACTCCTCTTAGTGGTGTAATTTTCTTTTCTAAACAAAAATCTATTTCATATTAACAATTGTACTTTAAAATTGAGTTCTTTTCTCTATTCTTAGGCTAATCTATCTCATATAAATAATGTACATGATCATTAAATCACTTTCAAGCTTTCTTGATTATGTTGTTGCATTTATCATATGAATATGATTCTACTTTGTGGTTTACTCCTCCGTATAATAGAGTGAGTTTTCCTTCTCTATAATCTGGAAGATATTCTCATAACTGGGAGTCTTTAAAAGTTTCAAAAAGAAGCTAGCTTGTAAAAAGACAAGAAGCATAAAATGAGCCCAAATAAAAAAAATAGAGAAGATGCACAATGATCACCAAATTATTGAAAGATACACAAACTATATCAAAAATAAAAAAATATGCAAAGAGCGCCAAATAATTGATAAGAGGCACAAAATGAGCCCATATGAAATCAAGCTTCCTTCTTTTTCAAATATTTAAATATTAGATGAACTCATGTGTCACTTGATATTTTCAAAAGACTTAATTTTTGAACCTCTTGATCATGACCAATTACTTTGTTATATTATTCTATCAGACATTTTTTTTAACGAAGTTTTGAACGGATCACTTTTCTTATTAGATTATTTTTTTAATTAGATATTTATTTTCAAAAGATGGTTTGCCCTATACAAACTCCGAGTTGGGGTTAACAGGATAGGTTGCTCAACTATTTTTTAGATTTGGCAATGTTAATTATTTTTTTAATAATTTTTAATCCTATCATAATGAAAATTTATTATTGTCTAGTATTGATTAAAAAAACTATTTTTTAAATATGTTTACTATTTTTATTAATTATTTGTTATGTTTTTGCTAATTTTTTATGCTTTATTTATTTTTGGACCTCTTCTGATAATCTTCATCCATCTTTAGGTTTTCATTATTTTTATTCACATCGTCCCTGATGATTTTTCTATTATGCTAGACGATGTCATCAATACACTACACATCATCTATTTGACAGGTGATCTGACTCTATTATTTGAGATTATTCTAGATGATCCACATTGTCCTAAATGATCTTATTGAATTTAGCTCAATTATCGGTGATTGTCCTAACTGATCCACCTATTCATCTTGGATTATCAATGTGGCAAAAATGGTTAAACATTTTAAATTTGATTGATACAATTCATTATTCCTCATTATCCTGAATGATACTCCTGTTCATTCTGGATGATCCATATAGTCAAAAATCATATTAGCTTACTCCTCGGGCCGATCGCCTACGTCTAATCATCCCAGATGCTGTCCGATCAACCTGGATGATATGACCACCTTTTTGAACAATCATCCTAGATGTCATTATTGTTGCTAGTTGTCTCAAATTATTCAACAATAATCCTGGGTGATTTGGCTGATTCTTAATAAATAAAAATTTTTGAACCATTTTTCCTCACAATAATTGCTTCAATCCTTCCTCTCCCTTATACTTTCAACGGCTAGTGGAAAGCATTCTAGAATGCTTACTGGAAGCTCCTCGAAGCTGTCAACCCTCAATTAACTGAGATGGTTTATCGATCTCCCTATCTTCGCTACAAAACTACTGGAATCATAACTTATATGATTATCAATCTGCGCACCCTCACATACCTAGTGATAGATCTATTTGTTGAAATTTATTCAATATGAATTAGGTTGTTTGACCTAAGCTTATATCCCAGTGGCTAACCGAGAGGGGGGGGGGGTGAATTGGTAATTAAAAATTTATCACTCTTTTTAAAATTGAACCGATAAGAACTTTAGTGAGTTTTTGTAGAAAAGGTTTTTCAACCACAAATTTAAAAAGTAAAAATAAAAGTAGCGCAAAATAAAAAGACACAAGATTTATAGTGGTTCGGTCAAACACGACCTACATCAACTACCCGGAGGCACCCTCCGAGTATTGCACTAATACCAATAGTGACTCTCCTTTTGCACCCACAACAAGGCGGAGAAGCCTTTTATAAAACTCTCTTCCACCACTACCCGGTGCGGTAGAGACCATCGTCCTTTTACACTCTCCCAGTGTTGGCAGAGAACCTTCGTCCTTTTACACTCTCCCAATGTTGGCAGAGGACCGTCCGTCCCTTTATACTCTCCCATTATTGGCAGAGAACCGTCCGTCCTTTTACACTCTCCAAGTGTAGGCAGAGAACCCTTCGGCTATTCACACTCTCCAAGTGTCGGCAGAGAACCGGATCTCCTTGACTGATCTTCTCACAAGAAATCTAGAACGATGAGAGAAAGGAGTGAAGTAATCACACATCACAATTGGAGATTCTTACATTTGAGTACCAAGTGAATTCTTCATGCTCCAGTAGTAAGAATCCTCCTTCAAACACTCTCTCACACTCTCTCCTTCACTCTCCCTTTAGTTAACTTGAAGATCAGTAGGCAAAAAGATTACAGGACAGTTTTAAGTGGACTTTATATAGGAAAGACACGAAAATCCATCCAAAAACTGCTAACTTTCAAGTATGTACACAACCAATCATCCTGGACGATCGTTAGATCGTCCCGTACGAATAGTGTTAAATCAGTTGTATATGAACCCAATGTATATTGGTACGAACTGACTTCATACCTGATCATTGTCCCGTACAAAATAAGTTTTTCTAGGGATGAACAGTTATATCAAGGGTTCGTTCTGACGAAACTGCAGGACGGTCCCAAATTATCAGGGAATAGAGGACTTCGTCCCGGGACGAATATGAATGTTCGTTTGGACGAATAGTTCAAGTCATGTGTCTAGAGAACTTCGTCCAGGGACGAGCAGGATGGATCGTCTGAATGATTAGTTTAACTCAAGTGTCCAGATGACTTCGTCCAGGGATGAATGGTACACTTCGTCTGGATGAACAGTTCAAAGTGAGAATACAGAGCACCTCGTCTAGGGACGAATAAAGAAATTTGTCTGGACGATCAGGACTTAAGAAAAAATTTTTCACTTTCTGTTCATTCCATTGCTCTTTCGAGGGGATAATTGACTTGATTGTCCCTTATGAACTTGGTTCGTCCCATACGATCAGTATGATTTTTTAAAGATCTCCCCAAGTGTGTGAGTCCTAAGCTACTCAATTACAATCATACTATCTCAAACTCAATACAATGAAAAATACAAACTTTAATTTACAAACTATCTCATGCTGAATTTGATTTGATGTCTTCTTTAGTCTGGAGTTCAATTTTCTTGAAATGTTAGTCCACACAAGAGCAAAAATAATTCTTCCAAAAAGTATTAGGAAAATATGATACTTAAAATAATAATATTTAGAATCATCAAAACTATGCAAGTTGTAAGAATGTAAAACATGCAAATAGCAACTCTCTTAACAATCTCCTCCTTTTTGATGATGGCAAAACAATTATTGTTTATATAATTTTTAAATTCTAAGAATCTCCTAAACTCCCCCTGAATTGATAAACATGGGAAAATAAAGAGGCATTGCACGACAATTTTATCTCTCTTTTTTATTATTATTTAAAAAAATACAAACATTTATGATATGAAACAAAAATACGAACAAAATGCGAGAACAAACAATATTTTCTCTCCCTTTTTGACAACAACAAAAAGAGAAGAAGAAAAAGAACAAAATGTGAGAAGTCATATGATAATCTTTTTATAAGAGATCCTTAAAAGTGATTGAAATAAATTTTGCAAATAAAATCAAATCATTAGGCAAATAAAATGATTCATAGAATTTAAGAAGAGATATAACATTGATAGTAAAGAAGATTTTCAAAAACATGAGTCAATTTAGACATTGAGATAAAGAATATCATTATATAAATGATGAATATGAAATTTATATATTTCAAATTTCAATACGAAATAAAATTATACAGAAGATTAATTTGAATTAATAGATTGAAAGATTAAGGAAGAAATCTAAATAAAATACAACTTCTGGTGCTTTGCGCATCTTTTCAATATTTGTGGCACCTTTTTTGTGCATCTTTTTACTTGTGGGCTTATTTTGTGCCTCTTTTTCAAATTGCGAACCATTACGCATTCTTTTTTATTTTTGTACATTTGTACATTTTCAATTGTATTCGCAATCTTTCTAAAATCAATAATATTAAATTTCAAATTTCTCTAAGTACAATAATATTTATATTGATAATAAAAATACAAAATAAGAAAACATCACAATTTGTAATAATAATATGAAAATTTAAATTAGTCTAACAAGAGACATAAGATTGATATTCTTAATTACATCAAGTTCTAAGCACAACTTAAATTTAGAAAAAATAGATTTTCTAATGAATTTAATTTTGTATTGCACTTCAAGGTATAACACTTGTACGATAAATTTTTTTAGGGATTTTCATATAGGCTAATACACATTTTAAAACAAGATTAAAATTAAGACAAGATAACTTATATTGATATCATGATGATGAATATTACAATAAGCAGAAATGATATCAATACACTTAGAATTTGAACTAAAAATATAAAACACAAATGCTAACACATAACTAAAACACATCACACTAAAACACATCACATCATAATCAATCTCATCACAAGTACATAAATTAAAGAAGATCATATGGAAGTACATGAATCGCTCTAATGGGCCCTGATTTGGAGGAGGAGGTGGAGCATTAAAGAAATTAAAATAATTGCTTATCATAAGCATATTGGAACTTATATCATCTAGCTTCTCTCGCATCCATCCCATGTCCTGATTGTGCTGAGCATCCTGTTGTTGTAAGTGAGTTTACATTTGATTAAATCTTTGATCAAAATGAGTCTCTAGATGATCAAATATGTGAACCAAATCTTGGTAATTTGGTTCACCAGCAGGTGCAGGTGGAGGTGCAGGTGCAGGTTCAGGTTCCTCCTCTAAGTCACTAATAACATGTGTTTCTTTATGGAAGATTGCTCTAAAAGATCCATCATTGTAGTAGAGAGGTTCTTCAAAATCTTGAATTGGAGGAACTAAATCATACTTCTTCTCCAAAATGTAAGTAACAAGATGTCCTAAGGCAATGTTTTTCTTTCTCTTGTGGGAGACATGGTAAATCTCAGAAAGTCTATAAAGGTGGTCAATGATTAATTGGGCTTCATCTATGGGTTGGCTAGTCAGAATTATATAGGTCACTGTAGAAAGAAGAGGTGTAATGTTTACTCGATCATCAGCTTTAGGTATAATAGAAGTACGAAGAACATGCTGGATGATTCGAGCCTTTTTACTAAGAGTTGATACTTTGGGTACATGAGTTACTCCACCATGTCGTCTAATAACATAATTTATTTCAGTCCAGTCAAAATCAGAAGAATTGGTTAAGGTATGGGCTCTAATCCCTTCAGCCCTTAAGTTCAGAAAAATTTATAAGTCTGCCTTAGTGATCTCTACTTTCTTCTTAAAAATAAATGACCTAATCACAGATGGTCAGAGTTAAAGGACATGTTTGCAAGAAAGTAGTGAAGGGTCTCCTTATTATAGAAGTGAACTAGAGTGAGAATGAGGCCAAATTAGGTGGCAGCAAACATATTCATTACCTGAAAATTCAGTTATTCTTGAAGAAGAACTCTAGATGGAGTGATTTTGGCTGAAGCAAACCTATGGAAGGACTCCTCATTGCCCTTGGATAGGAAGTTTTCACTAGAGCTTTTGGGTGGTCCTTTAGGCAGTACCTTTTGTCTTTTGTTAGAGCTAGCCATAAAGAAGATCTAGTTGAATAGGGGTTTGAAAGGGATGTTTGAAGTGATGAAATGTGAGTTCAAAAGCCTTCAATTTAAAGAAAAATGAATTTTCGTATAGATAAAATTAAATTCATCCCGTATGAATTTCAGTTCATCTCGTACGAACAAAATTTCGTATGGACAAACGAATGAGTCCAAAAATGAAACGGCTTTTTATAATCACACAAGTTATGATGCATCCTTTTGTACAGACTTTTGACCAAACGATCGTACAGACGAACAGATGTTCGTCCTGGAAGATCAGATATTTTAGATCATTTTAATGGCAGTTTAAACCGTCCCCCACATCGAATCGCCAAGCATTCGTCTGTACGAACCATATGTTTGTACGTATGATCATGCATAATGAAATTGAACTTATCCTTTTAACTGTCTACATTCGTACATACATTTGAACATATCGTCCGGACGATCGTGATGATTGTACAGACAAATAGTAAAATGAAAACTGAAAAACTATATGTAAACTATTCAAATCCGACAGTTAATATACCACACAATTCATCTCGTACGAAATGAATTTCGTCCCAGACAATTTTCACTTAATTTTTAAGCATGTATTAAAAAATCTAGATGTGAGAATTTTTC
The DNA here is from genome assembly GCA_022539455.1 of Dendrobium nobile. Classification (NCBI taxonomy): domain Eukaryota; kingdom Viridiplantae; phylum Streptophyta; class Magnoliopsida; order Asparagales; family Orchidaceae; genus Dendrobium; species Dendrobium nobile. The sequence goes on from CM039734.1 coordinate 39,951,003, forward strand.
AAATCTAAACACAAACACAATAAAAAATGATTCAAAATATAGAAAAGCACAAACTCAAATACAGAAAATCACAAACTCAAAAATACACACAAAACACTAACTAAAAAAATACACATCAATGTTGCAGAATCATTTTAATTAAGCATTCAAATCGATCACACCAAGCCTTGTTCATAATGTATTGAAAGGATCAAAGGCTAGTGGTTTTGTAGAAATGTCTGCATGTTAATTTTCTGTAGAAACCTGAATGAGTTCAATTTCTCCTTTGGATACATGATCCCTTATGAAATGATGCCAGATGTCTATATGTTTGGTTCTTGAATGTTGAATAGGATTTTTAGAAATGCAAATAGCACTAGTGTTATCACAATAAATGAGAATAGTGCCTATAGTTAATCCTAAATCAATCAACTATTGTTTCAACCAAAGTACTTAAGCCACACAACTTCCTAATGCTATGTATTCAGCTTCAGCAGTAGATAGGGCTACTGAATTTTATTTTCTATTGGATCAAGAGACTAAAGAATTTCAAATAAACTAACATGTTCCAGAAGTGCTATTTCTATCAACCCTTCAACTTGCAAAGTCAGAATCTGAATAACCAATTATTTCAAATGAAGAGCTAAACTTAGGATACCAAATTCCTAAGTTCTGAGTTCTTAACAGATATCTTAAAATCCTTTTTACTGCTGTCGAATGTGATTCTTTTTATCTGATTGAAATTTATCACACAAATAAGCACTAAACATATTATCAGGCCGGCTAGCTATCAAGTAAAGCAAAGATCCAATTATCTCTCTAAATTTCTTTTGATCAACAAATTTTCTCTTAGGGTACTTATCCAACTGAACTAAGGAACTCATAGGTGTACTAACAGGTTTAGCATTATCCATTTCATACTTTTTGATGATGTCCTTAACATACTTCGACTGACTAAGAAATGTACCCTCCTCAATTTGCTTAAATCTAAAGCCTAGAAAGTAACTTAAATCTCTCATTAGACTCATCTCAAATTCACTACTCATTATTTTAGAAAAATCATCACAAAGATTTTTATTTGAAGATCAAAAGATGATGTCATCAACATAAATTTATACAATGAGTATATCCTTTTCAAATTTCTTCAAAAAGAGTAGTATCCAAACTTCCTTTTTCAAATGATCTTTCAAGTAGGAAGGTGCTCAATCTCTCATACCAAGCCCTAGGTGCCTCTTTCAATCAATATAATACCTTTTTCAGTTTGAATACATGATTAGGGTGTTTAGAATTTTCAAAACCTGGAAGTTGTTCTACAAAACATCCTCTTGAATTACCCCATTTAAAAAGGTACTTTTTACATTCATTTGGTATAATTTAAATCCTCTAAAATAGGCAAAGGCTAACAAAACCCTAATTACTTCAAGTCTAACTATAGGGGCAAAAGTCTTCTCAAAATTAATCTCTTCAATCTGATTATACCCCTTAGCTAATAATGTAGCCTTATTTTTAATGACTACTCATCAGTCATTCATTTTATTTTTGAATATCCACTTAGTTCCAACTACACTTTGATCCTTTGGCCTTGTAGTTAATTCCCAAACTTTATTTCTTACAAATTAATTTAACTCTTCTTGCATAGCCAAAATCCAAAATTCATCCGAAAGTGCTTGATCAACATTTGTGGGTTCTATGGTTGAAATAAAGGCTGAATGATTGACTTCTTTGTTTAGTCCATGCCTAGTCCTTACACCCTCACTAGGTTCACCAATAATCAATTTCTTTGGGTGGTTTTTAGGAAATCTAAAATCTCTAGGCAAAGGGTTTTCTATATCCAAATTTTCTTTCAAATTTTCTTCTAAATTTATTTTATCAATCTTTTGGGAGTTAATCTCATTCTCATCTTCTACAGAATTTGGTTCTTCCAAAATTCTAGATTCATCAAATACAACATGTGTGGTCTCCTCAATTACCTAAGTTCTTTTATTGAATACTCTATAAGATTTTCCAACACTTGAGTATCCTATAAAAATTCCTTCATCTGATTTTGGATCAAATTTTTCTGGCAGATTTTCCATTATTATGAATAAATAGCTTACATCCAAAAACATGCAAATATGACAAATTGGGTGTTATTCCTTTTAGTAACTCATAGGGTGTTTTATTTAATTTTGATCTCATATTCACCCTATTCAAAACATAACATGCAGTGCTAACCGCCTCAGCCCAAAAATATTTAAGAAGTGAGTATTCTGCCAATATGGCTTGGGCGACTTTTATTAATGTTCTATTTTTTCTTTCGACTGCCCCATTTTGCTGAGGGATTCTAGGTGTAGAATAATTATGATTAATTCCTTTTTTCTTACAAAAATCCTCAAATTTTTCATTCTCAAATTCTCCTCAATGATTACTTTGAATATTCATAATTTCACATCCTAGCTTTCTTTGAATCCAAGTCGAAAAGTTTCTAAATTCCTCAAATGATTCACTCTTATGAAATAGAAATCTAACCCATGTGAATCTAGAGTAATCACCCACAATCATAAATCCGTATACCTTCCCTCCTAGACTTATAGTTCCAACATGTACAAAAATATCCATATGCAAAATCTCCAAGGGTTTACTAGTTCTAAGATCCTTATTGGACTGAAAAGAGAACTTCACCTATTTTCCTAATTGACATGCATCATAAAGATGGTCCTTAGTAAAGTCTAGTTTTGGTATACCTCTTACTAGGTTCTTTTGGGTAATCATCCTAAGGTTTTTCATGCTAGAGTGACAAAGTCTCCTATGTCAAAGTCATGACTCATCAGAAATAGTTTTTAAATAAAAAGTAGTAGGAGTTTTAATGCAATTCAAGTCTAGCATAAACACATTATTTACCCTTATACCATTTAAAACATCATTTCCATTTAAGCTTAATATGCAGCTAGTAGGAAAAAAATTTACACTGTATCCTTTATCACATAGCTGGCTTATACTTAACAAATTATTCTTTAAGCCTTCTACCAATAACACATTTTTAATGAAAATGTTTTTAAGATTTCCAATCATACTTGACCCAACCACCTTCCTTGTGATGTTATCTCCAAGTGTAAACTTGCCTCCACTCCTGGCTTCGAGCAATATGAATTGTGCAGTATCTCCAGTCATATGCTTTGAGCATCCACTGTCCAGGTACTATATGCTCTTATGAGGTCTTGTATGAGAGCGACCCTGCAAATATATCAAATGTTAGACCTAGGAACCCAAATAAGTTTGGGTATTCCTTTTGGCAATTTATTAATAGATGCATGTATGATATGTCTAGGTTTATGCATCTTAGGTTTCCACACCAAATAAGTTTTCTTCTTAAAAGTATAGGTGTGAGCTATATGTCCAATCAATCCACAATTATTACATTTGACTTTTGGAAATGGATTCCTAAGTCTTCTACTATTCATCTGTCTATTAAGGGATTGCATAAATTTAGCATACAAAATAGGATTAGTGAGATCTTCAAGTTTAGGGGGTATCCTATTATCCTCGAGAGCATTTATCTTCAATTTGTAAAATGAATTCATATCTTTCAAAATTTGATTTGTATAATTGACTCGATATATTTTGCTCTCTGATTCATAATTATTATTCTTGATTTCAATTTGACGTTCTGCAAAGGATGTTTTTAACATTTCATGATTTTTATTCAAGTCATCAAACTCATTAACTAATTTCATTTGGTTGTCATCAATTAAAGCATGATCTTTCCTAAGGATTTCATGTTCCTTTTGTAATTCCTGAAATTTTAAGCTCAGATTAGTATGCATTTTCTTTAATTTTCTATATGCATCATGCATGTTTTTAGAAACTTCAAAAAGTTTATTGTAAGTCAAGTCACATACCTCTTCTTGATATGACTGATCAAGTTTATCGGCCATTAAGCACAGATTAGTGACTTCCTCTTCCTTTTCCATCTCTGATGAGATTGAAGCTGAGTCCGCCCAGAAAGCAGTTTGGAATTTCCTCTTTGCCTTCTTCATAATTGGTTTCTCATTTACCTTCTCCTTGCTAGGTCTGGCTTTGAGTTTTGGGCAGTCTGTCTTAATATGTCCAGGTTTCCTGCACTCATAGCAAATAATATCATTTGAAACCTTGACATTTCTATTAAATTTACCTCGATTCCATTGCTGACGTCTCTTTTGCTTCCTCTTCAAAAACCTTATGAATTGTCTAGTCATTTGTGCAATGTCATCTTCATCCTCTGGTTGTGAGTGTTCACTCTCTGACTCCTCCACTTTCAGTGCTATGTTCTTCTCCCTTCGTGGTTCACCTGCATTAATCTTTCTTTGGCTAACTCCTTGCTCATAAGTAATTAGCGATCCAAGAAGATTGTCAATAGAGTAAATATTTAGATCTTTAGACTCTGTAATTGCAGTAATTTTAGCATCATAAGTAGTAGAAAAATAATAAAGTATCTTATTAACCATTTCAACATTCGTTAGTTCCCTACCCAATACATGTAAAGAGGTGACTATTTGTGTAAATCTTGTGTACATATCATAAATGGATTCATTTGGTTCATGCAAAATAATTCATAATCATGCAATAAGATATTAAGTCTAGATTGCTTAACCTCATTAGTCCCCTCATAAGTTATACAAAGTCTATCCCATATGTCCTTTCCACTCTTACAAGTAGAAACCTGCATGTAATCTTCTAGTTTAAGAGCATAAAAGAAACTATTTAAGCATTTGGCATTTAGTTGTGCTAAGTCACATTCTTCTACTGTCCAGTCCATAAAAGGCATTTAAACTCTAACTCCGTCAACTAGTCTAGTTAGTTTTGTATACCCTTACTGAACTAAGATTCACATACGGTAATCAAGTAACTATAAAAATATAGACATGCATGTTTTCTAAAAATCAAAAGGAATATTGTCGAATAATGAAGGTCTAGTTATAGAGTAACCCTCAGGTGTATTTCGGTTTTCAAATGTAGCCATCTACATTATTCAAAAAGTAGTTTAAACTTATGATTTTGAAACAAAGCTCTGATACCACTTATTGAAACTTGTTCAATATGAATTAGGTTGTTAGACCTAAGCTTATATCCTAGTGGCTAGCCAAGAGGTGGGGGTGAATTGGTAATTAAAAATTTATCCCTTTTTTAAAATTAAATCGATAATAACTTTAGTGAATTTTTATAGAAAAGATTTTTCAACTACAAATTTAAAAAGTAAAAAACAAAAGCAATGGAAAATAAAAAGACACAAGATTTATAGTGGTTCGGTCAAATACGACCTACATCAACTCTCCGGAGGCACCCTCCAAGTATTGTACTAATACCACTAGTGACTCTCCTTTTGCACCCACAACAAGGCGGTGAAGCCTTTACAAAATCTCTTTCACCACTACCCGGTGCTGCAGAGAACCGTCTTCCTTTTACACTCTCCCAGTGTTGGCAGAGAACCGTCATCCTTTTACACTCTCCTAGTGTTGGCAGGGAATCGTCCGTCCTTTTACACTCTCCCATTGTTAGCAGAGAACCATTTATCCTTTCACACTCTCCAAGTATAGGCAGAGAACCCTTTGGATGTTCACACTCTCCAAGTGTCGGCAGAGAACCAAATCTCCTTGACAGATCTTCTCAGAAGAAATCTAGAAGGATGAGAGAAAAGAGTGAGTAATCACAAATCATAATTGGAGATTCTTACCTTTGAGTACCAAGTGAATCCTTCACGCTCTAGTAGTAAGAATCCTCCTTCAAACACTCTCGCACACTCTCTCCTTCACTCTTCCTTCAGTTAACATGAAGATCAGTAGGCAAAAAGATTACAAGATAGTTTTAAGTGGACTTTATATAGGAAAGACACGAAAAACCATCCAAAAACTACTACCTTTCAAGTCTGTACATAGTCATTCATCTTGGACGATTGTCAGATCATCCCGTACGAATAGTTTAACTCAAGTGTCCAAAGGACTTCATCCAGGGATGAATGGAACACTTAGTCTGGATGAATAGTTCAAAGTGAGAATACAGAGCACATCGTCTAGGGATGAATAAGGAAATTTGTCTGGACGATCAGGACTTAGAAAAATGTTCTCACTTCCTGTTTGTTCCATTGCTCTTCCGTGGGGATAACTGACTTGATCGTCCCGTACGAACTTGGTTCATCCCGTACGATCAGTATGATTTTTTAAAGATCTCCCCAAGTGTGTGTATCCTAAGCTACTCAATTACAATCATACTCTCTCAAACTCAATACAATGAGTAATACAAACTTCAATTTATAAACTATCTCATGCTTAATTTGATTTGAAGTCTTCTTTAGTCTAGAGTTTAATTTTCCTGAAATGTTAGTCCACACAAGAGCAAAAATAATTCTTCCAAAAAGTATTAGGAGAATATGATACTTAAAATAATAATATTTGGAATCATCAAAATTATACAAGTTGCAAGAATGTAAAACATGCAAATAGTAACTCTCTTAACACTATTCACCCACACAACTCTCCTTTATTTTAACATTTACTTTTTCCTTTCATTCTGAACTCCTCTAGGAATTTTTTTCTAGCCTAAGGATTAATTCCTCATATACTGCTCTCCATGCCTATGTTTACAAACACCCCATAAAAGTCATATACTAGGACTGCCACGAACATCTTAAACTTTCTATCACTAGAGATAAGTTTCATATCTTGTCTTAAGATCCTTATTTTAACTAGACTCATGTAAATCATTTTCTAAGAAACATTAACACCACTTAACATGATGGTGCCTCAAGCTCCTTAGTAAAAGATGCTAGGACAATTCGATATATCCTTTAACCTTTGTGATCCCAAAAGCTAGTGACCATGTTCACATCACTCCCTTACTCTCCATCACCACCTATTAAATAATGGCACATAGGTGCTTCAATGCCAGAGATCCTCCATTTTATTATATTGACAATTTTATTAGTATTAAGGATATAGGACATAAAAGAAAACCCAATATGGACTTAGGACACATCATAGCTTTTGTGCTTGAAACAAAATACAACCTCTAATATTCTACCCCACCAAACTTTCAACCTGGTTTCTACACCAACAGCTCATTTCATGTTCTTCACAACACTCGTCTCCATCTGAGGCACGAGGAGGCTGTGAGAGTAGAGGAGGTATCCATTCATAAACCTGTCCCTATCCGCTAACAATCACAGCTAGATCAACTGGTGGAAAGGTTTGAATAGTGGGAGGCTAGGTTTGACTTCTACATCATTGTACAGTAGCCGTAACATGCATCAGATATTGATCAATTCAAAGAATATGTGGCTCAACAATAGTAGCGGTACCACCAGGATATATCCTAATTTGTGGACCAGTTTGGTTTCATTCATAGTTTCTTTAAGCCACCACCACCACCTCCTTCACTTGATTTGGGTCTCTCGTACTTGTAGTTTGCATGATGTTTTTGTGTGATGTTTGTACTGATGTTATTTTTTTTTATTTTGTGTTTTTCTATTTCTTCCTTTTTTTATGATGTCAAAAGGGGAGTAGTTATTATTATTGTATCATTGTGTGGTATTATTGTTATTATTTAATCATTTTACAGTTTTAGTGAAATTTACTATGATTTACTTACACTATTCTTTTTTATTTTATGTTTCATATTTTTATATAAATTCAAAATAACATATATGTGATTTGAATTGTTTCAATATTAATGTTTGCCATTATCCAAAAGGGAGAGATTGTTGTAGATTTGGACCCAAGCGATGTGATTTTGATGATAATAAATATTATTCCTCCTTAACTAATGACATTCATGCATATTTATTTTATGTGCCCAGCTCACTAACCTTTCAAATCCATAAGCTAACTTGGAACGTCAATCAGCTTAAGATTAGGTAGACTATGATTGAGTCAGTCTATAATTTCTATTTCAATATTTTTTTTACCATTTCTTGAGTCAAATATAGCTTGGTGGATCCTGATGTTAAATAACCTTTCATATACACAGTTAGGGGGGGGGGGGGGAGATTTTGGTGAGTTAAAGTTTTTTTTTTTTTGACCACATTATACAGGATGATTTCCATACATATTGGATGATCAGTTAAAAATAGAAACCCTAGTTAGGGCATCTGAGTTTTGTAAACTTTCTTAAGTAAATCATCCTTGATGATATGCCCGCCGTCTTGAACGATTTGCTCAAATTGAAAATACTCAGTCGCCAAACTTGTTTAAGAAAAGTTTTATATTTAGAATTTTATTCTAATCGTATAGGATAACCCCATATCATCATGGATGATGCATTGCAATGATGCCTAAATTAGTCAGGTGATTAAGGAATACAATTAAGGTTAGATTGATATATCATATTATACTGAATGATTACAAGATTGTGCTAGATGATATGCATGAAAAACCTTAGTTCTCTTGGTTTTCCCAAAGTATTTGCTGGACAATCAGTTATAATTCTTCATTATCCAGACGGTTCTACTGGATGACCCAAACTATGTGTTGGATGATAATCACTGATTTTAAGCTAATCATCTGGGATAATCCAAGCATCATCTTGGGACGATTAGTTATATTTCATCATTATCAAAGCATCATCTTGGAATATTTATGATTTTGAATTATTTGTACAAGATGATATCCTCATGGTACTAGAAGATCATAACAAATAATGTGTTCTAATCATCCAACACACCTAGATTGTCCTGGCTGGAAGGGTTGAAATACACTGATCGTTTTGGACGATCGATCGATCATCTTGTATAATTTTTTATAGGAAGTTGCAAATTATGGAAATTTTAAAGGCCTTCTTTATAAGATCTCTAGATTATTATTTAGAGGATCTTTTGCTATTATCATGATCTGAGAGAGCTTAGAGAAGAAGAAAGAGAGCTTGGGAGAGAGAGATAATCTTATGAGGGGGAGTTTGTGAGGTATTTCACAAAGGTTGCTCCGAGAAAGGATTCGAGTCATCTTCTATTGCGGATATGTTTTCATGGTTTATGATTTTGATGATAACAAACACTTTTATTTCTCTACGACTATCTTATCTACGGATATTTCAGGTCCACAAGATCATACTGCAATTTAGAACCAGCTCAAGAATGGGTAAATTAAGTCTGAGTCAGTTTGTACCATTTTTCCTTTCTTGAGTCTTTTATAATTGGTGTGGCTTCTGATGCTTATAACTTTGCATACACACACACTTTGTAAGGATTTTTGACTGTTCCCTAGAGTTTACTATTTTTGGTAACATCGTCCGGGACGATCGGTTCAAAAACAGAAACCCTAATTAGAGAATCATCCTCATTAAGGTAGTTATCATAAAGAACATCAGCCTGGACAATTTTGTATTGGCCAGGATGATAGGCTCTATTCAGAAAGAATCTGCTGCCAGATCTATTTAGAAATTACTTATTTTTGGACAATGTCCTGGTGGATCAGCTTTGCTTATCAGGATCGGCCTGGCCGATCCAGCACAATATTTCTTCAATAAATCTGGCAATTAAGGAGAGCAATTAATGGTGATTTGCACGATCACATCGATCGGGCCGATCGTAGGATCGTCCGGGCCTATCGTAGGATCGTCCGGGCCGATTTGATATCAGCCTACTTCTTTTCAGGGCGATGTTCAGGATATTTTTTCTCATATTTGAACTAATCATCCAAGACGATATCCTATCAGCCTCGACGATATGTCCAAAAAATGACTAATCATCCCTAACCGACCGGGCTGATTGAGCATAATTTACGATGATCGGCCAGGCCGATATTTATATCGGCCTGGATGTTAAAGTTGTCAAGTTGCATTAATGAGCTCATTTTGAGATCTTCTATTTAAGCTTTTGACTAGGGACTTTTGTAAGTGTCTTTGGCAGCCATTTTAGCTTCGTTCTTTTGGGGGAAAATTGAAGAGAGGGCTTAAAAGGGAGTGAGAAATGGGTGAGGTTTGAGAGAGGGAGAAGATCCTGTGAGGGGGGACTGAAGGGAGTGTGGAGGGGATTCCACACGGTTGCTCCGGCCGGCTTGCACCTTCATATCGTTGGATTCAAGGCTCGTCTTGAGGGAAGTTCATAGAAGAAGAAGATCTCTTTAGTGTCAAAGGACCCATCGACTCTGCCGCACCGGGGAAGGTGGAAGTGATTTTGTAAGGGCTTCTCCACCTAGCTATGGGGGTTAAAGGAGAGACACTTAGTTTAGTGCAATACTCAGAGGGTGCCTTCGAGGAGTGGACGTAGGTCAAGGTTTGATCGAACCACTATAAATATGGTTTGTTCATTCCTTTATTATTTTAGCATTTATTTCTTCCGCACATTGATTTTCTTTGTGGTGAATTTGGTTTGGTTTGAGTTATATTTTAAAGATATTTAAAATACCAATTCACCTCTCTTAATTAGCCTTGGGCCAGTTCATAAGGGGCCTAACATCCCTAACAAACTTTCATCTTCTTTATTCATCATCCTTAGCTCCTTAGTGGCTCTAGGAAGGCCTACATCAGCTTTAGATCAAGGTTCTTTACCTTTTCAGGAGGAAGCAAAAGGTGTTCAGGTTCTCTTCCTCACTAAAGTCACTAAAAAGGAGTTTGTAAAGGCTTCTCGGCCTTGCTTTGGGAGCAAAAGGAGAGCCACTGAGTTTTAGTGTAATATCTAGAGGAGAGGCTCCAGGGAGTGGGCGAGGTAATGTTAACCAAACCACTTTAAATATGGTGTGTTCTTTCTATGTTTTCCCCTGCACTTTATTTTTTTGTTTATTAATTTATGTTGTTTATTGTGTTTGTTTTAATATTTTCAAAAAGGTTTCAAAAATATTTTGCTTTTACTTTAAGAATTTTTAAAACTAACAATTCACCCTCCTCATGGTTAGCCTTTGACAAGTTCATATGGGTTTAACAACCCTAACAAACTCTTAGGTATAGTACCGTTATCCTTTCTCACCCTCCTAGTGATGACAAAGTACTGTCACTCCATTGAAAATTTTCTTCTAAGAGTCTTTAAGAAAGTAGGGAAGAACTTTGAAGAACAAGCAAGAGATACTCAACATTAGGCAACCTTGTGAATCCCCTCACAAATAACTCTTAAGAGATCCCTAACTCTCCAATCATAAGAAACTCTCCCAAAACACTCTCCAAGTGCACTCTTAAAAGAAATTTGCAGTAGGAGTCCTCTCACAGTTAGTTTTTAGAACTCTTATATATGAATGATAGGAAAAACTATCTAAAAAACTACAAATTTTAATTTGTCTATCTTGGATCGTATAGTACAATTGCATATTGTACGTATAAATAGTTCAAAAGAATCATTGTACGATCCTGTATGAAATGATTTCATACTCTGGCATTCGTATGTATGAACTGTCATCGTACAGTTCAAATAGTTCAGAATTGAACAAATTAGTACGGTATAGTTTTATACGAATATATTTTGTATATTGGTTGATATACTGTATGAACCCAATATCATATAATACGATTAATTTAACCAAATCATGCTTCGTTTGGTATAAAAATGGATGAGTCCATTTCATACTCTACACTTTATCTGTACGAAACTAATTTGGTAAATTATGAACATTTAAAAAAATTACCTGTTCGTATGGACAAACCGATACACGCCCATTTTGTACTCTGGACGCCGTCTGTACAAAACTCATTTTGTACAGTACGATCAGTTCAGAAAATGGTGAGTTCATTTGGGACGAACTTGTACGTAGCCATTTTATACTCTAGACATCGTTTGTACAAATGTAACTTCATACAATATGAATAGTTTAAATGAAAATTTATAATGTATGATTTGATTAACTGCTTTCTAGAGGAACACTTAGGTCAAATCATCCTGTACTATCCCATAATCATACCGTAAGATTTGTTTTAAAAATAAAATTTTTATCGAACTCCCCATTATGTGTGTGCATGGTTACCCAATTACAATCACACTCTCTCAGACTTAAGAAAAATAGAAAAAATAAAGACTTCAATTATCACAAACCTTTATCTAGTTTGTCTTAAAGTCTTCAGTAGTCTTGAGTATGATTTCCCTAAAACGTTAGTACACATAAACAACACAAACAAAATTTTCATTATATGTTACGAGAAATAGTAAACAACACAATAAGATTTTTGCATCTTCAAAAACATATAGATATGAAAACATACTTTTGAAAACTAAATTGCAACAATCTCCCCCATTTGATGATGATAAAATAATTATTGTTTGAGTTAACATTAAAAAAAAATTTCCTTAACTCCCCCTAAATGAATGACCAATCAAAAAATAATGGTTTCCCCACACAAATCAAAAACACAGATCTAAAATTAAAAGGAACAAAAACTACTAAAGTAATAAAACATACACACATTCACAACACAAAAGGAACAAAAAGTACAAAAGCAACAAAACATACACACATTTACATTATAGAAAGGAACAAAAACTACTAAAGCAACAAAACATACACACATTCACAATATAACACTTACCTATACAAAATAAACATACATCAAACAACACACATCAAACAATAACTAATGACTACACCTTTTGACAACAATAAAAAGGGAAGTACACCTTGAAATAAAAAGTTTATATGGATGAATCAAAATTGTTGATGAAGAAGAAAAATTTAAATTAATTGCGAATGCAATATTAATTTTCTAATGTTAAAAATAAAACTTAAATTTTAAATCAAATAACAACTAAGATAAAAAAATTCAACCATGTTCACTGTTCATTCTAGAAAGATCAAAATAAAATTAATTATTGCAAAAAGATGAAATAAAAATTAATTAAATTCTAATTCAACAGTGAAGATTATTGTTAATTATAGGGATTTAGATAAGAGATAGAATTATAATGGAAAGTGCAGTATATATTTTTTGATTGGAAACATTGCGCATCTTTTCTATTTTTGTTCTATTTTTATGAAGCTTTTTGTGCATTTTTTCAGTTTGTGCTAATTTTGTGCCTCATTTCAGTTTGACGAACATTACACATCTTTTTAAACAAGTGACAGATTTTGTGCATCTTTTTATGTTTTGGCATTCTTTGTGCATCTTTTAATATTTTTGGTCTTTCCAATATCAATAAATCTTAACTTAAATTTGAATAATTAACCAAAATTAACATATCGAAAAAAGAAATAAAATAAAAATAAGACATCAATCTTTCAATAATTATAACAAAGTAATATTTGTTTATAAGAACATGAATTTAATCTTCTAATCAATATCCAGTCATAATGTAATTTAAAATTTCTAAGTAATTAAATTTTGTAAGGAAATTAATAAGAAGAGCATTGAAATTCAAAATTATCTTCTAGAGATCAACTATTCAAGATTTTTCTTATAAAAGTATAAATATTTTAAGAAGTGAAATTTCAATGCATTTCAACACAATATTCTATCATTTCATTCATCCTTCAAAATACATACAAACAACAACCATCTCAGAAATGCAAGAATATCACATGAAGACACTAACACATAAAATCCCTGAAATTATAGTAAAAACATCTCAACAACCTCAAATACCAAAACTTACCAGCAAATATAATATAGAAGTAAAACTAATATACTAAGGGGCCTTGATCTGGAGGTGGTTGAGGGTTGAACATCGTAAAGTAGCTATTGATCGTAGCTATATTAGCATTGACGGAGTCGAATTGCCCTCGGATCCACCCCATATCCTCATTGTACCTAGCATCCAGCAGGTTCAGGTGATTCTTAATTTGATCAAAACATTGATTAAAATGTATTTACTATCTTTCAAAGCACTAGACCATTTCTTGAAAGAAATTCTCATCAGGTCTAGGTATAGGTGCGGATGCTGGAGTTGGTTCTCCCCCTTCTCCCTCGGAATCTTCTCCCTCATAACTTTGATCCTGCCCAAAGAGTGCTGGAAAGGAGGCATCAATAAATTAAATGGGATGTTCTGTAGTAGGTTTTGGATGGATTATGTTGCACTTTTTGCTAAGAAGTAGACAATTAGGTGTCCTAAGGCCACATACTTCTTTCTCTTATTATTAGGAAGTCCAATATCAGAGAGTTTGTAAATGCAGTTCATGATAAGTTGGGCTTCATCAAAAGTAGTTTAAGTCATAATCAAGTATGTGATCATGGATAAAAGAGGAGTCAAGTTTATTTAATAATCAACTTTGGGAATGATATAGGTTCTTAAGACATATTGGATAGTTTTGGCCTTTTGATTAAGAGTGTACACATAATATAAATGTCTTACTTGGGCAACACTTCTAAGAGTCTAATTTATTTTTGACGATTTAAAATATGCTCTAGATGTTAAAGTGTGCGCTCTAACTCCTTGGGTTCTAAGGTGTAGAAAGTTGCCTATATCTTCCTTAGTGATTTCTACATACAAGTTTAAGATGAAGGAGGTAATCCTAGTGTGATCTTAATTAACCTTTATGTTCACAAGGAACATTTGAAAAGTTTCCTGATGGTAGGCATAAATCAAGGTGAGGATGAGGGAAAACTAGGTTGAGGCAAATAGGGGCATGAAAAAAATTTTTTTGTCATTCTGAATAAGGAGTCGGGAAGGAGTTATTTTCGCTGCACAATACCTATAAAAAGATTCATCAATCTCTTTGGAAAGAAAGTTGTTGTCCCTACCAGATCTAGAGGACGAGCCCTTAGAAATGCGAGGCCATTTATCGGTGCTGGCCATTCCTAAGATTTGGACTCTAGATTATTTGGAATGAATGAGAATGTGAAGAAAAACTTATCCAAGACCCTTCTAATTAAAGAAAATTGACCTATCATATAATATGAAATTGAGATCACACGTAAGACTTTAAAATCGTATGTGACAAAAACCATTTTCATACATACGAATAGATACGACCAAAAATGAAACGACTTTTCATAAAATACCATTTTTGAGGCATCCTTTCATATAGACTTTTTGACCAATGATCATACAGATAAACACCTGATAATCTGGGATGATCAGAATATTAAAGATTTTTTATGATGGTTAGGTTCGTCCCCATAAGAAACTAACAATATGATCATTCATATGAAATGAAATTTCTTATATATGATATGTGATCAATAACTGATTTTTCTTGGAAGGTCGTACCCAATCATACAGAAGATGATGTAATCATACAATATGAAAATCAATGAACCACTAAGTTTTGTATGCTCAACTCAAGAAAATATCATGTACATGCTACATAATTCATACAGTATGAAAAATTTCATACATTACGAAAAGAACACTTAAAATAGAAAATCTTTTCAAAACCAATCACATTAAATTCAATGACATGCAAAAAATTAAAAAAATAAGACCAACAATAAAATACTAAAAGAAAAATAAAACAAAAAAAATAAAATAAAATAAAAACACACAAACATACAAACTATAACAACCTAAGAAAATAAACAAACATATTATTACACAACAAATTAAGTTTGCAAAATTTTAATTTAAGAATTAAGATTAATCACACCTATTCTACTCCTTAAAGTGCTAAACATGTTAAAGCTAGTGGTTTTGTGAAAATGTTGGCAAGTTGAATCTCAGTAGCAACATGATGCAATTCAATTTCTCCCTTAGCTACATGATCGCTAATGAAGTGATGCCTTATGTCTATATTCTTGGTTTTAGAATGCTAAATAGGATTCTTTGAAATGTATATAACACTAGTATTATCACAAAAAGTTAAAGTTATGCCAATAGAGAATCCTAGGTCAATTACATATTTTTTTAACCAAAAATCTTGTGCCAAATAACTACCTAAGAAAATGTATTCTTCTTCAGTAGTAGAAAGGAACAATGAATTCTATTTTCTACTGGACAAAGAAACTAAAGAGTTTCCTATGAATTAATGAGCTACATATGCACTTTTTCAATTAATCCTATATTCTACAAAATTTGAATAAAAAAATCTAATAATTTCAAAAGATGTGCTGTGCTTAGGACATCAAATTCCAAAGTTTTGAGTTCCTAAAAGATATCTCAGATTTCTTTTAATGCTCTCAAATGTGATTCCTTCAGATCATATTGAAATCTAGTACACAAATAAATAATATACATAATATCAGGTCTGCTAGCAGTCAAGTAAAGCAATGATCTAATTATTTCTCTAAATTTCTTTTGATCAATAGATTTTTCCTAATGGTCCTTATCTAACAACACTGAGGAACTCACTGGTGTAGTCACTAGTTTAGCATTATACTTTTCATATTTCTTGAGGATGCCCTTAATATACTTTTACTGACTAAAAAAAGTTCCTTCCTCATTTTGTTTTTTTTTAACTAAGAAAATAACTCAAGCCACCCATCAAACTAATTTAAATATCACTATTCAATATTTTAGAAAAATCATCACAAAACTTTTTATTAGTAGATCCAAACAAGATATGACAACATATATTTGAACAATGAGTATGTTATAAACTATCCTATTCAAAATGAGAGTTGTGTCCACATTTCCTTTCACAAAAGACCTTTCTAAAAGGAAAATGCTTAATCTCTCATACCAAGCCCTAGGTGCATATTTTATTCCATATAATTCCTTTTTAATTTAAACACATGATTAGGGAATTTAAAATTTTCAAAACCTAGATGTTGCTAAACATAAATATCCTCTTTTATCACCCCATTCAGAAATGCACTCTTAACATCCATTTGATATAATTTAAAACCTTTAAAACAGCAAAGGCTAATAAAACCCTTTTTTTCTTCAAGTTTGGATATAGGGGAAAAGGTTTCTTCAAAATAATTCCCCTCTATTTGATTATACCACTTGGCCACCAATCTTTCCTTATGTCTAATAAAAACTCCTGAATCATTCATTTTATTTTTGAACACCCACTTAGTTTCAAGAACACTTTGATCCTTAAGCCTTTCAATTAATTCCAAAATAGCATTTCTTATAAATTGAATTAATTCTTCCTTCATGGAAACAATCCAAAATTCATCCAAAAATGTTTGATTTATATTAGCGGGTTCAACTATTTATATAAATTCATCCATGCCTAGTCCTAACACCCTCACTAGGTTCACCTAAAATTAGTTCATTAGGGTGGTTCTTAGAAAATTTCCATTCTCTAGTCAAAGAGTTTTCTGATCCAATATTTTCTTTCAAATTTATCTTTTCAATTCCTTGGAAGATATTTTTAATATGATCTTATTCAAACTTTAGCTCTTCCAAAATGCCAGATTCATCAAACACAATATATGTGGTCTCCTCAGCTTCCAAAGTTCTCTTGTTAAAAACCCTATAGGATTTACCAACACTTAAAAATCCATGAAAAATTCCTTCATCTGATTTTGCATCAAATTTTCCTAAAGGAATTTTCACATTATTATGAATGAACATCTTACATCAAAAAATATTCAAATGTGAAAGATTAGGTGTTCTCCCCTTAAGAAGTTCATATGGCCTCTTATTCAACTTGGATTTAAAGTTCACAATATTTAAAACATAACAAGTTGTTCTAACCACTTCAGCCCAAAAATATTTCAGAAGTGAGTATTCTGCCAACATGGCTCTAGTGGCTTCTATCAGGGTTCTATCCTTTCTTTCGATGGACCCATTATGTTTAGGGTCCTAGGTGTTGAAAAATTATAATCAATTCCATGCTATTTAAAAAACTCTTCAAATTTTTCATTTTCAAATTCTCCTCTATTATCACTTTGAATTGATAAAATCTCACACCCTAATTTCCTCTTAATCTAAGTACAAATGTTTTTAAATTCAAAGATCAAAGTCACCTAAACTACATCCACAACATCTCTTTGCGCTCTGGCATTTGAGGTGATTCATTGGCGATTTAGGGTTCAAATTCCGAGCACTCATTTTGGGCCCTCCTGGCTCATTTTATTTCTATTTTTTTATTGAATTCACTTTCTCTGGTTATTTTGTTTTTATTCCTTTGCTTGTTTTAAGGTTCATGTTTTCTTTATTGGTTTTGGGCGATGACGACTCCATCATCATCGAACCCATCATTTTAGTCTCTTTTTGAGTGGAAAACCCATTATTTCAAGGATGTTGTTGCTAGCTCTATGTCTTCTTCTCCTAATTTGAACTTCATTTAGTTTCCTTTTAAGGGTTACCCGGCTCTTTTATTTGAGGATTCAATTGTTGATTAGGTAGCTTCTCCTTATGCTTTGATGTTGGTGGGTAAATTTATTATAAGGAAGCCAAATCTTGATGATATACGTGATTATTTTTTTAACCTAAAGCTTTCTTAATCTTTTCTTATTGGCTTACTTGACCAATGAGAAGTTGCTATCCAACTTTCTAATGATCTTGATTATAGCAGCATATTTGCTAGAGATCTTTCTATATTCAAGCATGTCAAATGTGCTCGCTTAAATGGACTCCTGATTTGGATGTTAGAGAGTTGACTCTGATTGTACCGCATTGGATTTCCTTTCCTAACTTGAGACTTCATTTTTTTAATCATCAAATCTAATTTTGTTTGGCTTCTATCTTTGGACGGCCGTTGTAGATGGACAAAGCCACAACTTCTGTATCGAGGCATTCTATGGCTCTGGTTTTAGTTGAGTTGGATGTTTCTATGAAACATCCAAATGAGATATGGATTGTGTCTGAGGTGAAGGGTTATTTCCAAAAAGTTAAATTTAAAAATTTAGCTATATTTGTTCTTTTTGCAAGATGCACGTCCATGATATTAATGTTTATTTTCGGAAGCACCCCCATCTTCTCAAAGAGAAGGAGTCTTTAAAATAAATAAATAGGGAGGTTGCCAATGTGATTCCTTAGGAAGTTACTAATCCTAATTGTTGCAAATCTATTTTTTTATGGCTTATGTTTTGATGATTGACAAACACTACTTCTCTTGGACTACTTGTTGCTTCTAACTTTTCAGGAATCGAAGACCGGACGATCATGAAGAAGCCAAGTTTAGAATTGCGTAGGTTTAGGGTTGAGTCAGTCTCTACTTTTGTTTTTCTCTTTTTGAGTCTACTTGTAATGGTCAAAGAGACTGATGCTAAGTAACCCTACACACACACACACTTGAGAGACTTAGAATTTCTGTTTTTTCCCACATCGGCCCGGCCGATATTTATATCGTCCGGGACGATCAGCTTAAAACAGAAAGTCTAATTAAGGATTCTTAATTAAGGCAGCCGACATTAACATATCGGCTTGGACGATAAGCTCAAAATAGAAAGAAGTAGCCGCCTTAGACAGTTAAGGTATACTGTATTTTTAAATTATCGGCCAGGACGATCCCCGTATTGGCCTGGACAAAATTACCAAATTATGCCTTAATTGATCAGGAACTCAAGGGAGTAACTAAGGATGATTGATACGATCCTATCGTCCTGGACGATCGCAGGATCGGCCAGGACGATACATTCAAAATCCTTGAGTTGCTTCAGGACGATAAATATCAGCCAGGTCATAAACAGGGCGATGCTCAGGACAATTTGCATCTGATTTGAACTAATCGGCCAGGACGATAGTATTATCGTCCTGGACGATCAAGCCAAATTTCAATCGTCCAGGACTGTTCCTAGGGCGATGCTCTGGTCGATCTTTTTTGATTTGTACTGATCGGCCAGGCCGATGTCCAGATCGGCCGGGACGATAAAGTCGGCTACTTGCAATTAATGAGCTCCTTGAGAGCTCTTCTATTTAAGAGTTCTTGTTCAAACGTTTTAAAAAAAACCTTTGGCTGCTGCCTTGACCTGAGAAGACCTTGAGGAGAGAAAGAGAGAGAGGGAGAGAGAGAGGATCTTATGAGGGGGAGCTTGTGAGGGGGATTCACAAGGGTTGCTTCAAGGATCGCTCTGCTTGTCTTTCGTCTGGAGTTTCTCGTCCGTGGAAGGGTCGGTAGAGGTAAGGAGTTTGCTTTTGGTTGTGGTTCTCTGCCAGCTTCAGGAGGAAGTAAAAGGAGGTAGGTTCTCTGCCTTGCCGGGGTGGCAAAAAGGAGGTTCTTGTAAGGGCTTCTCCGCCTAACCGTGGGGGCTAAAGGAGAGTCACGTTTTGTAGTGCAATACTTGGAGGGTGCCTCCAAGGAGTGGACGTAGGTCGAGTCGACCGAACCACTATAAATCTTGTGTTCGTATTTTTGCTTCCGTACTTTTTAACTCCGCATTAATTTCTTGTGGTGTGATTTGGTTTCTTTGTCTTAAAAGTTTTTTTTAAAATACCAATTCACCCCCCCCTCTTGGTGTGCTTGGGACTAAGTTCATAGGGCTTAACATCCCGAACGAACTTTCAAGTGGTATCAGAGCGGGATTCGAAAATTTAAGTTTGAAAACTTTTTGAATTTGATCCATGGCTAACATTGGGAATCGTAACACTACGGAAGGGTATTCCATTACCCGACCTCCCCTGTTCGTTAACCTACCTTTTGATTTTTGGAAAACCCGCATGTCAACGTTTTTCAATCTACTGATTATCGCATGTGGATGCTTATTCAAGAAGGTTATTCTCCACCTTCTCGTGAAATTAATGGTATTAAAACTGAAGTTGCTTTTACTGAATGGACTTTCGATGAACGTGATTTGGCTCAATTAAATGCAAAGAGTTTGAACTGTTTTTTCTGTGCTTTGAAATCTGAGGATTACATGCGTGTTTCAACTTGCAAAACTAGTAAAGAGATTTGGGATAAATTATGCATCACCTATGAAGGTACTAATGAAGTTAAGCAATCCCGTTTAAACATTCTCTTGCATGACTACGAACTTTTTCGTATGAAACCTCATGAATCGATTTCTGACATGTACACTAGGTTTACTCAGATTGTTATTTCATTGCATGCATTAGGAAAAGAGCTTTCAAATTATGAAAAAGTTAACAAGATTTTGAGATGCTTGCCTTCGTCTTATGATGCAAAAATTACTGCCATTACTGAATCCAAAGATTTGAACACCTATTCTATCGATAACTTACTTGGCTCACTCATTGCTTACGAGCAAGGGGTGAATCAAAGAAATCTTGATGCAGGTGAAAAGAAAAAGGAGAAAACAATCGCACTGAAGGCGCACAAATCGGATTCTGAATCTTTCGAGTCTGAAAGTGATGATGTTGCCTTCATCACAAGGCAATTCAAAAGCTTTCTAAGGAAGAAACAAAAGCATCATCAAAGTTGGAGGAAAGGTAAGGATCACAAATATGTTAAGGGATCTTCTGATGTTGTTTGTTTTGAATGCAGGAAACCTGGACATGTGAAAGCCGATTGCCCTACACTTCAAAATCATTCAAGCAAAGAAAAGGAAAAAGGTGAGGAGAAAGCCAAGTCAAGAAAGGACAAGAAGAAAATCCAAAGAGATTTTTGGGCAGAATCTGGTACTGATTCCTCTGAGACTGAACCAGAGGAAGAGACTACGAATTTGTGTTTCATGGGAGAAAATCCAAGTGATGAGGAAGAGGTATGTAAACCAACCTATGATGAATTGTTTGAAATTTGTGAAAAAATCCATGCATCATACAAAAAACTTAAGAAGACTCATGCTAGCCTAAAATTAGAACATTCAAATCTACAAAAAGAGCATGAAGTTTTTCTCAAAGATCATGCAACGATTGATTCAAATCACATGGCTCTTCTTGATGAATTTGATGAGTTGAACAAAAAGCATTTGGAATTAGTTGATGAACATAATGCATTAAAAGCTTCACACACCTCACCTAAGGTTGATCTTAAGAAATCTAAAGAGATTGAGAAAAATTTGAGGATTGAGATTGATGCATTAAAAAGAACAAATTTGAGGATTCAAAATGATTTGGAAACATGCAAGAAAGCTAGGATGACACCAACTACTAATCAAAAGCCAGAACCTAGAAAGAAGCATTTTTACCCTAACCATTTAAGAAAACCTTTTCCTGGAGTTCAATGTTTTTCTTGTGGCATGCTAGGACACATCTCACACACTTGCGCAGTTTATCGTAGTACACAATGGGTGTGGAGACCAAAATTAAATAAAGCACAGCATGGCACACAAGCATCACCTTCTACTTTTCATAAGATGGATCCCAAACCTGTTTGGGTTCCTAAATCTGACTGTTGTTGAGTTTTGCAGGAGTGCTCTCACCAAAGACCTCGTGGGAGCATAGGATAACTGGACATAAGGAGGCTTGCAGCTCAAAATTGCTTAAACTCGCTGCTTTATCACTTGCTTGAAATTTTTAGTTTTTTGTGTGTATTTTATTTATTTATTTTTGCTAGTTTTTGTGCTCTCTTTGTGTTGATTTTAGTTTGCTTTATTTTCATTTGTTTTGTTTTATTTTATTTTGTCTACACATTGCTCTTTAAATATGGCCTTCCATATGATTAATCCTTTCAAGCTTTTAGATTTTGGAGTTTTTGGAGATAGTGTTTAGCTTTTCAAAATTGGTTAAAGGGAGTTTACTGTTGATGTTTTCCCTCCTTCTGACTTTATTTAGTGGTATGATTTTCTTCTCTAAAACAAAAGTCTAAACTCGGTTTAACCAATGGCCTGTTATTTAAGATCTTTTTCTTATCTTGCTACATTAATTTATCTTATGCATAATAGCCAAAGTTCTTAGATATCATTCAAGATTTTGAAATCTTGCCATTGCATTCATCACATGATTTTGATTTTGTGTTGTGGATTGTTCTTCCCTATGTTAGAGAGAGAGCTCTTATTCTCTAATATTTGGAGGATATACTCACAACTAAGTTTTTTTTAAGGGTATATTAAAGAGTTTCTAGCTTGCAAGAATTAAAAAGGAAAGAGGCCAATGAAGCCAAATTAAAAAAAAAAAAACTATATACACAAAAGTGTATGAAAGAATCAAAAGATGCTCAAAAGAGCCAATCAAAATGACAAGAGGCATAAAATGAGCCCAATAGATGCAAGCTATCCTCTCTTTGGTAAAACTCTTAAAACTTAGAAAACTCATTGATTATGTGATGCTTTCAAAGACTTGACTTCAATTTCCATGATTGAGAAAAATTACTTTGTGTTATTAATTATGAGATATTTTCTTTGTAAACAAGTCTTGAATGGATCTTATTATCCTTTTTAGTTATTTTGAGTTGGATTTTTGTTTTTCAAAAGAATTTTGTACCTTAAAGGATGTCCGATCTAGGGTTAACAGAATCAGATGTTCTACCATCTTCTGATTGGGATTTGTTAAACTTCCTGATCTCTTGGAACTCTAAAAGTTTAACTTTTTGAAAAGAATTCTCATATGATGCCTCCATAAATACAAAAAAAAATTAGAAAAATAAAAATCCAAAAATATTCATCTTGTGTTCCTTGTTTTTATTTTTCTGTGTTTTGACTGTTTTTCTTTTGTTTTATTTTTTGAGGGTCTTGATCATTAGCCTTCATCTCTTGATTTCAATTTCAAGTCACATCGTCCTGGCCGATACCTGTATCATCCTGGACGATATGACAAATTCTGTTCAAAATCCATCTGCTGACCTATTTCTGTGCTTGCTATAACTCATCGTCCTGGACGATCCTATATCTTCCTGGACGATTTGATCGAACTCTGGTGATAGCCCTGGCCGATAGTATATTTTGTCTGGCCGATGCATTTTATATGCATCGTCCTGGCCGATACACTGGATCGTCCTGGACGATCCACGTGTCAGCACGTTTTGATCTTTAAATTCGGCCCCGGACGATCCATTATTTGACAGTCATCCGGGGCGATCCACTATTCGTCCTGGACGATACATGTGGAAAGCATTTTAAACATTTTAACTTCGGCCGATACGATCATTTATTGTGCATCGTCCTGGACGATACACCTAATCGGCCCGGACGATCTGCTTTTTCAATTATCGTTCGGCCTGACTCCTCGGGCCGATCGCCTGTGTCTGATCGGCCTGGCCGATATCGGATCGGCCCGGACGATCGGACCGCCTTTTTGACCAATCGGCCTGTACGTAATTATTGAACCATATCGGCCTGGACGATTCTGCGATCGGCCAGGACGATATGGTCGTTTCTTTAAATACAGGCCAATTCCAGCCATATTTTCTCACCCTCCACTCTTCTTCCTTTGTGTTGTTTTGTTTCCTTTCTTTTTGTAGTTTTCTTCTTGGTCTTTTGTGATGTTTTTCTTTTGTTTCTGAACCCTCTTTTTGTGATGACAAAAGGGGGAGTAGGGTGTAGGAAAAAGCTGTTTGGTCTTGGGTTTGTAACCTTGATGTTTTAATGAAAATTTTCCTACTTGTGTTTGCCATCATCAAAAAGGGGGAGATTGTTGCAAATCTATTTTTTCATGGCTTATGTTTTGATGATTGACAAACACTACTTCTCTTGGACTACTTGTTGCTTCTAACTTTTCAGGAATCGAAGACCGGACGATCATGAAGAAGCCAAGTTCAGAATTGCGTAGGTTTAGGGTTGAGTCAGTCTCTACTTTTGTTTTTCTCTTTTTGAGTCTACTTGTAATGGTCAAAGAGACTGATGCTAAGTAACCCTACACACACACATACACTTGAGAGACTTAGAATTTCTATTTTTTCCCACATCGGCCCGGCCGATATTTATATCATCCGGGATGATCAGCTTAAAACAGAAAGTTTAATTAAGGATTCTTAATTAAGGCAGCCGACATTAACATATCAACCTGGACGATACGTGTATCGGCCAGGAAGATAAGCTCAAAACAGAAAGAAGTAGCCGCCTTAGACAGTTAAGGTATACTATATTTTTAAATTATCGGCTAGGACGATCCCTGTATCGGCCTGGACGAAATTACCAAATTATGCCTTAATTGATCAGGAACTCAAGGGAGTAATTAAGGATGATTGATACGATCCTATCGTCCTGGATGATCGCAGGATCGTCCAGGACGATACATTCAAAATCCTTGAGTTGCTTCAGGACGATAAATATCGGCCAGGTCATAAACAGGGCGATGCTCAGGACGATTTGCATCTGATTTGAACTAATCAGCCAGGACGATAGTATTATCGTCCTGGACGATCAAGCCAAATTTCAATCGTCCAGGACTGTTCCTAGGGCGATGCTTTGGCCGATCTTCTTTGATTTGTACTGATCGGCCAGGCCGATGTCCAGATCGGCCGGGACGATAAAGTCGGCTACTTGCAATTAATGAGCTCCTTGAGAGCTCTTCTATTTAAGAGCTCTTGTTCAAACGTTTAAAAAAAAACCTTTGGCTGCTGCCTTGACCTGAGAAGACCTTGAGGAGAGAAAGAGAGAGAGGGAGAGAGAGAGGATCTTGTGAGGGGGAGCTTGTGAGGGGGATTCACAAGGGTTGCTTCAAGGATCGCTCTGCTTGTCTTTCGTCTGGAGTTTCTCGTCCGTGGAAGGGTCGGTAGAGGTAAGGAGTTTGCTTTTGGTTGTGGTTCTCTGCTAGCTTCAGGAGGAAGCAAAAGGAGGTAGGTTCTCTGCCTTGCCGGGGTGGCAAAAAGGAGGTTCTTGTAAGGGCTTCTCCGCCTAGCCGTGGGGGCTAAAGGAGAGTCACGTTTTGTAGTGCAATACTTGGAGGGTGCCTCCAAGGAGTGGACGTAGGTCGAGTCGACCGAACCACTATAAATCTTGTGTTCGTATTTTTGCTTCCGCACTTTTTAATTTCGCATTAATTTCTTGTGGTGTGATTTGGTTTGTGATTTTATTTCTTTGTCTTAAAAGTTTTTTTTTAAATACCAATTCACCCCCCCCCCCCCCCCCCTCCCCCCTCTTGGTTAGCTTGGGACTAAGTTCATAGGGCTTAACATCCCGAACGAACTTTCACTAATTTGGTTCCTTTTGAGGATAATACCTCTAATCCGTCCTAATTTATTGAGGAGTCGTTGCCTTTAGTGGTTGAAATACTTCAACCTATTGTTAGCAATACAGTTCTTTTGAATCATGATCAAGGACTTGGTAATAAAATTTCTTTTATTTCTCTTATGGAATGTGATAATACTATGGCTCAAACTTTACCTAATGTTGATATTAAAATCATGCTAATGTTGAGTCCATCAGTCTTTGTATTACTAACAAAAATTTAATTGATTTGAATGGTAATTCTCTTCTTAACATTATTCTTATTGAACAGGAAAAGGAAAGGGAAGTTAATACAGACTCTAAAATGCCCATATAGATTGAGAGAAATTTTAACCCATTGGAGGAAGGTAAAATTACTTATGTTGAGGTTTCCCTTATGTGGGAGAATGTAAAGGTAATATAGAGGATAATGATATGTTTATGGAGGATGAATGTCCTCAATAGATTACTACTGTGGACCTACATAGTAAGACTCCTTCAACCTTTTGTTACAATAGTGATGGTTTTACTGATATTGAGGATATGGGTTTGTTGTTAAATGTTTTCCTAAGGATGATAATGATACTAGTTTTCATAAGGTTCATAGTAAAAGAGGTAGAAAAAACATCAGTTTATATTGCAATCTCCTAGAACTACTCGCTCACATACTTCCCATTAATTTTGTTTATTTAAGTTTAACTCTATTATTTGGAATGTGAAGGGGATTGGTTATCCTTCTTCTAGAATTCAAGTGAATAATTTAAGTTGTATTCATAATTTTCTATTCTTGTTTTGCTTGAGCCTCTTATTTCTTCCTCTAGGTTAATTAGCAATTCTCTATTTTGGGTTTTAATTATGCTATTTTGAATGTAGCTAACAAGATTTGGATCTTTTGGAAAGATCAGGTTAAAATTGATGTTATTGGTGATTTTACTTAAGTTTTATATTGTCAAATTGATTTTTTAATTTTGCATTGTTGTGCTTCCTTTGTGTATGTTGGTTCTTCCCATTACATCAGGAAATTACTTTTGGACCAACTCATTAATTTTCATAATAGTTGTAATTTTCCTTGGCTTGTTGGTGATGATTTTAATGTTAGTACTAACCCTTATGAAAGGATTGGAGGCTCTTCTCTGTCTTTTCGGTCTATGGAGGATTTTAGTAATATGATTTTGGATTGTAATCTCATTGATATTGGTTTTTATGGTATTCAATTTACTTGGAATAGGGGTCATTTATGGAAATGTTTGGATCTTGTGCTTTTTATTGACTCTTGGCTTAAGTCTTTTAATTCTATTAATGTGCCTCATCTTAGTAGAACTATGTCTGACCTTTCTCCTTTCCTTATTAGTCATAATTTTTAACAATTTGATGCCTCTTTACAATTCAGATTTCCAAACATGTGGTTACTTCATGATTCTTTTTTTAAGGTCGTGGAGAATAATTGGCAAGCTCCTCTTCAACCGGATAACTCTTATTTATGCATAGGGAGACTTTGGTTTAAGCTGAAAGGCTTAAGCAGGTTTTAAATTGGTGGAACTGTAATGTTTTTAAAAATATATTTTCTAATATTTTGGAGGCTGAGCAAATTATTGAGAGTATTGAATCTACTTTTCAAGTTGATTCTTTTAATGCTAATTTCTCTCTTTAAAAAAAAAACTAAAGAATATCTTTTTAAATTCCAAGCTCAGGAAGATGTTTTTTGTAAACAAAAAGCTGTTGCTAAGCACTTGGTTGAGAGTGACAACAATAATAAGTATTTTCATGCATTGGTTAAGAGGAAACAGGCTAAAAATGGTATTAATAAAATTCAATGTGTTGATCAATTAGTTTTAGAGAATTATATGGAGATTGCAAATTTAGCTATCCTTCACATTCAAAGTCATCTCAATAAGAATTTTAACCCAATTTAGATTACTAATCACTTTTTTATTCATAATCTTTTTACCCAAGAGGATAATGTGAATCTTTCTAATCCTCTTTTTGAGGAGAGATACTTTGTTTGGTATGAATTATGATTAAGTGGCTGATCCTGATGGGTTTACTACTCAATTTTTTCAAAAATCATGGCATATTATTAATAATGATATTTTTGCTGCTACTCTGGATTTTTTTGCTGGTAACTCTATTCTTAACTTTTTTATGTCTACTTCCATTGTGCTTATTCCCAAAAACAACTATGTTAACACTTTGAATGATTTTAGACCTATCAGTCTTTGTACATTTTTTAATAAGTTGATTTATAAAATTATCATGAATCAACTTACTGTTCTTTTACCTAGAATTTTCTCTACCTCTTAGATGGGTTTTTGTGAAAAGTAGGGTTATTATGAATAATATTTTATTGGCTCAAGAATTCTGCCATGACTTGGATGTTAGAGTGAGAGGGGGGAATTTGATTTTAATGCTTGATATTTCCAAGACTTATGACAATATTGACTGGTCCTTTATTTATCATATTTTGGAGTGTTTTGGCTTTAATTGTGCTTTTATTAAGCTTATTAAGAATTGTATTGA
Source organism: Dendrobium nobile (assembly GCA_022539455.1). Classification (NCBI taxonomy): domain Eukaryota; kingdom Viridiplantae; phylum Streptophyta; class Magnoliopsida; order Asparagales; family Orchidaceae; genus Dendrobium; species Dendrobium nobile. The sequence continues at coordinate 39,979,170 of CM039734.1, forward strand.
AGGTGTTTTTTTATTATTATGAATGGTTCTACTAATGGTTTCTTTAAATCTTCTCATGGCTTAAGGCAAGGGGATCCTATATCTCTTGCTCTTTTTATTATTGTTGCTGAATGTTTATCTAGAGGACTTACCATTCTTTTTGAAAATAATCCTAGTCTTTATTTTAGAACTTTGGGTGGTTTTCCCATTTTTCATTTATATTTTGTGGATGACTTTATTGTTTTTACCAATGCTTTTACCAATAGAATTAAAAAACTTATGGATTTTTTTTAATCAATTTGAGATAATCAGTGGTTTACCTTTTAACAAAAAAAAAAGCTGTTATATTGTTTCTAAGAGCATTCCTAATAATTGTATTTTGGCCCTTAAAGATTTAACTGGCTTTATCCATGGACATTTATCGATTAAATATCTTGGTGTCCCTCTTTTTAAAGGTTGAAGGAAAACCTTTCTTTTTGATGATCTTATTACCTCTATTAAAAATAAACTTTTATCTTGGGATTCTAATTTTCTTAGCTTTAGTGGTAGAATTACTCTTATAAAAAGTGTTTTTTGTTCTCTTCCTGTTTATAGTTTTCATACTATTCTTCCACTAAAGCTGTTTGTATTAGGGTGCATATTAATAATATTTTTTGGAAAGGTACTTATATTAATTCAAAAATTGATTGGGCTGCATGGGATAAATGTTGTGGTGTTCCTGCTAAAGCGGGGTTAGGTTGTAAAAGTATGAATGACTTAGCTCTGCTTTCTCTTTTAAACTTTGTTATAATTTTTGTGCTAAAGTGAGCATTTGTGCTAATTATATGTCTTCCAAATACTGTGTTGGCAAGCATCGTACTACTTGTTATTTTAAGCAGGGTTATTCTAGAGTGTGGCAAAGTCTTTCTAAGGTTAAATGGGAGGTTGAGACCTACATCTCTTTGGATCTTGGTGAAGGTAATGCTTTCTTTTGGCAATATTGTTGGTTTTGCAAATAGTATATTGATTCTATATTGAACTCATCTTCTATTTCCTCGATTAAGGTTAATTCTTTCATCACAAATAATAGCTGAGATTATGAGAAACTTTCTAATGTTGTTCCTGATTTTATTATTCATCAAATTCTTAACTTGCTTATCAATACTGATTTTAAGGACATTATCTTATATGATTTATCTAGTGATGGTGGCTTTCAATAAAAAAAGGCTTGGCATATTTTCAGAGTTTGTAGAAAAAGTGATAATATTTTCTCTTGGATTTAGCATAAGAGAATTCCTACTACTATCTCTAATTTTATTTGTAGAACTCTTGATAGATTTATTCCCATTGATGATAATTTCACCAAAAAGGTTTTGTGTTACCTTCTAAGTATCAGTGTTGTTACCATACCAAAAATATGCATCATATTTTTTTTTCTAGACCGGTTGCTATGGAAACTTGGGTTTATTTTGATGATTTGTTTCAGTTAAATTGCTTTAATGCTCACCTATCTCTTAAATCTATGCTTAAAGCTTGGGTCATCAATTATAAAGTGCACATCCGTAATGTTATTCCTCTCATTCTTTGGTTCATGTGGTTGGAGATGAATAATTCTCTCTTTAATGGTATTCAGATGAATTATCAGAAGGTTATTCAAAAGTTTAAAGATAAGGTTTTGTCTCTTTGTGCAATTAATTTGCTCTCATTAAAGTACTTTAAAAAATATTATTTTGTTGGTACTATGTTAGGCCTACATTTAGAGGGCTTACCTATTGCTTTAAAGGATAACATTACTTAATGGCTCAAACCTCCTATTAATTTTTTTTACTTTTGATTAGTGGAGACTATCAGCTGTAAGGTTTTTCTTTACTTTATTTTGTATCTCGTTGGTGTAGTAGTGAGCTGATCGTTTCCCCTAAGGATTTTGTATTAATTTTGTTATATTAACATGTAGGCCCTGCTATGAGTTTTAGTTAAAAAAAAGTTTTTAAATTCACTAAATGATTAACTCTTATGAAATAAAACTTAACCCAAGTGAATCTTGAAAAATTATAAACTATAACAAATTCAAAGACATTACTTCCTATACTTACAGTGCTAACCGGTCCAAAAAAATCCATATGAATGACTTCCAATGGTTTGCTAGTTCTAAGATTCTTAATGGAATGAAAAGAGGACTTCACAAATTTTTCTAATTGACATGCATGACACAGGTGATCCTTAGTAAAGTCTAGTTTAGGTATTCCTCTAACCAATTCATTTTTGATAATTTTCCTATGATTTTTCATGCTTGCGAGATAGTCTTTTATGCCATAACCATGATTCTTCAGTAATGTTTTGAGATAAAAAGCATAAGAAGATTTAATAAAATTCAAATCAAGCATGTACACATTATTTATTCTATTTCCATGAAATACATCAATTCCATTTTGGCTTATTATGCAGCTAGTGAGAAAAAATTTTTCACTATAACCTTTATCACATAGCTGACTAAAACTTAACAAGTTAAGATTTAAGCCTTCTACCAATGATACATTTTCAATGAAAAAACTGTTCAAATTTTCAATCATACATGTGCCTACCACTTTTCTAGTGATTTTATCTCCTAGTATAATCTTGCGTCCATTCCTGGCTTCTAATGATATGAATTCTGTCGTATCTCCAGTCATATACTTCGAACATCCGATGTACAGGTACCAAATGCACTCACGAGGTCTTATATAAAAGTTTTTTTATAATATAATCAAATGTTAGACTTGGGAACCCAAATAAGTTTGGATTATCCTCTTTGCAATAATAATCTAGATGCATGTTTAATATGATTTATTTTATGCATCTTAGGTCTCCATACAAGATATAATTTATTATGAATAGTATAAGTGTGAGAAATATGGCCAATCATTCCACAAAAAAATATTTAATTCTAGGAAAAGGATTTATCAATGTACATGAGTTATAAGTCTTTTCCTAGGTTTTGAAATGATACAATTTAGTTCGAGATTATAAAATTGTTCAAGTTTAGGGGGTATCCTTTTTTCCTCAAGAGCTTTTATTTTCTCTCTAAAATAAGAGTTAGCATTTTCTAAAACTGAATTATCTACTTTGAAATAATGTTCTCTACTATCAAATTCATCCGTAAATAGTTGAAAATCATTTTCAAGTTAAGTATGTGATGATTTCAAATTTTCATGTTTTTTTATTCATATCATAAAACTCATCCAATAATTTCATGTGGTTGCTATCAATCAATGCATGGTCATTCCTAAGAATTTCATGCTTTTTTTGTATTTCTAAAAATTCTATGTTCAATTTAGCATACAGCTTTTTGAGTTTCTTATAAGCAGTATGAATTTTCTATCCCAAATTTCTTGATCTAACTGATCTAACTGATCATGCTTGTCGTCAATTAAACAAATTTCTGACATCCTCCTCTGCTTCTATTTTTGAGGAATCTGAAGTTGAGTTTGCCAAGAATACTCCCTATAATATCTTCTTGCCCTTCCTAACATTGATTTTCTTATCAACCTTCTCCTTATTAGGATTAGCTTTAAAATTCGGGCAATTAGATTTCATGGATGTTAAGATAGTTGCTATTTGCATGCTTTTCATTTTTGCAACTTATAAAGTTTTGATGATTTCAAACATTATTGTTCAAATGTGTAGTTATCTCCTAATAATTTTGGAAGAATTGTATTTGTTCTTGTGTGTACTGACATTTCAGGAAAAACGAACTCCAGACTACGAAGACTTCAAATTAAATTCAGCATGAGATACTTTGTAAAATTTGAAGCTTGCACTTTTCTTAGAAATCAAATTGAAAGGGAGTGATTGTATGTTGAGAAAATAAAAACATTCACACATAAGGAGATCATGTAGAATTTATACTGATCGTACAGGACGATCTTCAGTTCGTACTGGACGATCAGACAGTTATCTCCTATAGAGCATATGGAACGAATAGGAACTTGCTTGAAATTTTTTCTAAGTCCTATTCGTCCAGGACGAAATAAATTATCGTCCAGTACGATTGGCTCTCTGGAAAATATTCGTCCAGACGAAATTAATTATCGTCCAGGACGATTGGGTCTCTGGAAAATTTTCGTCCAGACGGAAATAAATTATCGTCCAGGACGATCAGTGCTCGGGAAATTTTTTGTCCAGACGAAATAATTTATCGTACAGGACGATCAGTCCTCTGTAAAAATTTCGTCCAGACGAATCTATTTTCGTCCAAACGATTAACCGACTTAGGACAGTTTTCAGCAGTTTCTAGAATCGACCTTGTAATAACCGTTCGTACTGGACGAACCTAGTTCGTACAGGACGATCAGCTGTACGAAGACATTTCGTACACATATTCAAATAGGGTCGTTTCAGATCGTTTAAGTAAAATCGTCCAGGACGATCCACGATCGTACAGGATGATCCACTGCGTACAGAATTGAATACTTGCAGTTTTTGGGCGGTTTTTCTTGTCTTTTGTATAAATAGTTCAAATTAGACAGCCACCCAATCTTTTTGTCATTTGATCTTCGTGCCTATTGAGAGAATAGCCAAGGAGAGAGTTGAAGAGAGCATTCAAGGGAGGATTCCTACCACTGAAGCGAGAAGGCTTCACTTGGATTTCAAAGGTAAGAGTCTCTACTTGTGAATTGGGATTACTTCACTCTTTTCTTTCTTCCTTCTAGATTCTTGTGAGAAGATCTGTCAAGGAGATCCGGTTCTCTGCCGACACTTGGAGAGTGTGAACAGCTGAAGGGTTCTCTGCCCACACTAGGAGAGTGTGAAAGGACGAAGGGTTCTCTGCCCACACTAGGAGAGTGTGAAAGGACGAAGGGTTCTCTGCCCACACTGGGGATAGTGTGAAAGGACGGACGGTTCTCTGCCAACACTGGGTATTGTGTAAAAGGACGGACGGTTCTCTGCCGCACCGGGGAGTGGTGAAAAGAGTGTGTTGTAAAGGCTTCTCCGCCTTGCTGTGGGTGCAAAAGGAGAGTCACTATTGGTATTAGTGCAATACTCAGAGGGTGCCTCTAGGGAGTGGATGTAGGTCTGGTTATAGACTGAACCACTATAAATCTGGTGTCATTTACTTTACTGTTTTTACGTTTCCGCACTTTCTATTTCAGTTTTAAAAACTCTGTGGTTGAAAAACCTTTTTCTACAAAATTTAAAAGAGATTTTATTTCGGTTCAATAATATTTAAAAAGGGGGTCTTAAATTTTAACTTTGTTCTTTAAAACTACCAATTCACCCCCCTCTTGGTAGCCGTGGGACATTCACTTAGGCTTAACAACCTAATTACTAGACTCAACAATGGAGCCATGCTTCATGCATTCATAGCAAATTACATCACTAGTAGTTTTAGCATTTTATGGAACTTACGCTTATTCCACTACTGACATCTACTTTAGTTCTTATTAAGGAATGTTCTAAATTACCTTATCATTAAGGCAATATCATCTTCATCCTTAGGCTAAGAATGATCACCATCCGAGTCATCCACTTTCAAAGCAATGTTTTTCTCTTTCCACTTCTCTCCTGCATCAATTTGTCTTTGAGTCACTCCTTGCTCGTAAGCAATTGGTGATCCAAGAATATTGTAATTAGAATAAACATATAAGTCTTTTGATTCTATTATAGTAGTTATATTTGCATCATAAGCAATAAGCAAACAACAAAGAATTTTATTTACTTTTTCAATATTCATTATTTCCCTATCTAAAGCATGCAATAAAGTGACTATCTGTTTAAAGCAAGTATACATGATAGAGATTGATTCATTCAGTTCCATGTAAAAAAATTCAGAATCATGTAATAGAATATTCAATCTAGATTATTTCATTTCATTGGTTCCTTCATAAGTTTTGTGAAGTATATCCCAAATTTCTTTTTCCGTTTTATAAGTTGACACGCACATATAGTCTTCAGACTTAAGTGCACAAAAAAAGTTGATTAAAAATTTAGCATTTGCTGAACTAATTCATTATCCCATAATGTACAATTAGTAAATAGTATTTAAGTTCTAATTCCATCTATAAGTCTAGTTAGTCCAGTGTAGCCTTTATGTACTAATATCCACATGTGATAGTCAAGCGATTGAAGAAATGTAGATATACGAGTTTTCCAAAAATTGAAAGGGATGTTATCAAATAATGGGGGTCAAGTGATTGAATATCCTTCTAGTGTGTTACGATTTCCAAATGTAGCCATGATCATTTTAAAAAAGTTGTCTAAACCATAATGTTTTAAATTAGGCTCTAATACCACTTCAAAGCTTGAAAAGGTTGTTATACCTATTAAATTTGTCCCATGCCTAGCAAAGAGGGAGAGTGAATTGGTAATTTAAAAAAAATATCTTGGAACTTCTATAAAACTGATTTAAAATTTTTAAGCACAAAGAAAATTTTCTCAAAATAAAATTTTCAACCACAAAATTAAAAGAAAATTCTTCAACATCCCGAATTATAGAGAGATAAAGCAATTTTTTGAAATTTTAGTTTTCCGCAAATTCAGATCTCCTCCGATGATGGTGGAGGGTCGTCGGCCTCCGACAAGAGGCGGCTCCTTTGAAGTTAGTCAGTCATCTAAGAATTGTTTTATGTTTCTTTCTCATTCGATTCAAACTTCATCTCTGCCTAATTTTGGAGATACAAGTTCGGTGATTGATCTGGATGCAAGTGAAAGGTACAAATCTGGTTTATCACTTTTTATTAATAAAAGTGGATTTTTGTTACCAAAGAAACAATTAAAATGTGTCAGAAAGGGTAAGAACGTGTCGGTGGATAACGTGGACAATAGCTCGAAATTGTCTGGATTTCTCAAGGAATCCAAATTGGAGCTCAATCCAATTACATGTATTTCCTCGTCTTCTAGTTTGAAGAATGTATCTAATATTGTGAATGATAAAAATGTGGCTGAGTCTAGAAAGTCTAAAAAAATTTACTCTACTAGAGTTATTTTGATTGTAGCTAGCTTAGAGGATGTAGATGGAAAGAAGAACTCAGATGTGTACAAATCTGGTAGCAATCAGCATTCTGTAGCTGATATGGAAAAGGTATGTAGTTGCAATTCAGTCGACTTGGGCAATTACAACTTAGTAGATAACTTGACAAATGTTTCTATTTAATAACCGAGCAAGGTTTCGGGGAAAACATGGAGTTTGCTGAGAAGAACCAAAATGATCTTGAAATGGATAAAGCAAATGATGATTAAGGCCCTTGGGATGAAGTGTTGGATATAGAGGTATTAACTAATCTTCCTTGTAATGAAGATAAAGATATGCATATTACTTCTTTGGATAATGGAGGGGATATAATCTCCAATTATGTTTGTATTCCTAACGATGTTAACAAGTGTTATGTTTTAAATCAGTTAATTGAGGAAGGGGAGATAGTTAGCTTTGAAAAGGAAGAGGTGGCGTCTCGTGTTATTTCCATTATTAAAAATGGAGCAGTTATTGATTTCTCAGATAAATAAGTAGATGTAATGAATGTCTAGTTGGAAACTAAAGATGGTAATTATTCAAATGTTAAGAAGAAAGGTTCAAAGAAGCTCAAAGGTTTGGGCCCTATCAAATTGGTTCTGAGAAGCAGGAGATTAGATTGTGTTCTAAAGGAGATGGTTGGTATATCATCCCCTCTTGTTCAATGATTTGTTCCATAGCTTTTTAGAATTTTAGGGGATCTAGGAAGAAGAAAGCTTCCCTATATCTCAAGGAGGTAGTAAAGGACAATGATGTTTTTTTTTCTTGGATTGCTTGAACTAAATTGGCATCAATTGATAGAAGAGATGTCAGTTTGTTGATTGGTAATGATTGGGATTATGGTTTTATGGAAACATAACATGGCGTTTTTTAATGTTTTGGAATCTTATCCCCAATTTGTAATGTGAGAGTTATATGTTCTTAACAAAGGAAAATGGAGAATTGCTTCTATCTATGGAAGTAAGGATGTTTATAGAAGGAGGGCTATTTGGCAGAAATTGGATTTTCATTCGACAAATGACTTCCCTATGGTGGTGGAAGGAGATTTCAACTGTTTGGTCTCCAAGAAAGATAAGAAGGGAGGGAACAGATTTTCGTTATCCGTAGAACCTAAAGAAATGAAAGCCTTTTTGAATCGCAGTGATTTACATGAGGTTGGTTGCGTCCATCCTAAGTTCACTTAGTGCAATAATAAATTTTGGGCTGAAAGGATATTTCAAAAGCTAGAGAGATGTTTTTTTAAATTCAACTGCTATTAACTCTTCCCACCAAATGGTGGTTAGGCATCTGGCTAGAATTACTTGGGATCATTGCCCGGTCATTTTAAACTAATTGAAATTAAACCATTTGTATAAGAAGAATATCAAATTTGAAGATGTTTGGGCTTCAATCGTAGCTACAGTTGTGGTAGTGAGGGAGGCTTTGAGGAAGAAAACTTTTGGAAGTCTCTCCCAAATTCTTAATTATAAGTTGAGATGGGCTTTAAAGGCTTTATTTTCTAGAGCAAAGCCAAGCTTAAAATCTTAAATCATTTAAAGGAAAGTCTTAAGAAAGAAATCTTAGAATTACAAGTTAAGGAAGCTGTATTTGGGGCTCTCTTGGTTGAAGACAGCTGGGCATTAGAAGCTAAAATAAATGAATTGAATTCAACCTTAGCTCGATTATACACATGGTCGAGGTAGAGAGCTAAGGTCAAATGGCTAGTGGAAGGTGATTATAATTCATGGTTTTTTCAAGCATTTGTTAGTGCAAGAAGAAATTCCAACTTCATATATAAGATGAAATATGAAAATGGGATGGAGGTCTAAGATCAACATCAAATTGAAGATGTTTTGTTCCATTTCTTTAAAGAAAAATGGAAAGAGAGAAGATGCTCAATGGATGGATAGCCTAAAACGTGGAGATGTTTGAATGAAGAGGATATTTTGATGTTGAACAAAGAATTCTCATTATAAGAGGTGGAGACTGTGATCAAGCAAGTTGGACGGAACATAGCTCTTAGGAATGATGGTATTTCCTTCTCATTTATTAAATCCTATTGGGCCATTATAAAAGAAGATTTCTAGAATGCGGTTAATCACTTCTTCTATTTCGGGGAAATGTGTAAAGAGTGGAAAGAGACTATTATAGTGCTGATCTCAAAGGTAAATAATCCTATGTCTCCTTCAAACTTTAGACCCATTAGTCTTTGCAACATCATTTAGAAAGTAGCTACCAAGGTTCTATTGAATAGAAAGTTGCTTATTATCCCAAAGTTGATCTCTGAAGAACAAGTGGCTTTTCTAAAAGAAAGGTCAATTTTGGATCATGTCCTTATTGCCCAGGAAATCTTCCACAAGTTCAGGTATTCTAAATCTTTTAAAGGTACAGTCACCTTCAAAATTGATATGGAGTAAGCTTATGAATCTATGGGTGGCCCACTTTGGTGTAAAATTTAGAATTTTTTTTGTTTTCATACAAAATTTTCAAATTTAATTATGGAATGTGTGCAGAATCCTTCCTTCTCTTTGTTATTCAACGAAAATTTTACTAATTTGATCAATACTAGAAGTGGTTTTCGACTCTTATCAAAACTCACTTTATTATTTTCCCTTTATCACCCTTCTTGTTTATTATTTGCTCTCAACTCTTATCGAATGCATTTTTGCAAAGAAGAGAGGATATTGGAGTTTGAATTTGTCCAAATAAGCCAAATATTTCTCACTTACTCTATGTAGATGACATAATTATCTTCTCTAAAGCCAGGTTGAAGATGGTAAAGGAGATTAAAGGTATTTTAATGGATTTTGTGGTTGGACATGACAAAAGGTAAACATTAGTAAATTGGGTATTTTGTTTGGAAAATCTTTGAAAATAAGGAAAAGAATAGCTATTTCTAGTATTATGAATTTCAAATCGGTTAAGGAATTCTCTTATTTGGGTATCAAAATAGCTTTCAGAAAACTAGTTAGAGAAGACTTTTAATTCCTCATTGACAAAGTGTTGATAATGTTGAACATTTGGGGTGGCTAATTCATTTATCTAGCTGGGACAATAACTCTTGTCAAGTTAGTTTTACTTTCTTATCCAACCTTTCATTCTACTCTTTCACTAATTCCAAAAGTTGTTTTGAATGAAATGGATAAGCTGTGCAAAATCTTCATATGGAATAAGAAGGATGGAGGTCTTGGGCTTCATTACGTTAACTCAGATTCTTTGTGCAGACCGAAGGTTTATGGAGGCAGAGGATTATACTCCTGTTCAAGAAAACCTAAACCATTAAGAGCCAAACTTGCTTGGAGGTATAGTCAAGACAAAGATTCATTGTTACACAAAGTTCTTTATAAAAAATATGGTTCTATTTTTTATGCGGGTACTTCAAAGAGAGCATGTTTTGTTGCTTGGAAATTAATTATTGATGGTTGAAATTCCTTAAACTAATTGTTAGATGGACTAATGATAATGGTGAGTCCATTGATTTTTTCAAAGATACTTTGATTATGGTAAAAAACATTGATAGATGGCCAACATTTGTGTTATCACAAGGGAATAGTGAAGTAACACTTGACATGTTTATTTCCAAGGATTGCTAGGATGTATGGAAACTGAATGAATTCTTTGGGAAGGACCTTGTGGATCTTATTAAGAAGATTCATATTCATCTGATCTTTCAAAAGACAATTTGGAGCTTATTCAATAGAATTTTGGTAAGTTTATTTCCTTATTGGCAGATGAAGCAATGGAACAAGATTATTCTATTTTCCAAAATTTTTCTTGGATGAAAAAAATCCAAACTTATTCCACTGGTGGAAACCTTTTGGTGGAGAATTCTAAAAAATTCAATTCCTACCTTCCAATTCTTATCATATAGAAGATTGTAAGGGAATGATTGTTGTCCTAGGGGCTATGGAAATCGAAGACATTGGTCACGTTATAACTAGATGCAAGAAGATGAAAGATGTAGTTCAGTAATTGAACAAGTGGGGTTTTGAAATTTCTGCTTTTGAATCCTATGAAAAATGATGTAAATGGATTGATAGTCAGAATCATCGATTAGTTCATTTGTTTCGTAACACTGTATGGTTGGATAGAATGAAGATCTTTGGTGATTACGTCTAATGCTGTTAGTGTTGCTGCAGTTTCAAACTCTTATAACTATCTTAGCTCGGGTATCTCAATTTCCAATTAGCCTTTTAGGTTGTTGGAAAATCATTGACACCCTCCTCCACCCAACTGGATTAATGTTAATGTAGATGCTTCATTATTACCATCTCACAAGGCTGGGATTTGAGGTGTCTTTCGAGATTTCAAGGGAACATTTCTATTGGCATTTGGTCATTCTTGTGTTCATTGGGATTTATCCAAGATGGAGCTTTTAGCCATTCAATCTAAAGGATGTGATTAAAGATTTGATGTTTGCTTATAAGGGTTTAATCTTTGAAGGTGATAACAAGAACATTATCAAATTTCTATAGAGAGCTGTTAAAAGTGACGGACAGGAGTTGGGGGATCTCACTTTTATCAAAGATTTCAATTATGTTATTTTTAATTGTATAGATAGGAAATGTAATAAGTTAGCAGATATTTATGGTAACTATACTAACTTTAGTTCTTTTATTATGGAAGACATTATTATGAATAATGTTCCTCCTTATTAACTTGTTGAAGATGGAATCAGATGCTACTATTACTTAGTTTAGATAGTTATTAATGTAGCTATTTGCTTCTTTTAAATAAAAAACCACAATAGTAAAAGTCCAAAACAATAAAAATGCAGTAAAAATAAAAATAAAAGAACACAGATATTTATAGTGGTTCGATCCAGTTGTCCACTCCCGGAAGACTCCCTAATGCATTATACCCAAGTGATTCTCTGTATGCTCCCACAATAAGGTGGAGAAGCCCTTGTAATAATATCTCTTCCATCAAACCCCAGAGCGACAAAGTACCATCATCCTCTTTCAACCTCCTAATGATGGCAGAAAATCAGCTTCCTTTCATACCCTCTTTGTGTTGGCAGGGTACCATAATCCCTTTTACCCTCCTGGTGCTGGTAGAATGCCGGCATCTTTTCACATCCTTTTGGTGTCGAGAGAGTACCATCATCCTTTTTCACCCTCCTGGTGATGGTAAAGTACCAGCACTCCTCTAAAAATCTTCTTCCAATAGTTTTCAAGAAAGTAGGGAAGAACCTTGAAGAACAAGCAAGAGATACTCACCATTGGGCAACCTTGTGAATCCCCTAAAAAATCCCTCTTAAGAGAACTCTCACTCTCCAATCCCAAGAAACTCTCCTTAAATACTCTCCAAGTGCACTCTTAAAAGAAGTTTATAATAGGAGTTCTGTCACAGTCAATTTTTAGAACTCTTAAGTATGAATGAGAGGAAAAACCATCCAGAAAACTAAAAATTTGAATTTGTCCGTCTTGGATAGTACAGTACGATCACACATCATACATAAAAACTACACAAAAGAATCCTCATATGATCTTATACAAACCGATTTCATACTCTGGCGGTCGTATATATGAACTGTCAGTGTACAATACGAACAATTCAAAGCTGAACAGATTTGCCTGGTATTTCTTATACTGGTCAGCGTACTATATGAACCCAATATCATATAGTACGATTAGTTTAACCAAATGATGCTTTTTTTGGTATGAAAAATAGATGAGTCTATTTCATACTCAAGACGTCATCTATACGAAACTAATTTCATATAGTACAAACATTTAAATAAAACTACCTGTATGTATGGATGAACTGGTACACACCCATTTCTTACTCTAGATAGCTTCTATACAAAACTCCTTTAATATAGTACGATTAGTTCAAAAAATGGTGAGTTCATTTGGGACGAATTGGTTTGTAGCCATTTCATACTCTAGATGTCATTTGTACGAATTTAAATTCATACAGTATGAATAATTTAAATGAAAATTTCGAAGGCATGATTTGATTAATTACTTTCTAGAAAAACATTCAGGTCAAATCATCACGTACAATCCAATAATTGCACTATACGATTAGTTTTAAAAATATAACTTTTTTTCTAACTTCCCCAGGGTGTGTGTGTGTGGATGGTTACCCAATTAATTTACACTCTCTCAGACTCAAGAAAATAGAAAAAGTACAGACTTCAGTTACAATAAACCCTTATCTAGTATGTCTTGAAGTCTTCAGCAGTCTGGAGTATGATTTCCCTAAAACATTGGTACACATAAACAACACAAACAAAATTACCAATATATGTTAGGAGAAATTATAATAAAAAAAAAATAAGATTTTGAAATCCTCAAAAAAAATATATGATATAAAAACATAGTTTTGAAAAGTAAGTTGCAACAATTGCAACACCACCAAGCAACTAAGGAAGACGAGTGGAGAAGACAACTTGAATCCTTACGTGGAGAAACCTTTGTGAACCCCTCATAAACTCCCCCTCATAATATTCTTTCTCTCTCTCCCAAGCTCTCCTTCTCCTTCTCTACAGTATCTCAGATCAGGACAATAGTAGTAGATTTTTCAAAGGATAAATACTTAAGCTTAAATAAAAGAGCTCCAAAATAATCCTAATTTTTAACTTTCTATCAAAGATTGTCTAGGACAATCTATAGATCATCCTATACGATTATTTCAAATCTCCCCTTCCGTCCAGGATGATCTGGGTTTCCTATATGATTGGAATACAAAGTTTTTTCTAATCGTCCAGGATGATTTATATATCATCCAATATGATTAGTTCAAACATACACTTTCATCCAGCTGATAGTTTGGGACATCCAGGAGATATATTGGGATGATATGTTGAAATTAAACTTATCGTCCAAGATGATTATGCAATTTTCTTGTATGATTAGTTCAATAATCTAGAATTATCATCCAGCAGATAGTTCAAGATGTTAAGATAGTTGCTATTTGCATGTTTTACATTTTTGCAACTTGTATAGTTTTGATGATTCCAAATATTATTGTTCAAATATGTAGTTATCTCCTAACAAATTTAGAAGATTTGTATTTGCTCTTGTGTGTACTAACATTTCAGGAAAATCGAATTCCAGACTACGAAGACTTCAAATCAAATTTAGCATGTAATACTTTGTGAATTTGAAGCTTGTACTTTTCTTTGAAATAAACTTGAAAGGGAGTGATTGTAATTGAGTGAATAAAAACATACACACACACACATAAGGAGATCATATAAAATTTATACTGATCGTATGGGACGATATAAGTTCGTACAGGACGATCAGACAGTTATCTCCTATTAAGATCACATGGAACGAATAGGAACTGGCCAGAAAAATTTTTCTAAGTCCTATTCGTCCAGAACGAAATTAAAAATCGTCTGGGACAATTTGTTCTCTGTAAAATTTTTGTCCAGACAAAATTAAATTATCGTACATGACGATTTTCTCTCTGTAAGATTTTCATCCAGACAAAATTAAATATCGTCCAGGACGATCGGCTCTCTGTAAAATTTTTGTCCAGACGAAATTAAATTATCATACATGACGATCTGCTCTCTGTAAAATTTTCGTCCAGACGAAATTAAATATCGTCCAGGACGATCTGGTCTCTGTAAGAATTTCGTCCGGACGAACCCATTTTCATCCAGACGATACAACCGACTTAGGACGATTTTTCTGCAGTTTTTGGAACCAACCTTGTAATAACCGTTCGTACCGGATGAACATGGTTCGTACGGGACGATCAGCTTGTACGAAAATATTTCGTACACATATACAAAGAGGTTCGTTTCAAGGCTTTTAAGTAATATCGTCCAGGATGATCCACGATCGTACGGGACGATCCACTGCGTACAGAATTGAAAACTTGTAGTTTTTGGGTGGTTTTTCTTGTCTTTCATATAAATAGTCAAAATTAGACTGCCACCCAATCTTTTTGTCAATTGATCTTCGTGCCTATTGAGAGAAAAGTCAAGGAGAGAGTGTGAGAGAGCATTCAAAGGAGGATTCCTACCACTGGAGTGTGAAGACTTCACTTGGTGTTTAAAGGTAAGAATCTCTACTTGTGAATTTAGATTACTTCACTCTTTTCCTTCTTCCTTCTAGATTTCTTGTGAGAAGATCTGTCAAGGAGATCCGGTTCGCTGCCGACACTTGGAGAGTGTGAACAGCCGAAGGGTTCGCTGCCTACACTTGGAGAGTGTGAACAGCCGAAGGGTTCGCTGCCTACACTTGGAGAGTGTGAACAGCCGAAGGGTTCTCTGCCCACACTAGGAGAGTGTGAAAGGACGGAAGGGTTCGCTGCCTACACTTGGAGAGTGTGAACAGACAGAGGGTTCTCTGCCCACACTAGGAGAGTGTGAAAGGACGGAAGGTTCTCTGCCAATACTGGGGATTGTGTAAAAGGACGACGGTTCTCTGCCTCACCGGGTAGTGGTGAAAAGAGTGTTTGTAAAGGCTTCTCCGCCTTGCTGTGGGTGAAAAAGGAGAGTCACTATTGGTATTAGTGCAATACTCAGAGGGTGCCTCTCGGGAGTGGATGTAGGTCCGGTTTAGACCGAACCACTATAAATCTTGTGTCATTTACTTTATTGCTTTTTAATTTCCGCATTTTTCTTTTGTTTAAAAAACTCTGTGGTTGAAAAATATTTTCTATAAAAACTTAATAAAAATTTTCATTTCAGTTCAACACATTTTAAAAGATGGAATAAATTTTTAAAATACCAATTCACCCCCCCTCTTGGTAGCCTTGGGACATTAACTTAGGTCTAACAACCTATTCACTAGACTCAACAAGTGGTATCAGAGCTCCGTTTCAAAATCATAAGTTTAAACTACTTTTTGATTAACATAGATGGCTACATTTGGAAACCAAAACACACCTGAGGGTTGCTCTATAACTAGACCTCCACTGTTTGATAATATTCCTTTTGATTTCTGGAAAATACGCATGTCTACTTTCTTACAGTCACTTGATTATCGCATGTGGATCCTAGTCCAGGAAGGTTATACAAAACCAACTAGATTAGTTGATGGAATTTGGGTAAAAACACCTTTTGCAGATTGGACTATAGAAGAACGTGACTTAGCACAACTAAATGCCAAATGTCTAAATAGCTTCTTTTGTGCTTAACCTCATTAGTCCCTTCATAAGTTATACACAGTCTATCCCATATGTCCTTTCCACTTTTGCAAGTGGAAACCCGCATGTTACATGACTATGAGTTGCTTCGCATGAAACCTAATGAATCTATTTCTGACATGTACACAAGATTCATACAAATTGTCACTTCTTTGCATGCACTTGGTAGGGAATTAACTAATACTGAAATGGTTAAAAAGATTCTTCGTTGTTTACCTACTGCTTATGATGCAAAAATTACTGCAATTATAGAGTCTAAGATCTAAACATTTATTCTATTGACAATCTTCTTGGTTCACTCATTGCTTATGAGCAAGGAGTAAGTCAAAGAAAGATTGATGCAGGTGAACCACGAAAGGAGAAGAATATTGCATTAAAAGTGGAAGAGTCAGAGAGTGAACACTCACAACTTGAGGATGAAGATGATATTGCATTAATGACTAGACAATTCAGAAGCTTTTTAAAGAGGAAACAGAAGAGACGCCAGTAATGGAATAGAGGTAAGTTTAACAGAAATGGCAAGGTTTCTAATGAAGTGATTTGTTATGAATGCAGGAAACCAGGTCATATTAAGACTGATTGCCCAAAACTCAAAGCCACTCCTAGCAAGGAGAAGGTAGAGGAGAAACCAATTGTAAAGAAGGGCAAGAAGAAGTTTCAAAGAGCTTTTTGGGCGGACTCAGCTTCAGACTCATTTGAGACTGAAAAAGAAGAAGAAGACACCAACCTTTGCTTGATGGCAGATAATGTTGATCAATCAGATCAAGAAGAGGTATGTGAGTTAACTTATGATGAATTGTTTGAAGTTTCTGAACACATGCATGATGCATATAAGAAAATGAAAAAGATGCATGCTAGTGTAAGTTTAGAATTGGAAGAGCTTAAGAAGGAACATGAAATCCTTAGGAAAGATCATGCATTAATAGATGACAACTACATGAAACTACTTGATGAATATGATGACTTGAATAAGAATTTTGAAATTCTAAAATCATCCTATGCTGATCTTGAAAAAGATTTTAAAAAATTTAAGGATGAATCTGAGAGGAAAATATATCGAATCAATTATACAAATCGACTCTTGGAAGAAATGAATTCATTTTATAAATTGACAATAAGAGCTCTTGAGGATAATAGGATACCCCCCAAAATTGATGATTTTACAAATCCTAAATATTATCCTAAATATATGGAATTCCTTAGAAGACAAACAAATGAAAGAAAACTTAGGAATACTTTTCCTAAAATTAAATGTAATAATTATGGATTTTTGGGACATATAACTAACACCTGTACTTTGAAGATGAAAACTAATTTGGTGTGGAAACCTAAGATGCATAAACCTAGACATATCATACATGCATCTGATTATAAATTGCTAAAATGTGAACCCAAACTTGTTTGGGTTCCCAGGTCTAACATTTGATATTTTTGCATGGTTGCTCTCACACAAGACCTCGTGGGAGCATATGGTACCTAGACAGCAGATGTTCAAGGCATATGACTGGAGATACTGCTCAATTCATAACGCTGGAAGCCAGGAGTGGAGGCAAGGTTACACTTGGAGATAATACCACAAAGAAAGTGGTTGGATCAGGTATGATTGGAAATTTGAAAAACTTTTTCATAGACAATGTATTATTGGTTGAAGGCTTAAAACATAATTTGTTAAGTATAAGTCAGCTATGTGATTAGGGCTATAATGTAAAATTTTTACCTACTAGCTGCATATTAAGCCTAAATGGGAAAGAAGTTTTAAATGGAAAAAGGGTAAACAATGTTTACATGCTAGATTTAAATTGTATTCAATCTCCTACTGCTTTTTGTTTGAAAACTATTTCTGATGAATCATGGCTTTGGTATAGAAGACTTTGTCATTCTAGTATGAAAAACCTTAGGAGAATTACCCAAAAGAATTTAGTGAGAGGTATATCAAAACTAGACTTTACTAAGGACCACCTTTGTGATGCATGTCAATTAGGAAAACAAGTGAAGTCCTCTTTTAAGTCCAATAAGGATCTTAGAACTAGTAAACCATTGGAAATTCTTCACATGGATCTTTTTGGACCAGTAGGAACTGTAAGTCTAGGAGGGAAGGTATACGGATTTGTTATAGTGGATGATTTCTCAAGATTCACTTGGGTTAGATTTCTTTTTCATAAGAATGAATCGTTTGAAGAATTTAGAAATTTTTTGACTTGGATTCAAAGAAAATTAGGATGTGAAATAATATCTATATAAAGTGATCATGGAGGAGAATTTGAAAATGAAAGATTTGAAAATTTTTATAAAGAAAAAGGGATTGATCACAATTTTTCTGCACCTAGAACCCCTCAACAAAATGGGGTAGTTGAAAGGAAAAACAGAACATTAATAGAAGCCGCCTGAGCAATGTTGGCAGAATACTCACTTCCTTGATATTTTTGGGCTGAGGCGGTTAGCACTGCATGTTATGTTTTGAATAGGGTGAATGTGAGAT
Organism: Dendrobium nobile; assembly: GCA_022539455.1. Classification (NCBI taxonomy): domain Eukaryota; kingdom Viridiplantae; phylum Streptophyta; class Magnoliopsida; order Asparagales; family Orchidaceae; genus Dendrobium; species Dendrobium nobile. Next base: position 39,997,685 of record CM039734.1, read on the forward strand.
CGAATTTAAATAAAATACCCTATGAGTTGCTAAAAGGTAGAACACCAAATTTGTCTCATTTGCATGTTTTTGGTTGCAAGGTGTTCATTCATAACAATGGAAAATCTGCCTTAGGAAAATTTGATCCAAAATTAGATGAAGGAATTTTTGTTGGATATTCAAGTGTTGGAAAATCTTATAGGGTATTCAACAAAAGAACCTTAGTAATTGAAGAAACCACACATGTTGTATTTGATGAATTTGGAAATTTGGAAATTTGGAAGAGCCAAATGTTGTTGAAAATGAGATTGAGGAAAACTCCCAAAAGATTGATAGAATAAATTTGGAAGAAGATGTGAAAGAGAATTTGGAAAGAGAAAACCCTTTGCCTAGAGATTTGAGATTTTCTAAAAACCACCCAAGGGAATTGATTATAGGTGAACTTAGTGAGGGTGTTTGAACTAGGCGTGGATTAAACAAGGAAGTCAATCATTCAGCCTTCATTTCAACTATAGAACCCACTAATGTTGATCAAGCACTTTCTGATGAATTTTGGATATTGGCCATGCAAGAAGAGTTGAATCATTTTGTAAGAAATAAAGTTTAGGAATTAACTTCAAGGCCAAAAGATCAAAGTGTTGTTGGAACCAAGTGGGTGTTCAAAAATAAAATGAATGACTCAGGAGTAGTTATTAGAAATAAGGCTAGATTAGTTGCTAAGGGGTATAATCAAATTGAAGGAATTGATTTTGAGGAGACTTTTGCCCCTGTAGCTAGACTTGAAGCAATTAGGGTTTTACTTGCCTTTGCCTGTTTTAAAGGATTTAAATTATTTCAAATGGATGTCAAAAGTTCCTTTTTAAATGGGGTAATTGAAGAAGATGTTTTTGTAGTACAACCTCCAGGTTTTGAAAATTCTAAATACCCTAATCATGTTTTTAAGTAAAAAAGGCATTATATGGATTGAAACAGGCACCTAGGGCTAGGTATGAGAGGTTGAGCACCTTCCTATTTCAAAGATCTTTTGAAAAAGGAAGTGTGGATACAACTCTCTTTTTAAAGAAATTTGGAAGGGATATACTGATTATTCAAATTTATGTGGATGATATCATTTTTGGATCTTCAAATAAAAATCTTTGTGATGATTTTACTAAAATAATGAGTAGTGAATTTGAAATGAGTTTAATGGGAGATTTAAATTACTTTCTAGGCTTTAGCATTAAGCAACTTGAGAAAGGTACATTTCTTAGTAAAACTAATATATTAAGGACATCCTCAAAAATATGAAATGGACAATGCTAAACCTGTTAGTACACCAATGAGTTCATCAGTTCAGTTGGATAAGGATCTTAAGGGAAAATCTGTTGATCAAAAGAAATTTAGAGGGATAATTGGATCTTTACTTTACTTGACTGCTAGCCGACCAGATATTATGTTCAGTGTTTGCTTATGTGCTAGATTTCAATTAGATCCAAAAGAATCACATTTGACAGCAGTGAAAAGGATATTAAGATATTTACTAGGAACGCAGAACTTAGGAATTTGGTATCCTAAGTTTAGCTCTTCATTTGAAATTATTGGTTATTCAGATTCTGACTTTGCAGGATGTAGAGTGGATAGGAAAAGCACTTCTGGAACATGTCAATTCATTGGAAATTCATTAGTTTCATGGTCTAGTAGAAAACAAAATTCAGTGGCCCTATCTACTGCAGAAGCAGAATACATTGCATTAGGAAGTTGTGTGGCACAAGTACTTTGGTTAAAACAGCAGTTGATTGATTTAGGATTAACTATAGGCACTATTCCAATTTATTGTGATAATACTAGTGCTATTTGCATTTCCAAAAATCCTATTCAACATTCTAGAACCAAACACATTGACATAAGGCATCATTTCATAAGGGATCATGTATCCAAGGGAGAAATTGAACTTACTTATGTTTCAACTGAAAATCAACTTGCAGACATTTTTACAAAATCTTTAGCCTTTGATACCTTCAGTACATTAAGAACAAGGCTTGGTGTAATTGATTTGAATGCTTAAATAAAAATGTTTTTGCAACATTGATATTTCTATTTTCGTAGTTTCTGTTTCTATGATTTTGTTTTTATGATGTTTGTTGTTTTTGTGATGATTGGGCTAGAGAGAGAAAGTTAGAGAGAGAAGGTTTGAGAAAATCTAAGATTTTTGTGTGATTTTCAAATTTTTGATCTCATGAGTTTTGCATTAAATCGATGGGGGAGGAGGGTCGCCGACTTCCAATGGCCAGTGGTCCATTAGTCGTTTGTTGAACTTCTTTAGGGAATTCTTGTTGCGGATCTATGGTTTATGATTTTGATGATAGCAAACATTCCACACGATCAAACTGCAATCTGGAACCAGCTCAAGATTGGGTAGACTAGGTCTGAGTCAGTTTGTAATCTTTTTCCTTTCTTGAGTCTGTTGTATTTGGTGTGGGACCAGTTGGATTGAATTTTGGAAGATCTCCTGTTGTTCCCTATATGATTTCTATTTTTGGTAATATCGGCCAGGACAATATGTCCAAAATCAGAAACCCTAATTAGGGCATCCTCATTAAGGCAGCCGTCAACAGATCGGCCTGGACGATACTTGTATCGGCCAGGACGATAATCTCAATTCAGAAAGAATCAACCGCCATAATCAGTTTAGGAAGTCTTTGTTTTAGGAAATCGGCCAGGACTATATTATTGTCGTCCAGGACGATCTAACTCAATCATGCCTAAATTGATCTGGCATCTTTGGAAAACATTAATGGTTGATTGACACGATCACATCGTCCGGGACGATCGCATGATCAGCCAGGACAATGGCCTGGACGATCCGCATCGGACAGCTTGTATTCAGGGCGATGATCAAGATGATTGAAATAGGTTTTAAACTAATCGGCCTGGCCGATCGTGATATCGGCCAGGATGATGTAACCAATTTTCTTCTGATCATCCCAAATCGTCCTAGGTTGATGAGCTGAATTTGTACTAATCGGCCAGGACGATATACCTATCATCCTGGACGATAATGTCGGCAACTTGCATTAATGAGCTCGTTTTGAGAGCTTCTATTTAAGCTATGGCATGGCAACTTTTGTAAGAGTCTTTGGCAGCCATTGTAGCTTCGTTCTTGTGGGGGAGACTTGAAGAGAGAGCTTGAAAAGGAGAGAGGAAAGGGTGGAGTTTGAGAGGGAGAAGATCCTGTGAGGGGGAGGAACTCAAGGGAGTGTGGTGGGGGATCCACACGGTTGCTCAGGCAAACTCGCACCTTAGTACCTTCGAATTCAAGGCTTGTCTCGAGGTAAGTTCACCAAAGAAGAAGATCTCCTTGGTGTCAAAGGACCCGGCGAGTCCGCCGCACCGAGGAAGGTGGAAGTGATTTTGTAAGGGCTTCTCCGCCTAGCTGTGGGGGCTAAAGGAGAGACACTTGTGTTAGTGCAATACTTGGGGGGTGCCTCCAAGGAGTGGACGTAGGTCAAGGTTTGACCGAACCACTATAAATCCGGTGTGTTCTTTTCTTATTATCGCTTCCTCATTTAGTTTTCTTCCGCACTTTGTTTGTGGTGTTTTTGGTTGGAACTTTGTCTTTGGTTTTAAGGTTTTCCAATTCACCTCTCTCTTGATTAGCTTGGGACTAAGTTCAAGAGGGCCTAACTTTCCTAACGAACCTTCAATTCTTATGCTTCGACCCATTCTTATTCATCTTCTCCACCTATGTTTGGAGATGGGAAATATGGATTCGTTATGGGGATAAATCTATTTTGTAGGTTGGAAACCCATTAATCATCAATGAAGGTGTTTTATTATTTGCAAAAAAATGACACTGAAGTCATCAGCAAAGGTAAGAATGTGGTTATAGAAGATAATTCAAAACTTCAACTCAAGATGGGGAAAGTTTTAGAATTAAGAGCTAAATCATTTAATGAAGAAGCTTCCCCTTCTTCAAAGTCAATCCCAGAGACTGTTGAGTTGAATGAAGTTTCTGGGAGTGGAGTCTCTGAAGAGTTAAATTCTAAGATTGTAGAGTTAGGAAGGCTTAAATTGAATGTTAATTAGGATGTTTAGGGAAACATGATTCATACAAGTGTTGATGCAACTGGAATTATTAACAATCCGATAGAAGAATCACAATTAAATTTGGTGAAAGACTGTTATTGCAATTCAGGTGAACTAGGAGGTTGTGTTAAAGGCTTTGCTGCTGGTCCTCCAAGGCCGACCAATAATGTTCAACATAATACTTGGAGTAAAAAAGAAAATATAAAGGTTATTAATCTGGATTTTGGTTATTGTTTATCGAAAGATGGTAAATCAGTTAAACTTCATTTACAAAATGAATTGGAGAACTTCAGAAAATTTCCTAAATCATTAGTTATCAAGGTATTTGGAGGAAATGTACCATTTCCAATTATCCGTTCTGAGCTTAGAAGGCAGTGGGCTCCTTATGGTAAATTTTATCTTACAATGTAGGGGATGGATTGGGTACTTTGTTCATTCTATGAGCAAGAGCCAATAGAATCAATTTTCTCAAATGGACCATGGTTTGTTAATGGACAAATCATTGAGATTAACAAATGGTTGCCAAACTTCTCTCCTACCTCCTTGAAGGGTTTAACAACACCTATTTGGATTAGGATGCCTAACCTACCCTTACAGTGTTGGGATGAAACAAATATTTGCAGAATTGCATATATGGTCGAAAAACCACACTTGATTGATGGAAACATGTACCAATGAGGAAAACGGGAGTTTGGTAGGGTATATGTGCGCATTAAGATGAATGAACAATTGCCTTTTTGAGTTTGGGTGGAAGGAAGCTTTGGGAAGTTCTATTAGAAGATTGAATATGAGAGAATCCCCAATTTTTGTTAGAAATGTGGTAGGATTGGCCATCTCAAGAAGGATTTCTTGGAAAATAATCACGAGGTTAATAATGTTTCAAAATAGGTGAAAAGCTCTTTAAAACAAATGGAGGTAGATTATTTTAAAGCAACTAGTAATTCAATAGTTGATGGCTCTATTGATGGAAAAGGAGGCTATGGTCCATGGGTGCATGTAAATTATGGGAAAAGAAGAAATAGAAGTCAAGTTTTTAGGAGTGTAATTCCTTGTCCAGTTGAGACTTTGGTTAGAAAGAACATAGAAGTATTGGAAGCTAATTCTATAAGAGAGAATGCTAGAGCAAATAAGAAATACACGGGGGAACCAGGACATGGAGTACTTATTGATTCTACTTCAAAATCTGTAGGACAGCCTAATCAAACCACGGAAGATGAACAATGTGATGATCCTGTACAAGGTTTAACTTAGGAAACTTTGGACAATTCTCGGGACTCAAGAAACAAAGTTGGTATGGAAATCAAAACCATTGTTACTTCTGTAAATGAAAATAAATTCAAAAGTTTAGATGGGTTAATTGAGGAAGGGATTACTACACCAGAAGAAGATGTGGTTACTTCTCCAGGTGGCTTGGAAGGTAATATAAGAGTGGGAGATATCAACTTAAAGATAGATATGGAGGAATTAAAAATAGATATGGGATGCAAGGAATATAGCTTTTCCAATGTTAAGAAAATAGGTTCTAAGCATCTTAAAGGTTTGCGACCGATCAATTTGGCTCCTTGGAGTAAGAGAGTGGAAGGTGATAAAATGGGGATTTCATCCCCTTATATCCAATAATGTCTTCCATAGTAGAGGAGCTAGAAAGAAGAAAGCTTCTCTATATTTTAAGGAGGTTGTGAAGGTTCATGATGTGTTCTTCCTTGGTTTGTTGGAAACCAAATTATCTAATATCGAAAGGAGGGATGTGGATTTATTAATTGGTTCAGATTGGGATTTCTTTCAAGTTCCTTCAGAAGGTTTTTTTGGGGGTATTTTGTTGACATGGAAGTTGAGCATAGCTAAGTTTCAAGTTTTGGAATCATCACACCAATTTATTATTGGTGATCTGGAGGTTCCTAAGAAAGGGAGATGGAGAATTGCTTCGACATATGGAAATAAGGATGCCTATAAAAGGAGAAAACTTTGAGAAAGGCTGGAATTCAACTCCTCCAAGGATTTTCCTATGGTAATAGGAGGAGATTTTAATTGTATTCTTTGCAAGGAAGACAAGAGGGGAGGCAAAATATTCACCTTTCTCTAGGACCCAAGGAAATGAAGACCTTTTTATCTTGCAATGATTTTCATGAGGCTGGATATGTTGGTCCAAGATTTACCTGGTGTAATAACAAATCTGGGGCTGATCGAATCCTTGAAAGATGGGATAAATTAATTTTGAATTCAAATTCCCTTAATTCTTCATATAGATTGGTGGTTTGGCACGTGGCTCGTGTAGCTTCAGACCACTGTCCTATCCTATTAAATCTACTAGTATTCCATCCCCTGATTAAAAGAGTAATCAGATTTGAAGATAGCTGGGCTTCTAATAAGGTATCGGCTATGGTGGTAAGAGGAATTTGGCTGAAAAATACTGCTGGCAGCATGTCTCATATCCTGAACTCTAAAATTAAAAGAATTATTGAAGGCTTTATTTTACTAGAGAAAAGCTAAACATAAAAGCCTATTTTAATTGAAGGAGTCCTTATTGAAGGAAATTATGGAGTTACAAACTAAAGAAGCCAATGAGGGAGGGATTTTGGAGGATGGTAGCTGGGTTCTTAAAGTGAAAGTGGGGGAACTCAATTTTACTCTAGCTCTGTTGGATTCATGGTTGTGACAAAGGGCCAAGGTCAAGTAGATGATGGAGGGAGATTATAGTTCAAAATTTTTCCATTCATTTGTGTCGACAAGAAGGAATTCTAATTAAATAATTAAAATCAAGATAAAGATGGAGATATGGTGGAAGATCAACATTAAATTAAAGAAGTATTCATTCGATTTTTCAAAGAAAAATGGAAAGACAGAATTTGTCATTTTGAAGGTTGGCCAAAACTATGGAAGAGTTTAGATGAAGATAATATAAATTTGTTGAATAAAGCATTCTCCATTAATGAAGTGGAAGAGGCGACCAAGCAAAGTGGAAATTACACTGCTCCAGGTAATGATGGTATTACCTATTCTTTTATTAAAGCATATTGGGACATCATCAGAAAGGACTTCTGGAATATTGTTAATTATTTCTTTGAGAACTCAGATATGGATTCTAATAGGAAAGAGACTCTTATAGTTCTAATTCCTAAGGTGAGCAATTTGTTGACTCCAAAAAATTTTAGTCCCATTAGTTTTTGCAATAATGTTTAGAAGGTGGCGGTAATAGTTCTTATGAATAGGATGTCTTCAATTTTTCCTAAAATAATTTTTGAAGAGCAAGTGGCTTTTTTGAAAGGAAGATCATTGGCGGATCATGTGTTGGTAGCTCAAGAGATTATACATAAATTCAAATATTTTAAATCCTCAAAAGGTCTTGTTTCTCTTAAAATAGACATAGAGCATGCTTATGACTCAATGGGGTGGCCAACCTTGAAGAAAGCTTTTGAATCTTTTAAGAAAACTCCTGAATTGCCTTGTCATCAAGGAAATGTTATCATCACCCTCAGGTTGTGACTGATCACTATCTGAATAATCCACTTTCAATGCTATGTTCTTCTCCTTTTACTGTTCTCCTGTATCAATCTTCATTTAACTCACTCCTTGCTCGTAAGCAATTAGTGATCCTAGAAGATTATCAATAGAGTAAATATTTAAGTCCTTAGACTCTATAATCGTAATTATTTTAGCATCATATGCAGTAGAAAAATAACAAAGAATTTTATTAACTATTTCAGCATTCATTAGTTTCCTACCTAATGCATGCAAAGAAGCGACTATTTGAGTAAATGTTGTGTATATGTTAGAAATGGATTCATTGGGTTTCATACGAAACAATTCATACTTATGTAACAAGATATTCAATCTTGATTGCTTTACTTCATTATTCCCTTCGTAATTAATACAAAGTCTATCCCAAATGTCCTTTCCACTTTTGTAAGTAGAAACCCGCATGTAATCTTCAGACTTAAGTGCACAAAAGAAACTATTTAAACATTTTGTATTTAGTTATTCTAAGTCATGTTCTTCTATAATCCAGTCAGCAAAAGGTGTTTCAACTCTAATGCCATCTACAAGTCTAGTTGGCCTAGTATACCCTTCCTGAACTAAAATCCACATGCGATAGCCAAGCGATTGAATAAATGTAGACATTCATGTTTTCCAAAAATCGAAAGGGATATTATCAAATAAAGGAGATCTAGTGATCGAATACCCTTCAGGTATGTTTCAGTTTCCAAAATTAGCCATTATCATTTTCAAAACGTAGCCTAAACTTATAATTTTGAAACAAAGCTCTGATACCACTTGTTGATTCTATATATGTTGTTAAACCTAAGCAATTGTCCCAAGGCTAACCGAGAAGTGGGGTGAATTAGTAATTTAAAATTTCTCTTGGATTTTTTAATAGAATTTTTTTTGAAATTTTATAGCAATTTAATTTTAGATTAAAATAAGATTTTCAACCACAGTAAATAAATTGTTAAAAATCAATGCGAAAAAATAAAAAGACATAAAGATTTATAGTGGTTCGGTTAAACACGACCTACATCCACTCCCTAAAGACTCCCTCTTCATGTATTGCACTATTACTAAAGTGACTCTCATTTTGCCCCCACAGCAAGGCAGAGAAGCCTTTACAATTCCTCTCTTCTAGCAATCCCTGGTGCGTCAGAGAATTGCCATCCTTTTACACCCATAAAGTGTCGGCAAAGAACCGTCATCCTATCACACCCTCCAAGTGTCAGCAGAGAAATGTCATCTGTTCACACTCTCCAAGTGTTGGCAGAGAACTGTCAACCTTTCACACCCTCCAAGTGTCGCCAGAGAATTGGATATTCTTCAAAGATCTTGTCACGAGCAACTAGAAAGAAGAAAGGAATTGTAGTCATTAAATACACAAAGAGATCCTTACCTTTGAGTAACCTTGTGAACGCTTCACACTCTACTTGCAAGAAATCTCTCTCAAACACTTTCCCACAATCACTGTTTCACTTACCCTTAAAAAGTCATGAAGAACAACTCTTTTTCACGTCAATTTATAAGGACCTTTTATATGAATGACATGAAAAATCATCAAGAAAATTGAAATTTTTTATTTTGAGCATGTACGATCGTACAATATGATCGTATGTATGTATGTAGGAACATTTCAAAAACTATTGCATATGAACCTTTTGTGAATCTATACAAAACACTTTCGTACATGAAGATCGTCCATTACAAATCAAGTTCGTATTTTATGAATAATTAGAAAATTTTTTAACTTCATCAGGAGGAAACTGTACCCCATATTTTCATACTCTGGACATCATTTATATGAAAGGCAAATCGTACAATATGATCCATTCAACAAAATTTGGCATTCGCCAGGACGAAAAGGGATCCATTAAATTCATACTCTAGACATCGTCTGTACGAACTAGATATTGTATAGTATGATCCACTCAAAGAATTTTATGTTCATTGTGATGAAAAGGGACCTGTCTAATTCATAGTTCCATTGTCATCTATATGACAAAGGCATCGTACAATACGATTAGTTCGGAAAATTTTCAAGTTCATTGGGATGAAAAGGGACTCCTCCAATTCGTACTCTGGATGTCGTTTGTACGAATAGGAGACCGTATAGTACGATCAATTTAGAAGAACTTTGAAATTATTGGGAAGAAAAGGTACCCGTCCAATTCATACTCTAGACATCTGCATGAAGGAACCTTCATACAGTACGATCGGTACTTGGAGAATTTTTTACCTGTAGTTCGTTTAACTACTCATAGGGGAAAATAATTGAACAAATCATCCTGTATGAAATGACTTCATAGAATACGATTAGTTCAAAAATTATAAATTTTAAATAGTTTCATAGTGTGTGTGTGTGCACAGTTACTCATTTATAATCATATTCTCTTAGAATCAATAAAATAAAAAATTCAAACTTCATTTACAATGAACCCTAATCTAATCTTATTTGAAGTTTTCAACAATCTGGAGTATAATTTTCCTGAAATGTTAGTACACGTAAAAAACAAAATAATACATCCAAAATATGTTAGGAGAAATTATAATTAAAACAATAATATTTAGAATCATCAAAAATATACATATTATAAGAATATCAACAATAAAAAAACTAAGTTGCAACAATCTCAACAGTTTATTTATAAGCTTGATTAACATCTAGACAAACACTCCCACAATTTTTATTTAGTGTCTTATTTTAGTACATTTAAAGCAAAAGTTCAAAATTCTTTCATTTTCGATCTTTTGAAAGAATTTACCTGAGCTTCGTTCCACCCATACACCCAACAACAATATGTTGTCTTGCTTGATCCTAACATAAATTCTGGCAATCTCTCTTCTCCTCCATTGGAACATGTTTCCATTAATCAAATATGGAGTAACTGTTGAGTCTAGTAAATAGGTTGTTAAACTTAAGTTAATGTCCCAAGGCTACCAAGAGGGGGGGGGGGGGTGAATTGGTAGTTTAAAAAATTTTAAACCCTCTTTAAATTTATGTTGAACTGAAAATTTTCTTTTAAGTTTTAGTAGAAAATGTTTTTCAACCACAGAGTTTTTAAAATCAAAAATAAAATGCGGAAAAGTAAAAACAGTAAAGTAAATGACACCAGATTTATAGTGGTTCGGTCTAAACCAGACCTACATCCCCTCCCTAGAGGCACCCTCTGAGTATTGCACTAATACCAATAGTGACTCTCCTTTTGCACCCACAGTAAGGCGGAGAAGCCATTACAAATACTCTTTTCACCACTACCCGGTGCGGCAAAGAACCCTTCCGTCATTTCACACTCTCTTAGTGTGGGCAGAGAACCCTCCGTCTGTTCACACTCTCCTAATGTGGGCAGAGAATCCTCCGTCTGTTCACACTCTCCAGGTGTAGGCAGCGAACCTTTCCATCCTTTCACACTCTCTTAGTGTGGGCAGAGAACCCTTCCGTCCTTTCACACTCTCCTAGTGTGGGCAGAGAACCCTCCGTCTGTTCACACTCTCCTAGTGTGGGCAGAGAACCCTCCGTCAGTTCACACTCTCCAAGTGTAGGAAGCGAACCTTTCCGTCCTTTCACACTCTCCTAGTGTGGGCAGAGAACCCTTTGGATGTTCACACTCTCCAAGTGTAGGCAGCGAACCCTTCGGCTGTTCACACTCTCCAAGTGTAGGCAGCGAACCCTTAGGCTGTTCACACTCTCCAAGTGTCGGCAGCGAACCGGATCTCCTTGACAGATCTTCTCACGAGAAATCTAGAAGGAAGAAAGAAAAGAGTGAAGTAATCCTAATTCACAAGTAGAGATTCTTACCTTTGAACTCCAAGTGAAGCCTTCACGCTCCAGTGGTAGGAATCCTCCTTTGAATGCACTATCACACTCTCTCCTTGGCTATTCTCTCAAGAGGTACGAAGATCAAATGACAAAAAGATTGGGTGGCAGTCTAATTTGGACTATTTATACAAAAGACAAAAAAAATCGCCCAAAAACTGCAAGTTTTCATATCTGTACGCAGTGGATAGTCCTGTACGATCGTGGATCATCCTGGACGATATTACTTAAAAGCTTTGAAACGACCTTATTTGTATATGTGTACGAAATGTCTTCGTACAAGCTGATCGTCCGGTACGAACTAAGTTCGTCCGGTACAAACTGTTATTACAAGGCCGGTTCTAGAAACTGCAGAAAAAACCGTCCTAAGTCGGTTGTATCGTCTGGACGAAAATTGGTTCGTCTGGATGAAATTTTTATAGAGAACAGATCATCCTGGACGATATTTAATTTCGTCTGGACGAAAATTTTACAGAGAGAAAATCATCATGTACGATAATTTAATTTCGTCTGGACGAAAATTTTACAGAGAGCAGATCGTCCTAGACTATATTTAATTTTGTCTGGACAAAAAATTTACAAAGAGCAAATCGTCATGTACGATAATTTAATTTTGTCTGGACGAAAACTTACAGAGGACAAATCATCCTAGACGATATTTAATTTTGTCTAGATGAAAATTTTACAGAGAGCAAATCATCATGTATGATAATTTAATTTCGTCTGGACGAAAATCTTACCTAGGACAAATCGTCCTGGACGATATTTAATTTCGTCCTGGACGAATAGGACTTAAAAAAATTTTTAAAGCCAGTTCCTATTCCTTCCATGTGGTCAATAGGAGATAACTGTCTGATCGTCCCGAACGATCTGATATCATCCCGTACGATCAGTATAAATTTTATATGATCTCCTTATGTGTGTGTGTATGTTTTTTTTCACTCAATTTACAATCACTCGCTTTCAAATTTAATTCAAAGAAAAGTACAAGCTTCAAATTCACAAAGTATCTCATGTTGAATTTAATTTGAAGTCTTCATAGTCTGGAGTTTGATTTTCCTGAAATGTTAGTACACACAAGAGCCAATACAAATCTTCTAAAATTGTTAGGAGATAACTGCACATTTGAACAATAATATTTGGAATTATCAAAACTATACAAGTTGCAAAAATGTAAAGCATGCAAATAGCAACTATCTTAACAATCTCCCCCTTTTTGATGATGGTAAAACAATTATTATTTGTATGATTTCAATTTAAACAAATCTCTTAAACTCCCCCTGAAATGATGAATACATGAAAATAAGGAGGCATTTTGAACTAAAGAACACAATTTTTATTTTTCAAAATTTTTAACAAAAACAAACAAAAAATAAAAGACAATACAACACAAGCCAAATGACACAAAACCAAAAAACGAAGCAAACCAAAATAAAAACATACAAACACTCATACAAACACTTTCTCCCCCTTTTTGACAACAACAAAAAGTGAAGAAGAAATAGACAATAAATGTAAGTAATTATATGAAATTCATTTTAAAATTTAATCTAAATAGTGATTGACATATGGTATGCAATTTAAAACTAATAACATTAGGTAAATCATAGAAATTCATAGAATTTAAGAAGTGATATAACATTGTAAGTAAGAAGAATTTATCAAAGACATGATTCAATTTAGACATTTGAGATATAGAAAATCAATACAAGAGAGATGAATAAAAATTCTATATTTCAAAGTTCAATAGAAATATAAATGAACATAAGATCAATTTGAATTAAGAGATTGAAAGAATCTGGAAAGAAGAGAATTATCACATGTGGCGTTTTGCGCTTCTTTTTCAAATTTTTGGCATATTTTTGTGCATCTTTTTACATTGGGCTTATTTTTTGCCTCTTTTTCACATTTGCGAACCTTTGCGCATTCCTTTTGATTTTTGTACTTTTTGTACAATTTTCAAGAGTAATTGATACCAATTCTTTCCAAGATCAATAATCTAAAATTTCAAATTTTTCTAAGTGCATAAATATCACTTGATCAAAGAAATACAAAATAAGAAAACATCTTAATTGCAATAATAATATTAAATTTAATGTTGTCTAAATGAATAGACATGAAATTAAAAGTTCTAATTATAACAAGTTATAAACAAATTTTAAATTTAGAAAGTCTAGATTATCTAATGACATTAATCTCAAATTACAAGCTAATTTAAGCACAATAAAGATTAAAAAGACTAATGAAATTCATAAAAACTAAACACATTTCAAAAACAATCCAAATTTAAAGCAAATACAACATATATTGATATTGATGAAAAAGATTACAAGATCATTTCATAACATCAATACAAAAACACAAAAAAAAATACACTGAACTTTTAAAACTTAATATAAACAAACACAAATCACAATACACTATGAAAAATGCATAGACTCTAAAAATAAAAACACTCAAAACACATCACAAAAACAAAAAATCATAAAAATACAAACTACGAAAACAGAAATATCAATGTTGCAAAAACATTTTTATTCAAGCATTCAAATCAATTACACCAAGCCTTGTTCTTAATGTACTGAAAGTATCAAAGGCTAAAAGTTTTGTAAAAATGTCTGCAAGTTGATTTTCAGTTGAAACATGAGTAAGTTCAATTTCTCCCTTGGATACATGAACCCTTATGAAATGATGCCTTATGTCAATGTGTTTGGTTCTAGAATGTTGAATAGGATTTTTGGAAATGCAAATAGCACTAGTATTATCACAATAAATTGGAATAGTGCCTATAGTTAATCCTAAATCAATCAACTGTTATTTTAACCAAAGTACTTGTGCCACACAACTTCCTAATGTAATGTATTCTGCTTCTGCAGTAGATAGGGCCATTGAATTTTGTTTTCTACTAGACCATGAAATTAATGAATTTCCAATGAATTGACATATTCCAGAAGTGCTTTTCCTATCCACTCTACAGCCTGTAAAGTCAGAATCTGAATAACCAATAATTTCAAATGAAGAGCTAAACTTAGGATACCAAATTCCTAAGTTCTGAGTTCCTAGTAAATATCTTAATATCCTTTTCACTGCTGTCAAATGTGATTCTTTTGGATCTGATTGAAATCTAGCACATAAGCAAACATTGAATATAATATCTGGTCGGCTAGCAGACAAGTAAAGTAAAGATCCAATTATCTCTCTAAATTTCTTTTGATCAACAAATTTTCCCTTAAGGTCCTTATCCAATTGAACTGAGGAACTCATTGGTGTACTATCAGGTTTAGCATTGTCCATTTCATATTTTTTGAGGATGTCCTTAATATATTTAGTTTGACTAAGAAATGTACCTTTCTCAAGTTGCTTAATGCTAAAGCCTAGAAAGTAATTTAAATCTCCCATTAGACTCATTTCAAATTCACTACTCATTGTTTTAGAAAAATCATCACAAAGATTTTTATTTGAAGATCCAAAAATGATATCATCAACATAAATTTGAACAATCAGTATATCTTTTTCAAATTTCTTTAAAAAGAGAGTTGTATTCACACTTCCTTTTTCAAAAGATCTTTCAAGTAGGAAGGTGCTCAACCTCTCATACCAAGCCCTAGGTAACTGTTTCATTCCATATAATGCATTTTTTAACTTCAAAACATGATTTGAGTATTTAGAATTTTTAAAACCTGGAGGTTGTTCTACAAAAACATCTTCTTCAATTATCCCATTTAAAAAGGCACTTTTGACATCCATTTGAATCAATTTAAAACCTTTAAAACTGGCAAAGGCAAGTAAAACCCTAATTGCTTCAAGTCTAGCTACAGGGGCAAAAGTCTCCTCAAAATCAATTCCTTCAATTTGATTATACCCCTTAGCAACTAATCTAGCCTTATTTCTAATGACTACTCCTGAGTCATTCATTTTATTTTTGAACACCCAGTTGGTTCCAATAATACTTTGATCTTTTGGCCTTATAGTTAATTCCCAAACTTTATTTCTTACAAATTGATTCAACTCTTCTTGCATGGCCAATATCCAAAATTCATCAGAAAGTTCTTGATCAACATTAGTGGGTTCTATAGTTGAAATAAAGGCTGAATGATTGACTTCCTTGTTTAATCCACGCCTAGTTCTAACACCCTCACTAGGTTCACCTATAATCAATTCCCTTGGGTGATTTTTAGAAAATCTCAAATCTCTAGGCAAAGGATTTTCTCTTTCCAAATTCTCTTCCACATCTTCTTCCAAATTTATTCTATCAATCTTTTGAGAGTTTTCCTCAATCTCATGTTCAACAACATTTGGCTCTTCCAAATTTCCAGATTCATCAAATACAACATGTGTGGTTTCTTCAATTACTAAGGTTCTTTTGTTGAATACCCTATAAGATTTTCCAACACTTGAATATCTAACAAAAATTCCTTCATCTGATTTTGGATCAAATTTTCCTAAGGCAGATTTTCCATTGTTATGAATGAACACCTTGCAACCAAAAACATGCAAATGAGACAAATTTGGTGTTATACCTTTTAGTAACTCATAGGGTATTTTATTTAAATTCGATCTCACATTCACCCTATTCAGAACATAACATGCAGTGCTATCTGCCTCAGCCCAAAAATATCTAGGAAGTGAGTATTATGCCAATATTGCTCGGGCGGCTTCTATTAATGTTATGTTTTTCCTTTCAACTACCCCATTTTGTTGAGGGGTTCTAGGTGCAGAAAAATTCTGATCAATCCCTTTTTCTTTACAAAAATTTTCAAATCTTTCATTTTCAAATTATCCTCCATGATCACTTTGTAAAGAAATTATTTCACATCCTAGTTTTCTTTGAATCCAAGTTGAAAAATTTCTGAATTCCTCAAATGATTCACTTTTATGAAAAAGAAATCTAACCCAAGTGAATCTTGAGAAATCATCCACTATAACAAATCCGTATTCCTTCCCTCCTACACTTACTGTTCCTACTGGTCCAAAAAGATCCCATGTGAAGAATTTCCAAAGGTTTATTGGTCCTAAGATCCTTATTGGACTTAAAAGAGGACTTCACTTGTTTTCCTAATTGACATGCATCACAAAGGTGGTACTTAGTAAAGTCTAGTTTTGGTATACCTCTCACTAAATTCTTTTGGGTAATTCTCCTAAGGTTTTTCATACTAGAATGATAGAGTCTCCTATGCCAAAGCCATGATTCATCAGAAACAGTTTTCAAACAAAAAGCAGTAGGAGATTGAATACAATTTAAATCTAGCATGTAAACATTGTTTACCCTTTTTCCATTTAAAACTTCTTTCCCATTTAGGCTTAATATGCAGCTAGTAGGTAAAAATTTTACATTATAGCCTTTATCACATAGCTTACTTATACTTAACAAATTATGTTTTAAGCCTTCAACCAATAATACATTGTCTATGAAAAAGTTTTTAAAATTTCCAATCATACCTGATCCAACCACTTTCTTTGTGATATTATCTCCAAGCGTAACCTTGCCTCCACTCCTAGCTTCCAGCGTTATGAATTGTGCAGTATCTCCAGTCATATGCTTTGAACATCCGCTGTCCAGGTACCATATGCTCTCACGAGGTCTTGTGTGAGAGCAACCCTGCAAAAATATCAAATGTTAGACCTGGGAACCCAAACAAGTTTGGGTTCACCTTTTAGCAATTTATAATCAGATGCATGTATGATATGTCTAGGTTTATGCATCTTAGGTTTCCACACCAAATTAGTTTTCATCTTCAAAGTACAGGTGTGAGCTATATGTCCCAAAAATCCATAATTATTATATTTAACTTTAGGAAAAGTATTCCTAAGTTTTCTTCCATTTGTTTGTCTTCTAAGAGATTCCATATATTTAGGATAATATTTAGGATTTGTAAAATCTTCAATTTTGGGGGGTATTCTATTATCCTCAAGATCTTTTATTGTTAATTTATAAAATAAATTCATTTCTTCCAAGAGTCGATTTGTATAATTGATTCGATATGTTTTCCTCTCAGATTCATCCTTAAATTTTTTAAAATCTTTTTCAAGATCAGCATAGGATGATTTTAGATTTTCAAAATTCTTATTCAAGTCATCATATTCATCAAGTAGTTTCATGTGGTTGTCATCTATTAATGCATGATCTTTCCTAAGGATTTCAAGTTCCTTCTTAAGCTCTTCCAATTCTAAACTTACACTAGCATGCATCTTCTTTATTTTTCTATATGCATCATGCATGTGTTCAAAAACTTCAAATAATTCATCATAAGTTAAGTCACATACCTCTTCTTGATCTGATTGATCAACATTATCTGCCATCAAGCAAAGATTGGTGACTTCTTCTTCTTTTTCAGTCTCAGATTTGTCTGAAGCTGAGTCCGCCCAAAAAGCTCTTTGAAACTTCTTCTTGCCCTTCTTTACAATTGGTTTCTCCTCTACCTTCTCCTTGCTAGGAGTGGCTTTGAGTTTTGGGCATTCCGTCTTGATATGACCTGATTTCTTGCATTCATAACAAATCACTTCTATAGAAACCTTGTCATTTCTGTTAAACTTACCTCTATTCCATTGCTGGCGTCTCTTCTGCTTCCTCTTTAAAAAGCTTCTGAATTGTCTAGTCATCAATGCAATATCATCTTCATCCTCAGGTTGTGAGTGTTCACTCTCTGACTCTTCCACTTTTAGTGCAAGATTCTTCTCCTTTCGTGGTTCACCTGCATCAATCCTCCTTTGACTTACTCCTTGCTCATAAGCAATGAGTGAACTAAGAAGATTGTCAATAGAATAAATGTTTAGATCTTTAGACTCTATAATTACAGTAATTTTTGCATCATAAGCAGTAGGTAAATAACGAAGAATCTTATTAACCATTTCAGCATTAGTTAATTCCCTACCAAGTGTATGCAAAGAAGTGACAATTTGTGTGAATCTTGTGTACATGTCAGAAATAGATTCATTAGGTTTCATGCGAAACAACTCATAGTCATGTAACAAGATATTGAGTCTTGATTGCTTAACCTCATTAGTCCCTTCATAAGTTATACAAAGTCTAACCCATATGTCCTTTCCACTTTTGCAAGTGGAAACCCGCATGTAGTCTTCAGATTTTAAAGCAAAAAAGAAGCTATTTAGATATTTGGCATTTAGTTGTGCTAAGTCACGTTCTTCTATAGTCCAATCTGCAAAAGGTATTTCTACCCTAACTCCATCAACTAATCTAGTTGGTTTTGTATAACCTTCCTGGACTAGGATCCACATGCGATAATCAAGTGACTGTAAGAAAGTAGACATGCGTGTTTTCCAGAAATCAAAAGGAATATTGTCAAACAGTGGAGGTCTAGTAATAGAGTAACCCTCAGGTGTGTTTCGATTTCTGAATGTAGCCATCTACGTTAATCAAAAAGTAGTTTAAACTTATGATATTGAAACGGAGCTCTGATACCACTTGTTGAGTCTAGTAAATAGGTTGTTAAACCTAAGTTAATGTCCCAAGGCTACCAAGAGCGGGGGTGAATTGGTAGTTTAAAAAATTTTAAACCCTCTTTAAATTTATGTTGAACCGAAATGAAAATTTTCTTTTAAGTTTTAGTAGAAAATGTTTTTCAACCACAGAGTTTTTAAAATCAAAAATAAAATGCGGAAAAGTAAAAACAGTAAAGTAAATGACACCAGATTTATAGTGGTTCGGTCTAAACCAGACCTACATCCACTTCCCAGAGGCACCCTCTGAGTATTGCACTAATACCAATAGTGACTCTCCTTTTACACCCACAGCAAGGTGGAGAAGCCTTTACAAATACTCTTTTCACCACTACCCGGTGCGGCAGAGAACCGTCGTCCTTTTACACAATCCCCAGTGTTGGAAGAGAACCTTCCGTTCTTTCACACTCTCCTAGTGTGGGCAGAGAACCCTCCATCTGTTCACACTCTCCAAGTGTAGGCAGCGAACCTTTCTGTCCTTTCACACTCTCCTAGTGTGGGCAGAGAACCCTTCGGTTGTTCACACTCTCCAAGTGTAGGCAGCGAACCCTTCGGCTGTTCACACTCTCCAAGTGTAGGCAGCGAACCTTTCCATCCTTTCACACTCTCCTAGTGTGGGCAGAGAACCCTTCCATCCTTTCACACTCTCCTAGTGTGGGCAGAGAACCCTCTGTCTGTTCACACTCTCCTAGTGTGGGCAGAGAATCCTTCGTCTGTTCACACTCTCCAAGTGTAGGCAGCGAACCTTTCTGTCCTTTCACACTCTCCTAGTTTGGGCAGAGAACCCTTCGGCTGTTCACACTCTCCAAGTGTAGGCAGCGAACCCTTCGGCTGTTCACACTCTCCAAGTGTCGGCAGTGAATCGGATCTCCTTGATAGATCTTCTCACAAGAAATCTAGAAGGAAGAAAGAAAAGAGTGAAGTAATCCCAATTCACAAGTAGAAATTCTTACCTTTGAACTCCAAGTGAAGCCTTCACGCTCCAGTGGTAGGAATCCTTCTTTGAATGCACTCTCACACTCTCTCCTTGGCTATTCTCTCAAGAGGCACGAAGATCAAATGACAAAAAGATTGGGTGGCAGTCTAATTTGGACTATTTATACAAAAGACAAGAAAAACCGCCCAAAAATTGCAAGTTTTCAATTCTGTACGCAGTGGATCGTCCCGTACGATCGTGGATCGTCCTGGACGATATTACTTAAAAGCTTTGAAACGACCTAATTTGTACATGTGTACGAAATGTCTTCGTATAAGCTGATTGTCCTGTACGAACTAAGTTCGTCCGGTACGAACGGTTATTACAAGGTCGGTTCTAAAAATTGTAGAAAAAACCGTCCTAAGTCTGTTGTATCGTCTGGACGAAATTTTTACAGAGAACAGATCGTCCTGGATGATATTTAATTTTGCCTGGACGAAAATTTTACAGAGAGCAAATCATCATGTACGATAATTTAATTTCGTTTGGACAAAAATTTTACAGAGAGCAGATCGTCCTGGACGATATTTAATTTCGTCTGGACGAAAATTTTACAGAGAGCAAATCGTCATGTACGATAATTTAATTTCATCTGGATGAAAATCTTACAGAGGACAAATTGTCCTGGACGATATTTGATTTCGTCCTGGACGAATAGGACTTAGAAAAATTTTTAAAGCCAGTTCCTATTCGTTCCATGTGGTCAATAAGAGATAACTGTCTGATCGTCCCGTACGATCAGTATAAATTTTATATGATCTCCTTATGTGTGCGTGTATGTTTTTATTCACTCAATTTACAATCACTCCCTTTCAAATTTAATTCAAAGAAAAGTACAAGCTTCAAATTGACAAAGTATCTCATGTTGAATTTAATTTGAAGTCTTCATAGTCTGGAGTTCGATTTTCCTGAAATGTTAGTACACACAAGAGCCAATACAAATCTTCTAAAATTGTTAGGAGATAACTACACATTTGAACAATAATATTTGGAATCATCAAAACTATACAAGTTGCAAAAATGTAAAGCATGCAAATAGCAACTATCTTAATAATCTCCCCCTTTTTGATGATGGCAAAACAATTATTATTTGTATGATTTCAATTTAAACAAATCTCCTAAACTCCCCCTGAATTGATGAATACATGAAAATAAGGAGACATTTTGAACTAAAGAACACAATTTTTGTTTTTCAAAATTTTTAACAAAAACAAACAAAAAATAAAAGACAATACAACACAAGCCAAATGACACAAAACCAAAATACAAACATATAAACACTCATACAAACACTTTCTCCCCCTTTTTGACAACAATAAAAAGTGAAGAAGAAATAGACAAGAAATATAAGTAATTATATGAAATTCATTTGAAAATTTAATCTAAATAGTGATTGACATATGGTATGCAATTTAAAACTAATAACATTAGGTAAATCATAGAAATTCATAGAATTTAAGAAGTGATATAACATTGTAAGTAAGAAGAATTTATCAAAGACATGATTCAATTTAGACATTTGAGATATAGAAAATCAATACAAGAGAGATGAATAAAAATTCTATATTTCAAAGTTCAATAGAAATATAAATGAACATAAGATCAATTTGAATTAAGAGATTGAAAGAATCTGGAAAGAAGAGAATTACCACATGTGGCGTTTTGCGCATCTTTTTCAAATTTTTGGCACATTTTTGTGCATCTTTTTACATTGGGCTTATTTTGTGCCTCTTTTTCACATTTGCGAACCTTTGCGCATTCCTTTTGATTTTTGTACTTTTTATACAATTTTCAAGAGTAATTGATACCAATTCTTTCCAAGATCAATAATCTAAAATTTCAAATTTTTCTAAGTGCATAAATATCACTTGATCAAAGAAATACAAAATAAGAAAACATCTTAATTGCAATAATAATATTAAATTTAATATTGTCTAAATGAATAGACATGAAATTAAAAATTCTAATTATAACAAGTTATAAACAAATTTTAAATTTAGAAAGTCTAGATTATCTAATGACATTAATCTCAAATTACAATCTAATTTAAGCACAATAAAGATTAAAAAGACTAATGAAATTCATAAAAACTAAACACATTTCAAAAACAATCCAAATTTAAAGCAAATACAACATATATTGATATTGATGAAAAAGATTACAATATCATTTCATAATATCAATACAAAAACACAAAAAAAAATACATTGAACTTTTAAAACTTAACATAAACAAACACAAATCACAATACACTATGACAAATGCATAGACTCTAAAAATAAAAACACTCAAAACACATCACAAAAAAAAATGTAAAGCATGCAAATAGCAACTATCTTAACAGTAACAACCAAGAAGCAATTCTTCACACATTAATCTCATCCCAACACCGTAATGGGAGATTAGGCATCCTTATCCAATCTGGCGCTGACAATCCCTTTAAAGAGGTTGGTTGAAAGGAGGGTGACCATTTATCCATTCCTATGATATGTCCATTGATATACCATTATCCACTAGAAAGGACTGACTCCATAGTATCTGCTTCTTCAAAAGAACATAGCACCCATCCCATTCCAAGCAATGTCAAGTGGAACCTTCTGAATTCCATACCAATGACATGATCTGTAACATTTTCTCCAAACACATTCACTACCAATGATTTTTGCAACTTCTTAATATTTTCTAGCTCTTTTTAAAGATGTAGCTTCACTACCACATTTTCGATCAAACAGTCACCAAAATCAATATCCATAGCTTTTATATTTGATTTTTTACTCCATGCATTCCCTAAAACCTTGCTCGGTTGTTGAATAGAAACATTTGTCAAGTTATCTACCAAGTTACAATTGCCCAAGTTGACTAAATTGCAACTGCGCACCTTTTCTATATCAGCTACAGAATGTTGATCACTACCAGATTTGCACACATCTAAGTTCTTCTTTCTAGCTACCTCCTTCGAGCTAACTACCATCGGAATAACTCTAGTAGAGTAAAATTTTTCAGTCTTTCCAGAATTCTCAGCCATATTTCTATCATTCACAACATCAGATACATTCTTTAAACTAGAAGACGGGGAAATACCTGTAATTGGATTGAGCTCAAATTTGGATTCCTTGAGAAATCCAGACAATTTTGGGCTATTGTCCACGATATCCACCAGCGCGTTCTTACCCTTTACAACACATTTTAATTATTTCTTTGGCTGCAGTAATTCACCTTCATTAATGATAAGGGGTAAACAATATTTGTACCTTATCTTTACATCCAGTTCAATCACCGATCTCGCATCTCCAAAAGTAGGTGAAGATGAAGCTTGATTCGAATGAGAAACAAACCTAAAACCATTCATAGATGACTGACGACCATCAAAGGAACCACCTCCCAATGGAGGCTGCGACCCTCCACCATCATCAGAGGAGATGCAAATTTCTGAGAAACTAGAATTTCAAAAAATTTCTTTCTCTCTCTACAGTCCTAGATATTTAAGAATTTTCTTTAAATTTTGTGGTTGAAAATTAAAATTTTCTTTGTGCTTAGAAAATTTAAATCAATTTTATAAAATGTCTAAATTTTTTTTTTTAAATTACTAATTCACTCCCCCTCTTGGTTAGGCTTGGGACAAATTTAATAGGTCTAACAACCTATTCAGACTTTCAAGTGGTATTAGAGCCTACTTTTAAAAATTATGTTTTAGATAACTTTTTGAAAATGATCATGGCTACATTTATAAATCATAACACCCTCGAAGGTTATTTAATCTCTTGACCCCAATTATTTGATAACATCCCTTTCAGTTTTTGGAAAACTCGTATATTTATATTTCTTCAATCGCTTGACTATCGCATATGGATATATGTATAGGAAGGCTACACTAGACCAACTAGAATTTTAGATGGCATTAGAACTGAAACACTATCTACTGATTGGATAGTAGGGGAGAATGAATTAGCTCAATAAATGTTAAGCGTTTAATTAACTTTTTATGTGCACTTAAGTTTGAAGACTATATGTGAATTTAACCTTATAAAATGGGAAAAGAAATTTGGGATATACTTCACATAACTTATGAAGGAACCAATGAAATGAAACCGTCTAGATTGAATATTCTATTACACAATTATGAAAATTTTTACATGAATTTGAATGAATCAATCACTAACATGTATACTCGCTTTTCACAGATAGTCACTTCATTGCATGCTTCAGGTAGGGAAATAATGAATTCTGAAAAAGTAAATAAAATTCTTTCTTGTTTGCCTACTACTTATGCTGCAAAGATAACTTCTATGATAGAGTCAAAAGACTTAAATGTTTATTCTATTGACAATCTTCTTGGATCACTAATTGCTTACGAGTAAGGAGTGACTTAAAGATAGATTGATGCAGGTGATAAGTGGAAGGAGAAAAACATTGCATTGAAAGTGCATGACTCGGATAATGATCAATCTCAGCCTAAGGATGAACATGATATTGTCTTAATGATAAGGCAATTTAGAAGTTTCCTTAAGAGGAAGTAATGTAGACGTCAGTAGTGGAATAAGGATAAGTTCCATAAATATTCTAAAACTACTAGAGATGTAATTTTCTATGAATGCAGGAAGCCTGACCACATCATCTGATTGCTCGAATCTCAAAGATAATCCTAACAAAGAGAAGGTAGATAAGAAAATCAATATTAGGAAAGGCATGAAGAGATTGTAGAGAGTATTCTTGGTAAACTCAGCTTCAGATTCCGTAGAAATAGAAGCAGAGGAGGATGTCACGAATTTGTGTTTAATTGCTGACAAGCTTGATTAGTTTGATCAAGAAGAGTTATGTGTCTTAACAAACGAATAATTATTTGATGTTTCTAAGAAAATTTGCACTGCTTATAGGAAACTAAAAAAGCTGCAAGCTAAATTGAACATAGAATTTTTAAAATTATAAAAAGAGCATGAAATTCTTAGGAATGACCATGCATTGATTGATAGAAATCACATGAAATTATTGGATGAGTTTTATGATATGAAAAAAAAAAAAGAATGAACAATTGAAATCATCACATACTGAACTTGAAAATGATTTTTAAATATTTATGGTTGAATTTGATAGTAGAAAACATTATTTGAAAGTTGATAATTCAGTTTTAGAAAGTGTTAACTCATATTTTAGAGAGAAAATAAAAGCTCTTGAGGAAAAAAGGATACACCCTACACTTGAACAATTTTATAATCTTGATCAAAAGTGTACAATTTCAAAACCTAGGAAAAGACTTATAACTAATGTACACTGATAAATCCTTTTCCTAGAATTAAATGTTTTTTCTTGTGGAATGATTCGCCATATTTCTCACACTTATACTATTCATAGTAAATCATATCTAGTGTTGTGAACTAAGATGCATAAAACAAATTATATCAAAAATGCATCTAGTATTTTATTACCAAGAGGAGAATCTAAACTTGTTTGGGTTCCCAAGTCTAACATTTGATTATCTTATAGAAACACTCTGATATAAGATCTTGTGAGGGCATTTGGTACCTAGATAGTGGATGTTCGAAGTATATGACTGGAGATATAACATAATTCATATCACTAGAAACAATTAATGGTGGCAAGATTATACTGGGAGACAATACCACCAGAAAAGTGGTAGGCACTTGTATGATTAGAAATTTGAAAAACAATTTCATTAAAAATGTATTATTGGTAGAAGTCTTAAATCTTAACTTGTTGAGTATTAGTTAGCTATGTGATAAAGATTATAGTATAAAATTTTTTTCCGCTAGCTGCATAATAAGAAAAAATAGAATTGATGAATTTCTTGGAAATAGGATAAATAATGTGTACATGCTTGATTTGAATTTTTTTAAATCTTCTAATGTTTTTTGTCTCAAAAAAATTACTGATGAATCATGGTTATGGCATAGAAGACTTTGTCTTGCAAGCATGAAAAATCATAGAAAAATTAGCCAAAATGAATTGACTAGACTTTAGTAAGGATCACCTGTGTGATGCATGTCAATTAGAAAAATTGGTAAAATCCTCCTTTAATTCCACTAAGGATCTTAGAACTAGCAAACCATTGGAAGTCATTTATATGGATCATTTTGGACCGATTGGCACTGTAAGTATAGGAGGTAAAGTTTTTAGATTTGTTATAATTGATAATTTTTCAAGATTCACTTGGGTTAAGTTTTTATTTCATAAGAGTTAATCATTTGATAAATTAAAAAAAAAAAGTTAAAATCCATGGTGGGGCCTACACGTTAATATAAGAAAATGAATACAAAGTCCTTAAGGGAGACTATCAGCTCACTGCGGCTCTAACGAGCTACAAAACAAAGTAAAGAAAAACCTAGGAGTTGAAACTCTCCACTAAACAAAAATACAAAATAGCCTAGTAACATACTACCGATGCTAAAGATAAGCATCCAAAAAAGAATGATGTAATAAAAGAAAGGAAGCTTGATCTTTCTGTAAAAAATATTGATGATAGCCTTATTCAACTTCACCTACAAAACAAAAGGGCTGCAGAGAAAAATGACGTGACATAAATTTTTATAGCTAAACCAATAATAATTGTATAAATTTAAGTCAGAACAAAGGTTAAAATAATAAAGACCATAAAATAAGAAATTATCTAAGCCAAGGCACCACAGAAAGAAAAATAAAGGATAAAGCCTGATAGAGACAAAGATAAAATGAGTACAAAATCCCTCATAAAGCTAATCCTCAAGCCACTCAATCCTACCCTCAAGAGCAAACACCACCCACCGCTCTAAAAGACCCAAACAACAAAGCTTAAGGCCACTAGCAAAGTAGCGCAACACCTCAAGATTATCACAAATTCCCACCCTGAAGGCACTCCAGCACATGAGGTGATACAAACGACCTGAACAACAAAGATTAAGGCCACCTGCAAAATAGCACAACACCTTTAGAATATCACAAAAACCTAGTCCAAAGGCATTCCAATAGATGAAGTGATACAAAATCCAAGCCAAAGTCCCAGGATCATAAAAGGACCACCAAAATTGACATGAAACAAATAAACCAAGGGCATATGCAAAATAGCCCGTAAACCCAGCCAAACTCCCATAAATACCCCAAGCAAGCCACAACAGCAAGCTGAAGGTTGGAGAGAACCAATGGGAAATACAATCAGCAACATCACATATGCAGTCACAGCTCAGTATATATCCATCAAGACAATAGCTATATTGAATAAAACAGAGAGATGCCAGTAGAAAAACAAAAATAACACAAATAATCCAAAAATCCTAGAAATGGAATAGCTCCAATTGCAACAAGAACCAACACTAGGCCCAGCTAGTATGAAAACAAACAAACAAAACAACCACAATCCATAACACCATATAGGATAAAGTAGCCAACCAAGCCACCTGAGCAAAACCAAAATAGCACCACCACAAAAAAAATTAGAAGCCAAAATGAGAGGGGCCTTGAGGGGGCAGTGAGGTGATTTATGAAATTGCACAATTTTTTATTTTAAAGAATTTTGGATTCCTGTATTAATCATTTTATTTTAGATATCTTCTAATCAATTACCCTTTTTTTCTCTAGCTAATAGATGATAGTTGAATGAACTCGTTACTTTGAAGTCTAGCTATTTGTTTGATGTTGTTGCAATAGAAAATGATCAATTATTTTACCTAACATAAATTTTTACCATTCTGATAATGATTTTCCCCTTACAAAAGAAGAACTTTTGATGAGAGGATAGGCTTATATGATATAACCTGAATTGACAAATGGATCTTATCTATATGTTGTGTTAATGTAGAAAATTAAAAATGTTAAATTTCATATATACTAAAGTGATGAATATGATTTGTTTATTGAGATACTATTATTGCTTTATTTCTCCTAAACATTATTACTTTTCCATTGTGGAACTACTAAATAGACTTTTGACTTTTTTCTTTGTTAATTTTGAAAGCACATAAAAATATTATATTAGAAGTAAGATATATTATAATTTTTTTCAATAAGGCCTCAATCGAGTGCAAATTTTTATTACATTTTGTCTCATACAGTAGGCTCATTTCATTTGTCAAATTTTTCAAGCTATCTTGGAAGTTTCCATCCAAGATTAATTTAAGTAAAATGCCAATTCACTGAATTGTAGTATTTTAGAATTTAATTAGCCTGGCCGTTCTCCCTTTGTTACAAAATTCATTATATTATTTCTTCCTTTTAATAATTAGAATTTTAACTTAGCTATTCTTTTTAGTGCAAATTCACCACTTTATAAGTTTTCAACTTATCCAGCTAACTACGAGTACATAATCCTTATGCTCTCAACAAAATGTTCTTTTGTCACAAGCTTAAAGTGAAAGATCATTTCTTGATAGTAAGAAAATTATTTTTTATCCACTCTCATGATTAAAGTTAAGAAAATTTAAGAAATCTGTAAAATTGTATTCACTTTTTTAAAATATTTTGCACTCATTTCTTTTAATCAAATTTTAAAATATATATATATTTCTCTAATATAATTAATAATTTGAATTACTTATACGAATAAAAGTTATAATTTTATCTTTTTATCACATAAAATATAATTTAATTTTTAATAAATCAAATTCTTATATTTAAATATTTTTTTGCATGTATTTAATGCATGTGTAATAAAACTAATTATCTCAAATCTCCTCTACAATTTATTCTTTTAAAAAATTATCTAAAATATTTTAAGTTGCAATATTGCATCATATTTTCATCTAAGTGATAAACTAAATTTTTGTGAATTTCACTAAGTACGATAACAATTTCTACTTACAATTAGCCTTTTCTCACATAAATAGGCAATTTTTTTAACTGAAATTTTCGTTGACAAGATTGTGTTAGGAAAGTAAACAACACAACTTCTACTAAAAAATATAGAAAATGCAACAAAAAATTTAGGATTTAATGTGGAAAATTTTTTAAATCTGAAAAAAAAAAAAACCCTAGCCACACAACACCATGAAATTCACTAAAAATATTTGAGGAATTTTTACATATCTCATTCTTTATTGCTCTCTCCTTGTCGCTTTTTATTCCTTGCACCATTCTCTACACATAATAGATACAGATAAAAAATTAAACTAACCAAGCGGAACAATACTACAAGTTAAACAAGAGAAATGAGAATTAAAAATGTCTAGCCCGACTTGGAACATTGCGTCGCCATATTTGGAGCGACACGAGACTCCACTCTATGTCTCTAGTCTAACTAACAAAGTAATAGCATAAAAATTTAGAGCATTACGACACTCCTCTCTAGATCTTTTTTCAACCTGACTATACAATGCCACAATGTTGTATGCGATAGGAAAAACATTGGATACAAAATACTAGAACCTAAGCACATAGAGGACCCTTGCAACCCGTCAACGAGCTCAACCATCATAATTGAGGTTTCATGCAGTAATACAACTTGATTTATTTACATAATTAGATTAAACATAGAGCTATTTGTTTTATTTTTGAGTAATTTTTTGTATTTTGTAAAATAAATTACCCATTTTATAAAAAATTTAATTATTCAATATAAAATCCATTAATTAACTATTACTCTTCTTATGCTCTAAACAAAATTCTCACTCTGAATACTATCAAAAATTTGTTTGTTCTTTTTTTTTTAAATAACAAGTTATGTGATGTGAAAGATGTAAGCATATTCTAACTTTTCAACACTCATCATTAGCTTTTATGTTTATATGTGATCAAACATAAACCAAATATGATGGTTGATAGCTTTTAAAAATTTTTGATTGATAGGAATGTTATTAATTTATAACTTCATATAAAACTAAAATTTAAGAAAAAATATTTGCATATGGGTAATATAAGAAAAAGCTCAAGCAATAGACATTTATTTCATTCTTTATAGGCCAAATCCCTTATTATTGACAATCTAGTCCCAAGACTTGTGGTTTTAATGATAAAAAACATTATTGGATTTTTCACTATTGTATTTGAATCTATTGCATATATATTTTTCCCTACTCACTAACATTTCAAGATCACAGCTCACATGTAACCTCGATCAGCTCAAAACAGGGTAGACTAAGAATAAAGTCCATATTTTTTTAGTATTCTTATACTTTTTACCTTTCTTGAGTCAAATAAGTTTTATGGTGGATAATAAAGCTAAGTAACCTTGCACACAAACACTCAAGGGAGTGAGTTGGTGAGTTAAAAAAGTTCTTTTTTTGAACTAATCATGTAGTACGATTTATAACATACTAGATGATCCATTTCATACATGTTAATCTGTTATAATCATGAAAATAGTTGCAACTCGTAATTTATGTATTTTTTAAAATTTAATTTTTTTTCTAATACTATAGTACGATATGTATCATACTGTATGATATAAAGAAATCATGACAAAATGGAACCTACGATTTGGAATTTAATTATGATTAAATTATTCAATCAAA
Source organism: Dendrobium nobile (assembly GCA_022539455.1). NCBI lineage: Eukaryota > Viridiplantae > Streptophyta > Magnoliopsida > Asparagales > Orchidaceae > Dendrobium > Dendrobium nobile. Next base: position 40,027,893 of record CM039734.1, read on the forward strand.
TTACACAAAATGATCAAAGATGATCGTACTGCATGACCCGATTCCTGCATGTTATGATAACTAAATGCCTCCTATCGTAATGGATGATTAGCTATGTGTTTGTAATAATCATTTAGTGGGTAGTAGTTTGTATTATCTAAAATTACTGTTTTGAACTAATCGTACAATATAATCTTGGATCATACTAGATGATCAAAGATGGTATATTAAAATTTAGGGATTTCAATGAGGCTCTTTATTTAATCTTTCCCATATTATTATATGAAAAGACTTTTAGCTGTGATGTGTCTTGAGAGAGATCATAAAAAGGGAGGAAAGGAGTGCTTCGGGAGAGAAGAGAGGGTGAGTTTTTTGTGAGCGAGAGTTATGACAGATTCAAAAAATTTCTCCATGTAAGGTTCTTCATTGTCTTTTTCAAGATTCTACCTTAATCCTTTGGTGGTTCTAAGGAGACATTATGAAGAACTAGCTTTTTGTTCTCTAGCATATAAAGGAGGGAGAAAAAGGATTATGGGTTCTCTGTCATCTCCTGGAGGGTGAAAAATGATTCCAGTTTCTCTGCATTTGCTAGGAGGGAGAAAACGAGTATGGTTCTCTGCCATGTAGGGTTGATTGAAGAGATTTTGTAAGGGCTTTGCCACTTTATAGTGGGGATAAAAGGTGAGACACTTCTTTTAGTGTAGTTCATGGAATGGAGGGTTTTGGAGAGTGTACATAGGTCAGGTTAGATCGAAACACTATAGATTCTAGTGTGTTTATTCATATTATTTTCCACACATTAGTTTTTATGTGATTAACTATACGGTTGAAAATTTTGATTTTCTTGTTATTATGAAATTAACTCGCTTTAACATCAACAGGCAAAAAATGCCTATTTATAGATATTTAAAAAAGTTATAAAAATATTTTTTTAATTGAATAAATTTTTAAATTACATATTCACCCCCCTCTTGGTTAGCCTCGGGCTAGTTCTTTGAGGCTTAAGAACCATAACGAACTTTCTCTTGTTTGATCTCTTCTTCCACCACCTAATCTACACATAAAATAACAACTTATATTCTAAACTAAATTCTTAATAACCCCATTATGTGTAATAATTCACCACCTATAATTCCCCACCTCAACTTGGGTTACTTCTCAAAATTATCCTAAGCAGAGCTTCAAAGTTCTATTCTCATTGAAACTTTTTCTTCTCTACTCTCTTGTCATATTCTTATCTTTCTCTTAATATTTTTTGCTTCTAATACCGAAGAATTATCTAGCATCAATGTGATGGTTTGCTAGAGAACAACATGTCATTGATGTCAAGTCATTTTTGCCGAGCATCTCTTACTCCATGCCTGATAAAAGTTTGTGAGCAATTTCAATAATTTCTTATTACCTTATTGGAGACTATTTTTTCATTAATTAATTAGAATAATATTTAATTATTAAAAAATTAAGCTTATTTGATAGATGTCACAAGATAAAGCCCATTTGATAGATATCACATGCTTAAACGTGATGCAAAAGAAAAAAAATACTCAATATATACATTAATTAGCTATTGAAATTGTGACAGGCACGAACCATTCCAAGCTCAATGTGGTCCATCTCCATGACATGTTCTCTTACCAAGCACCCTAGGAGAAGTTGTACCATGTGGAACTCCTCCTTAAAGACTAAGCCCGCATCTAATACATCCATAATCGGGCTTCCAACCCCATCACTCACCCAACCCTATTGACAATTCTCTTTTTACAAGAGTCCTAGTAAACATTGGTCATTCTCTTAGTACTGGATCTATATCAACGAGATAAGCCTAGGCACCCGTACCAAGTCGTTATTTAAGTTCAACGCCAATAGAAACCTCACTTAGACTCATTTTATCTCTTTCATTAACTACTATGACCAAAAAGACCCATTTTATGACCCAACCCAGTCCTCCACCATCACTAGCATCTCATGTAACTCTAACTATTATACCCAACTTGATCTATTTGGTTTCTCCTCTACCTCCACTTATCTCTACAAGATATAATAAGGAAATGATTTTTATACTTACAGCTCCCTCATTCAAGACAAGGACACCTTGACATTATCCTTTGGTACTATAAAGAACTTTCTCTATGACTATGGATAAAACTATAACAACAATTTTAGACAAGCAAATGGGTTATTAGGCATTGGCTAGTCGGGGGGGGGGGGGGGGGGGGGGGGGGGGTCGGGGGCCGCTATTTTAATTATTTCTCAAAAAACTAAATTATATGACAATGTATCCTCATATTTTCTATCATTCAAGTCCAACTCAATTGGATATCTCAAACTAGGTAGCTCTGTCCCTAATGTGAATACACTAATGCTAATAAACCTAAACCTTCCATGCTACTACTTCGTCAAGCTCATTACCATTTTTATTGGGGTGTAAGGCTCACCCATTCACCTATTGTATTCAATGGCCCTGGAACCATGTTGGACTCTAGTATAGTGATTAACAACCTAGCACCCACTACCTACTTCATCCTATGCAACATTGTTTGACAAGAAATGACTAATTACCCAACGGTGCTACCACTGTCCAATCTCGCCACAAGATATGACCTCACTGGCCACTCGAAGGTGGTGATTCCATAGATTGGATGGATATATGATGGCTAACTGATGGCTAACTTTGATGTCACGAGGATAGTTTACATGGCCAATAATTCTCAAGTGTGTTTAACCTTCACTAAATATAACAATGAAAGTTAGATTGTGATCATTGGTAAATTGATGTAACATAGGTTTAACGTAGTCTATGATGTGGATACTTTAAAATTAGTTTTTGGACTCATGGATGTATCTAGTGAATGGATCAATTAAGTTGATTAGGTTAAATGCAATGTGTTTATATAGCTAGAATGAGTAGGTTTCTTCATGTTGGTTATAAAAATGGAGGCATTTAGGATAATAAATGTAGTCATGAAAAAAGGTTTAGTTGTATCCAAAAATTATGAAATAATTAAATATCCAATGAAGGAAACTTTGTATGAGTTGATAAAAACCTTTAAGATGTACTTAATTTCTTTATAACTAAGGAGTAATGATGACATGAATTGTTGGAGGGTAGAATTTTGATTATTAGAGTCATTTTTCTTTACAGAAGAACTTATACATAAATAGAATAAAGACTGCATGTTGTGATGATTTTTATTTAGTATCAGACTCTTACAAAGTAAAATCATCACATTTTTTTTCTTCAACTTAACCACTTTGGTTTTCATTTTTGCTTCAATTTTCATTTTTATTCTAGTCTTTAAATGGAAACATATAAGGCATGTGAGTTTTGCCAACCTATTGGATCATACAACTTAACACCTTAAGCATTGATGCAACTAATAACATATTCCTTAAATATGGGAACATTTAGGTTAATTTAGGTAAACTTTCACAAAAATCAGTTATGCAACCATAAAACACAAGACCTCTGGTTGATAGCCAAAGCTCCCAAACAACAAATCAATGAGATTTACATAATGACCACCTATGTGATTTACATTTTTTAAGATATAAAATAAAATTTTCCTAAATAATAAGCCCCCACACGAAAATAATAATGACTCTGACACTATCTACGTACATCATTTATGTGTATGTTCATCAATAATTATTGTACAATTCTCAAACCTATGTCAAGCACTAATCTCCAGGTTAGGCTTCAGTGAGTGGGGCTAAAGGCATTGGCATTAAATCCTTTGCCAAAATGTCTTAATAAATTTTTGCACATCATCTGAAATGATATAATTTTATATGTTCCAAACACATTAAGTTTTTTTTCTTTTATTTTTATTTTTTTAAAATTTTTTTAATTAAAACCTGTGGAGGGTCCTACACGTTAATTAATAAAATCAATTACATAGTCCTTAAAGGAAATCATCAGCTCACTAATGCTCAAATGAGCTACAAAATAAAGTAAAATAAAACCTACGAGCTGAGAATTTCCACTAAACAAAAGTACAAGGTACCCTAGTAACATTCTAAAGATGCTATCGACAAGCATCCAAAAAAGAAAGATAAAAGTAAGGAGATAAAGACCAATCTTTATACAAAAAAAACTTGATGACATCCATATGCATCTCCACCTGCAAATCAAAATAGCTACAAAAACACAAGCTAGACCACAAAATATTTTAGGTTAACCAGAAAAAATAAACTAAATTTCAGGCAATGTCAAAATAAGATATGCAACATTTACCGAGAAAGAAGTAATCCAAACCATGCCACAACCTTAAGCCAAAGAAGGAATGAAGACATATAGAGCTCAGAATAGATTAATATAAAAAGCCTCAATTAGTTTATCCATAAGCCACTCAGTCTTACCCTTAGGAGAAATCAAGGGCAACTTAAGAAGGCCTAAATAACAAAGCTTAAAACCCCTAGAGGAAGGCCCTTTAAAATAGATACCAAGCCAACTCAAACAGATTAACCAGAAAAGGTTTAGCAGATGCCAATCCAAAAACCAGGGAACAACTAAACACCTGCAGGTAATAGCCAAACCAAAAAGAGAGTTAACACAACCCCAATGTCCAACCATCCTCTCACAGATACCCCTAACAAGCCAGGAAAGCAACCTGAAGGTAGGAGAGCAATAATGCGACCAACCATCATCCATATAACCTGTGCAATCACAGCTCAAGACTAAATCCACAAAAACTTTAGCAAAATTGAAAGCCATAGAAAGATACCAACCACAATTCACAAGGAGCAGGCCAGCATAAAACAAGAGAAAAAAGTGGTGAACAGGGCAACATATAGAATCCCAAAGAAAGAGAAAAAAATAGGAGCCATCACAGTTAAACACCAATCATGGCATCCAGAGATAAGAACCAAACTAAGGACATCATAATATACCACCAAGAAGCTAGGAAGAAATGCATAGAATCACCCAACTCAGCAAAATGATAAACAACAAGTAAAAAGATAGTGGCAGCAACCCAACCAAGAATGTCCCAAAGCCCAGCCATCATCTCACTGATACCTCTAGCAAGCCAAAAAAACATTTAGCTTTTATAGTAAAATAAAAAGGCAAATTTAGGGGCATGAGCGGACTAATGCTCTTACCTGAAACTTTTGTATAAAAAGAATAAAGACTAGTTGTTGTAATGATTTTTATTTAGTATCAAACTCTTACAAAGTAAAATCATCAAATATTTTTCTTCAACTTAACCCCTTTGGTTCTCATTTTGGCTTAAATTTTCATTTTTATTCTAGTCTGTAAATGGAAACATTTAAGGCTTTTGATTTTTACCAACCCATTTGATAGTACAACTTAACACCTTAAAGCTCATATACAACTAATCCCATATACCTTAAAGAAGGGGGCATTTAGGCTAATTTAGGTATACTTTATTCTAATATATATATATATATATATATATATATATATCCATGATCACCCTATTTGTCACCTTATAGGAACCATTTCTGCAATCAATGCCTAATTCTAGTTGGTAGATGTCATGCAATCTATAATGCAATTTTCAATCATCTAGTGATCACTATATTCATGAAAATTGTTTCAATTTTATAATAAAAATTTAAACTCTCTCCATTATGAGGTATATGAGAAATCATTTGAAATAAATCATTTTGTTTGCTCCTTTTACCTCTAATAGCTCTGATGAGCAAATCATATGACTTTTGATGGCTAAAATAATGAGTAATCCTTCATTGGCTTACTCTATGAGGTCAAGGAAATTCATTAGATTGTTTTAAAAGAGTTATTTATCTTTTATGGCTCATTGAACAATCAACCTCCTTTCATTCGAACACCATAAATTGAAACTACTAACCAAAATCAACTAATTAGATCAAATGATAACATAATTAAAACATCACACTAATAATTCATCTTTGTGCCTATATTATGTAACTCATAAATGCATTTAAATCCATAAGCTTTCCTCACCCATTACATGGATTGTAAATTACTACACTCTATAATGTGTCTCTCATAACAGTCTCATTTAGTTCCATCAACTATACCAAGCTATATACAACCACCTTTAGGAATAAAGTAATCATGTTAATCTTCCATGAATTTATAGAACAATTATAATTTTATTAAGTTATGATAACTTTTTAAAAAATTAGATAAAATTTATCTTTTTATATTATAGTAGAAGTTAGTTTTGGCAAAGAAAAAATGCTTTCCATGTTATCATTTCGGGACCACACATGTGTGTGTGTGTGTGTGTGTGTGTGGGTGGGGAGGGGGGGGGGGGGGGGTAGCTCCAATAATTCACGTCCGGCCTCCTCTACTTTCAGGGGAATTTTAACAAATTAAGTTCCAAGATAAATTTGTATAAGATTTTTCAAACAATCTCTTCCATCTTTTTCAGGATTTTCCACATTGGGAGTTGATGCTACAAATGGTGTTCTTCTTAATGAAAATAAAGGTAAGACCTTAACAATTAATGAAGGTGGTTTGTTAAAAATGAATAAGGTTAATCAGGATATTGGAAAAGGAAAGAGAGTAATGTTCGAAGATGATTTCAAGATTCACAAGAAAAATAAAGCTTCAAAAGTATGTTTCGGCGCTGCTATTACCTTTTTTAAGTGAATCTACAAAGAAGACTGATGTGATTATTGAGAATGAAAGTTTAACTTTTAATTAAGTGAGGAATTCAAATGAAGAAGAAGATGAATCTGCTGAAGATTTGGTAGTCTCTTATATTTCTTCGTATGGGACAAACATAACTGATCCAATTGAAGAGCTGGGGGTTGTTCGATAATTCATTTTGGGAGATTGTGATTAGTGTAAGAAATTTGAAGATAAAGCTGAATGTTCTAAAGGAAAAGAGCTTGAAGGTAATGGATTGGATAAAGTTTGGAGTAAGAAGTCTAATAGAAGTGTTGCTGATTTGGGAATTGGAAATTGCATGATGGTAGATGGGGAAACTATCAAGTTGTATGAGGAGAATGTGTTGGAAAATACAAGAAAACTTCAAAAGGCTTTGGTGATTAAAGTTTTTGGGGAGAACATTCCTTCATATGTGATAAATTCGAATTGAGGAGGTAATGGTTGCATTTAGGTAATTTTAATCTCACTTGGCTTGGCAAGGGTTGGATGCTTTGTGCCTTTAAAGATGAGGAAGCAATGGAATTGGTTCTTTCTAATGGACCATGGTATGTTAAGGGTCAAATAATTGGTTTGGAAAAGTGGTCTCCTTCATTCTCTCCAAATTCATTAAAGGGTCTAATGACACCAATATGGATTAGGATGCCTAGTTTGCCAATACAATGCTGGGATTATATCAATGTTTGTAGGATTGCTTCAAAAGTGGGAAAACCTTATTTAATAGATGATAATATGTTCCAATGGGGGAGAAGGGAGTTTGCAAGGGTTCATGTCTACATTCAACTGGATAACAAATTGCCTCTGGATGCTGTGATGCTCCAATAATTCACGCCCGGCCTCCTCTGCTTTCAGGTGAATTTTAACAAATTAAGTTCCAAGATAAATTTGTATAAGATTTTTCAAACAATCTCTTCCAGCTTTTTCAGGATTTTCCATGTTGGGAGTTGATGCTACAAATGGTGTTCTTCTTAATGAAAATAAAGGTAAGACCTTAACAATTCATGAAGGTGGTTTGTTAAAAATGAATAAGGTTAATCAGGATATTGGAAAAGGAAAGAGAGTAATGTTCGAAGATGATTTCAAGATTCACAAGAAAAATAAAGCTTCAAAAGTATGTTTCGGCGCTGCTATGATACCTTTTTTAAGTGAATCTACAAAGAAGACTGATGTGATTATTGAGAATGAAAGTTTAACTTTTAAATAAGTGAGGAATTCAAATGAAGAAGAAGACGAATCTGCTGAAGATTTGGTAGTAGTCTCTTCTATTTCTTCGTATGGGACAAACATAACTGATCCAATTGAAGAGCTGGGGGTTGTTCGATAATTCATTTTGGGAGATCGTGATCAGTGTAAGAAATTTGAAGATAAAGCTGAATGTTCTAAAGGAAAAGAGCCTGAAGGTAATGGATTGGCTAAAGTTTGGAGTAAGAAGTCTAATAGAAGTGTTGCTGTTTGGGAATTGGAAATTGCATGATGGAAGATGGGGAAACTATCAAGTTGTATGAGGAGAATGTGTTGGAAAATACAAGAAAACTTCAAAAGGCTTTGGTGATTAAAGTTTTTGGGGAGAACATTCCTTCATATGTGATAAATTCGAATTGAGGAGGTAATGGTTTCATTTAGGTAATTTTAATCTCACTTGGCTTGACAAGGGTTGTATGCTTCGTGCCTTTAAAGATGAGGAAGCAATGGAATTGGTTCATTCTAATGGACCATGGTATGTTAAGGGTCAAATAATTGGTTTGGAAAAGTGGTCTCCTTCATTCTCTCCAAATTCATTAAAGGGTCTAATGACACCAATATGGATTAGGATGCCTAGTTTGCCATTACAATGCTGGGATTATATCAATGTTTGTAGGATTGCTTCAAAAGTGGGAAAACCTTATTTAATAGCATATAATTTGTTCCAATGGGGGAGAAGGGAGTTTGCAAGGGTTCGTGTCCACATTCAACTGGATAACAAATTGCCTCTGGATGCTTGGGTGGAAGGAAATTGAGGTAGACTTTTTCAGAGATTTGAATATTAGAGGATTCCTAATATTTTCTTTAAATGTGGAAGAATTGGTCACTCAACTAGAAAATGTTAAGAGATAGTTATTGATTAAATTTAGGGTGTATCTAAAATTAATTATAATGGAGAGAGGATGGCTATGCAAGGTGGTTACACTTATCCTACAAACTCTGAAGGTAAGGAAGAAGAAAGATCCAAATAAGACAGTTCCTCTTATGCACCGTGGATCCATGTCAACTATGGGAGGAAGAAGATCATCAATCAAAGGAATTTGGGCATCCAAAGAAGGAATTCTAATATGCAGATATATATGGCCAAATTTGTTATTGAGAACAGTAAGGAAAATATAGTTAACTTGGTTCCTATGTAAACCCAAGATGGAAGTTTATCAAAGGATGAGAAAACAGCAGTTAATAGCCAAGATGAGAAGATTATGGAGGAAGTAACTGGTGCTACTATGAATTCTACAACCATTCTTAAAGGAATTAACAAATTTGATGTGTTATCAGATATGCTTGGGGTAGGAGAGATAGATTCTTCCAATGAAGCTAACAAAGGAATTAACATTGAACAAGAGGTACTAGGGGAATCTGTAGGAGGTCCAGCTGGAAATGTGATTATAACCAATGCAGCCAAGCCTCCAGTTGATCAGGTTTCTGGAATTTTAAATGTGGAGACAAAAGTGGAATGTTCAGCAAATGCTAAATTCAAACTAGCCAAAGAACTAAATAGTTTGGGTCATATGAAGCTTTTGACTAGAAGTAGAAAGAAAGATTGAGATGGTAATGAAAGGGTGGGGAACCATTCCCCTCTACTTTCATAATGACTTCTATGATGTTTTGGAATTGTAGAGAAGCTTGTAAAAAATAAGCTTCTCAATATCTTAAAGAAGTGGTTAAAGAAAATGATGTGTTTTTTGTGGGATTGCTTGAGACTAAAATTTCCACATTTAGTAGAGTGGAAGTTAATAATTTGATTGGAGATAGTTGGGATTTTTTTCAAGTTCCTTCAGAAGGTATGTTCAGTCAAATTCTTATTCTTGGAAGAGTAAGATTGTATCATTTTCTATAGTTGATTCTTCTCAACAATTTGTGATTTGAGACCTTATGTTGGCTAATAAAGGGAGTTAGAGAATTTCTACAATTTATGGCAGCAAGGATATGGTTCAAAGAAGCATACAAGAACATATTCAAACACATAATCTAGAGAGAGACTCTAAGGAAATTCAAGTTTGGTTCGTTGAAATTCAAATATTCAATTCTGTGGGTTTCCCGTTGGATTGGATGGCATTAGAGACTCGCCGGCCTCCCTAGGTCGGTAGTCCAGTGGATGTTCATCGGCTTCCTAGCGGAGGTTCTTACGTTTCATGCAAGGCATTTTCTTCATCCCCGATGACGTTTAGAGATGGAAAACCTGGTTTTGTTCAAGCATTGAAACATAAAGTCAGAACTGGTATGTCATTAATCATTAACGAGGGTGGACTGTTAGCTTCGTCTAAGAAAATTCTTGATGTCATTAGCAAAGTAAAAGATTTGATGGTTGAAGATTCTTTTAATTTTCAATTTAATAATGAAAATTTTCCTATTTTGAGGAAAAACGGAGATGTTCCTTCATATGGAAAGTTAAGTGTGAAAAATAAAGGAGAGATCAATATGGTGATGGAGAAAGCTACTGGTTTGCAAGGAACTGCTGATGAAGATATCGAAAATAACAATTCAAGTATGCAAGGAACTAATTATCCTATAGGGAATTTTGTTGAAGAAACAACTGCAGACTATTCTGGAAGTGGAATGCTGAATGACTCTGATTTAATTAGAGTACGAGAATGTAATCCAGGTGAATTGGAAATGTGTAAGGATTCTATGAATGAGATTAATGCTAGACCGATGCCATCTTCCCAACAAAATGTATGGAGTAAGAAGGAAGACATTAAGGTTCATAACCTGGACCTTGGAGAATTTTTATTGGAAGATGGTTCCACTGTGAAACTGCATATGGAGAATTAGTTGGAGAACTCTAGAAAGCTTCAAAACTCCCTGGTGATAAGAGTTTTTGGAAGCAATGTTCCATTTCCTGTAGTAAGCACTGAACTAAGAGGCAATGGTCTCCCTTTGGGAAGTTTCATCTCACCATGCTTGGATTGGATTGGGTTCTTTGCTCATTCCTTGAAAAATCATCATTAGAAGCTATCTTTGCTAATGGGCCTTGGTTTGTCAATGGAAAGATTATTGGGATGGATAGATGGTTGCCTAGTTTCTCTCCTTCTTCCTTAAAAGGTTTATCGGCCCCTATCTGGATTAGGATGCCTAACCTTCCCTTACAATGTTGGGATGCGATCAACATTTGTAGAATAGCTTCGAAGATTGGCAAGCCTTATATGATTGATGGAAACATGTTCCAATGGGGGAGAAGGGAGTTCGGTAGGGTGTGTGTCCGTATCAATTTGGATACACAACTACCTCTTGGAGTTTGGGTGGAAGGTAGCAATGAAAAATTCTTTCAGAAAATAGAATATGAAGGTTTACCAAATTTTTGCTTTGCTTGTGGTAAAATTGGCCACTTGAAGAATGGATGACTAGAAAAAGGTTTGAAGGAGGATTCACTACAGGTTAAAGCTGGGAAATCTTCTAATCAAGTGGAGATTGAAATTGTTACAAATTTGAGTTTATGGATTAGACTTTTGATGATAGCAAACATTCATGATTTCCTATGACTCCCTTGCCTACTAACTTTTTAGGTCCACAATATCAAATGCAACTCAAGCAAGCTCAAGATCGAGTAGATTTAGGTTGAGTCAAATCTGTATTTTTTCCTTTCTTGAGTCAATTATAAATGTGGTTCCTAATGTTAAGTAACCTTATACACACACACTTGAGGGGTTCTCTGAGTTTTTTTGTTTTGAGTATATCGGCCTGGACGATGTTCATCTCGGCCAGGACGATTCAACCAAAAATAGAAACTCTAATTAGGGCATACTGGTTAAGCTGCCATCATTAAGCAAATCGTCCTGGAAGATACTTGTATCGGCTAGGACGATAGGCTCAAATCAGAAAGAATCAGCCGCCATAATCAATTTAGGTATTCTTTATTTTAAATTATCGACTAGGATGATCTCTATATCGGCCTAGATGACATAGCACAATTATGCGTAAATTAATCTGACAATTATGGAAAGCAATTAAGGCTGATTGATACGATCACAATGGCCGGTCTGATTGCAGAATCATCAGGGACGATTACAGAATCGTCCGGGACGATGTCCTGGATGATTGACATCGGCCAGCATCTATTCCGAGCGATGTTCAGGATGATTGTACTCGAATTTGAACTAATCGGCCAGGACGATATTGTATCGACCTGGACGATGTAACCAATTTTCTTCTGATCGTCCCAAATCGTCCTGACTAATTGAGCTTATTTTGTACTGATCGGCCAGGATGGTATTCCTATCATCCTAGACGATAAAGTCGGTTCTTGAAATTCTATTTAAAGGACCCAAATTTTCTCATGCTTAAGACCTTAAGTGCTGCTGTCTTGACCTGAGAGAGCCTTGAGAGAGGGAGAGAGAGTGAGAGAGAGGAACTTGCGTGGGTGAGTTTGGGAGAGGGTTCATAAAGGTTGCTCCAAGCAAGGTTCCAAGTCGTCATCTCCGTTCTTCGTCCTTCATCCTTGGGAGGTCTACTTCAGCAAAGGGTCCGGGTTCTATGCCCGCTTCAGGAGGAAGCAAAAGAAGTTGGTTCTCTACCGCACCGAGTTGGTGAAAAGGAGTCTGTAGTAAAGGCTTCTCCGCCTAGTTGTGGGAGCTAAAGGAGAGACACTTAGTGCAATACGCGGAGGGTGCCTCCGAGGAGTGGACGTAGGTCAAGGATTGACTGAACCACTATAAATCTGATGTGTTCTTTCTTTGTTTTGCTTCCGTGTTTATTTTTCTGCACTTTGATTTTTGTGGTGATTTGGTTTTAAGTTTTGTTGTGCTTTACCTAAAGAAATTTTTTTTAAAATACCAATTCACCCCCCTCTTGGTTAGCCTCGGGCTAGTTCTTAAGGGCTTAACATCCCCAACAAACTTTCAAGCGGTATCAGAGCGGGATTCATAAAAACTAACTTTGGAAACTTTTTGAATTTTTGATCCATGGCTAACAACGGAAATCGTAATATCGCGGAAGGAAATCATAAAAGCTCGCATGTTTACGTTTTTACAATCAATTGATTATCGCATGGTGAGGAGAAAACAAACCTCAAAAAGGACAAGAGCAAGAAGAAATTCCAAAAGGCATTCTGGGCGGATTCTGCATCAGATTTCTATGAAGCTAAACCTGAGGAGGAGACAACAAACTTGTGCTTAATGGCGAACAATAATCTTAGTCAAAGTGACCAAGAAGAGGTATGTGAACTAACCTATGAGCAACTCCTTGAAGTTTCTAAAAACATACATGCATCATACAAGAAACTTAAGAAAACTCATGCTAGCCTCATATTGGAATTTTTTAATTTATAAAAAGAGCATGAAAATATTCTCAAAGATCATTCAACAATTGATTCAAATCACATGGCTTTACTTGATGAGTTTGATGCATTAAACAAAAAACATGCTGAGTTATCTGATTCTCATGATTCTTTAAAATTGTCCCATTCTGAGTTAGAAAAAGAATATAAAAAATTAAAAAATTTGAAAATAAAAAATCTTCATTTCATGCATCGCATAAAAAGCATCACCATAGGAGTATATTAGTGCATCTTTTTCTTGGAGTTAGATGTTTTTCATGTGACATGCTAGGACACATAGCACACACTTGCACCATTCACCATAGCCCACATTAGGTCTGGAGACCCAAGTTACATGATCCACAACATGCATTGCATTCTACTTTCCATAAGAAGGAACCCAAATATGTTTGGGTTCCTAAATCTGACATTTGATAATTTTATAGGCAAGCTCTCACAAAAGGCCTCGTGAGCGCATGTGGTACCTGGATAGAGGATGCTCTCGGCATATGAATGGTGATGCCAATCAATTCATAGTGCTGGAGACCAGAATAGGAGGCAAGGTGACTCTTAGAGACAACACCACCAAGAAGGTGGTAGGAGCAGGTATAATTGGTAATTCCAATAATCTTCTGATTGAAAATGTTTTGCTTGTAGATGGACTGAAACACAACTTGCTCCACATCAGTCAGCTTTGCGACAATGGCTTCATCATAAAATTTTTTGGCAAATTCATGCATTATGAGCTTAAATAATAATACTATTTTATAGAGAAAACGGATCAACAATGTTTACATGCTTGATTTAAAGAACATTGAATATACTACTTCATTTTACTTAAAAATTGTTATTGATGATTCATGATTGTGGCACAGGAGATTATGTCATGCCAGTACGAAAACCCTTAGAAAAGTGACTCAAAAAGACCTAGTTAGAGGTGTGCCCAAGCTTAAGTTTTCAAAAGACCATCTTTGTGATACCTGCCAATTAGGAAAGCAAATTCACTCCACTTTTTCAGTCCATTAAGGACATTAGCACCTCTAGACCTTTAGAAGTCCTTCACATGGATCTGTTTGGACCTGTTAGCACTGCCAGCCTAGGAGAAAAAGTCTATGGTTTTGTGATTGTCGATGACTACTTGAGGTTTACTTGGATTAGATTTCTTTCACACAAAAATGAGACATTTGATGAGTTTAGAGCCTTCTTCACTTGGATTCAAAAAAAGCTAGGTTGTGAGATCTTGACCATCCATAGTGACTATGGGGGAGAGTTTAAAAATGTGAGATTTAGAGATTTTTATGATAACAAGGGGATTAGCCACAACTTCTCAGCTCCTAGGACCCCTCAGTAGAACGGGATAGCTGAAAGGAAGAACCGGACCTTAGTGGAAGCTGCTAGAGCCATGCTTGTTGAGTATTCACTTTCAAAATACTTTGGGCTGAAGCGATTAACACAGCTTATTATGTGTTGAATAGGGTGAATGTTAGAGCCAAATTAGATAAGACACCTATGAGATCCTTAAAGGTAGGACAACCAATCTTTCCCACCTTCATGTCTTTGGTTGTAAGGTTTTAATTCACAATAATGGGAAGTCTCACTTAGAAAAATTTGACCCAAAATCTAATGGAGTGTTCTTAGGATATTCTAGTGTTGGGAAGTCTTTTAGGGTGTTTAATAAAAGAACTTTGGTGGTGGAAGAGACTTTACATGTAGTGTTTGATGAGTCTGATCCAAGAAAGCCTAGAGTTGAGGATGATGATGATGTCAGAGAGATTACCACTAGAGTAGAAAATTTAGAGAAGAGGGTAGAGCACCAAAACACTAAAGGAGTACGAGAGGTTACCCAATGAGTAGAAAATATAAATCTGGAGGAAAGGGTTGAACCTTTACATACTTTACCTAGAGATTGGAGATACTCTTCAAGTCATCCTAAAGATCTGATCTTAGGAGACCCTTCTAATGAAGTTAGGACTAAACATGGACTTAGGAAGGAAGTGAACCACTTTGTCTTTTTCTCAATGACTGAACCAACCAACATAAACCAAGCCCTTTTTGATGAGTTTTGGATCTTAGCCATGCATGAGGAGTTGAACCAATTTGTTAGGAATGATGTTTGGGAGCTTGTAGAAAGACCTAATAGACAAAGTGTAGTTGGAACCAAGTGGGTCTTTAAGAATAAGATGAATGATTCTGGAGTGGTGGATAGGAATAAGGCAAGATTAATGACTAAGGGGTATAACCAAATAAAAGTGATAGATTTTGAAGAGACTTTTGCCCCTATAGCTAAATTGCAAGCCATTAGAGTGCTATTAGCCTTTGCCTATTATAAGGGATTTAAGCTTTTCCAAATGGACGTTAAGAGTGCCTTTTTAAACGGGGAAATAAAAGAGGATGTGTTTGTAGAATAACCCCCAGGTTTTGAGAGTTTCCAATTTCCAAATCATATTTTCAAATTAAAAAAGGCTTTATATGGATTAAAGCAGGCACCCAGAGCTTGGTATGAGAGGCTTAGCACATTCTTAATATAGAGGGAGTTTGTAAAGGGGAGTGTAGACACCACCCTTTTCCTGAGAAAAGAAGAAGAGTTTTACTCATTGTTCAGATCTATGTCGATGATATAATTTTTAGATCTTCTGATAAAAGGCTATGTGATGATTTTTCTAAAACAATGAATAAGGAGTTTGAGATGAGTATGATGGGAGAATTGTCTTACTTTTCGGGATTTAGCATTAGATAATTAGATGATGAAACTTTTTTGAGCCAAATAAAGTACATAAAGGACATCTTGAAGAAATATGAAATGGACAAAGCCAAGCCAATTAATACTCCCATGACCTCAAGAATTCAATTAGATAAGGACCCAAATGAAAAATAAGTTGATCAAAAGAAGTACAGAGGGATGATTGGATCTTTACTTTACCTGACTGCTATCCAACCTGATATAATATTTAGCATTTGTCTTTGTGCTAGATTTTAAGCTGACCCAAAGGAATCCCACCTAACTACAGCTAAGAAAATTCTTAGATATCTTTTAGGGACCCAAAACCTAGGAATCTGGTACCCTAGGCACAACACTTCTTTCGAGATTATTGGATTTTCTGATTCTGATTTTACAGGATGTAAGGTGGATAGAAAAAGTACTTCTAGAACTTGCCAATTCATAGGACAATCTTTAGTCTCCTGGTCTAGTAAAAAGTAAAACTCTATTGCTCTTTCCACTGCTGAAGGTGAGTACATTGCTTTAGGAAGTTGTGTGGCCCAAGTCCTTTGGCTAAAATAGCAAGTACTAGATTTAGGATTACCTATATGAACCATCTCAATTCTTTGTGACAATACTAGTGCCATCTGCATTTCTAAGAATCCTATCTAACATTCAAGGACTAAGCACATTGACATTAGGCATCATTTTATTAGAGACCATGTGACTAAGGGAGACATTGAGTTACATCATGTGGTGACTGAGAATCAACTGGCTGACATTTTTACTAAACCACTGGCCTTCGATACTTTCAGCACTTTAAGGATCAGATTGGGTGTGATTGACATTAATGCATGAACTTGATTTCTACTGATGTTTTATCTGCTGATTACTTTGTTGTAATTTTTCTTTTTTTTTTCTTTTTTGGTTAGTTGTTTTTTGTTTTATTTTTGGTATTTTAGTTTTACATATGCCTTGCTTTATTTTTTCTTTTCAAATCATCGCTGAACTGATATCTTGTGCCTTGCTTTTTATTTTGAAAATTTGGAGTTAATGTTTTACAATCTCTTAATCTGCTAAAGGGTAAAAACGCTGTTGATTGTGTAACTTTCTTTAACCTATTTTGGTGGTAAAAATTTCTTTTCTGACCAAAAATCTATCTCAAAATAACAATTGGATTTTGCAATTGAGATATTTTCTACCTTGCTACAGTAATCTAGCTTATACCATAATAGTCAAAGTTTTTAAAATACTTCAAGATTTCTCGTTATCTTGTCTGCGCATCTCTCACATGATTTTTGATTCTATTTTGTGGATTGTTCTTCCATATATTAGAGAGTGAATTTTTTTCTCTAATATCTGGAAGATATACTCACAACTAAGAATAGTTAAGAATTTTTGGAAAAGAATCTAGCATGGAAAAAATAATAATAAAAAAAGAAGTGGCCAATGATGCCAAAAAAAAAGCGCAATGACACCAAATTGAAAAAAAAAATCAAAAGATGTGCAAAGTGCGCCATTCAATGGACACGAGGCATAAAATGAGCCCATAAAAAACCAAGCTATCTTCCTTTCTTCCAACTCTTCAAACTTAGAAGATTTCATATATCACTTGAAATTTTCAAGGACTTGATTTCGACTTTTGGCAATTTAACAAACTACTTTCATATATTATTTTATAAGATATTTTTCTGAAACCAAGTCTTGATCGGATCTCTTTTTCTTATCCTAATGTTTTTTCTGAGTTAGGCTTTTTGATTTCATAAGAAAATTTTTCCCTGAAAGAAGTTCGAGCTTAGGGTTAACATGATCAGATATTTTACCATTTTTTGGATTTTTGAAGTTGTTAACTCATTAACTTACAAATTTTTAAAATCAATCACATGGAGACTATATAATATACATGCCTTGATTTTTTTTTTAAAAAAAACTTTTTGGCTTTTGTTTTATCGTTGTTATTTTTTTTATCTTATTTTTTTGGGCCTTCTCTGATCATCTACATCCCTCCTTTGATTTGAATTTTTTTGTCACGTCGTCCTGGCCAATTTTTATATCATCCTGGACGATCGGTTTTACGTGCTTCAAGAACTCCATCTGCTGAATATTCTGACTTTTTTACTCTCATCATCCTGGACGATATGAGCAATCTCTTCTACAATCATCTTGATCATCCTGGCCGATAGATTTTTTTATCCTAGACGATGAACTTATTGGTTATCGTCCCGTCCGATACACCTATTTGTCCTGGAAGATACACATGTTAATATGTTTAAAATCTTTAAAATCGCCCGGGATGTTCCATTTTTGGACAATCGTCCTGGACGATCCACTAACCGCCTTTTTGACCAATCAGCCTGTTCACAATAATTGCACTGGATCATCCTGGACGATCCTGCGATCAGCCTGGATGATCCGACCGATCCTTTAAATTCAGAGCCTTCGAGCCAATGTTTCTCACTTCAAAACTCTTCTCCTCTCTTGTTTACTTCTTGTTTGCTTATGGTGGCGGAAAGCGTGCTCATCAAACGTCTGGCAGCTCCTCGAGGGGCACAATGGACCCTCATTTTTAGGAGGCAAATGATCAGGCTGCCTACCATCATTACAAAGAGTGTGACATGTTGCGGATCTATTTTCATGGTTTATGATTTTGATGATAGAAAACATTCTTATTTCTCTATGAATTCCTTATCTACTGACATTTTAGGTCCACAAGATCAGACTTCTATTAGAACTAGCTCAAGATTGGGTAGATTAGATCTGAATCAATTTGTACCTTTTTCCTTTCTTGAGTCTTTGGTAATTACTGTGGCTCCTGATGCTAAGTAACTTTGCATACACACACCTTGGAAGAATTTTTTATTGTTCCCTAGAGTTTATTATTTTTGGTAACATCATCCGTGACGATATTTATATCGGCCTGGACGATCAGTTCAAAAATAGAAACCCTGATTAGGGCATCATCATTGTTAAGGCAGTCGTCATTAAATAAATCGTCCTAGACGATTTTGTATCGGCCAGGATGATAGGCTCAAATCAGAAAGAATCTGCCGCCAGATCTATTTAGAAATTACTTATTTTTGGACATCGTCTCGGTGGATCGACCTGGCCGATCGAGCACAATTTTTCTTAAATAAATCTAGCAATTAAGGAGAATAATTAATGGTGATTTGCACGATCACATCGGCCAGGCCGATCACAGGATCGTCCGGGCCGATTTGACATCTGCCAGCTTCTTTTTAGGGCGAGGTTCAGGACTATTTTTCTTCATATTTGAACTAATCGTCCAGAACGATATCCTATCGATTTGGATGATATGACCAAAAATTATCTAATCATCCATAACCGACCGGGCTGATTGAGCATAATTTACGCTGATCGGCCAAGACGATATTTATATCGGCCTGGATGATAAAGTCGACAAGTTGCATTATGAGCTCATTTTGAGATCTTATATTTAAGCTTTTGACTAGGCACTTTTGTAAGTGTATTTGGCAGCCATTGTAGCTTCGTTCTTTTGGAGAAACTTGAAGAGAGAGCTTGAAAGGGAGAGAGAAAAGGGTGGAGTTTGAGAGAGGGAGAAGATCCTTGGAGGGGGTTTCAAGGGAGTGTGGAGGGGGTTCCACACGGTTGCTCCGGTGAGCTCGCACTTTAGTACCATCGAATTCAAGGCTTGTCTTGAGGTAAGTTCACCAAAAAAGAAGATCTCTTTGGTGTCAAAGGACCTGGCTACTACGCCACACCGGGGAAGATGGAAGTGATTTTGGTAGGGCTTCTCCGCCTAGCTGTGGGGGCTAAAGGTGAGACACTGAGTTTAGTGCAATACTCGGAGGGTGCTTCCGAGGAGTGGACGTAGGTCAAGGTTTGACTGAACTACTATAAATCTGGTGTGTTCTTTCCTTTATTATTTCCACATTTAATTTTCGTATTATGTTTTCTCTGTGGTGAATCTTGGTTTGTGTTTAAGATCGAAAGATTTATTTTAAAATATCGATTCACCCCTTTTTTGTTAGCCTTGGGACTAGTTAATAAGGGCCTAACATCTCTAACAAACTTTCAAGTGGTTTTAAAGCGGGATTCGTAAAAATAAGTTTTTGAAAACTTTTGAATTTTGATCCATGGCTAATTTTTCTAATCATAATATTGCAGAAGGTTATTCAATCACCAGATCACCTTTATTAGAAAATATTATATTTGATTTTTGAATAATTTGCATGTCTACGTTTTTGCAATCAATTGATTTTCGTATATGAAATATGATTTTAACTGGTTATTATGTACTGTCTCGTATTTTAGATGAAATTGAAATTGATATTCCTTTTAATCAATGTAGTAGAGAAGAGAAAATCAATGCTCAATTGAATGCAAAATCTTTAAACTATTTTTTCTGTACTTTAAATTCTGAAGATTGTATGTTAGTTTCCACGTGCACTATTGGTAAGGAAATTTGGGATAAATTACACACCATATACGAAGGCACTAGTAAAATCAAGCAATCTAAGTTGAATATTTTAATGCATGTATATGAACTATTTTGCATGAAACCTTATGAGATGATCTTAGACATATATACTAGATTTATTCAAATTGTTACATCATTACATGCTTTAGGAAAGGAGTTTTTAAACTTTAAAAAAGTCAATAAAATTCTTCATTGTTTACTTGATAAGTTTAATGCTAAAGTTGTTGCTATTTGTGAATCAAAAAATTTGAATGAGTATTCTATTGATAATTTGATTGGCTCACTCATTGCCTACGAGCAAAGTTTGGGTCAAAGACTTTTTGATGCAAGTGAAACGATAGTGCTAAACGCTGAAAATATGGAGGAAAGTGGCTTAATTGGTGACGAAAATAATAACTTATCAAGAAAATTAAAAAGCTCACCAAAGCATAAGTCTTAATAAAAGTGGAATAAAGGTAAAAATGGTAAGAATGGTAAGGTTACTTCTGACGTTATTTACTTTGGATGCAGGAGACCTAGACATATGAAAAATCAGTGCCCTAATTTGAGAACTCCTACAAGAAAAGAAAAGGGAAAAGCAAAGCAAATTTTAAAATGGCCAAATAATGAAAAGCAAAAAATCTCTTGGGCAGACTTAGCTTCTGAATCATCTGATCAGAAGCTAGATGATATTTAAACCATTATTTGTATTTTTTTGTTTTGTTTACATATTTTGTCATTTTTGTGTTTTTCATGTGTTTTTTTTTTGTTTTGAATTTATTTTTTTATCCTTTCTTTCTTTTTTTTTTTCTTTTCTTTTTCTTCTTCTTTAAATTTTAATTGTGTCTTTCCTTTTTCTTTTTTGTCAACACACTCATCACCATCCTTTTAAAATTAAAACAAAAAGGGGATTAAAAATTTTAAAATGAAAAATCTACCTCCTATTTTTCTTGAATTCTTATGTAAGTTATGGTTGGCTTCTCTAAAAACAGTCAAAGGAAGGAAATTCATGATTTTGACTCTCAATCTCTATTTCGTAAAAAAAGTTATTCTACTTTTGATTTAAAATCTTCATCATATTTTAAATTGGATTTTGAAACTGAACTTTTATTCATCTCCTTACATTTTATCTATCGCATAGGAATCTTTTGCAAGTTGTTAAATCTATCTCATAATTTTCCTAATTAAGTAGTTTGTTGTGTCAATAGAATGTGTTTACTTTTATTTTTAAAATTTTAGAAAGGTAGCATATTAAAAATAAATATAAAAAAAAGAGAGAGAAGGCCAATGATGCCAAATCAAAAAAGTGGCCAATTACGTCAAATCAAAAGATGCGCAATGACGCCAAATTGAGAAAGATACACAAAGTGTATCAAAAGAAAAAGATGCATAAAGTGAGCCAAAAAATTGATAAGAGGTATAAAATGAGCCCACAAGGAGTATGCTTACCTTTTCTGTTTTATCCAAAGCTTCAGAAAACTCTTGATATTTTCGATGCATGAGTTTGGAAATCATGATTCCTGATTCAACAATTCGTGCATTAATCTTCTATTAGATATGTTTTATGGAAGAAGTTTTGAAAAAAAATTAGTGTTTCTTTTTCTAATTTATTACATGATTTACATATTGGATTAAAAGGTTTTTTATCCTTTAAAAAGAACATGAGCTTAGATTATCAATTTCTAAATTTCTTACCTTTACTGGATTATGCATTATCAATCCATTTCTTACTAAGTTTTTGATTAAAACAAAGAGGTAACTTTCTCATTTTAATAATATTTTGTTTGTTCACTAAATCAAGGATCATTTTTATCTTTTAATCGTCTTGTTTTTATTATGTGTCCCTTCTCTTTTTGATAATGTCAAAGGGGGAGAACGTACAGTTAAATTTGTATCCTTTTACTTGTATTTTTTTCTCTCAAAAAATTAAAAACAACAATTTTTTTTTATCTCCCCTATTTTTAAAGCTTTATTTTAGTGAGGGGAGATTAGGAGAAAATGTTTTCTTTTTTGCAAATTCAAATAGTAATATTTACCATCATAAAAAAGGGGGAGATTGTTGCAGATCTATTTTCATGGTTTATAATTTTGATAATAGCAAACACTCTTATTTCTCTACGACTGCCTTATCTACTAATATTTCAGGTCCACAAGATCAGACTTCTATTGGAACCAGCTCAAGATTGGGTAGATTAGATCTGAGTCAATTTATACCTTTTTCTTTCTTGAGTCTTTTGTAATTGTTGTGGCTCCTTATGCTAAGTAAACTTGCACACACACACACCTTGAAAGAATTTCTAACTGTTCCCTAGAGTTTACTTTTTTTGGTAACATCGTCTGGAACAATATTTAAATCGGCCTGGACGATCAGTTCAAAAATAGAAACCATGATTAGGGCATCATCCTTGTTAAGGCAACCGTCATTAAACACACCATCCTAGATAATTTTGTATCGATGATAGGCTCAAATCAGAAAGAATCTGCTTCCAGATCTATTTAGAAATTACTTATTTTTGGACATCATTCCGGTGAATCGGCCTGACCTATCAGGATCGGCCTGGCTGATCCAGCACATTTTTTTTAAAATAAATATAGCAATTAAGGAGAGCAATTAATGGTGATTTGCACGATCACATCGGTCGGGCTGATCTCAGGATCGTCCGGGCTGATTTGACATCGGCCAACTTCTTTTTAGGGTGATGTTCAGGGCGATTTTTCTTCATATTTGAACTAATCGTCCAGGACGATATCTTATCGGCCTGGACGAATCCTATCGGCCTGGACGATATGACCAAAAATTATCTAGTCGTCCCTAACTGATCGGGCTAATTGAGCATAATTTACACTGATCGGCCAGGAAGATATTTATATCGGCCTGGACGATAAAGTTAGCAAGTTACATTAATGAGCTCGTTTTGAGATCTTATATTTAAGCTTTCGATTAGGCACTTTTTCAAGTGTCTTTGGCAGCCATTGTAGCTTTGTTCTTTTGGGAGAAACTTGAAGAGAGAGGTTGAAAGGGAGAGAGGAAAGGGTGGAGTTTGAGAGAGGGAGAAGATCCTTAGAGGGGGTTTCAAGGGAGCGTGGAGGCGATTCCACACGGTTGCTCTGGTGAGCTCGCACCTTAGTACGGTCGGATTCAAGGCTTGTCTTGAGGGAAGTTCATCAAAGAAGAAGATCTCTATGGTGTCAAGGGACCCGTCTACTCTGCCACACCGGGGAAGGTGGAAGTGATTCTGTAAGGGCTTCTCTGCCTAGCTGTGGGGGATAAAGGAAAGACTCTGAGTTTAGTGCAATACTCAGAGGGTGCCTCCGAGGAGTGGATGTAGGTTAAGGTTTGACTGACCCACTATAAATTTGGTGTGTTCTTTTCTTTATTATTTTTCGCATTTAATTTCTACATTGTGTTTTCTCTCTGGTGAATCTTAGTTTATGTTTAAGATCGAAAGATTTATTTTAAAATATCGATTCACCCCCTTTTGGTTAGCCTTTGGACTAGTTCATAAGAGCTTAACATACCTAATGAACTTTCACGCACAATCAATCCAGCCTATCGCTCCTATCCGGTACTAGATCTTTTCGCTCACACTTCTCTTTGCTTTATTCTCACCCTTGTAGTTCCTTTAGTTTTGAACTTCTTTTTGAATTTTACGCAGACATCTGCATAAATTCTTCCTATACTGCGCTAACCTCTTATGTGAATCGACATCCTTTCGAAATCACATATCAGAATTGTGCTGAACTGTTGCAGCTGTCCACCGCTAGGGATAAGCTGCATACCCTTGTCTCTGATCCCGACTTTGACTGGTCCACTGCAAATCCCTTTCTTCGCCACACCAACACCCACATTCATGTTAGAGAGACTAGCTCTTTACTCAAAGATGCTAGGACAATCCAGCATGTCCTTCGCACTTCTGTTATTCCAAAAGCTAAGGACCGTGTCCACATCACTCCACTACTTTCACTTACTACTTTTTACGTTCTGGCCCATAGAGAATTCATTGCTACTGACATGATCTTTCGCTACATCGAGCATTTGACTACCATTCGAGATCCAGGTCATAGAAGAAAGTCCAATCTTGCTCTATGACACCTCATTGCCTATGTTCTAGAATCTAAATATCAACTTTGAAATCCTGCTCCTCCCAATCTTCAACTACCCATCTACTCAAACAATTCCTTCAACGCCCTTCACAATACTCGTCTCCACCTAGGGGATGGGGAAGCTCGAGGGGGGCGAGGAGGAGGAGGCTCCAGCTCCTATTCCTGAACATGTTCCTCTCCGCCAGCACTCACAGCTGGATCAGTTGGTGGAGAGATTTGATCAGTTTGAGACCCGTTTCGATGCCTATGTTACACACCAACAGCAGCACGATCAGGACATGGCCTAATTTGGGGTACAGTTTGCTACGCTCTCCAGTTACTTTCAGCAGGCACCACCACCACAACCTCCGTCTGATGACCAGGGGCCCTCATTTCTCTTATTTTCTTTGTGTTTTTCTAGTTTGTTTCTCTTCTAGTTTTAGTTTCCATTTTTTGTAGTAACTTTTTCTTATGTTTTATTTTAGTTTCTGTTATGTTGTGTTTCCCTCCTTTTTGTGATGTCAAAAGGGGGAGTAGTTTGATGTATCTTGTACTTTGAATTTTGGAACTTAGTGAACTATGTTTCGTCATAATGTTTTTTTTTTTGAACTGCCATAACTACTTGGAATTCTCTGTTTGTGTTTATTATCATCAAAAAGTGGGAGATTGTTGCAAATCTGAGTTTATGAATTAGACTTTTAATGATAGCAAATATTCATGATTTTCTACGACTGTCTTGCCTACAGACTTTTCAGGTCCACAAGATCGAATGCAACTCAAGCCAGCTCAAGATCGGGTAGATTTAGGTTGAGTCAAATTTGTATTTTTTCCTTTCTTGAGTCAATTGTAAAAGTGGTTCCTGATGCTAACCTTGCACACACACACACTTGAGGGGTTTCCTGAGTTTTTTTATTTTGAGTACATCAGCCTGGACGATGTTCATATCGACTAGGACGATTCAATCAAAAGTAGAAACCCTAATTAGGTCATCCAGTTTAAGCAGCCGTCATTAAGCAAATCATCCTGGACAATACTTTTATAGGATAGGATGATAAGCTCAAATCAAAAAGAATCATCCGCCATGATCAATTTAGGTATTCTTTATTTTAAATTATCTGCCAGGATGATCTCTATATGGGCTTGGACGATACAGCACAATTATGCCTAAATTAATTTGACAATTATGGAAAGTAATTAAGGCTAATTGATACGATCACATCGGTCGGGCCAATCTCAAAATTGTCCGGGACAATGTCCTGGACAATTGACATTGGCCAGCATCTATTCCGGGCGATGTTCAGGACGATTGTACTCAAATTTGAACTAATCGGCCAAGACGATATTATATCGGCCTAGACGATGTAACCAATTTTCTTTTGATTGTCCCAAATCATCCCGAGTGATTGAGCTTATTTTGTACTGATCGGCCAGGATGATATTCCAATCATCCTGGATGATAAAGTTGGTTCTTGAAATTCTATTTAGAGGACCCAAATTTTCTCATGCTTAAGACCTTGTGTGCTGCTGTCTTGACCTGAGAGAGCCTTGGGAGAGGGAGAGAGAGAGAGGAACTTGTAAGGGGGAGTTTGTGAGAGGGTTCATAAAGGTTGCTCCAAGCAAGGTTCAATGTCGTCATCTCCGTTCGTCATCCTTCATCCTTGGGAGGTTCTTGGGAGGTCTACTTCAGCAAAAGGTCCAGGTTCTCTGTCCGCTTTAAGAGGAAGCAAAAGGAGTTGGTTCTCTGCCGCACCGGGGTTGGTAAAAAGAGTCTGTTGTAAAGGCTTCTCCGCCTAGCTGTGGGAGCTAAAGGAGAGACACATAGTTAGTGCAATACTCGGAGGGTGCCTCCGAGGAGTGGACGTAAGTCAAGGATTGACCGAACCACTATAAATCCGGTGTGATCTTTCTTTGTTTTGCTTCCACATTTATTTTTCTGCACTTTGATTTCTGTGGTGATTTGGTTTTAATTTTTGTTGTGCTTTACCTAAAGAAATTTTTTTTAAAATACCAATTCACACACCCCCACCCCCCCTCTTGGTTATCCTCAGGCTAGTTCTTAAGGGCTTAACATCCCTAATAAACTTTTAGAAATATCAGAAATGAAGACCAAATCAGATGGTTTTACTGCAAATGTTTCTAAAGATTGTTATGGACCTTGGTTGCAAGTCAGCTATGAAAGAGGAAGACTCAAAAATAATGGTTTTAAGAAGGCTATCCCACAGGTCAAGGAGTAATGGGTGAATAAAAATACTGGTAAAGATGCTAATAAACCAAGGCATGAAATTAAAAATGCAGAGAACGAAACTTTGGTGAAGTAAACTTGTATACAAAATAACAATGCTAATGAAGTTATTGTTGCTGAGAAATTTCATGTACTAGAGAATCCAAAAAATTCAAATTCAACCATTGCAGAGAAGGGTATAACATCCTTATCATCTAATATTGCAAATGCTAATAAATTTAATATATTAGATGGGTTGGTGGAAGATGGGGAGATTGTTATTACTGAAGAAGAAACTGTTAAAGTGGTGGAAGAGATGGTTGATTTAAATAAATCTGAAGACAAAGTTCTCAAGCCAGTTAACCAGGAAATGAAGAAAATCAATGATTTCAAGGAAGGAAGCTCTTCTAATGTTAAGAAGATGGGTTCTAAACAATTGAAAAACTTGGGGCCTATTAATTTTGTCTCGAGAGGTAGAAAGATAAGGCAGGGACTTCATCCCCTTTTATTCCATGAATTATTCCATTTATTTTGGAATTGTATCTGAGCAAGGAAGAGTGTTATGGACCTATGGTTTATGATTTTGATGATAGAAAACATTCCTTATTTCTCTACAATTGCCTTATGTGCTAACGTTTCAGGTTCACACGATCGGACTGCAATTTGGAAATATCTCAAGATTGGGTAGACTAGGTCTGAGTTAGTTTGTAATCTTTTTCCTTTCTTGAGTCTGTTGTATTTGGTGTGGGACCAGTTGGATTGTAATTTGGAAGATCTCCTGTTGTTCCCTATATGATTTCTATTTTTGGTAATATCGACCGGGACGATATTTATATCGTCCTGGATGATATGTCCAAAATAAGAAACCCTAATTAGGGCATCCTCATTAAGGCAGCCGTCAACAGATCGGCCTAGACAATACTTGTATCGGCCAGGACGATAATCTCAATTCAGAAAGAATTAACCGCCATAATCAGTTTAGGAAGCCTTTGTTTTAGGAAATCGGCCAGGACAATATTATTATCGTCCAGGACGATCTAACTCAATCATGCCTAAATTGATCTGGTATCTTTGGAAAGTATTAATGGTTGATTGACACGATCACATCCTCCGGGACAATCGCATGATCGGCCAGGACGATGGCCTGGACGATCTACATCGGACAGCTTGTATTCAGGGCGATGATCAGGACGATTGAAATAGGTTTTAAACTAATCGGCCTGGCCGATCGTGATATCGGCCAGGACGATGTAACCAATTTTCTTCTGATCATCCCAAATTGTCCCAGGCTGATGAGCTAAATTTGTACTAATCGGCCAGGATGATATACCTATCGTCCTGAAATATAATGTCGGCAACTTGCATTAATGAGCTCGTTTTGAGAGCTTCTATTTAAGCTATGGCATGGCACTTTGAAAGTGTCTTTGGCAGCCATTGGAGCTTCATTCTTGTGGGGGAGACTTGAAGAGAGAGCTTGAAAGGGAGAGAGGAAAGGGTGGAGTTTGAGAGGGAGAAGATCCTGTGAGGGGGAGGAACTCAAGGGAGTGTGGTGGGGGATCCACACGGTTGCTCCGGCGAACTCGCACCGTAGTACCATATGATTCAAGGCTTGTCTCGAGGTAAGTTCACCAAAGAAGAAGATCTCTTTGGTGTCAAAGGACCCGGCGACTCCGCCGCACCGGGGAAGGTGGAAGTGATTTTGTAAGGGCTTCTCCGCCTAGCTGTGGGGGCTAAAGGAGAGACACTTTTGTAGTGCAATACTTGGAGGGTGCCTCCAAGGAGTGGATGTAGGTCAAGGTTAGACCGAACCACTATAAATCCGGTGTGTTCTTTTCTTATTATCGCTTCCGCATTTATTTTTCTTCCGCGCTTTGTTTGTGGTGATTTTGATTGGAGTTTTATCTTTAGTTTTAAGGTTTTCCAATTCACCACTCTTTTTAATTAGCTTTGGGACTAAGTTCAAGAGGGCCTAACATCCCTAACGAACTTTCAAGTGATATCAGAGCAGTTTTCATAAAATAGTTTTTAAAAGCTTTTGAATTTCGATCCATGGTTAATCGTATTGTTGCGGAAGGTTATTCAATCATCAGACCACCTTTATTTGAAAATATGTCATTTCATTTTTGAAAAACTCGCATGTCTATTTTCTTGCAATCGATTGATTTTTGCATATGGCATATGATTTTAACTGGTTATTCATCACCGTCACGTATTGTTAATGGAGTTAAAACTGATATTCCTTTTAATCAATGGAATAGCGAAGAACAAGTAAATGCTCAATTGAATGCAAAATCTTTAAACTGCTTTTTCTGTGCTTTATATTCTAAAGATTTTATGTTAGTATCCACGTGCACTACTGGTAAGGAAGTTTGGGATAAATTGCACACCATATACGAAGGCACTAGTGAAATCAAACAATCCAAGCTGAATTTGTTAATGCATGATTTTGAACTGTTTTCCATGAAACCTTATGAGACGATCTTAGACATGTACACTAGGTTCATTCAAATTACTACATCATTGCATGCCTTAGGAAAAGATTTTTCAAATTTTGAAAAAGTCAATAAAATTCTTCGTTGTTTACTTGAAAATTTTGATGCCAAAGTTGTAGCTATTTGTGAATCTAAAGATTTGAATATATATTCTATTGATAATTTGATTGGCTCACTCATTGCCTACGAGTAAGGTTTGGGTCAAAGACTTTTGGATGCAGGTGAAACGATTGTTCTAAAAACTGAAGATACGAGAAAGGATTGCTTAGTTGGTGACGAATGCAATGACTTGTCAAGTAAATCACAAAGCTCACCAAAGCATAAGCAAAAGTGGAAAAAAGGTAAAAATGGTAAGTATGTTCATATTCCTTCTGGCGTTATTTGCTTTCGATGTAGGAAACCTGGACATATGAAAAATGAGTGCCCTAATTTAAGAATTCTCCCTACAAAAGAAAAGGGCAAGGCAAAACAAACTTTGAACTGGGGAAATAATGAAAGGCAAAAAATCTCATGGGTAGATCTGGTCTCTGAAGCATCGGACCAGGAGAGAGATAATGGTTAAAGGGCCTTTCATGTTTTTGTGTTTTTTTGTTTTTTCTTTTTTATTTTATTTTATTTTATTTTTTATTTTATTTTTTTAGTTCTTGAAATTTTTCCTTTCGTGAAAATTTTTCTTTGATCAACACACACAT
The DNA here is from genome assembly GCA_022539455.1 of Dendrobium nobile. Classification (NCBI taxonomy): domain Eukaryota; kingdom Viridiplantae; phylum Streptophyta; class Magnoliopsida; order Asparagales; family Orchidaceae; genus Dendrobium; species Dendrobium nobile. Next base: position 40,057,611 of record CM039734.1, read on the forward strand.
TCACTTTTCTAAAAATGAAAAATTTACTTTCTATTTTTCTTGAAATCTTTGGTAGATTTTGTTTGACTCCTCTAATACAGTCAAAGGAAGGAAACTCATTATTTTTTTTCAAATTCGTGTTTTTCTAAAAAAGTTTATCCTACTTTTGATTTAAAATCTCTTTCATCTTTTAAATTGGTTTTTGAAACAAAATTTTTTTTCTCCATACGTTTTATTTATCGTATAGGAATCTTTTACAAGTTGTTGAATCTAACTCATAATTTTCTTAATCAAGAAATTCGCTTTGTCACTAAGATGGGTTTTCCTTTGTTTTTCTTAAGATTTAAGAAAGGTGGCATATTCAAAAAAAATTGGCCAATGATGCCAAAAATAAAAGATACGCAAAGCGCCAATTGAAAAATATAGAATACACAAAGTGTATCAAAAGATGCGCAGTGCGCCAACCAATTGTCAAGAGGCATAAAATGTGCCCACAAAAAGTTAATGCTTACCATTCTTGTACTTCTTAAAAAACTTAAGAAAACCCTTGATATTTTGGATAGTTGACTTTGAAAATCTTGATTCTTGATTCAACAATTCGTGCATTGATCTTCTATTAGATATATTTTATGGAAGGAGTTTTTGAAAAATGATTGTTTCTTTCTCTAATTTATTTCTTGATTTAGATATTGAATTAAAAAGTTTTTGAGCCTTTTTAAAGAACTTGAGTTTGGATTATCAAATTCTGATTTTCTAAAGCTTTACTGGACTATGCGTTGTCAATCTTTTTTTACTAAAAGTTTTGATTAAAACCAAGAGGTAACTTTCTCATTTTAAGAATACTTCTTGTTCCATAAGATCAGGGAACGTTTTTATTTCATTTTGTTCTTTGTGCCGTCTCTCTTTTTGATAATGTCAAAGGGGGAGAACGTACTTGTATCCCTTGTTTTCTTTTCAAAAATTTAAAACTACAAAAAAAAATTTATCTATTTTTTATCTCCCTTAGTTTTTTAAGCGGTATTCAAGTAAGGGGGAGATTTTTTGAAAATTCAAAGAGAATGATTTGCCATCATCAAAAAGGAGGAGATTGTTATGGACCTATGGTTTATGATTTTGATGATAGAAAATATTCCTTATTTCTCTACAATTGCCTTATGTGCTAACGTTTCAGGTTCACACGATCGGACTGCAATTTGGAATCATCTCAAGATTGGGTAGACTAGGTCTGAGTTAGTTTGTAATCTTTTTCCTTTCTTGAGTCTGTTGTATTTGGTGTGGGACCAGTTGGATTGTAATTTGGAAGATCTCATGTTGTTCCCTATATGATTTTTATTTTTGGTAATATCGGCCGGGACGATATTTATATCGTCCTAGATGATATGTCCAAAATCAGAAACCTTAATTAGGACATCCTCATTAAGGCAGCCGTCAACAGATCGGCCTGGACGATACTTGTATCGGCCAGAATGATAATCTTAATTCAGAAAGAATCAACCGCCATAATTAGTTTAGGAAGTCTTTGTTTTAGGAAATCGGCCAGGACGATATTATTGTCGTCCAGGACTATCTAACTCAATCATGCCTAAATTGATCTGGTATCTTTGGAAAGCATTAATGGTTAATTGACACGATCACATCGTCCGGGACGATCGCATGATCGGTAAGGACGATGGCATGTACGATCTACATCGAACAGCTTGTATTCAGGGCGATGATCAGGACGATTGAAATAGGTTTTAAACTAATCGGCTTGGCCGATCGTGATATCGTCCAGGATGATGTAACCAATTTTCTTCTAATCATCCCAAATCGTCCCAGGCTGATGAGCTAAATTTGTACTAATCGGCCAGGACGATATACCTATCGTCCTGGATGATAATGTCGGCAACTTGCATTAATGAGCTCGTTTTGAGAGCTTCTATTTAAGCTATGGCATGGAACTTTGAAAGTGTCTTTGGCAGCCATTGGAGCTTCATTCTTGTGGGGGAGACTTGAAGAGAGAGCTTGAAAGGGAGAGAGGAAAGGGTGGAGTTTGAGAGGGCGAAGATCCTGTGAGGGGGAGGAACTCAAGGGAGTGTGGTGGGGGATCCACACGGTTGCTCCGGCGAACTCGCACCTTAGTACCATCAGATTCAAGGCTTGTCTCGAGGTAAGTTCACCAAAGAAGAAGATCTCTTTGGTGTCAAAGGACCCGGCGACTCCGCCGCACCGGGGAAGGTGGAAGTGATTTTGTAAGGGCTTCTCCGCCTAGCTGTGGGGGCTAAAGGAGAGACACTTTTGTAGTGCAATACTTGGAGGGTGCCTCCAAGGAGTGGACGTAGGTCAAGGTTTGACCGAACCACTATAAATCCGGTGTGTTCTTTTCTTATTATCGCTTCCGCATTTATTTTTCTTCCGCACTTTGTTTGTGGTGATTTTGATTGGAGTTTTATCTTTGGTTTTAAGGTTTTCCAATTCACCATTCTTCTTAATTAGCTTTGGGACTAAGTTCAAGAGGGCCTAACATCCCTAACGAACTTTCAAAGAGGAGGGCTTCTCTATACTTAAAGGAGGTGGTTAAGGAGCATGGGGTGTTTTCATTGGTTTATTGGAGACTAAAATTTCCTATTTTGATAGGAAGGATGTTGATCATCTTATCGGTAGTGAATGGGATTTTGTTCAGGTCCCTTAAGAAGGCTTATCAGGAGGAATTCTTTTGTTGTGGAAATCGAATATTGCTGGATTTCAATTGTTGGAGGCTTCTTCTCAGCTTATTGTTGGAGACTTGGGTACCAAACAAATGCAAATGGAGGATTGCTACTATCTATGGTAACAAGGATATTTATAGAAGAAGAAGTCTTGGGAGAGCTTGGGAAATTATTCCTCCAAGGAATTGAATATGGTGATAGGAGGTGACTTTAATTGTATTCTTTCTAAAGAAGACAAGAGAGAAGGGAAAAGATTTAAGTTTTCCCTAGGACCAAAAGAAGTGAAGAATTTTTTATCAAGCAATCATTTTTCATGATAGTGGTTATGTGGGACCAAAATTCACTTGGTGCAACAACCAAATTGGAGTTTATCAAATTCTTGATAGGCTAATAGATGCCTCTTAAAACTCGGTTGCTCTGAACACTTCCAATCGGTTTGTGGTAAGGCATTTGGCTCGAGTAGCCTCAGACCATTGTCCAATCCTCCTAAATCTCTTGAGTCATCATGCTTCTAAGAAGGTGTTGAGGTTTGAAGACATATGGGCTTCCAACAAGGCTTCGGCTGTAGTGGTTAAAAGCATATGGAATAGAAGAAGTGAAGGTAACTTTTCTCAAATTCTGAATACAAAGATGAGGAAGACTTTAAAGGCATTATTCTATTGGAGCAAAGCAAAAATGAAATGCTTAATCACTTTGAAAGGTGATCTACTAAAACAATAGAAGAATTACAAATGAAGGAGGTGGATGAAGGATTTCTCTCGAAAAATGATTGTTGGATACTCTTGCTAAATTGGAGACATTGTGGAGACAAAGAGCAAAGGTAAAGTGGATGATGGAAGGAGATCAAAATTCTATGTTTTTTCAAACAAATTCTTCGTCTAGAAGGAACTCAAATTTTATAGCAAAAATAAAAAAATGAAGATGGCGTGATAATGGAGGATCAGCAATGTATTGAGAATGTGATGATAAATTACTTCAAAGAAAAATGGAGGAATAGAGAATGCAAGATGGAAGATTGACCTCATCCATGGAAGGCTCTTGATGATGAAGATAGAGTTTATCTGGATAAAGCTTTCACGATGAAGGAAGTGGAGGATGTGATCAAGCTCAGTGGTAACAATATTTCCCCAGGTAATGATGGTATTACCTTTACCTTTTTAAAAGCTTATTGGGAGATAATTAAGATTGACTTTTGGAATGCTATGAATGCTTTTTAGGAATCTTCTATTATGGATTCAAATTGGAAGGAAACCATTATAGTACTTGTTCATAAAGTCACTAATCCTTTGGTTCCTTCTAACTTTAGACATATTAGCTTATGTAATACAGTTTATAAAGTAGCGGCAAAAGTTTTACTGAACAGGATGTCTTCTATCTTCCCAAAACTAATCTCTAAAGAACAAGCTGCGTTCTTGAAAGGTAGATCTCTTTCAGATCAAGTGCTTATTGCACAAGAGGTTATGCATAAATTCAAACATTCTCAATCTTCTAAAGGAATGGTTGCTTTCAAAATAGACATGTAATAGGCCTTTGATTCAATGCGGTGGCCTACCTTAAGGAAAGCCTTGGAGCATTTTGGGTTTCCTTGCAAATTCTCTAGTCTTATTTTAGAATGTGTTCAAGATTCAAAATTTTGAATCCTTATCAATGGCAATATGTCTAATTGGATAGAAAGGAAGAGTGGTTTTAGACAAGGGTGTCCCTTGTCTCCTTTTCTTTTTATACTTTGTGCTCAATTGCTTTCAAATGCATTGAAACAAAGAGAAAATAATATTGGAATTCAATTATGCTCTAAGGGTCCAAGATTATCCCATTTGTTGTATGCAGATGATGTGATCATCTTCTCGGAAACAAAAGTTAAGATAGTAAAGGAAGTAAAATCAGTTTTGAAGAGATTTTGTGGATGGTCATGTTTATGTATCAATTTTAGCAAATCTAGTATGATTTTTGGTAAGATGGTTAATAGAAGAATGAAGAAAACAATTGCTCGAATCATGGTTAATAGAAGAATGAAGAAAACAATTGCTCGAATCATGGGATTCAAGGTAACCAAGGAATTGGCTTATCTTGGAATAAAGTTAGCCACTAGAAGACTAGTTAAAGAAGACTTCCATTTTATCATTGACAAAGCATTGAAGAAGACAAACATTTGGGGAGGAAGGCTGATTTCATTGGCAGGGAAGATTTTGTTGACTAAAAAAATTCTTTTATCTTACACCATCTTCCATTGTACAAACTCTTTGGTTCCTAAGAGTGTGCTTAATAAAGTTGACAAAATTTGCAAAAATTTTATCTAGATTAAATCTAATGGTAGAAATGGTATTCATTATGTCAATTGGAATGTATTGTGCTTCCCTATGGCTTGTGGAGGAAGAGGGCTTCACTCTTGCTCTAGTATAGTAGGACCCTTGAGAGCTAAATTGGCTTGGAGATACATGGAAGATAAGGAGTCACTGCTGCACAAAATTCTATATCTAAAATATGGAAGTTTTCTGGATTAAGGATTCTCAAGGAGGACGGGATCTTCTTCTTGGAAGATCTTAGCTGATGGAGGTAAATCTCTTAGACCAATTATTAGATGGAATGTTGTCAATGGAGTAGACATTGATGTTTTTAATGATACATGGATCTTGGACAAGAGTTTAAACAAATGGCCAACATTTGTAATTCCAAATTATGATAGCAAATTTTTTGTTTCTAATTTCATCAGTGATGGTAGATGGAATGTGGAAGCTATTAGAAACCATATCGGTATTGATCTTGTTAACTTAATTTCTCAAATTAAGATTAACACCAATACAATTGAAGACAAGAGGGAGTTGATGCATCAGTTCAGTGGTAAATCAATTTCTGCTTTGATAATAGAAAAATCTGCTAATATGTCCGATAGCAAGCATTATTGGAGCTGGATAAAAAAAGCCAAGTTGAATCCAAGGGTAGAGACATTTTGGTGGAGAATTTTCAATGATGCCATTCCCACTAACAAGCTGCTGGAATATAGAAGATTACATAATTGTTGTCTTTGTCCAATGAATTGCTTAGAAGAAAAAGACACAAACCATGTTGCGGCTAGGTGCAAAAAGCTGAAGGAAGTTTTTCTTCAAATTGGAAAATGGGGCTTTCATTTTCTTGAATTTGATTCCATGATGGAATGCAGAAACTTGATGTCTAAACAATGTTCTTTCATGATTAATTTATATTGCAACGTGGTATTCTTTACTTGGAAATCTAGGAACAATATAATTCATAATGGTAAAGATGACTGTTCTCTGATTATTGGTGCAAATGAAGTGAGCTATTCATCATTTATGGCTCAAAGATCTATTAATTTCTCGGGTAAATGGGATGCTAACCAGTCGTCAAGGCTATCCAATATTCATTGGTATCCCCCTCCACCTGATTGGCTTAAGGTCATTGTGGATGATTCCCTACTAACTTCTTATAAAGCTGGAGAAAGAGGGGTGGTACGAGATCACAAAGGTAGATTTGTCTTGGCTTTTGGTAAACTGTATGTTCATTGGGATATTTCTACTTTGGAGCTTCTTGCTACTCAATCAATCAAGGATGTGCTCAAGGATTGGATGTTCAAGTATAAGGGTATTATAATTGAAGGAGACAATGCTAATGTGATGAGGTTCTTGCAAAATTCAAAACAAAAAGGGACCACAAGGTATGGTAATATTCAACTTTTTGAAGAGTTTCATCAAATTCTTTTTAATTATGTTGATAGAAAATGTAATAAGTTAGCAGATTTATGTGCTAACTACGGGATTATGAGTTCTTATGTTTGGGAAGATGTTACCAAGGACAAGATTCCTCCTCTCTTTATGTCTATATTAAAGGAAGAATCTAGTGTGGTAAGTCCTGGGTTTTTTCCCTTTTTTTTTCATTTTTAATGGTATTTTATGAATTTTCTTCAAAGAAAAAAAAGGATATGGTTCAAAGGAGATTTCTTTGGGAGAAATTGGAAAAGTTAAAATCAAACAATATTCCTATAGTAGTAGGAAGAGATTTCAATTATTTGCTATCCAAGGAAGATAAGAGGGAGCTCAGATATGGCTTCTGTTTCTTTTGGAACGGAAATTACTTCTGTTGAATATGGTAAATGGCTTAAAAAACTACAACTTAACTCAAGAGTTGAATGTTTTTGGCGGAGGCTTTTTAATGAAGCAATTCCAACTAATGGTTTCCTAATGTACCGTAGAATGATTGATCAATGCTCATGCCCAAGAGGTTCTAATGAAATTGAAAATTCTGAACATGTTATGGTATAGTGCTTGAAGCTGCATCAAGTTATTGAGGTTCTTAAAAGATGGGGATTTTCAGTGCCTGTTTTCTGAACATCAGCTGAATGTAAAAAGGAACTGGAGCGGATAACTATGGAGAATAAATTCATTGCTAAAGTTTATTGCTCTTTAGTCTATTTTTCCTAGAGAAGTAGAAACTTAATTAAGCACGGTTTGCAAGAGTTGAGTATATCCTTTATAGCCTCTAATGCTATCAGTTATGCTTCAAATTCTAATACCAATCTATTCTTGGATCACTGGGGTACCAACCAGCCGAATAGGCTGTCTTCTCATTGGCACCCTCCGCCCCCGAAATGGATCAAGGTAAATCTTGATGCTGCATTAACTTGTTCTAATAATGGTGGAGTTGGTGGAGTTTTTAGAGACTCAAAAGGAAGATTTCTACTTGCTTTTGGAATCAATTGTTCTCATTGGGATTTCGGACAACTTGAATTGATTGCTTTTCGGTCTTTGAAAAGAATTATCTTGGATTGGATGATGGATGCAAAAGGGATTATTATTGAAGGTGATAACTTCAATATCATCAAACATTTGCAAAAAGCTGTGAAGAAGGATAACCGTAATGTATATAATGAAGAAATTGAAGATATCTCATTCTTGGATGGTTTTGGTAACATTCTTTTCCATCATGTTAATAGATTTGGTAATAAGTTAGCTCATTTGTGTGCTAACATAGCTTTAGATGGAGATTTTCTTTGGGAAGATCTTAGTAGTAATAAGATTCCTCCTTTATTTTATTTTTTTATTAAAGGAGGATTGTGATAGACTATCTATCACTTAGTTTTTTGTAATAGTTTTTTATTATTAAATGCATTCTGCATTTTCTTCAAAAAAAAAAAAAGAAAAGGAAGATAAGAGGGGTGGTAGGAGATTTTGGTATAATCAAGCCTCAATAGAGATGAAATCTTTCTTAGTGAATAATGATTTTCATGAGATTAGATTTGTTGGTTCTAAATTCACATGGTGTAACAATAAGGTGAAGGAGCTCGGATACTTGAAAGATTATATAGATGTTTTTTAAATGTCAAAGCTCTTAATTCTTTTAATCAAATTGTGGTAAGGAATATGGCTAATTTTGCCTCAAACCACTATCCTATTTTATTAAACTTCTTAAATCACAAGTTCAAAACGGAAAGGATCATCAGGTTTGAAGAGGTATGGGCTTCCTATCCTGCATCAGAGGCAATTGTGAAATATGTTTGGAACAAGAAAACTGAAGGCGATGGTACTGAAATATTGAATAAAAAATTTAAGAGAAACTTAAGATCTTTGTTCTTCTAGAGTAAAGAAAAACACAGGGATCTTAGTACTCTTAAGGAAGAACTGAAGAGAAGTATTTGGGAGCTTCAGATGAAAGAATCAAATGCTGGCTTGATTTTGGAAGAGGATATGTTATGGCTCAAAGCAAATGTGAATGAACTTAATTCTGTTATGGATCGGCTGAACACTTGGTGAAAGCAAAGATCCAAGGTGAAATGGATGTATGAGGTTGATTCAAATTCAATATTTTTTCACTCTTTTGCATTAGCGAGAAGGAACTCGAATTGGATTCATAAAATCAGTAATAGGGACGGGATGGAAGTGGAAGATCCTGACCAAATTGAGAATGTTTTTCTACATTCTTTCATGGAGATATGGAGAGTCAAACACTATAATTTCTTCAAGCACACTAGATGATAAAGATAAGTATGGCTTAAACAAGAATCTTGAAATGAAAGAAGTGAAAGATGTGTTGTACCAAACCGACAACAATATTTCTCCAGGTAATTATGGTATACCTTATTCTTTTGTGGAAAATTATTGGTATATAACTAAAGATGATCTTTGGAATGCTATCAACCTCTTTTAAAATCGGGAGTGATGAATCATGAATGGAAAGAAACATTGATAGCGTTGATTCCTAAAGTAGAAAATCCAACTACTCTAAAGTAGTACATGCTGATTAGTCTTTGTAGGACTATTTTCAAATTGATAGCAAAGATTCTTCTAAACAAAATGAAACCTGCTATTCACAAATTGATTTTAATTGAACAAGCTACCATTCTCAATGGCAGATCGCTTGAAGATCACATCCTTGTTGCACAGGAAGTTTTTTATAAATTCATTGTTTCTAAAGCATCCAAAGGAATGGTTTCTTTTAAAATTGATATGGAGCAAGCATATGATAGCATGTGCTGGAATACTTTAAGGCAAGTTTTGGAGATGTTTGGATTTCCCCAATTGTTTGCCAGTTGGATCATGGAGCATGTTATTGATCCAAGATTTTCTCTGATGATTAATGGAAGGCTTCTAGATGGGTTGATGCAAGTAATGGATTTAGACAAGGTTGTTCACTATCACCTTATCTATTCATTCTTTATTCTCAATTACTTTCCAATGTTCTTAAACAAAATGAATTGTCTTTGGGGATTCGGTTAGTCCCAAATGGGCAAAGGACCTCTCATCTTCTATTTGCAGATGACATCTTAATTTTTTTTAAGAAAAAATCAAAGATGTAAAGGAAATTAAAAAATTTTTATATTATTTTTGTGGTTGGACTGGTCAAAAAATCAATGCTTCTAAATCGGCTATCCTTTTTGGGAAACGTGTGAGGAGAAAGAAGAAAAAATCAATTGAAAGGATTATGGGCTTCATGTTAGTTAAACAGTTTAATTATCTTGGTATTAAGGTAGCTTTAAGAAGGATGGCGGACGAAGACTTTCACTTCATTATTGAGAAATCTTTAAGATTAGTTCACATTTGGGGAACAAAACTTATATCTCTAGCAGGGAAATTCAATCTTATCAAGACTATATTCTTATCAATCCCAATTTTTTAGTGCACACTTGCTCTAGTTCCAAAAAGGGTGTTGAAGGAGTTGGACAAAATTTGTAGGAAATTCATTTGTAACAAAAATGATGGCAAATTTGGCTTACATTATGTAAGTTGGAGTAATCTATGAAAACCTACAACTTGTGGAGGAAGGGGTCTTCGTTCATGTTTGGAAATTGTTGGTCCTTTAAGACCAAATTTGGCGTGGAAAATTCAACAAGATAAAGATTCATTATTATTCAAAATACTGTGAGCAAATATGGAGTTCATGGTGGAGTCTTTAATGGCAGTAAAGGTGTGACGCCCCAAGATCTAACTTGGAAGAATTATTCTTTTAATCCATTAAAACATCAACTAGCTAAGCTATCTATAGTCATCAATAAGTATTAAACAGTCTAACAAAAATTCTATAATTTAAATCATCATGGAAATATTTCTATTCATTCTCAAAAGTTACGCGGTAAAAGTTTCGTCAATACAAAGATATGCAAGAATTTCGATAACGGAAACACAAAACTAAGCAGAAAAATACCAAAACACAAAATCTTCGAAATTAGAAATAGGATTCGGATTCCTTATTGTGAGATGAACAATTCTTCCAACTGTGTCGACGGACGAAAATCACTTTGCGGCCTCCGAAACCAAGCTTTCCTCTTCTCTTTCCTTCTCTTTCTCTCTCCAGCTTTTTCTCTCTTCAAAAATATCTCAAATAATCTATTTAATGAACTCGATCATCCCGATTATGTTTTCCATTTGTCCCGAGATGAAACTCTCTGGACACAGATCGTACATACGATGATGGATTTCGTCCCTTGATGATGCTCTCGGGCAAAAATTCATCCCAGACAAACTCATGTTCGTCCCGACGAACCTGCATTTTTACTCAGTTCGTACAGGCAGTTCATCCGTACTAACCAGACAGATTTTCACAATTTTCTTCAGTTCGTCCCGTACTAAGGTCAGCTCGTACAGACTAACTGCACCCAAAAATATGAAATTCGGAGGGGTTTTACAAAAGGTTGCGATTCTCTAAAATTATTGCAAGAGGTATGGAATCCATTAATCAGCTAATTAGATGGAAGGTTGGTTTAGGTAAATCTATTGAAGTTTACAATAACATATGGATTTTGGGCTAATGTCTAAATAAATGGCCAACATTCATGACAAATCCTAAACATAATGAAGTGTAGGTGGAAAAACTAATTACTGAAGGAAGATGGAATGTAGAGGAATTAAATTTGTTATTTTCAATTGGGTAATTAGAGATTGTAATAAGTTAGCAAACTTGTGTGCTAATTATGTTCTTTTTAGCATTTTTTTTGTATGATTTCACTTCAAATAAGATTCCTCCTTCTTTTATGCAACTATTAAAGGAGGAATCAGATTATGGGTTTTAGTCTGTAATAGCTTCTTTAGTTCTTAATGCAATCATTTTGCTTTTTTTCAAAAAAGATAGGACATAACTAGAGATTTTGCCCTTATTTTGCGAGGACTTTATGATCTAAAATTGGGTTTCCTATAGGAATAAACCCTTATAATTAACTACCCCACCCAATAACGAGAGAGAACTTTTTATTAAGGCTAGTCATAAAATAGATTTGTAGATATTCAAGGTATTTGGCATATAGTAGTAGCATGTGTTTTGATTTTTTAAGGTTTTACTAACTTACAGTTAAAGCGGATGGTGGAGAGATGGATAATAGACCTGATTAAGATCCCAGGGTATTGTAGAAAAAGTTCATCATTTTTATTGGTCTACTTAGTTAGAGGAGGTAGTCAACCCAATGGGATAGAAGGATCCTTGTCAGCAATCATATGTTGATACCACAATCGTTCATTATTTCAAGTTGGGTTGACTCTCGTCCTATCAAGGAGAAGGATTGAACTAGTACTTAAATTCATTTCTTGACTAGTTCAACATCCTAAGATGTCACGTATATAAATACAACATGCTCTTTGGCACCCACACAAGTGTTTAGGGGAATTTTGTTTGATTTCTTATAGCTGATCAAGTTTATTGTTGGCTTGATGCCTTTATTGGTGAATTTTCTTGATTATAAGCTTGCACGGACTAATATGAACATATTAAGGAAAACATCCAGTCAATGTCACAATCGTATTTGTATTTATTGGTTCATGTTGTGTTGACTCTGACCCCATAACATAAAAGGATTGAGCTTAAACTTAAGTTCATTTCTTATACGACGCAGTATCCTTTAATGTCACGTGTGTAAATAAAACTTGCTCGTTGGGGCCCATGTGGGTATTTACTGGGCATCTTTATAATTATCTATTGAAACCTATCAACTATATCTAACTGCTATCAATGGATTGGGTTTGAACTTAGGTTTATCATTTGGCCTACGCAATATCCTTAGACATCATGTGTGTACCCATAACACGCTCACCAGGGCCATGCAGGTTTTCTTTTGCATATTCATTATATTAGATCGGGGCACAAGTCGTGTGATTTTTTATGATAACAAACATTATTATTTTTATTTACAATTCTATCTCCTAATAATTAAAGTTCATTATATATATTTTTTCTCTATTTAATATTAACATTTCTGGTCCATAAGCTCACTCTCAAGCCAGCTCAAGATCAGGTAGACTAAGATTAGGTCAAATCTATAACTTTAATTTAAATGCAATTTCTACCTTTTCTTGAGTCAATTGTAATGTGGTTGATCCTGAAGCTACGTAAGCTTGCACACATACATTCAGGGGGAGAAATATGGTGAGTTAGAGTTTTTCTATTTTTTATTATATTGTATATGATGATTTCAAATAATCTTGGACGATTAGTTAAAAAAGTAACCCTAATTAGGGAATCCTGTTAAAATGAGATAATTAACTAATCATACCAGATGAACCAGATCATCTAGGATGATGAGTAACATGCATGAAATCCAACTTCCAATCATATTTTAGGCATATTTTTTATATTGCAATTTTTGTCTAATCATCCCGGATGATAAATATAAACATATATGATGAAAGGCAATCATGCCTAAATTGATCCAATGATGAGGAGAGTAATTAATGTTTGATTGATCGATCATATCATCATGGAGTATCGCAGAATCATACTAGATGATTCTGCTAGTATGATTCTACTAAATCTCCTGAACATCTCGAACTATTTATTGAATGATAATGCCATATTATTGAACTAATATTACAAGAAAATCACAAAATCATCGTGGATAATAAGTTATATTTCAACATATCATCCTAATTCATCTCCGAGATGTCCCAAACTATATGCTAGATGAAAGTGTATGTTTGAACTAATCATATAGATGAAAGTTCGTTAGGGATGTTAAGCCCTATAGAACTAGCCCAAGCTAACCAAGAGGGGAGAGGGGGGGTTGAATTGGTATTTTAAAACTTTTCTTTTCACAAAGAAGCAAAATCTCATAAACCAAAATCACACCACAAAAAATAAGCGCGAAAATTTAAGTGTGGAAGCAAGAAGTAAGAACACAAAAATTTATAGTGGTTCGGTCAACTCGACCTACGTCCACTCCTCGGAGGCGCCCTCCGAGTATTGCACTACAATCGTGACTCTCCTTTAGCCCCCACAGCTAGGCGGAGAAGCCTTTACAAAGAACCTCTTTTTGCCACCCCGGCAAGGCAGAGAACCTATCTCTTTTTGCTTCCTCCTGAAGCTGGCATAGAACCACAATCAGATGCTGAATCCTTACCTCTACCGACCCTTCCATGGACGAGAAACTCTAGACGAAGAAGAAGCAGAGCAATCCTTGAAGCAACCCTTGTGAATCCCCTCACAAGCTCCCCCTCACAAGATCCTCTCTCTCTCCCTCTCTCTCTTTATCTCCTCAAGGTCTTCTCAGGTCAAGGCAGCAGCAAAAGATTATTCAAAATGTTAAACAAGAGCTCTTAAATAGAAGAGCTTCAAAGGAGCTCATTAATTGCAAGTTGCCAACAATATCGTCCAGGCCGATATGGACATCATCCTGGCCGATCAGTACAAATGTCAAAAGATCGGCCAGAGCATTGCCCTGAATGCAAACTGGACGATTTAAAATTGGCTTGATCGTCCAGGCCAATATCACGATCGTCCAGGCCGATCAGTTCAAATCAGAGGAAAATTGTCCAGAGCATCGCCCTGAATTTGTGCTGGCCAATATTTATCATCCAGAAGTAACTATGGTTTTTGAATAGACCATCCTGGCCGATCCTGCGATTGTCCCAGACGATATGATCGTATCAATCATCCTTAATTACTTCCTTGATTTGTCTGATTAATTAAGGCATAATTGTGAATATCGTCCAGGCCGATACAAGATCGTCCTGGCAGATTACCAAAATTACAAAATACCTTAATTGTTTATGGCAGCAACTTCTTTCTGTTTTGAGCTTATCGGCCTGGCCGATACACGTATCGTCCAAGACGATCTGTTAATGACAGCTGCCTTAATTAAGAATCCCGAATAGAATCTCTGTTTTAAACTAAATCGTCCAGGCCGATAAAGATATCGTCCTAGCCGATGTGAGTAAAAATAGAAATTCTAAGTCTCTCAAGTGTGTGTGGGTGTGTAGAGTTACATAGCATCAGTCTCTTTGAACATTACAAATAGACTCAAGAAGAGAAAAAGCAAATTACAGATTGACTCAACCCTAACCTACGCAATCTTGAAATGGCTTCGTTTGTTTGTCCGATCTTTGATTCCTGAAAAGTTAGAAGTAACAGACAGTCCAAGAGAATCAATAGTGTTTGTCAATCATCAAAACATAAGTCATAAAAAATAGATTTGTAATAATCTCCCCCTTTTTTATGATGGAAAACACTAGTAGAAAAAACTTAGTAAAAACAGCAGTTCAATAAAATTTCAAAGTTACAAGCACATCAACTTTTTCCTACCACATCCTACTCCCCCTTTTGTCATCACAAAAAGAGGGTCCTAGACACACATAAAGAAAAAGGAAATAACATAACAGAAACTAAAACAAACTACAAGACAAACTACAGAAAACAGAAAATAGAAAACAGAAAACAACAACTAGAAAAGTGAGGGATCATGATCATCAGATGGAGGTGGTGGAGGTGGCTGCTGAAAGTAGCTGGCAAGCGTAGTAAACTGAGCATTGAACCAGGCGATGTCCTGGTCATGCTGCTACTGCTGGTGAGTAATATAGCTATCAAAACGGGCTAAGTCCTCTGTGCGGTGCTGCTCGTAGCATGCAATATCCTCAGAATGTTGTTGCTCCTATGCAGCAACGTAAGCGTCAAAGCGGGTCTCCCATCGATCAAACCTCTCCACTAACTGGTCAAGCTGAGAGTGCTGTCAAAGAGGAGTAGGATCAGGAACAGGAGCGGGAGCCTCCTCCTCCTCAGCCCCTCGAGGTTCCTCATCCCCAAGATGGAGATGAGTACTGTGAAGGGTACTGAAGGAACTGTTTGAGTAGAAGAGAGTTGGGAGGTAGGGTGGAACAGGATATTGAAGTTGATATTCGGTTTCAAGGACATAGGCAATGAGGTGTCCTAAAGCTAGATTGAGTTTTCTCTTATGACCTGGATCGCGGATTGTGGTTAAGTGATCAATGTATCAAAAAATTAAGTCTGCAGTATTAAATTCTCTATGTGCCATGATATAAAAAGTAGTCAGAGAAAGTAGAGGAGTGATGTGGATTCGGTCCCCGACTTTTGGAATTATGAAGGTGCGAAGGACATGTTGGATTGTCCTAGCATCTTTGACTAAAGAGCTAGTCTCTCCAACATGAAAAGGTGCATTGGTCTGGCGAAGGAAATGATTTTCCGTGGACCAGTCAAAGTCAGGATCTGAAACGATTATGTGCAGCTTATCCCCGGTGGTGGATAGCTGTAAAAGTTCAACACAGTCCTGATATGTGATTTCGACCGGGCGTCGAATCGCATAGGAGGTCAGGGCTGTGAAAGTAGGATTTATGCGAAAGTTTGCGAAGAATTCTCGAAGAAGCTCAGTATGAAAGGGGAAAGCGAGAGAAAGAATGAAATAAAGAGAAGTGTGAGCAAAGAGATCCATTACTGGATATGACAGGTGGACAGGATTGATGATTTTGGAGACAATTATCCCACATTCTTTATATCGATGGTAAGCAGCTTCATCTTCTGTCTCCCTGAAACGAGGGTCAATCCTAGCCCTCGAAGAACTCCCAGAAGTTTGTCGAACTCGTTTCCCACCAGCCATAGTAAGGAGTTAGCAAGGAAACGCAAGAGGAGAAGGGATGTGAAGTGAAAAACATGACTGGAACGGCCTGAATTTAAAGAAACGGCCATATCGTCCAGGCTGATTGCATAATCATCCAGGACGATATGGTACAATAATTGCGTACAGGCCGATTGGTCAAAAAGGCGGTCCGATTGGCCGAGCCGATCAGATATCGACCAGGCTGATTAGAGACAGGCGATCGTCCCGAGGAGTCAAGCCGGACGACCATTGAAAAAGCATATCGTTAGGGCCGATTAGGTGTATCGTCCAGGACGATGCACAATAATTGATCGTACCGGAATAAGTTAAAACATTTTAAATCTGTGCCACATGTATCGTCCAGGATGAACAGTGGATCGGCCGGGACGATTGTCCAATAATGGATCGTCCGGGGCCGATTTTAAGGATTTAAACGTGCTGACACGTGGATCGTCCAGGACGATTTAATGTATCGGCCAGGACGATGACCATAAAATGCATCGGCCATGATGAAATATGTTATCGGTCAGGACTATCATCTAGATAGCAACAGAGTTCAATCAAATCGTCCAGGACGATAAATTATCATCCAGGACGAAGAGTTATAACAAGCACAGAAAAGTTTAGTAGATGGAATTTTGAAGAGAATTTGTTCTATCGTCTAGTACGATATGAGAATCGGCCACGACGATGTGACTAAAAATTTGAATCCAAGAAAAGATGTTGATGATCAAAAGCCCTCAAAAATAAAAGACTCATAATTCAAAGCTAGAAACAAAAAGGTGAAAAACCAAAAAACGAAGGAAAAAAGTTTTTTTTGTCTTAACAAAGAATCCATACATCAAATATCTCAAATAATTAAATTTTAGAGATTTAAAAGATCAAAGAGTTTAACAAATCAAAAATCTGAAAAAGGTAGACTATCCGATCTTGTTATTCCCTAGCTCGGACTTCTTTCAGAGCAATAATCGTCCTTTTTAAAAACAAAAGATCTAACTAAGAAAAACTTTACTGGGTAAAAATAAGATTCAATCAAAACTTGGTTACAAATAAAATATTTTATAAATAATATACCAAAGTAATTTGTCTCAATCATGAAATTTGAAATCAAGCCTTTGAAAGCATCAAATAACCAATGAGTTCTCTAAGTTTTAAGAGTTCAGAAAAGAGATAATAGCTTGTATTTAGTGGGCTCATTTTATGCCTCTTGTATCTTTGATTTGGCTCTTTGAGCATCTTGATTTTTGATACACATTTGTGTATATATTTTTCATTTCAATTTTGCATCCTTTTCACTTTCCCTCTAAATTCTTTCAAGCTAATTCTCTTTAACAAAAACCCTTAAAAAGAACCTTAGTTGTGAGTATATCCTCCAAATATTAGAGAATAGGAGCTCTCTCTCTAACATAGGGAAGAACAACCCACGAAACAAAATTATAATCATGTGATAAATGCAATGGCAAGATTTCAATTAACTTGAAAGATATATAAGGACTTTGGATATTATGCAAAAGATAAATTATTGTAACAAGATAAAAAGAATCTTAGTTTCAAAAACCAGTTGTCAATATGAGATAGACTTTTGTCTAGAAAAGATAACTATGTCACTAAAAGAGGTTAGAGGGAGGGAACCCATCAACGGTGTTTCTCCCTTTAACTGATTTAGATATGATAATCAATGACTTTAAATCTCCAAAATCTAAAAGCATTAAAAAAATAATCATATAGAAAACCAAATATAAAAACAAAGCGAAAACAAAACAATCTAAAACACAAAAAAGTTAGCACACAACAAAAATAACACAAAACTAATTAAAAACATTTCAAGAAATTACGAAGCAGCAAGTTTAAGCGATTATGAGCTGCAAGCCTCCATATGTCTAATTATCCTATGCTCCCACGAGGTCTTTGGTGAGAGCACACCTGCAAAACTCAACAACAGTCAGATTTAGGAACCCAAACTGGTTTTGGTCCCTTCTCAGGAAAAGTAGAATACAATGCAGGTGTGGTATGCTGTGAATCATGTACCTGAGGTCTCCATACCCAATGTGTACTATGATAAATGGTGCAAGTGTGTGAGATGTGTCCTAGCATGCCACAAGAAAAACATCTAACTCCAGGAAAAGGTCTTCTTAGTTGGTTTGAGTTATAATGTCTCTTCCTAGGTTTTGGCTTTGGATCAAAAGTAGGCGTCATCCAAGTTTTTTTAAGTGTATCCAATTCAATTTTTATCCCCAAGTTTGTATTTTTTAGAACATCATTCTCAACCCTTAAGCTTTTCTCTTTCTCTTTAGATTTCTTGAAATCAGATTGAAGAGAGGTGTGTGAAACTTTTAATGCTTCATTCTCACTAATTAATTCCGAGTGCTTTTTGTTAAAATCATCAAATTCATCAAGAAGAGCCATGTGATTAGAATCAATCGTTGAATGATCTTTGAGAATAACTTCAAACTCTTTTTTGTAAATTTACAAGTTCCAATTTTAGGTTAGCATGAGACTTCTTAAGTTTTTTGTATGATGCATGAATTTTCTCACAAATCTCAAATAATTGATCATAAGTTGGTTTACATACCTCTTCCTCCTCACTTTGCTCAAGATGATCTTCCCCTATTAAGCATAAGTTTGTTGTCTCTTCCTCTGGTTCAATTTCAAAGGAATCAGTACCAGATTCTACCCAGAACACCTTTTGGATTCTCCTCTTGTCCTTCCTAAACTTAGGTTTCTCCTCTCCCTTTTCCTTTTCCTTGCTCGGGTGATCTTGGAGTGTAGGACAATCGGCTTTCACATGTCCAGGCTTCCTGCATTCATAACAAACAACATCAGAAGATCCTTTAGAATATTTATGATCCTTACCTTATCTCCAATTAAGGCATAATTGTGAATATCGTCCAGGCTGATACAAGATCGTCCTGGCCGATTACCAAAAATTACAGAATACCTTAATTGTTTATGGTGGCAACTTCTTTCTGCTTTGAGCTTATCGGCCTGGCCGATACACGTATCGTCCAGGACGATCTGTTAATGACAGCTGCCTTAATTAAGAATCCGGAATAGAATCTCTGTTTTAAACTAAATCATCCAGGCCGATAAAGATATCGTCCTAGCCGATGTGAGTAAAAATAGAAATTCTAAATCTCTCAAGTGTGTGTGTGTGTGTAGGGTTACTTAGTATCAGTCTCTTTGAACATTACAAATATACTCAAGAAGAGAAAAAGCAAATTACAGACTGACTCAACCCTAACCTACGCAATCTTGAACTGGCTTCGTTTGTTCGTCCGATCTTTGATTCCTGAAAAGTTAGAAGTAACAGACAGTCCAAGAGAATCAATAGTGTTTGTCATCATCAAAACATAAGTCATGAAAAATAGATTTGCAACAATATGATGATATATAAATCATCCTAGATGATCAGAACAAACATTGTGTTCCAATCTTATAGGAAACCCATATCATCCTGGCCAGAAGGAATGATTTGAAATAATCGTATAGGATGATCTTTAGATTGTCCTTGACAATCTTTGATAACAAGTTAAAAATTAGGATTATTTTTGTGCTCTTGTATTTAAGCTAAAGTATTTGTACTTTGAAAATTATTGCTTTTGTCTTGACTTGAGAGACCTTAGAGAAGGAGAAGGAGAGCTTATCGAGAGAGAGATAATCCTGTGAGGTGGAGTTTATGAGGGGTTCACAAAAGTTGCTCCAACCAAGGATTCAAGTTGTCTTCTCCACTCGTCATCCTTAGTTTCTTGGTGGTGTTGCAATTATTGCAACTTAGTTTTCAAAAATATGTTTTTATATCATATGCTTTTTGAGGATTTTAAAATATCTTTATTTTTATTTTTTTCTCCTAACATATATTAGAAATTTTGTTTGTGTTGTTTGTTTGTACTAATGTTTCAAGGAAATTATACTCCAATCTGCTGAAGACTACAAGACATACTAGATAAGGGTTTATTGTAATTAAAGTATGTACTTTTTTTTCTTGAGTCTGAGAAGGTGTGATTATACTTGAATAACCATGCACACACACATTGGGGAAGTTAGACAAAAACTTGTATTTTTAAAACTAATTGTATTGTACAATTATGGGATAGTACGAGATGATTTGACCTGAATGTTTCTCTAGAAAGTAGTTAATCGAACCATGCCTTAGAAATTTTCATTTGAACTATTCATACTGTATGAATTTACATTCATACAGATGAAATCCAGAGTATGAATTGGCTACAAACCAGTTCATCCCAAATGAACTCACCATTTTGTGAACTAATCGTACTTTACAAAATGAGTTTTGTACAGACAATATCTAGAGTAAGAAATGAGTGTGTACTTGTTCATCCATACATGCATGTAATTTTCTTTAACTATTCGTACTATATGAAAATGGTTTCATACAGACGATGTCTTGAGTACAAAATAGACCATCCATTTTTCATACCAAACCAAGCTTTATTTGGTTAAATTGATTGTACTATATGATATTGGGTTTGTATAGTACACCGAGCAGTATACAAAATATGTCTGTACATAATCATATCGGGAAAATCTATTCAATTTTGAATTGTTCGTATTGAACAATGGAAGTTCATATATATGACCGCCAGAGTATGAAATCGGTTCGTATAGGATCATACGAGGATTTTTTTAAACTATTTTTATGTATGATGTGCGATCGTACCATATGATCCAAGACAGACAAATTAAAATTTTTAGATTTCTGGATGGTTTTTCTTGTCATTCATATTTAAGAGTTCTAAAAATTGACTGGAGAGGGAGTGTTTTAGGAGAGTTTATTGGGATTAGAGAGTGAGAATTCTCTTAAGAGGGATTTTTTAGGGGATTCACAAGGTTGCCCAATGATGTGTATCACTTTCTTGTTCTTTAAAGTTCTCTCCCTTCATTCTTGAAAACTATTGGAAGAAGATTTTCAAAGGAGTGCATGTACTTTACCATCACTAGGAGGGTGAGAAAGGATTACAGTACTCTGTCGACACCAGGAGGGTGTGAAAGGATGCTGATACTCTACCATCCCCAGAAGGGTAAAAAGGATGATGGTACTATGCCAACACCAAGAGGGTGTGAAAGGATGCTGGTTCTCTGCCATCACCAGGAGGGTGAAAAAGGATGTTGGTACTTTGTCACTCTGGGGTTTGGTGGAAGATTTATATTTTACGGGCTTCTCCACTTTGTTGTGGGAGCAAAAGGAGAATCACTTGGGTATAATGCAATACCTAAAGAGGGAGTATTTACGGAGTGGATGTAGGTCCAGTTGGACCGAACCACTATAAATATTTGTGTTCTTTTGTTTTTGTTTTTACTACTTTTTTATTTCTTTGCACTTTTAATTTTGTTATTTTTTTTTTAAAAGAAGCAAATAGCTGCATTATTAACTAAAGAAAAAATATAAACTACATACCAGTATCATCTGATTCATCCTTCAATAAGTTAATAAAAGGAGGAACCTTATTCACAATAATGTCTTCCCAAATAAAAGAAATAAAGTTAGCATAGTCAACACAAAGATCTACTAACTTATTACATTTCTTATCTATACAATTAAAAATAACATAATTGAAATCTTTGATAAAAGAGAGATCCCCTAACTCCTGCAGAAATTTGATAATTTTCTTGTTATCACCTTCAATTATTAAACCGTTATAAGCAAACATCTAATCTTTAATCACATCCTTGACAGATTGAATTGCTAAAAGCTCCAACATGGATATATTTTAATGAACACAAGAATGACCAAATACCAATAGAAATGTTCCCTTGAAATCTCGAAAGACACCTCAAATCCCAGCCTTGTGAGACAGTAATAATGAAGCATTTACATTAACTTTGATCCAATTGGGTGGAGGAGGATGCCAATGATTATCCAACAACCTAAAAGGATGAGTAGAATCCGAGATACTCGAGTTAACACAATTATAAGAGTTTGAAACTGCAGCAACACTAATAACATTAGAGGCAATTACCAAAGGGCTGCATTCCATCACACCATATAGTGGTACAAAACAAATTAACTAACAAATGATTCTTATTATCTAGCCATTTACAGCAGTTTTCAAAGGTTCAAAAGCAGGGATTCCAAAACTTCACTTATTTAATTGCTGAACTACATCTTTCATCTTCTTGCATCTGGTTACAATGTGACCAATGTCTTCGATTTCATCATAGCCTCTATGACAGCAATCATTCCCTTACAATCTTCTATATGAGAAGAATTGGAAGGTAGGAATTGCATTGTTTAGAATTCTCCACCAAAAGGTTTCCACCCATGGAATAAGTTTGGATTTTTTCAGCCAAGACCAATTTTTTAAAATAGAGTAATCTTGTTACATTACTTCAGCTGCCAATAAGGAAATAGACTTACCAAAATTCTGGTGAATAAGCTCCAATTTGTCTTCTGAAAGATCAAATGAAATCTGAATCTTCCTAATAAGATCCACAAAATCATACACAAAGAATTTATTCAGGTTCCTTACATCCCAACAACCGTTGGAAATAAACATGACAAGTGTTACTTCACTATTCCCTTGTGACAGCTCAAATTTTTTTCCATCTATCAATGTTTTTGACCAAAATCCAAGTATCTTTGAAGACATCAATGGACTCACCATTAGCAATACTTTATCTAACTATTGGTTTAAGGAATTTTCATCCATCAAAAATTAATTTCCAAGCAACAGAACATGCTCTCTTTGAAGTACTAGCATAAAAAATATAACCATATTTTGGGTAAAGAACTTTGTGTAATAAAGAATCATTGTCTTGACTACACCTCCAAGCAAGTTTGGCTCTTAACAGTCTAGGTATTCTTGAACAGGAGTATAATCCTCTACCTCCAAAAATCTTCGGAATGCACAAAGAATCCCAGTTAATGTATTAAAGCACAAGTCCTCCGTCCATCTTATTCCAAATGCTTTCAGAATCAGTGAAAGGGTAGAATGAAAGGTTGGATAAGAAAGTAAAACTGACTTGACAAGAGTTATCCTCCCAGCTAGAGAAATGAATTTGCCACCCCAAATGTTTAGCATTCTCAACACTTTGTCTATGAGGAATTGAAAATCTACTCTAACTAGTTTTCTCAAAGCTATTTTGATACCCAAATAAGAGAATTCCTTAACTGATTTGAAATTCATAATATGATAAATAGCTCTTCTTTTCCTTCTTCTCATAGATTTTTTAAACAAATTACCTGATTTATGAATGTTTACCTTCTGTCTTGTCCAACCATAAAAATCCATTAAAATACCTTTAATCTCCTTCACCATCTTCAGCCTGGCAGATTAGATAATTATGTCATCTTCTTGGAGTAAGTGAGAAATATTTTGCCCATTTGAACAAATATGAACTCCAATATCCTCTCTTCTTTGCAAAAAGGCATTTGATAAGAATTGAGAGAAAATAATAAACAAGAAGGGTGATAAAGGGCAAATAATAAAGTGGGTTTCGATAAGAGTCGAAATCCACTTCTATCATTGATCAAATTAGTAAAATTTCCATTGATTAACAAAGAGAAGGAAGGATTGTGCACACATTCCATAATTAAATTTGAAGATTTGGTAGGAAAACAAAAATAGTCTAAAGCTTTCACCAAAGTGGGACACCCCATAGATTCATAAGCTTGCTCCATATCTATTTTGAAAGAGACTAAACCTTTAGAAGATTTAGAATACCTGAGCTTATGGAAGATTTCATGGGCAATAAGGACATGATCTGAAAGCGACCTTTCTTTTAGAAATGCCACTTATTCTTCAGAGATCAACTTTGGGATAATAAGCAAATTTCTATTCAATGGAACATTAGCAGCTACTCTATAAATGGTGTTGCAAATACTAATGGGTCTAAAGTTTGAAGGAGAAATAGGATTATTTACCCTTGGGATCAACACTATAATAGTCTCTTTCCACTCTTTACACATTTCCTTGGAATAGAAGAAGTGATTAACCGCATTCCAGAAATCTTCTTTTAATGGCCCAATAGGATTTAACAAATGGGTAGGAAATACCATCATTCCCAGGAGTTATATTCCCTCCAACTTGCTTGATCATAGTCTCCACCTTTTCCAATGAGAATTCTTTGTTCAACATCAAAACATTCTCTTCATTCAAACATCTTCATGGTTTAGGCCATCCATCCATTGAGCAGCTTCTCTCTTTCCATTTTTCTTTAAAGAAACATAACAAAGCGTCTTCAATTTGATGTTGATCTTCGACCATCATCCCATTTTCATCTGTAATCTTATATATGAAGTTGGAATTTCTTCTTGCATTAGCAAAGGCTTGAAAAAACATGGAATTGCAATCTCCTTCCTCTAGCCATTTGACCTTAGCTTGCTACCTCCACCTTGTGCATAACAGAGCCAAGGTTGAATTCAATTCATCTATTTTAGCTTTTATTGCCCAGCTTTCTTCAATGAAGAGAGGCCCAAAATTAGCTTCCTTAACTTGTAATTCCAAGATTTGTTTCTTAAGACTTTCCTTTGAAATATTTAAGTTTTTAAGCTTGGCTTTGCTCCAGAAAAACAAAGCCTTTAAAGCCCTTCTCATCTTGTAATTCAGAATTTTGGAAAGACTTCCAAAAGTCTTCTTCCTCCAAGCCTCCCTCACCACCACAATTGAAGCTGGGATTGAAGCCCAAACATCTTCAAATTTGATATTCTTCTTATACAAAGGGTTGAATTCTAATACGTTTAAAAGGATCGGGCAATGATCTGAAGCTATTCTAGCCAAGTGCCTAACCACCATTTTGTGGTTAGAGTTAATAGCAGTTAATTTTAAAAAATATCTATCTAGCTTCTCAAGTATCCTTCAATCCCAGATTTATTATTTCACCAATTGAACATAGGACCGATGCAACCAACCTCATGTAAATCACTGCGATTTAAAAAGGCTTTCATTTCTTTAGGTCCTATGGATAAAAAAAATATTTTCCCTTCCTACTTATCTTCCTTGGAAAGCAAACAATTGAAATCTCCACCCAACACCATAGGCAAGTCCTTTGTTGAATGAAAATCCAATCTCTCCCAAAGAGCCCTCCTTCTATAAACTTACTTCCATAGAAAAAAAAAGTAATTATCTATTTGCCTTTGATAAGAACATCTAAGTCTCCAATTACAAATTGGGGAGAAGATTCCAAAACATTAAAAGAAGCCATGTTATGTTTCCATAAGACCATAATGCCTACTGACAGACCTACAAAAGGAACATGAAAGTAACCCCATTCTTTACTGATCAGCAAATCGACATCTCTTCTATCAATCGATGTCAATTTAGTTTCAAGAAATCCATGAAAAAAAAAACATCATTATTCTTCACTACCTCCTTGAGATATAGGGAAGCTTTCTTCTTCCTAGATCCCCTACAATTTCAAAAAGCTAAGGAAGACATCATTGAACAAGAGGGGATGATATCCCCACCTTCTCCTTTAGATCACAATCTAATCTCCTACATCTCAGAACCAATTTGATAGGGCCCAAACCTTTGAGCTGCTTTGAACCTTTCTTCCTAACATTTGAAGAATTACCATATTTAGTCTCCAACTGGACATTCTTTACATCTATTTCTTTATCTGAGAAATCAATACCCACTCCATTTTTATTAACGAAAATAATAGGAGATGCCGCCTCTTCCTTTTCAATGCTAACTATCTCCCTTTCCTCAATTAATTTATTTAAAACATCAAACTTGTTAACATCTTTAGAAATACAAAAAGAATTAGAGATTATATCCACTCCATTATCCAAAGAAGGAATATGCATATATTTATCTTCATTATAAGGAAGATTAGTTAATACCTCTATAGCCAACACTTCATCCCGAGGGTTGGAATCGTCATTTGCTTTATCCATCTCTAGATCATTTTGGTTATTTTTAGCAAACTCATTTACCTTCACACCAGCAACCTTTTTAGTTTCCTCCTTCAAAGGTTGTGTCCAAGTATTCTTGAAGCTTGAGTTCTTAAACCTCCTCTTCCCAAAACTGAAATGAACCAAAGGTCCATAACCTACTTTATCCCCATCATTGGCCTCAATTCCAACCTCCTCAACATTTGAAGAAACCTCCTTAGCATCTGGAATGACATTTTCATCTTTCTTTTTGGTTTGTTTAGAAGCTTGATTAACATCTAAACAAACAATCCCACAATTTTCCTTTAGATTTCCTATTTTAGTACAGTTAAAGCAGAAGTTCAAAATTCATTCATGTTCAATCTTATGGAAGAATTTACCTGAGCTTCGCTCCACCCATACACCAAATGACAATTTCTTGTCTAGTTTGATTCTGACATAAATTCTGGCAAACTCTCTTCTCCCCCATTGGAACATGTTTTCGTCAACCAAATATGGAGTACCAACCAAGGAAGCAATTCTGCGCACATTAATCTTATCCCAACTCTATAATGGGAGATTGAGGATCCTTATCCAAACTGGAGCTGATAGTCCCTTTAAAGAGGCAGTATGAAAGGAGGGTGACCCTTTATCCATTCCTATGATATGTCCATTAACATACCATGGTCCACTAGAAAGGACTGACTCCATAGTATCTGCTTCTTCAAAAGAACATAGCACCCATCCCATTCCAAACAAGGACAAGTGGAACCTTCCAAATTGAGACCATTTCCTTCTCAATTCCATGCCAATGATATTATATGGAAAATTTTCTCCAAACACTTTGACTAACAATGATTTTTGTAGCTTCTTAATATTTTCTAGCTCAGTTGGAAGATGTAGGTTCACCACCCCATTCTCGATCAAACAGTCACCAAAATCAATATCCAGAGCTTTGATATTTGATTTTTTACTCCTTATATTCCCCAAAACCTTGCTCGGTTGGTGAATAGAAACATTTGTCAAGTTATCTACTGAGTTGCAATTGCGCCGGTTAACTTAATTGCAACTATGTACCTTTTTCATATTAGCTACAGAATGTTGATCACTACCAGATCTACACACATCTGAGTTCTTCTTTCCAACTACCTCCTATAGGCTAGCTACAATCGGAATAACTCCAATAGAGTAAAATTTTTCAGTCTTTCCAGAGTCTTCGGCCACATTTCTATCATTCACAACATCAGATACCTTCTTTAAACTATAAGATGAGGAAATACATGTAATTGGATTGAGCTCCAACTTGGATTCCTTGATAAATCCAAACAATTTTCGGTAATTGTCCACGATATCCACCAGCACGTTCTTACCCTTTCCAACACATTTTCAATTATTTCTTCGACAGCATTAATCCACCTTCATTAATGAAAAGGGGTAAACCAAATTTGTTTCTTGTCTTTGCATCCAAATCAATTACCGAACACGCATCTCCAAAAGCAGAAAGAGACAAAGCTTGATTCAAACAAGAAAGAAACCTAAAACCATTCATAGATGACTGATGAACATCAAAAGAGCCACCTCCCAACAAGCGCCGATGACCTTCCACCATCATCGGAGGAGATCTAAATTTGCGGGAAACCAGAATTTCAAAAAATCACTTTCTCTCTCTATAATTTGGGATGTTGAAGAATTTTCTTTTAATTTTGTGGTTAAAAATTTATTTTGAGAAAATTTTCTTTGTACTTAAAAATTTTAAATCAGTTTTATAAAAGCTCCAAGATTTTTTTTTTAATTACCAATTCACTCCCCCTATTGGTTAGTCTTGGGATAAATTTAATAGGTCTAACAATCTATTCAGACTTTTAAGTGAAAAATAATTGGGGTTAGCATAATTGTTAGAAAGTGTAACCTATTCTAGAGGTCCAGGTTTTTAATGAGAGAGAGTCCAGGTTTTTAATGAGAGAAAATTTTCATTTTTTCAAAAATATTTCGATCCTAAACTCCCAGTTTGCTCCATTATGGTGGCGGAGGGTCGCCGATCAACTATTTTCGATGATCAGAAAAACTTTGATCCCCATTATGCTAGGAATTCCAACCTTCGTTGGAGCTCCAAAAGTAGAAGCAATGACAATCGGGAGGATTTGCATAATTCAAGGATGAAGCAACATCCTTTTGGTAATTCAAGAAGGTTTCACCGCATCAGTTAGTCAAATTTATGTGGAAGGAAAGGGAAAAGCTGCTCAAATCGAAAGGGATAAGGAGACGACATTATCTCTTAAGATAATTCTTTCATCTCCAGTAAATGATTTAGATCCAAGATTTAAAGGATTAGCAAATGATCTTGAAGCCTCAACGTCATCAGGGTTCAATTTAAAAGTTAATCGATTTTTGAATACCTCAATTGTGCCTTAAAAAAAGGATATTTTCATTTCTGATAAATTGAAAAAAAAATTGATTCTAAAGTTTTAAATGCTTGGGTTAAGAATCATCACATTAAAGTAAATATTTTGGAATCAAATTCTTATGATGAAGAAGATGATAATATTGTTAAACTGAACATTGATAAGGAAGGGGAGATTTTTCAATTATTACAAAAATCTCTAGTGGTTAAAGTATTTGGTAAAAATGTTCCTTTCGCTCTTTGTAGTATTGAATTAAGGCGCCACTAGAGTAAATTTGGGAGCTTTCATATTACTTCTTTGGGCCTTGATTGGTTATTATGCACTTCCGTTCGTCTCAAGCTTTGGAAGATGTGATAACTGGAGGACCTTTGTATGTGGGAGGATATATAATAGGGATAAATAAGTGAACGCCTTAATTTTCTCCATTATCTTTGAAAGGTCTATCTTCTCCTATTTTGATTTGACTGCCTCATTTATCTCTACATTATTGGGATGAGATTAATGTTACTAAAATTGTTTCAAAGAAAGGGATTCCTACGTTTTTAGATGGAAACCTTTTAAAATGGGGTAAGCTAGAATTTTCAAGAGCATGTGTTCAAATTAATCTGGATTCAAAGTTATCTCATGGAGTTTTGATTGAAGACATATATGGTAAATTATTTCAAAAAGTTGAGTATGAAAATATTTATTCTTTTTGTTACCAATGTGGTAAGATAGGCCAAGTTCTTTTTTTTTTCCAAAAGAAATGCTAAATGCATTAATGAAGAAGAAAACTTTTACAAACTACTATGTGATAGAACATCTATCACAATCCTCCTTTAACAATTTGATAAACAAAGGAGGAACCTTATTGGTACTTAAGTCATCGCAAAAGAAATCAACATCTAAAGCATTGTTAGCACAAAAATCAGCTAACTTATTACAATTTCTATTTGCAAAATGAAATAAAACTTTGTCGAAGCCATCCAAGAATGACAAATCCTCAGCTTCTTCATTATGTACATTCCGGTTACCTTTATTCATAGATTTTTGCAAATAATTGATGATGTTGTGATTATCCCCTTCAATAATAACCCCTTTTGCATCCAACATCCACTCCATGATAATTTTTTTAATGACCGAAAAGCAATCTAATAATCCAATATCCCAATAAATGCAATTGAATCCAAAAGCTAGAAAGAATTTACCTTTTGAATCTCTAAAAGCTCCACCAATCCCACCATTATTTGATCTTGTCAAAGAAGCATCAAGGTTTACCTTAATCCATCTTGGGGGCGGAGGGTGCCAATGAGAAAACAGCTAATCCAGCTGGTTAGCGCCCCAGTGGTCCAAGAACAGATTAATGTTTGCAATTGATGCAAAACTAATAGCATTAGAAGCTATAAAGTTTAAACTCAGTTCTTGCTTACCATGCTTGACCAAATTTCTGCTTTTCCATGAAAAATATACCACCGAACAATATAACTTTACAACAAACTTGTTATCGATAGCTAACCGTTCCATGTTCATTTTGCATTCTCTGGTTGAAGAAAAAATTGGAACAAAAAAACCCCATTTCTTTAAAAGCTCTATAGCTTGACATGGCTTTAAATAATGCACCATTACATGTTCAGAATTTTCCTCCCCATTACATCCTCTAGGACATAAATTATGTCCCAACAGCCTTCGGTACATCAAAAAGCCATTTGTAGAAATTGCATTATTGAAAAGCCGCCACCAAAAACATTCCACTCTAGGATTAAGATGTAGTTTTTTAACCAGCTTCCATAATCCACCGCCATTAACTCATTGTCATTAGAATAAAAAGCCAAATCCATGATACTTTTACCCAAGAATTTATACCTCAATTCCAAGGAATCCTCTCTTTGATTAGAAGAATTAGAATTTGAAGAATAACATTCACTAGTGGTTCCCCAAAAAATCCTTTAAGACGTTCCTTATTCCAATTACCATCAATAATAAAGTAATCAAGTGAAGGAAAATCAAAGCTCCCTACTGCAATAAAAGTTGGCCATCTACTAGAATTTTATCTAAAATCCATACATCTTTCAAGATGTTTATATATTTACCTTAAGCAATCTTCCATTTAGTAATTGGATGAAGGAATTGAGCTCCTTTAGATAAAATCTTCCAAGTTGTTGATCTTTTGCACTTGCTATAATATTCCCAAAAATCAGCACCATACTCTTCCATTAAAGCCTTATTAAGTATAGAATCTTCTCTCCTTAAAAAACTCCAGCCAAATTTAGCTCTTAGTGGACCAGTTATAGACACCACTGAATGGACTCCTTGACCTCCTTCCTTCCATGTTTTGCACAAATCCTCCCAAGCCCTATAGTGTAAACCGTGATTGCCTCCTTGATTATCCCAAATAAAACTCCTACAAGCATTGTCCAACTCTTTTAGAATACTCATTGGTATTAACGAATGATTAGCCAAAAAATCTGGTAAAGAGGTAATGATCGATTTTACCAGTACTAGTCTTCCAGCTAGAGAAATCATTTGGTTTCCCCATACATTAAGTTTAGCAGCAGCTTTCTCTAGGATAATATTGAAATATGATGCAACCAACCTTCTCAACGCCATCTTAATCCCAAGATAGTTCAATTCATTCTCTATTTTGTAGCCCCATAACGTTGATATTGCTTTCCTTCTTTTTCTTTTCACCAACTTCCCAAACAGAATAACAGATTTATGTTCATTGACAGACTGTCCAGTTCAGCTACAAAAAGTTGATTTAATTCTTATGAATTTCTTCATAAACTTCATCTTTGCATCAAAAAATAGGAGAATATCATCTGAATACAATAAATGCGAGACTCTAGGGGCATTTGCAAAAAAATTTATTCCGAATTCCTTCCTCTATGAAACAAATTATTTGTCAAAATTTAAGAGCAAAGGATAAATAAGTAGGGAGATAGCGGGCAACCCTATCTAAATCCACTTTTAGCTTTGATCCCCTTTGAAATTCTACCGTTGATCATAATAAAAAAATTTGGATTCTCCACGCATTCCATAAAAAAGATTAGACAATTTAATTGGAAATCCAAAACTATCCAATACCAATTTCAATGTTTCCCAAGCCATACTATCATAAGCTTGCTCCATATCTAACTGGATAGCCACCAAAACTTTCTTTAATTTCGAAAACCTTAGCTTATTAAAAAGTTCTTGAGCTAACAAAACATGATTAGACAAGGATCTACCTCTGATAAAAGCTGCTTGAACTTCTGAAATAATCCCGTTAACAACCTTCAATTGCCTATTTAGCAACATTTTGGCTATAATTTTGTATATTGAACAGCAGAGACTGATTGGACTGAAGCTTGAAGGATTAACCAAATTCAGCATTTTAGGAATGAGAACCACCAGAGATTCTTTCCACTTTGAACAAAGCTTCCCTGTCAACAGAAATTACTATACTTCAAGTCAAAGTTCATTACCTATTATTCTCCAATAGTTTTTAAAAAACAAGTAGGTAATGCCATCTAATCCAGGAGAAATATTACTACCGCTGTTTTTAATAACAAAATCCAAAAATAGGCCAAGTTCTTGGAGAGTGCCTTGAAGTCAATAATGAAAGGTTTTATAATGGTATTAAAAAATTGGATAGTAATTGTTGTAAAGGGAATGATTCAATGAAGGAAAAGACATTGGATGGGAATGTTAGTAATACAAATTCTAAAAAATTGTTTGGTCCTTGGATGAATGTGAAGTTTAAGAAAAGGAGTAGAAAATTTTTGGTAAATGGTAAGGATTCTATGGGTGTTTATCCTAAGGCTGATAAAATTTTCTGTTCTTTCTTATAACAATTTTCCTGGATTGCATAAAGTTGCTTAAGAAATGGTTTTAGATGATTTGGATATTATTGGTGAGAAGATGACTACTAGCAACTTAGAGAAGCATCAAGACAAATTGGTTAATATGACTATAGATGTTGGAAATTTGACCATTGGTGTTTGTATTCCTGATTCAACACCAATTGCTGAAGCTGATTTGATTGTTGATCCATTACTTCAGAAAGCAATTCTGAACCAGATGAAACATATGTTGAAGGTATTCCTGATTCAACTTTGTTTGAAAAATCTGAAGACATTTCTAATACTATAGCTGAACTAGAAGAAATAGATTATAGAGTTACCAATGAAGCGACATAAGTAATTTTGGATGATGATGTTGTAGAATTTGAAAAGAAAAGAATTTAAATTTGTGCTGGAATAGTATCTCAAGATTTAGTTTCTTCTCCAAAACATGATGTTCCTAAGACAAATTCTTCTTGTCTAATTAAAAGCAATAAGGAAATTGGGTTGTATATTGTGAAACCAAAGAGCACTAAGCAACTTAAATTCTTAGAACCTATTCAGGATTGTCCTAGGAAAAGAAAATGTGATTTGAAGTCGGTGAAGTGTGATGTAGTTTCAGGATGAAGGAGTGTATGGCTCAGATTGGGGATAGAACTTTGAAAAGGAAAGCATTGGCTTATTTCAGAACAATGGAGATTAGTAAAGAATATTACATCAATTATTCTAATGACACATATTTTTTTATGGTATTCTTGTCTCAAGAAGATTGCAAAAATATATTTCAAGACTTGGAAGCTCTATTCTTAGATGCTTCGTTCAAGGAGGTTCAGGGAATTAACTCTAATATGAAGGTTGAAGAGAACTCTTTTTTTTCAGAAGGCATTGAAGATGATTTATTAACGGCTTTTGTTGTTGGACTTTCTGTTTATTTTTTTTTTTTAGTAGTGTGTTTTTTTTGTTGTTAGTTTTATTTTACTTTTTTGAAATTGTTGTATTGGTTTATGGGATTCTTACTACTTTTCATTTTCTCTCTTTCGGGAACTCTGGGATAAAAACCAACCTTTTATGTTATTTTAATATTTGGTATCCCCATCACCTCAAAGGATTAGAAGCAGAAATTTGAAGATCATATATCCATTATGACAGTTTTGGAGGGCTTTTTATTTTTTTAATTTCTAGTTTATAATAGTTATTTTTTTCCTTTATCTATTGATATATGAATCTTTTTAACAAAAAAAGGCTTTCAAGTGGTATTAGAGCCTACTTTCAAAAATTATGGTTTAGATAAAGTTTTGAAAATTATCTTGACTACATTTGGAAATTGTAACTTACCCAAAGGATATTCAATCACTTGACCCTCATTATTTGATAACATCCCTTTAAATTTTTAGGAAACTTGTATATCTACATTTCTTCAATCGCTTGACTATCGCATGTGGATATTAGTACATGAAGGCTACACTAGACCAACTAGACTTGTTGATAGCATTAAAACTGAAACACCATTTACTGATTAGACAGTAGTGGGGAATGAATTAGCACAGTAAATGCTAAATGTTAATCAAATTTTTTGTTGCACTTAAGTTTGAATACTATATGTGTTTTTCAACTTATAAATCGAGTAAAGAAATTTTGGATAGACTTCACATAACTTATGAAGGAACCAATGAAATTAAATAGTCTGGATTGAATATTCTATTACACGATAGTGAAATTTTTTGCATGAAATTGAATGAATAAATCACTAGCATGTATACTCGCTTTACAAAGATAGTCACTTCATTACATGCTTTAGGTAGGGAAATAACAAATATTGAAAAAGTAAATAAAATTCTTTGTTATTTGCATACTACTTATGATGCAAAGATAACTGCTATAACAGAATTATAAGGCTTAAATGTTTATTCTATTAGCAATCTTCTTGGATCACTAATTGCTTACGAGCAAGGAGTGACTCAAAGACAGATTGAAGCATGTGATAAGTGGAAGGAGAAAAACATTGCATTGAAAGTGGGTGACTCGGATAGTGATCAATCTCAGCCTAAGGATGAAGATGATATTGTCTTAATGATAAGGCAATTTAGAAGTTTCCTTAAGAGGATGTAAAGTAGACGTCAGTTGTGGAATAAGGGTAAGTTCCATAAAAATACTAAAACTACTAGGGATGTAATTTGTTATGAATGCAGGAAGCCTGACCACATCATATTTGTCTGCCCGAATCTTAAAGCTAATCCTAACAAGGAGAATGTTGATAATAAAATCATTGTTAGGAAGGGAAAGAAGAGATTGTTGAGAGAATTCTTGGCAAACTCAACTTCAGATTCCTCATAAATAGAAGCAGAGGAGGATGTCATGAATTCATGTTTAATAGCAGACAAGCTTGATCAGTTAGATCAAGAAGAGTTATGTGTCTTAACCTACAAATAGTTATTTAATGTTTCTTAGAAAATTCATACTGCTTATAGGAAACTCAAAAAGCTGCATGCTAAATTGAACATAGAATTTTTAGAATTACAAAAAGAGCATGAAATTCTTAGGAATGACCATGTATAGACTGATAACAACCAGATGAAATTATTGGATGAGTTTTATGATATGAATAAAAAAATGCATGAGCAATTGAAATCATCACATACTAAACTTGAAAATGATTTTAAAAAATTTATGGATGAATTTAATGGAGAGAACGTTATTAAAAAGTTGGTAATTCAGTTTTAGAAAGTGCTGACACATATTTTAGAGACAAAATAAAAGCTCTTAAAGAAAACAGGATATCCCCTACACTTGAAAAATTTTATAATCTTGATCAAAGTGTACAATTTCGAAACCTAGGAAAACACTTATAAATCATATATACATATAAATTCTATTCCTAGGATTATTTTTTTTTTCTTGTGGAATGATTGGCAATATTTCTGACACTTGTACTACTCATAGTAAATAATATATAGTGTGGAGACCTAAGATGCATAAAATAAATCATATCAAACATACATCTAGATTATTATTGATAAGAGGAGAATCCAAACTTGTTTGGGCTCCCAAGTCTAACATTTGATTATCTTATAGAGATACTCTGATATAAAACCACGTGAGAGCAATTGGTACTTGGACAGTGGATGTTTGAAGTATATAATTGGAGATACGACATAATTCATATCACTAGAAGCCAGAAATGTAGGCAAGATTATACTGGGAGACAATACCAATAGAAAAGTTGTAGGCACATGTATGATTGGAAATTTGAATATTTTTTCTCATTAAAAATGTATTATTGGTAGAAGACTTAATTCTTAACTTGTTGAGTATTAGTTAGTTATGTGATAAAGATTATAGTATAAAACATTTTCCCAGTAGCTGTATAATAAGCCAAAATGGAATTGATGTATTTCATGGAAATAGGATAAATAATGTGTATATGCTTGATTTCAATTTTATTAAATCTTCTAATTTTTTTTGTCTAAAAAAATTACTGTTGAATCATAGTTATGGAATAATAGACTTTTTCTCACAAGCATGAAAAAATCTTAGGAAAATTATCCAAAAAGTATTTGTTAGAGGAATACCTAAACTAGACTTTACTAAGGATCACTTGTGTGATGCATGTCAATTCGAAAAATTGGTGAAGTCCTCCTTTCATTACATTAAGGATCTTAAAACTAGCAAACCATTGGAAGTCATTCATATGGATCTTTTTGGACCGGTTAACTCTGTAAGTATATGAGGCAAAGTGTTTGGATTTGTTATAGTTGATAAATTTCCAAGATTCATTTGGGTTAAATTTTTATTTCATAAGAGTTAATCATTTGATGAATTTAAAAACTTTTTTTTAGTTAAAACCCACAGCGGGGCCTACACGTTTATATAAGAAAATGAATACAAAGTCCTTAAGGGAGACGATCAGCTCAATACTGCTCCAATGTGCTACAAAACAAAGTAAAGAAAAACGTAGGAGTCGAAAGTCTCCACTAATCAAAAGTACAAAATAGCCTAGCAACATACTACCGATGCTACAGATAAGCATCCAAAAAAAAAGATGTTATAAAAGAAAGGAAGCAAGATCTTTCTGCAAAAAATGTTGAAGACAACCATATCCAACTTTACCTGCAAAACAAAAGGGCAGCAGAGCAAAAGGATGTGACACAAAGTTTTATAGCTAAACCAATAATAATTGTATAAATTTAAGTCATAACGAAGGTTAAAAAAATAAAGACCATATAATAAGAAATGATCCAAACCAATGCACTACAGAAAGTAAAATCGAGGATATAGACTGATAGAGCTCATGATAAAATTAGTGCGAAAAGCCTCATATAGGTAATCCTCAAGCTACTCAATCCTACCCTCAGGTGCAAACACCATCTACCACTCTAAGTGACTCGAACAATAAAGCTTAAGGATACCAGCAAAATAAAACAACACCTCTAGATTATTACAAATTTTTAGCCCAAAGGCACTCTAGCACATGAGGTGATACAAAAGACCCGAATAACAAAACATAAGGCCACCTGCAAAATAGCACAATACCTCCATAATATCACAAAAACCAAGCCCAACGACATTCTAGCAGATGAGGTGATACAAATGCAAAGCTAAAGTCCCAGGATCATAAAGACCAAGCCCAGCTAGTAAGAAAACAAACAAACCAAACAACCATAATCCATAACACCATATAGGATAAAGTAGCCAACCAAGCCACCCAAGCAAAACAAACACAGCACCCCCACAAATAATCAGAAGCCAAAATGAGAGGGGGCTTGAGGGGGCAGTAAGGTGATTTATGAAATTACATTATTTTATATTCTAAAGAATTTTTTATTCCTGTATCATTGCTTTTATTTTACATATCTTCTAATATATTACCTTTTATTTCTTTAGCTAATAACTAATAGTTGAATCAACTCATTAATTTGAAGTCTAGTTATTTGTTTGATGTTGTTGCAATAGAAGTTGATCAATTATTTTAGTTAACATAAATTGTTACCATTCTGATAATGATTTTCCCCTTACAAAAGGAGAACTTATGAGAGGACAGGCTTGTATGATATAACCTAAATTGACAAATGGATCTTATCTATATGTTGTGTTAATGTAGGAAATTAAAAATGTTAAATTTCAAATATATTGATGTGATGAATATGATCTGTTTATTGACAAACTATCATTTCTTAATTTCTCCTGAACATTATTACTTGCCAATTGTAGAACTACTAAATAGAATTTTGACTCTTTTCTTTGTTAATTTTGTAAGCACATAAAAATATTGTATTAGAAGGAAGATATATTATCATTTTTTCAATAAGGCCTCTATCGAGTGCAAATTTTCGTTACATTTCGTCTCATACAGTAGGCTCATTTTTTGTAAAAAAATTTTAAGGCTATCTTGGATGTTTCCATCCAAGATTAATTCAAGTAAAATGCCAATACACTGAAATGTAGTATTTTAGAATTTAATTAGCCCTGGTCGTTCTCCCTTTATTCCATAATGCATTATATTATGTCTTTCCTTTTAATCATTAGAATTTTAACTTAGCTATTCTTTTTAGTGTAAATTCACTCCTTTATAAGTTTTCGACTTGTCTAGCTAACTATGAGTACATGATCCTTATGTACTCTACAATATGTTCTTTTGTTACTTGTTTAAACTGAAAGATCATTTCTTGATAGTAAAAAATATATTTTTATCCACTCTTTTGATTAAAGTTAAGAAAATTTAAGAAATCTGTAAAACTATATTCACTTTTTAAAAATATTTTGCACTCATTTCTTATAATCAAATTTAAAAAAAAAATAATTTTCTCTTATATAATTAATAATTAGAATTACTTATAGGGATAAAAGTAATAATTTTATCTTTTTATAACATAAAATATAATTTAATTTTTTATCATTTGAATTCTCATATTTAAATTTTTATTCGCATGTATTTAATGCATGTGCAATAAAACTAATAATCAAAAATCTCGTCTACAATTTATTCTTTTAAAAAATTATTTAAAATATATATTGCATTAGATTTTCATCTATCTAACAAACTCTATTTTTCTTTTTAATTTCATTAAGTACCATAACATTTTTTTTTAGAAGAAATGTCAAATGCATTAAAGAAAGAAACCTAGATACAAACTACTCAATCAAGGGCAACCTATCATATTCCTCCTTTAACAAAGAAATAAAGGAAGGAGGAATAATATTCTAACTAATAACATCCCAAAAACAATTATACTCACAAGCTAAGTTAGCACAATAATTTGCTAACTTATTACATTGTCGATTAACAGAATTGAAAAACACATTATTGAACTTCTTCATGAATAATAGATCTTCCTTTATTTGTTCTCTCATCATCTTCTAAGGAATGCTATACAACTTATGGAGAAAGTTGATGACATTTAGGTTATCTCCCCTATGACAATGCCATTTGCCTTAAACATCCAACTTTGAATAAAACTTCTCAAAGATTTAAAAGCCAAAAGCTCCAACTGTACACTATCCCAATGAACATATCCACATCTAAAGGCCATCAAAAATCTGCCTTTACAATCTCTCACGTCTCCACCAATTCCAGTTTTGTTCGACTTGCATAGGGATCCATCAATGTTTATTTTTAACCAATTGGGTGGAGGGGGTGCAAAAAGTTGAACAGTCCTGAAGACTAATTAGTACCCCAATTTCCCAAAATGATTTTGTCTTTATGTAAAATAGCCATAAGACTTATCACTCTAGAAGCAATAACAACATCACTTTCTTCCACATCACCATGCTTCACTCTATTTCTATTATTCCATGAATGAAATAGAAAAGTTAGGTACAGCTTTTCCAAAAAAGGATTTCTTACCGAAATCAATTTTAGCTTCCTCATACAGTCCAAGAAAGAGCTAAAAATTGGTAACAAGAATCCCCATGAGTTCAGTAACCTTATAACCTGTAGCAATTTCGGACATGTAGCTGTACAATGATCAATATTTTCCACCTCAAGGCAACCTCTTGTACAAAGGTTTGAATCAGCAAGTCTTCTATAAAACAGGAAATCTTCAGTTGGAATTGCATTGATACATAGCCTCCAAACAAGCAATTCAACTCGGGGATGAAGTTTAAGCTTGAAGAACCAATAGTCAACCTCTTCCTCCATAACCTCAGTGTACCAAGCTGCTAAAGATAATGCTGAAATGGATTTGCCAGAAAACTTAAACTTAAGCTCCATTCTGTCTTCCTCCAAGTTCTGCAATATATCAACTTTGCTAATCAAATTCACAAGTTCTTTTCCAAAAAACTGGAAAAGTTTAGGAACATTCCAAGCTCCATTAACCATAAAAGAACTAGAGTAATGTTCTCTTCCTCCCAATTAGTTACAGTCGTCGGCCATTTCTCTAAGATTCGATCAAGTATCCACACATCCTTCATTATATCAATCAAAGGGTTTGAATCTATATTCCACCTTAAGATCCCTTTAAGAGAATTCCATCCATCCATTACAATCCTCCATGTGGCTGAAGAACTCTTCTTCCCATCATTCCTCCATCGACGATTCCCATATTTAGCCACAATGTTCTATTAAGCAAAGAGTTCAGATTGTCAACTAGATTCCAATCAAATCTAGCTCTTGGAGGTCCCACTCTAGAGATAGCTAAAAAAGACCCAATTCTCCATACTCTTTCGATTTGCACAAGATATCCCAAGCCACAAAATGAAGACCATGAGAACCATCATGTTTATTCCAAATATAGTTCCTACAAACTTTGTCAAACTCTTTCAAAATACTTAAGGGAACCAAAGAATGAGAAGATATAAATAAAGGGAGTGTATGAAATACTAACTTCATTAAGGTTACCCTTCCTAAAAGTGAGATGAATCTGTTTCCCCAAGCATTGAGTCTTTTTAAAAGCTTTATCCAAGAGAGGTTTAAAATCAATTTTTTTCAACCTTCTTAAAGAAACTTTAATACCCAAATAGTTCATTTCCTCATCCTCTTTAATGTTGAACAACTTTGATATTTGTTTTTTCTTTCTTCTCCCTATACTCTTCCCCATTAGCATTGAAGATTTTTGAAGATTTACCATCTGACCGGTCCACTTGGAATAGGCTTGAATCAATTTCTTCACTAATTTGATATTCTTTAACTTTGCATCAGAGAAAAGTAGAATATCATCTGCATACGAGAGATGTGAAA
This sequence comes from Dendrobium nobile, assembly GCA_022539455.1. Taxonomy (NCBI): domain Eukaryota; kingdom Viridiplantae; phylum Streptophyta; class Magnoliopsida; order Asparagales; family Orchidaceae; genus Dendrobium; species Dendrobium nobile. The sequence goes on from CM039734.1 coordinate 40,097,799, forward strand.
TTTTTTGTGCATTTTTTGATAGTTTGATGCCAATATCCAAGCCTTTATCCAAGAAAGAGTTAGACAATAATTGAGAGCATAAAATAAATAATAAGGGAGAAACAGGGCAACCTTGCCAAAAGCCACAACTTCCCTTAATCCACCTTGAGTTGTTTCCATTAATCATAATTGATATCATTGGATCCCTCACACATTTCAACATTAAATTTGCAAATCTAGAAGGAAAACTCAAAATCTTAAGCATTTGCCTCAAGGTTGCCCAACAATTACTGTCATATGCTTGTTCCATATCATTTTTTTATTGACAAAATACCATCTTTAGCTTTCGATCACCTAATTTTATTGCAAACCTCTTGAGGAAAGAGTAAGTGATCCGAAATTGATCTCTCTTTCACGAAAGCAACTTGTTCTTCTGATATAACCTTATGTATCACCAATGGAAATCTATTTAATAAGACTTTAACTGCAATCTTATAAATTGAGTTGCAAAGGCTTATAGGTCGGTATCCTGAAGGAGAAACAAGATCTTTGACCTTAGGAATCAACACAACCAATGTCTCTTTCCATTCATCACAAACCTTACCCGAAGAGAGAAAATTATTGATAGCTTTTCATATATCTTAACCAACAATATTAAAATAGGATTTGTATGAGGAATAAGTTATACCATCAAAACCAGGATCTTTATTCTCTCCCAAATTCCTGATAACATCTAGAATTTCTGAGCAGCTGAAGTTCACCTCCAACCTGGTTCTATCATCTTCATCCAATACTCTCCAAGGAGCAGGCTAGTTAAGTAAATAACAATCCCTTTCCCTCCATTTCACCTTGAAATAATTTTAAAAAACCTCTTCTATCTCCTTTGGATTCTCCTCCAATACTCCATCCTCCCTTTTAATACGATTAATCTAGTTTCCATTTCTTTTCGCATTTATAAAGGCATGAAAATATTTGGAGTTAGAATCCCCTTCTTCCATCCACTTTACATAGCCCTTAGTCTCCACCAAGTATTCAACCTAGCAAGGAGGACATTAAGCTCACCCATTTTATTTCTCTAGAGTCTAAACTTTTCTTCACCTAATCCGCCTTCCATAGCGTCCTCCTCTTGTAATTGCAGCACCTCCTTTTTCAAGCCCTCTTTAAGAGATAAAAAGTCCATCAATTTAACTTCGGCCGGTATGATCAATTATTGTACATCGTCCTGGATGATACACCTAATCGGCCCGGACGATCTGCTTTTTCGACGATCATCCAGCTTGACTCCTCGAGATGATCACCTGTCTCTAATCGGCCTGGCCGATATCTGATCGGCCCGGCCGATCGGACCGCCTTTTTGACCAATCGGCTTGTATGCAATTATTGTACCATATCATCCTGGATGATTCTGCGATCGGCCTGGACGATATGGTCGTTTCTTTAAATTAAGGCCGTTCCAACCATGTTTTTCACTTCACATCCCTTCTCCTCTTGTGTTTCCTTGCTAACTCCTTACTATGGCTGGTGGGAAACGAGTTTGACAAACTTCTGGGAGTTCTTCGAGGGCTAGGATTGACCCTCATTTCAGGGAGGCAGAAAATGAAGCTGCTTACCATCGATATAAAGAATGTGGGATAACTGTCTCCAGAATCATCAATCCTGTCAACCTGTCATATCCGATAATGGATCTCTTTGCTCACACCTCTCTTTGTTTCATTCTTTCTCTCGCTTTCCCCTTTCATACTTAGCTTCTTCGAGAATTCTTCGCAAACCTTTGCATAAATCCTACTTTCACAGCCCTGACCTCCTATGTGAATCGATGCCCGGTCGAAATCACATATCAGGACTATGTTGAACTTTTACAGATATCCACCACCGGGGATAAGCTGCACATAATCGTTTCAGATCCTGACTTTGACTGGTCCACGGCAAATCATTTCCTTCGCCAGACCAATGCACCTTTTCATGTTGGAGAGACTAGCTCTTTAGTCAAAGATGCTAGGACAATCCAACATGTCCTTCACACCTCCATAATTCCAAAAGCCGGGGACCGAATCCACATCACTCCTCTATTTTCTCTGACTACTTTTTACATCATGGCACATAGAGAATTTAATACTGCAGACTTAATTTTTCGATACATTGATCACTTAACCACATTCCGCGATCCAGGTCACAAGAGAAAACCCAATCTAGCTTTAGGACACCTCATAGCCTATGTCCTTGAAACCAAATATCAACTTCAATATCCTGTTCCACCCAACCTCCCAACTCTCTTCTACTTAAACAGTTCCTTCAGTACCCTTCACAGTACTCGTCTCCACCCTGGGGATGAGGAACCTCGGGGGGCTGAGGAGGAGGAGGCTCCCGCTCCCGCTCCTGTTCCTGATCCTACTCCTCTTCGCCAGAACTCTCAGCTTGACTAGTTAGTGGAGAGGTTTGATCGATGGGAGACCTGCTTCGACACTTATGTTGCTGCACAGGAGCAGCAACATTCTAAGGGCATGGACCGCTACGAGCAGCACCGCACAAAGGACTTAGTCCGGTTTGATAGCTACATTACTCACCAGCAGCAGCAGCATGACTAGGACATCGCCTGGTTTAATACTCAGTTTACTACGCTTGCCAACTACTTTCAGCAGCCACCTCCACCACCTCCATCTGATGATCAGGGTCCCTCATTTTTCTAGTTTTTTCTATTTTCTATTTTCTGTAGTTTGTCTTGTACTTAGTTTTAGTTTCTGTTGTTTTTAATTTTTCCTTTTTATTTTGTGTGTCTAGGACCCTCTTTTTGTGATGACAAAAGAGGGAGTAGGATGTGGTAGGAAAAAGTTGATGTGCTTGTAACTTTGAAATTTTATTGAACTGCTGTTTTTACTAAGATTTTCCTACTAGTGTTTGCCATCATCAAAATGGGGGAGATTGTTGCAAATCTATTTTTCATGACTTATGTTTTGATGATTGACAAACACTATTGATTCTCTTGGACTGTCTGTTACTTCTAACTTTTCAGGAATCAAAGATCGGACGAACAAACGAAGCCAGTTCAAGATTGCGTAGGTTAGGGTTGAATCAGTCTGTAGTTTGCTTTTTCTCTTCTTGAGTCTATTTGTAATGTTCAAAGAGACTGATGCTAAGTAACCCTACACACACACACTTTTGAGACTTAGAATTTCTGTTTTTACTCACATCGGCCAGGACAATATCTTTATCGGCCTGGACAATTTAGTTTAAAATAGAGATTCTATTCATGATTCTTAATTAAGGCAGCCGTCATTAACAGATCGTCCTGGACGATACGTGTATCGGCCAGGACGATAAGCTCAAAATAGAAAGAAGTTGCTGCCATAAACAATTAAGGTATTCTGTAATTTTTGGTAATCGGCCAGGACAATCTTGGATCGGCCTGGACGATATACACAATTATGCCTTAATTAATCAGACAAATCAAGAAAGTAATTAAGGATGATTGATACGATCATATCGTCCTGGACGATCGCATGATCGTCCAGGATGATCTATTCAAAAACCTTAGTTACTTCTGGACGATAAATATCGGCCAGCACAAATTCAGGGCGATGCTCTAGACGATTTTCCTCTGATTTGAACTGATCAGCCTGGACGATCAAGCCAATTTTAAATCGTCCAGTTTGCAATCAGGGCGATGCTCTGGCCGATCTTCTGAGATTTGTACTGATCGGCCAGGATGATGTCCATATAGGCCTGGACGATATTGTCGGCAACTTGCAATTAATGAGCTCCTTTGAAGCTCTTCTATTTAAGAGCTCTTGTTCAACATTTTAAACAATCTTTTGTTGCTGCCTTGACCTGAGAAGACCTTGAGGAGATAAAGAGAGAGAGGGAGAGAGAGAGGATCTTGTGAGGGGGAGCTTGTGAGGGGATTCACAAGAGTTGCTTTAAGGATTGCTCTGCTTCTTCTTCGTCTAGAGTTTCTCGTCCGTGGAAAGGTCGGTAGAGGTAAGGATTCAGCATCTGATTATGGTTCTCTGCCAGCTTCAGGAGGAAGCAAAAGGAGATAGGTTCTCTGCCTTGCCGGGGTGGCAAAAAGATGTTCTTTGTAAAGGCTTTTCCGCCTAGTTGTGGGGGCTAAAGGAGAGTCACGATTGTAGTGCAATACTCGGAGAGCGCATCCGGGGAGTGGACGTAGTGACCAAACCACTATAAATTTATGTGTTCTTACTTCTTGCTTCCGCACTTAAATTTTGCGCTTATTTTTTGTGGTGTGATTTTGGTTTATGAGATTTTACTTCTTTGTGAAAAGAAAATTTTTTAAAATACCAATTCACCCCCCTCTTGGTTAGCTTGGGCCAGTTCTATAGGGCTTAACATCCCTAACGAACTTTCAGATACCAAATGATTAAACATGATGCAAAAGAAAAAAAAACTCAATATGAACATTAATTAGCTATTGAAATTGTGACAGGCACGAGCCCTTCCAAGCACAATGTGGTCCATCTCCACGGCATGTTCTCTTGCCAAGCACCACAGGAAAAGCTGTACCATGTAGAACTCCTCCATCAG